>BRZM01000047.1:3991241-4631241 GCA_033238685.1 Lates japonicus
TCCTACAGAGACAGAGCTTTTTATCAACACGTAAGATCCTTTTATTTAACCAGAAACATCTCTATATATCACTACCAGACTCCATATACTAAAGGGATCTGCTCTGTCTCTGTAGGAGTCCTATATATAATGTTGTCAGACAATAGCAATCTGAGTCTGTTAGTGACAAAAACAAGACCTTTAGTGGACGTCAATTAAAATGGACAATTGTTCACTGGATTACATTATAGCAGCTGTTTGCTGTTTTTGATCAATACTGCACTGATTCTAAAGATTTTTGTCCCCATCAATCATTTACACCCAAAAAACATGGAAAATAAGACCCAGGTTCAAAAATACCAGCATTAAACAGATGCAATTCAACAATTTACGAAAGGTTGTTGCTTAAATACCCACAAACATAAAATCAAATTTGTACCACCTGTTTGCTAATGCAGCTTCTCCAGACAGTGTGTATCTGGTATTTTATTTGAATGAGTATGTATGTGACCTTTTAGTGTGTCTAGAATGAGGAGTGAACCATGCAGGCATTTGTTATTGTTGTTAATTGCTGTTGTCTGATCTGAAAGCTTTATCTTTGGTGACATGTCTGGTGTGTTCTACAGGTGAGGTGAAATAACAAAGCTCTGCAAAATGGTTGGTGTGAGCTGCACTTAAGCTTTTCCCCCCACATCATTCCTGACATTCATATTCAGACCCAACCCATGAAATTTGTTGCCATGTCACATTCGGACTGAATTTCGTGTACCATGAACTGGGCCTTACTTGACGGACTGCCAGGTCTCCTGCTCGAAGCCGCGGTGGATGGACTGGGCGATGGACGACTCCATCAGGTCGATGTAGCGCACCACCAGGGGGACGAACAGGTCCTGCAGGTGTTTGTGGAACGTCCCGTTACACAGGTGAGCTGTGGGGGGCGGGGCCAAAAGAAGATCAGGTGAGAACATTTAATCACTTTTCAGAAAACATGTCCATAAAAACAACAAACAAGTGAATTCCCCAAACTGTAGAACCATTACTTTAAAGGTGGTAAATGCAGGTTTTTACTATTGCTACATAGCTAACATTAGCATTAGCAGCTGTTTGCTTATGAGTCTAGAAGAAACACTGCGAATTCAGCATCAAACTTCATTCCTTTACTGACCAAGAGCTGTCTCCAGAGGTGGAAAGAAACACCAATGCTAACTCTTGTTTTGCTTTTAGAGCTATCCTTTCTTTTATTCTACTGAAGTTAGCATGCTAACCAGCTAGCCCTGGCTCATCCTCCCAACTGATGATACCACTTTGCTACAGTGAGTCACTGTGGCGTCCAGTCTGTCATTAGTCCAACATGACCTTCTAGTCTCCTGTCTTATAAACACAATGATGGCTGAAGCTAATGCTAACGTTTGCTATGTGGCCATAGCAAAAACTTACATATAGCACCTTTAATGCTTCAACATACAGTGATATTTTTTAGTGGTGTTCTTGCAGCTTTATGGCAACATAAAAAAACAGTTTTTTTAAAACAGACATTCAACCACACCTGAACACCATAGGTCTTGTAAAGGTTTGTGCTGTGGAAGAGCTGTTCTTCTGAGATCTAATGTGACTGCACAGGTGTTCATGAGATTGTGTACACCTCCCCTTCCCCCCTACCCACACCCCTCCTTGTAGGTTTGAGACTGTCACAGATGAATCCTCAGCGACAGTAACACTCCTCAGCGAGGAGAGACGAGCTCAGAGAGTGTTGGTTGAGAAGCGAGCAGGCTGGTCTCTCAGGACTTCATTAGTTTTAATTCCTCTCGCTCTGCTCCGCCATGATTAACACTAGCCTTTTTTACCCTCCGGAGAGTAAAACCCACCTCCCTTGCAAACCGCTCGCCTTCACACGCTGACAATCAAGTGAGCATTTAAATAATCTACAGAACGACTGAGAGATAATACACTTGTTGAAGAAAATCCTCAAAGAGTGTGAAATATAGTCAGTGTCACCTGAGATCAACCGATTGGCCGTCACCTCAGAGGTTTTGTTGCAGCTTAAATGTCTAAAGAATGAATATAAAAGTCAAGGATTGTTGGTATTTTATCACTGTGAGGTTCAGAGGAGTCAACTTGTAGATCATCTTTTGTCACCAGACTGGGTTTAAATCTTTTTCCTCTCACTTTAGACGTAATTATCAAAGAGGGAAGACCTCATTTGTGCAAACAGTCAAAACTATGATTTAGCTCGTTCTGTGTTTCGGCTCCGTCTATTGCCTCATTACACTCCAATTCAAGCCGGCGAATGTTGTGACACTTGGAATAATTACGGCATTAACAGAGGACGGTAATTAGAAAAAATATAAAAGATATGAGCCACAAAAAAAGGAAAAAAAAGATGATTTGTGGGTTCTTCACAGAATGAAACGCAGAGTTTTTTGTTCCCAACAGTGCCCTTGGGCTGTCTGTCTATCTGCCTGCCTGTCTGTTACTGTATTCGAGGTACTTTGGCATCAGCCATGTTAAATAACGCCTCGCATCTCGCCAAATCTCTGCTGGCTCCGAGACAAAGCCTCAGAGCCGACAGAGGGCTCAGAGAGAGGAAACAATGAGCCGAGGTTTTTTTTCTCTCCGGCAGTCAAATGAAATCTTAACAGTGAGGTGCAGTTTATCAGGGAAGAAAATACTACAACTATCTGAAATATAGCCGTGCAACATTGATGTTTGTCACACTTTAAAGTTTCCTCTGTTGTTTTTTGGGTTTATGTTGGGGTTTTTTTCACACTGCTGGGACCTTGAAACGTAGAAAAGCACTTTATAAAAATAAGTGGGTGTCAAAAAAATGTTTCCTTATTACTGAAGTTTGTTGTTGGGTGGATGAAAGGAAATAAGGTTTCTTTAGCACCAGGAAACACAACTGTCAACATGTCAGACGTGAAAAGAAAAAGCCTGTGAGTCAAACTGAAACTGCAGCTCCACCATGGTGAAAATAAAGATTTGTACAACTTTAGCAGAAACAAATCATCAGTTTAGTTTCCTGTCCACAGACTAAAGAAAAAAGTGAGACAGGTGGATGACGTCGTGCTAACATCCTCACCCGCCACCTGCTGACAGGTGAGACAGGTCAGCTGACAGCGAGCTGAAGATAAACTGTGGGCAGTGATGCTCGTTTCCCTAGTCCGGCCTCGACAGTTTCCTCCGCCGCTCGTGTTAATTACCTCTCTGCCGGAGTGTGCAAGGTGCCGTTAACCTCCTCTCTTAACAAGTCTTGTTTTCTCTGGCGTCACCAGTGTTAATTAGCGTTCTTAGCCCCCCCCCCCCCAAAAAAAAACCTAACTGCAGTTTTAGAGGCATGAGGATGAGTAGAGAGGAGAGGGTGGGAATGAAACAAGTTAAGGCAGGAAACAGGAGTTCATTCTGACAGGTTTACATGTAGAAGAGCAATCGTACAGACACTACAGAGAAAAGGTTAAAGGTTACATGTTCGGGATGAAATGAGGCTAAAGACTGTGGAGATCACGATCTGCCACAGCTTAAATAATTCAATTAAACTTTATTGTTACTGTATCTTTTATTAACATGTACCATGAAACACAAATAAAATCATTTAATAGACAAATATACAGCCTCTATGCTGTTCTACAGCTTCTGAAATGTAATCCAACAGACAATTGTCCACTTCAACAATTGTCCACTTCAATGGACGTCCACTAAAGTTCTTGTTTTTGCCACTGACATTATGGATAGGATTCCTACAGAGACAGAGCTTTTTATTAAAGAGTGGGAACAATCAAAGTTCTTTGAACAGCGTTTTGTAGCTCCTACTTCAGAGTCTGTACTCTCTCAGCAAAAGAGGAACATTTGGTCCAAAACGTTAACTGTGTATATATATATATATATATATATATATATATATGTATATATTTTAAAAAGGGCTTATAACTGCTAAAAAATGGAACAAAACATGAGCAAATGGACCGACAGTAAAGTCAAAGGCTTTATTGAGTGTATATGCGAAGATAGAGATACAACACAATTTTGACGTTGCTGTTTGAACCGGCTTTTATTGTTCCTGTTGGCCGTGCAAATGCAAACAGAAAAAAAAACCTTGAAGGTTTGTAGTTGTGTGGTGAGCTCGTCAGAGCTGTTTGTTCTGAAAATACTCCTCAGTTATCTCTAATAGCTGAGTGAGGGAGCTAATTTCTCTATTAACTTGCACTGTTTTCCTCAGTAAATAGTACGTTGTTTTGCTGGAGTCATGTTTCCCAAATCTCTACGACAAATGTGGCGAGTGCAAAGCTAACTGACCTACAGTCAGACTGGACACAACAACGAGAATTAGATTAAGTTTTAAAAATACCATCCAGACAGAAAAGGTCAGACTTACAATCAGTTCGCAGGAAGTTGTTGAGGAGCTGGAATAGTGGGAAGCTGTCCCAGGAATCGTCAGGCTGGACCTGCAGAGCGGCGTCCATGTCGGCTCTGTACAGAGACAGAAATGTCTCGGCATGTTCGGCCATCAGCTCCGGCCACCACGAGAAAGCCTGAGACGGGGAGAGAGAGAGATGCAACAGAACAATATTAGACAAAAAAGGCAAAGAAACGAACAGGTAACGTAACGACTGGTCTCCAAAGAATGGTTGTTTTGGCAAAAATTACTCTTTAATAAAAAGCTCTGTCTCTGTAGGAATCCTATCATAATGTTGTCAGACACTTAAAATAACAATCTGAACCTGTCAGTGACAAAAAGAACTTTAGTGGACGGATGTTGCCATTGGATTACATTGCAGCAGGTGTTCATAGTGGCCAGGTGAGGGGTGAATACTTTTATAGCCATTGTATGTTACTCACTCGCCGTGTTTCTAATGTTTTCTAAAGGTCTTGATGACCAAAACATCCTGATCTGATTCTGAACAACGACCTGTTAAAGCTGCAGAAATCTAAATAAATGGAGGCAGATCTTTAGTCACTGTGACTGTTTGCTTTTAAACTGAAAAAGAAGATGAGGAAAAAAGCCCAGAGGTTCTGTTGGGAAAGTACCCGCTGAGCCACTAATGCAGATATCTTCAGTCTAAAGAGCATCCAGGTTGTGCAGCTCTCCAGTGGACAGAGGTCAGCCCGCTCAGGTGACCGCTGCTATTGATGGCTAAAGGACCTCTGAGAGAAAAGTGCAACCGGCCTTGAATCACACGCCGATGCACCGAGGTCGGCGTTTGTGTTTGATGGAGGACGAAGAGGCAGAGAAGTGAGACAGAGAAAAGAGAAATGACACAAGTAGTGGATCGTACTCGTGGCCTTGTGGGACAACTGATCGGGCCTTTCAAACGTGCCTTTTCGGTTTCCTGGTTACCGTCATCGAGCAGCAGTTAAACCAGGCCGATGGTTCTTCATCACTGACAACTCTTTCTCCTCGAGACGACCATATCAATGAGAGCTGCTCGTAAACAAAGGCTGCTGTCAATCCATCAGGAAAGACAAAGAAGAAGAAGAGGAAGAAGAGACGAAAACAGCAGCAGAGAGTTCAAGGAAAAGAGACAGAAACAGGAGGAATGATAGGAAAATGGATTTAAAGAAGAAGACTGGAAGAAATAAAGACATGAAAAACAAAGGAGGAAGAAGTCGAGACAAAAAAGAAGGATGAAGGCAAAAGTTAGAGAAGAAAAAAGAAAAATGATTCAAGAATAGACAAGGGGTAAATATGGGATAAGAGACAAAGGAGGAGAAGAAAGGATGAATGACAGAAGGTAAAAACAAAGGTTGAAAAATGAGAAAAAAGATGGAGAAAAGACAAAACAAAAAACCCCCAAGGAAATAAAGAAAGAACAGAAGAAAATACAAATACAGTGATGGAAAGAAAAGTGGAAGAAGTGATTTATTCAGGAACAGAAACTCCAGCCTGGCAACAACAAAAATCCTCCTTTTTTAAAAGAGAAGAAGAGTGTGAGTGCTTTAAAAGGCTAATGTACTTATTGTCCCACCAAGGACGTCCGTTCCTCCACATCTGCCCTTCAACAAACGACTTATTGCAAATCGAGAGAGCGTGTCATCGCTGAATATTTTCCATACTGTGGAGAGAGGCTGAGTCGTGAAGGTGAAGGGGACTGCCGGAGCAGAGACGACAATCAGAGATTTTCAAAGCCAAAAAGGCTGAATGCAGGTGAACAAATGCGACCAGGTAGATAATGAGGAGTTAATTCAGCCACGAGGTGATGAAGGTGTGGCTCACAATCAGTGATCTGGTTCATCTCAGAGGGGCTGGATGGAGTGGAGGTGCAGACCAGTCAAGGTCCACACCTAACTGGGAAAATCCATTTCTATAAGGGCCTGGCTTTGAGCAGACAGAGGCTATTGATTGGTTGAACCAGTGAAACATTGGATCCTGTAGCATAAAGCAAAATTTGTATACAACTAATTTACAACAGCAGTGTCTGACAACATGATGATAGGATTCCTACAGAGACAGAGCTTTTTATTAAAGAGTCAGATCCTTTTAGTTTAACCAGAAACATCTCTATATATCACTACCAGACTCCATTGACAAAAACAGGGATTTTAACAGAGCAGAACACAGGAGCTGCTGGAATACCACTGCCTCCATCAGTTAGTGTGTTGTGATTTTGAGTGGTGGAAGAAGTAATCAGACACTTTACTGAAGTAAAAGTACCACACAGTAACACAAACACACTAACAGCTGAGGCAGTGGTATTCCAGCAGCTCCTGTGTTCTGCTCAGTAAAATTCCTGTTTTTGTCAATGGAGTCTGGTAGTGATATATAGTGACGTTGTGCACTTTGAATTTCTTTACATTTAACGAAACTTTCCTGACCCTTAATTAAAGTGCAGTTTGTTGCCTAAGCCACTCAGGATCAGGACCCTGGTCTCTGGAGTCATAGTCCACCAACCATCACAACCAAGCAACTGCTCAAAGAAACGTTGCCTCTGGATATAATCCAGTGATTCCATTTGGCATCACATTGTAATTGGGAAAACAATTTAGTGGTATATAAACAGAATTTCTAGGAGACAGGGTTGCATAAAGATTTCCTCTCACTTGAACTACAGGACCTCCACCCACAGACCCCCAGACTGTACACTGACCTTATTAATCCTATTTGACCAGTATTTCCTGTTTATTGTCTTTGTTGTGTTTGTTATTTGCTGCTGCAGTGACCTGCTGTCACAGCGAGCAGGAAAATAATTAGAAATCAAACTGGTTATTTACAGTCTGTAGTTTCTGTGCTCATCTGTAGCTTCATACTACTACGGAGAATCAAATACTGTCGAATCTAGAAGATAAGAAACTTCATTGTTCTGTTTTTGATTATCTGCAGTTCTGTGTTTAAGATGAAGATGTTTTATATGCAGCACAATTTTAAAAATCAACTCTACTGTTTGTGACTAACATCAAATAACTAACCTCCTGCAAGATTTTTAAAGATCCATTTACCACGAGACACGTTCATTCATTTACACGTGACACAGAAATATCAGCGGTGACACATGGAGAACAGGGTCTGAGGATTCAGACAAAACCAGCGACAGTGATGCGACAGAAACACAAACATGAGCAGAGGAGTGAAACATTCACACAGCAAACTTACCTCTCTCCCCTTCCCACGATAGATTACAAAAAGACATAAAGAAAGGACAGTCAGGTAAATAATCAGATCACAGTGTCTGCAGGGGTTCTCCTGTCAGATCTGAACCCTCCTGACCCCTCAGGTCGTCTGGGACTGGTCTGCTTCCTGTTCCCAGAGTCAAAACTAAAGCTGGAGACGTTCAGTTTTTACGCTCCACACATCTGGAATTTGTTAGTTTTTACTTTCCATTTAAATCTTACAGGCTCTTATTTTTTTATTTCCATTTTACTGTTGTATTTCTTTTTTTATTTTCCATTTAATGCTGTCATTTCTATCTAAAGGCTTTTTTAAATACAGTCTTATGTTGCTTCTACATTTTGTCTTGATACCTTTTATATTATATTTAATTGTCTTGTTGAAATACTGAACTGAGCCTTGGCTTCATGTGTTTCTATCTAAGATCCACTTCCTGTTTGTCACGAGACTGTTGGTGATGAAAACCTTAAAGCCTCCATGTTGCTTATTGTTCCTTCGCTGTGATGTTTGAGCGTCTCTGTTCAGACTGATGCAGAGAAGTTTCTCTGTGCTCTCCTTTAATCTGAGAGCTCCTGTCAGCAGGATCTGATCACATCAGAACCGGTCCGGAAACCAAACTGAGTCCAGTAACTTCTCTGAACCCTCAGAGAAGACCTCTGAATCTGTAATTAAACCACCTCAGACTCAGGTCCATGTGTGGTTGAGATGTTTAAATGAAAAGACTGAGGCAACAGAAGACAGCAGCGCTCACATGAGCCGCCTCAGAGCTCCGCTCCTCACTTTGACATTTTCATTATCAAACACTGACAAAAAATAAACAACAACAGAAACCGGAGCTGGAGCGAGCACGTTACCGGCGCTGACATGAACCGGGTGAACAGTTCTGATTGGTCTCTAATTTTAAGCAGTGACAGCTTGTGTCGGCGCTCTGACAAAAAGCCTCTAATTTGTAGTTAACATCTCATGTGAAGCTCGGAGCAGAGATCCACCGGTCGCCATGGCAGCGGCAGAGCGCGCCGTGGTATTAATAGCTCAGAAACAGATGCCTGAGCGCCACGCTGCCACTTAGGGCCGATCAAACCGCCACGTCTCAACACCTATGATTGATCAGTTTTACACTGCGGCGTGGAAACGCTGCGTGCATATGGGCCGTGGGCGGTGTTTTCATCGTGCCTCCGCCGCAGACGTTAATGCAGCGCCGCCACTTGCCGTGTCACCTGCCACTTTAACGCGAGCGCTGCCAACAGAGGCGAAGGGAGGGAATGGACAGTGCTGCGAAAAGTGATCAAGAACGGTAATGAAATGATCAGGCGACTTGTTGCTGCTGTCGGAGGAGAGAAAACAGACGACAGAGTTTGTAGAGGGGAGGAGGTTCAGAGGAAAACTAACAAAGCCGAGACAAACAAGGAGAGGAGCTTTAACAAGTCACAACACTGAGGCCATGTCACACAAAGCTCTCCTGTCGACTTTCAACTTTAACATCACTGCCCTCACCCAGGAGGTTACATTGTCACCCATGTCTGTTTGTTTGTCAGCTGATTACACAAAAACTACTGAACTGATCTGCACCAAACTTGGTGGGGGGATGGAGCAGGAACTAAGGCCGAACTCATTACAATTTGGTGTGGATCAGGTTAAAAGGGCAGATCCGGGAACACTGCGAGTGTTTTTTGATATTTTGGCCTTTGCGAACATTGGCCTTGGCTCTACTGAGACGTGTCTCAAAGTTCACCTTCTCTCAGGAGTTATTAAAAATATACATCATGCATATTTCAAAATAGATAACTGCTGAACAAAATACTGCTTGCTGAATAAATTACAATACTATGAATGTGCAGAGAGTCACTGTGATAGTTATTTCTGCTGCAGTGGAGGCTTTAATAGTTTCATATTTTTGTACTGTGTTGAATAAAATTTGCTCTTGTGTTTGTGTAGCTGTGTAGCTAAACATTTTTATGAACCAGTTTGAACTGGGAGCTAAAGATGAACAGATGGTCATTATTATTTTTTTCTTTTTTCAATTAATCAAAACCAAAATAATCACTTTGCCATGTGTAATAAGTTGTTCTGCTGTCAGAGCATCAGTTTCTGAGCTTGGAGTAAAAATAAAAAACATCATTCTTGAGTTATTCTTAAGGTTTGGCCACCTTTAAAAACATTTTTAGATACTAAGCAACACATTTTCTATGTATGAAGCTCAGTCTTGGTTTGGGTCTAAACCACAGTGAGTCTGGATGAGAGCTGCTGTCCTGAAACAAACTGAACAGACAGAATAAAAATCAAGTACCTCAGAGTGATGTTCTTCGTTCTGCTGCAGGACTTCGATGCAGAGCTCTCCCAGTCTCATCATGTCCTCCAGTCTCTTTTCTGGAGCTGCCTGAACGTCCACTGAACAATCAGACACAACAGGACAAACTGCTGATTGTAAAGTATGATGGAGAGCAGGTCACATGGAAACTACAGTTACCACCTCATGGTTGTTTGCCTCCATCAACCAGTCCAACACAGTTAATTAGTGTGTGAGTTCTTGATTTGTTTTGTGGCATCACAGTGACCTTGACCTTTGATCACCAACATCTAATCAGTTCATCCTTGAGACCAAGTGAATGTTTGTGCCAAACCTGAAGAAACTGCTTCAAGGTGTTACTGCGATATCATGTTAATGAGAACAGGATGGACTGTCACCAGCGTGGAGACATAACAAGGCTTCTTTATGCTTTTGGTCCTTCATGTGGAGAATTTCCTGATCAGTACTGGAGTTTTGAGGTCATGAAAGTGTTAATCAGCATCTTAATATGCACATAAAAACTGGTGAATGGACACAAATCTTCTGAAACTCTGATTGATTTATATTAAATATAAAGCTGTAAGACTCTCACCCTTGATCTGGGCGTATTCGATCAGCTGGCCGTAGTTGATCCGAGCTGCGTTTTCCAGACACTTCTGCACCAGTTTCTTCATGTCCTCTGGAGGGACTGGTGTGGTGATGTCCTTCATCAGTACCTGAAACAACACAAACAACAACCACATCTCACTGAGGTTCAGGGACATTAGTTTCTCTGAACAGATTGGGGATCAGATCTATCAAAGTCTCTGAGAAATAAATAATTCCTATTCATCCATCTTCTACCACCTATCTAAGTCAGGTCATGGTGGTAGCAGTTTAAGTAGTCCTGATGTCCTTCTTCCCAGCTATGTTTTCCAGCTCCTCCAGGGGGACCCTGAGGTGTTCCCAGGCCAGAAGAGATATAAAGTCTCTTCAGTGAGTTTTGGGTCTACCCTTGGGTCTCCTACTAGTTGGTTGTAACCAGAAAACCTCCAATGGAAGGCACAGAGGAGGATCCTGATCTGACACCTGAGCTATCACAACTGACCTTAAGTACTAGAGTTGAAGGCAACTGGACTTCTTTGGGATTCTAGAAGACGTTTCACTTCTCATCTGAAAGGCTTTTCGGCCTTTTTGGATGAAAGGTGAAACATCATCTAGCACTTAAGACTACCATGACTTGGAAGACTGAGAACCTACACAGAACCACCTCAACTGGCTTCTTTTGACTCAAAGGAGCAGTGATTCTACTCTGAGCTCCCCACCGTCTCTACGGCCAAACCCAGACACCCAACAGAGGAAACTCATTTCGGCTGCTTGTATCTGCGATCTCTTTCTTTCAGTCACTACCCAGAGCTCATGACCACAGGTGAGGGTTGGAACAGAGATCGACTAGTAAATTAAAAGATTCAACAATGACAACGGTCCTGTACAACATCCACATTGCTCACCTACATGTTTAAATTGTGTTTACATATATTGTTTAATTGATGCCTGTGTTTATTTACAGCATAATGCAAATGAATTATTGGCAAATATAATAAAGATTTAAGCTATTTAGATCAATTGTGTATCATCTCATGTAAACATGAAGTTTATACATTAAAAGAGTTGCTATTTTCTGCTTTTCTTATTGTTCGTCGTCATAATTTCTAATTAGCAGCTCCCAGTGCCATCAAACAGCAACACCACTCTCTCTACTCCTTTGTTTTCAGTGGCTAAAAAATACAGGTCCAGAACTTTTCTGTTCTGTACAAGATTTACCGGCACTGAGAAAACTGTACAGGAGGTTATTAGAAATGCAAAGTGTGTGAGTGTGTTCCTCTACCCGTTCCTGCAGGGAGAGCGTTGCCTTCAGGGCCCCATCTGGTCGTCCAAAGGGAAAGCAGTACCTGCAAAACGTGGGCAGGCGTCACATTTAGAAACAATCTCAGGGACAACTGCGTGGAAAAGAAAGAACAGGAAGATGGAAGCAGCAGGAGAAAGACGTCGGTTAGCGTCAACAGATGGCTGCCTCCTTTCATCTAATTACACTGATGAAGGAAGCTTTTCTCACCTCGGGCTCCATCTGAGCGCAGACGAGGAGGTTCAGGGAGGTTTCACATTGCTAATTGACAAGTGAACAGTACTTAATAAACAAAGGCACGTGGTCACACAGGTCAGACATTTATTGGACACAAACCTGCAGGCAGATGTGCTGTTCCTTCATAGTTACATGACTGAGAAACAAAGTGGATTTAAAAACATTATCAAGCAGATTATAGAGAAAAAAAACACTAATTTTGAGAAACTGAAATCTGCAGATTCAAACAAAGTTCAGTAAAAGAAACATCCAAACGTGTATTTTATTTGGACGTTTTCTTTCCACTAAACTGAAAGTAGATATGTTACAGAAAGAAAGTCAAAACTGACCAGTGCACATATAAACATTCTGTGTTGTCTCACGTTATTGACTGAAATAAAACTGAAAATCCACTAAAGAGCAGAATATGTTGATGATCGCAGGCTTTTGACAGAAAAGTAAAACATATGTAAAAATAAGAACATTAATATGTGACATATATGAAAACACTTCAGGAGAAAATAAATCAACAGAGAGAATAATTAACTGATTCTAATTTGATGATCAGTTAAATAATTTTTAGTCATTTACTGAGTAAAACTAACCTAAAATATTTTTGTTTGTTATTAAGCAGCATATCGGACTTGAAAATGTCCCTTCAGTCAAATCATTTCATTCACTCCGTCCTGATACACTGACAGACTGATGCATCACTAACGATCAGGGTCATTAATGACTTTGTGTCATGGTGTAAGGGGTCCTTCTTTGGACTGAATGTGACCAAGACCAAGGACATACAGGATAATTGATTTTCGGAAGTCGGTACCATCCAGCTACTGAGGAAACTGGAAGTATCTACATCCTGTTTCTGACAGGAGGTTTTGCTTCCAGGCTGATCTAGATGTCATTTCTTAAGAAGGTTCAACAATGTCTTTATTTCTTGAGAAAAACAAATGTTTTTAATGTTTTAATAGAACTTTTATTGAATCTGTTCTGTCCTTTAGTTTTGTGCTGTGGTTTTGCAAACCTCAATCTGGCCAATAAGAACAGGCCTAGTCAGCTTGTTAGAGCGGCCAGTGAAGTTATTGAGGTGAATCAAGCTCAGCTCTCTGATCTTTATGATCAACATGCCATACTGGACTGTACTGAGTTTGAGCTTCTACCTTCAGGCAGCAGACACAGAGTCCAAACTCACAGGACTCAAAGACTCAAAGATTTTTGTTTGCTCTGCAATCAGTCGGCTAAATTTGCAGTTTTTCTACACTCTGTATTTTGGTCTCTTTTCTCTTCACATGTTGTATAACTGTTGTGATCTGACTGGTAAACTGTCTTTTACCTTATGTTTATGATGGATTAATGTGTTACACTTGGCTGCAGCCAGATTTCCCCTCGTGGGATAATAACATTTGACTTGCGCAGACTCAGAACAAATAAATGTAAACTCAGGGGTCAGTGTTTGATCATTAAATCCTGATGTTTAAATGTCATTTAGTCGTAGTTAAAATGTAAAGCCCTGACTGAACGAGTGGAGCCGGAGCTGATCTCTAATCCAAACCAAACTGTGGAAATCCTGCTCTTGTCTGAGGGGACATTACCATAATCCCAGCATTGTCCTGGCCATTGTTTACCAGCATTAGCCTCTTGTTGAGGTGAGTTAGTAATGACTCCCGCTGGTCGACCCCCCCCCTCCCCCGGCCCCTCCCCTCTCTGCGGGCCAGATGGAGGGCCCCCTCTCAGAGAGGAGAGGGGTTTGGAGAGCCCGGCTCAGGGACAGTTAATGGCTCAGATCCATTCAGACAAGTGTTGCTCAAGGTCTTGGGGCTGTTGCTTTCACACCGCACTCACAATGTGTTCACACGGCGGCGGCGGCGCTGAATAGCAGCACGCAGATGCAGGGAGGTCTCATCATCGGCCGCCGTCCACACACGCCCTCCACCTATTATGTGTCCCGCTGACGGGGGCTAAAAATACCCAGACTGCCTCGGTGCATTATGGAGGAGGAGAGCAGCGGTTTTCTTTAAATCACAGCTGAGGATTCACGGCTGAAACTAAATGTGAAAAACTCTGTTCATGCAGACGGTGTGGAGAGGAATCAAACATTTCACTCCTCTAATGATTATGATTAAAGGAGAACATTTAAAGAGCAAGGTATAATCCACAGGCTGTTTACATGGAACATTCTATCTGAATCTTCTTTATTTAAGAATGTAAAACGCTCCCTCCTGCTGTTATTAGCAGCTGTAATTCTCTTTTTACTGGATTAACTCAAAGGTCGTCTAAAGATTTAAACGACACTCCTCCCTACATCAGATGTTTTCTCT
This sequence comes from Lates japonicus, assembly GCA_033238685.1. NCBI lineage: Eukaryota > Metazoa > Chordata > Actinopteri > Centropomidae > Lates > Lates japonicus. The sequence goes on from BRZM01000047.1 coordinate 4,005,527, forward strand.
CTTTTTATTTTTCCAGTCCGATCACTGAGGTCACTGCTTTTCTTTTAAACGTTCCTCATGTTCTGCCATAACAACACCAGTGAGGCCACTTATTGTTTTCTATGTTGCTAAACTGAAGCACGCTGCCTCTGGATATGACAACAGTCAGCTCTGTTTTATTCTGGATGTTAATGTTAGTTTAAAGTGTGAATGTTTAGTTTTTACTTTTTATCCCTTTTATTCATCATTTTATTGTTGTAAATTTGAATCTTGTATAATCTGTTTTGTGTCATTTTCTGTAATGTGAAGCACCTCAGGCTGCATGTTTGTATGAAATGTGCTTTGTCAATAAAAAAGAGTTGAGTTTATAATTGAACATAATCAAAAGCCAATTAAGACAGAGGTGTCGATACCTGAAGTGTGTGATCTGGTTCTCTAGCAGAGCCATGAGTCGAGTCCTGACAGCCTCAAACTGCTCCTTCTCCTCCACCGTCACTGTCCCCATCCCGTCAGGCCTGAGGACACAAAGAGACCATACTCAGGACCCAGTCACTAATAAACATGAAATCCTTCAGTACAACATCAGATGTCACCTCTTTGTATATTTTCGCTGCAGCCTGACACTCACCTGTGACCGTATATAAATGCTGATATTTATCATCATTTGTTCCAACTCGTTTTTCTTGATCGTTTCTGACACTTTTCTAAAGTCAGTGAAGCAGCAGAGGAAACACTGCAGTTTTCCTTCTGTTCATTTGGACTCATTAAGCAAATACAGATGCAGTTAATGCTCAGGTTGAACACTTAGAAATACTGTTCTCATTCCAGAGACCGTAAAACCAACTCTTCCTGCTGATGTTTCTCATAAAGAAAAGGAGGGAGTGTGTTGCTGAAAGGCTGAAAGTCATTTCCGCTAAGTGTTGAATTTCATGCTCTACACCAGTGAGAATCAATCTGCAACAACATCCACACGTCTCCGTCCAGACCAGTCTTTCAGAGATAATCTCTGTCCACGCTAACACACCTGAAAACACAGGTCACATGACCGTTCACCTACACTGAGCATGTGCATGACGGTGTAAACAGGAAGGAGATTGTCAACTTGTTGCTTAGTTGAATCAGAATCAGAATCAGACTTTATTGCCAAGTAAGTTTGCACATACAAGGAATTTGTCTTAGTATATCGGTGCTAAAGGACAGTTATAGTAAAAGAAAAGAGCGAAAAGCAAGAACTATATTTACAGAAAAGAGGCCAGAAACTCCTGTAATTCATTCTCCATGTTACATTCACCACTGAGAGTCGAGGCTGAAATGGGTCAGGTGATCAGAGTGGCAGGTCGAATCGTGACTGATAAGAACCAATGAGGAAGTGAACGCATCATCGTTTCTGTCCGTCCAGACTAAAACACAGCCCCGGAGTTTTCAAACTGAAACAGCGTTTCCTAAAATCTCGTGTTTTAGGAGCTCAAAAACTCTGGAGGAGTGCGGACGCCAAGCATAACCATAGCAACAGTGATGAGTTTTACAACTAAAACCTATTTATGTGGACGTGGCCTCAGCTTGTGTCGTGGACATGCTTCAAATCTCAGCGACTTTCTCACCGCAGACATCAAGACGTTTGTGTTTTCAGATCAAATGAAAAACAGCTTTTCTCCCAGTTTCTTTCTGTCTGAGTTTGACTGACTTGTTTTCACCAAACCGACTGACGAAGCAGCCAAACTCTCCACGGCAACCTCAGAGTCAACCAATCACACAGAGAGCTGCTCACGCTCCTCTTCCTCCTCCACAGCTCCTCCGGCCGGCAGGAGGAGAGAGGGGAAAAAAACAGTCGGTTGAGGGCTTCATTAATGTCTGTAAAGCTTTCATTCCCTCCTTGCCTTTGTCTGAATAGGCACTCTGCCAAAAAAGGGGAAAAAATGCAATCAGGACCCAGAGCGACCAGCCTTGACTTTCTGGGCTTTCTGTGCGCGGCTGAAAGAGAAAAGCAGCCTCTCCAAACGGCACTCGCAGTCGCCGGAGGGAAGAAGCGAGGAGGTTGCCTGTTAATGAGTTGTTCTCTTCTAAAAGCCTTTCGCTGGTTCAGCCCCTGACCGCGGCGCCTCGAGCACCGACAGCTCCGCCGAGCTCCTCACACCCTGATCCTGACTCTCCTGAAGTTAGAAATAAAATAATCATAATACAAAAAAACAGTGAGGAGAAAGGAGGAGCAGCAGGTGAGGCAGGGATACTGAACCATCACCACTTCACTTCCTGTGAATCAGAAGAATAAAAACCTCCTTTAACCAGGAGAGAAAGGACAGAAAAAAAACTGGCAGATAAAAAGGTAAAACACATGATGGATAACAACAACAACAACAACAACAATAATAACAATAACAATAATAATAACAATAACAATAACAATAATAATAATAATAATAACAACAACAATAATAATAATAATAATAACGATAACAACAATAACAATAATAATAATAATAATAATAATAATAATAATAACGGTAATAATAATAATAATAATAATAAATGTGTGTATGTGATGTTAACGTGTCATTTCAGACTAATTATTGTTATGATGGTTACATAAATAAAATCATGTTTATATAATAAAATTAGATCAAATCAAACAATAAAATATAATGATACAGGATAAAATGTGAAACTACAGAAAAAATATAGTAAAATGAATTTAAATATATGATAGAAAAATATTAATTAGAAAGATAAATGACATGAAAAAGATAAAAACATAAAATGATTAATATACTTAAAATAAAAGACAAAATAAACAATATAAATATAGTTCCATGAGTGATAAATGAAATAAACAAACATGAGATAAAAGATTAAATTAAATTATATGAATTGATTGTAAATTAAATACAATTAATCACATACAAACATATAAAATGTGACAGAAAATCATAAAAACAAACAATATAAAATTTTACATTAAATAAAACATGATGTGAACTGAAATACTGAGTCCAGCTGTTTTACTGATGTTTTCTTCTCGAACAAAATGTCAGGGTGGAGGAGGAGGAAGGAGGAGGAGAGAGGAGGAGGAGGAGGAGGAGGTCATGAGACGAGGAGGTCAATTTGTTTGGTCATCCACCCTCTATCCATCCATCCTCCATCCATGGATGGATGGAGGATGGATGGATGGAGGATGGAGGATGGATGGTGGATGGAGGATGGATGGATGGTGGATGGATGGAGGATGGATGGAGGATGGATGGGATGGATGGATGGTGGATGGATGAAGATGGATAGGATGGAATGGATGGATAGTGGATGGATGGAAGTGGATGGATGGATGGAGGATGGATGGAGGATGGATGGATGGATAGTGGATGGATGGAGGAGGATGGATGGATAGATGGATGGATGGAAAATTTGTCCAAAATCCACGGTGACGTCCACAAACGTCTCATTTTGTTCGACCAAAACACGTCTTGAAATGTTTAGCCAGGTCATTTTCTCTGACTTTGAAAGATGCTGATAATGTTCAATTCGACAACCAGTCAATGGATCGGCGGATGGTTCAATTGCAATTTTGAATTATTCCTTAGACTGAATCTTTCATCTTTTTTAAATTTGAAAATGTTCATTTTAGTTGATTTATCTGTTTGTTTGGGAGGTAAAAATCAAAAGCAAAGATTTTGTTCATAAGAAAAGAAAACACCATTTAAACACATGGGACTCTCTAACCTGACACATTAAGTCTTTATATCTAAATGTTCTAAATTATTAAAAGTGCAAAGTTTCCTCAGGATCATGATGCATTTACTGTCTCGATGATCGTTGGTTTTTCAAGTGCTGCTGAGAAAAAGCAGACACCTGTCATGTTATTTTTCAGTTTTATAGCTTTTTATTTTAATTAATCAGATGTAGAATCAGTGCAGACGTCATTTCATCTCATTTCATCATTAACGTTGCACTTGAACGCACCATTTCAGCAGGCTTTTTTTTTTTTCAGTCTGCACAAACTTTGAAAAGAGGAACTGGAGCTCAGGAGCTCTCTCCTCTCTGTGGGGTGAAGGTGGTTTCTCTAATGAATTCAATGTGTTGGAAGCTGAAATATTTCTGTGCGATCGTCACACAGAGCTCATCGGGAGCTTTGTGATGGTACGTGGAGTCACACCCTCCACTTCCTCTGAATCGAATTATGACAGGAGAGTAATGGGATGAGGAGAGGAGCTGGCAGGAGGCCAGGAGGAAAACGCAGAGACACAACACGGTGTGGTGTTCGGTTTGGTAGCTCTCCTTCGCTCTGCCATTCCATCCAGTCAGATGTGTGTTCATGCTTGGGCTCACACGGCGGAGTGGGGAGCGATGCGACAGCTTGTCGGGGTTCAGACACATTGTTGCTGCTAAATGAAGCGAGCACGTTGGAGGCGAGGCTGCTGTCAGCGCCGCTCCAGGGCCGGGGGAGGGAGGGGGTGCTGAGGAGGAAGAGGAGGGGGAGGAAGAGGGTCTGTAGACTCAGGTTAGTGTGTTTACACTCCATGTGGTTCAAGTGTAAACGATAAGCACCAAATCCGCCTGCGGGATCCACCAGGACCCCGCGGCTGTTTGGTTCTGATGTCAGCTGATGAGTCGTCACGAGCGGTGCTCAGCAAGCGGCGTGGCAGGGTACTGGGTGTGGACGCCACTTCACCTTAAGAGGTGTGGAAAGGAGATGAGTGGCAGGTGATCGTGTGTGTCACCTCCCTCCTCCCTCCGCCACCTCTCTGAGGATGGAGGGGGGGTGTGGTGTGAATGGATGGGGGAGGTAAAAGCTCCTGTCACATCCCGTGTAGACGACTCGGAGAGGAGAAGATCTGACGTGACAGGTGAGAGGGAGGCGAGCGGCCTCCCCCCTCCAGGCTCCTCTAATGCTCCTTTAACCTCCATCTTAGTTCAGTTCAGTTCAGACTCATCAAACCCTCACAGACCAGGACAAGACGAGTCCGACAGTCACAGCTCCATCACCTGCACAGGTTCATCTGTTCCATCAAATCCTGCAGCACAGAACACTTCAAATAACCAATCAGGTCTTAATGCTTATATTTAAAGCAACAATATGTAACTTCACTGAGCAGCAGCGCCCCCTGCAGCCACCACTGCTCATTACATCTGCAGCTCTTTTCATCAGCTTTTCATGTTCAGAAAACAAAACCTATCAATCTCCTGACTGAAGTTGAAACATGGCTCAGTGGAACATATTACCCACGATCCTCTTCTCCTTGTGAAGCAGGAAGTGCTGTCGCTGTAACAAACTACACCAAACTCTGTTTCTAACTCTTGATATTTCCGTCAGTTTCCTGGATCTCAGAGATGAACTCTGGTTTTTAACTGATCTACAGTTCAGCATCAGTCTGAACTCTCTGGGTCTGATTCCAGCAGTTTAATCTGCTGATTATCACTCAGTTAGAGGGAGATCGAACCTGAAGAACCAAAGTTACACAGAGCAACAACATTTTAGTTTTAAATCTCATCACTGTTGCTATGGTTATGTCTGGCGTCCACACTACTCCAGAGTTTTTGAGCCCCTAAAAGACTTAGACAGACTTTTTAAGTCTAAAACTGAGACTTCTGGAAACGCTGCTGGACCCGTTTCAGTTTGAAAACTCCAGGGTTGTGTTTTAGTCCAGACGGACAGAATCGCTGAGGCCTCGGCTGTTTCTGATGTGGAGCTAAAACATTCATCCGGACAGACCATTTTCATTTTAAAACGCCGTCATCTGCATAGACCAGGTCTCAACAATCCAACAGTTTCAATCTCTCTTGGTCACATTTGCACACTTTTGTGATATGAAGGCCATCCAGTCACTCAAAGTGGTGAACCCACAACATCCACCAGATCCAGATGCATCATGTTCCTGCTCTGCTGCTGCTGGAGATGATCTGCTGTTGTTATAGCTGGTGTCTCAATGCTGTAAAGATGACCGGTAAAGACGCAGACACAAAGTGATAGAAATGCACCACGAATGTGTTTTCAGTCTGCTGGAAAACAGCTAGACAGTACTGAAATGTGTCTGCTGAAGAAGAGACGGCTCGAGAACACTTCACAAAAGCCACCAAAGAATAAACATTAAAAAGGCCTCTTCTCAGATTCTTCAGGATGAATAATTAAAAAACAGAGAAAGAAGAGGTGAAAAGTGTGGTATGAAGCCAATCACACAAAGGAAATGTAATGATCTGTTAAACCTGTGAAGAAGCTGTGGAAAAAGTGTGTTGCTTTTATTTAATTGGGGGTAAAAAGTTTTAGGTGTTAATTAAATGAGAACATTGAAAATGACCAAATAACAAAAACTGATCTCAGACCACATAAACATCTCTCCAACAAACCTTGATGAGCTGACATCACCTGTGGGAGGTTTTCATTATATCAGAGAAATATTTACATCTCCACTAAGAAGGTCCAACATGTTTCCCTCTGTCAGGACGGAGAGTTTTCTTAAGAAAAGCACAGTCTGATACACTCTGAATATATCGCCTTCAAGTATTAGTCAAGTACTCTCCTGTTGATCAGTCTGTGGCGTCTCTCTTTGTCCTTCTCTGCCTCCCGTTGTAGTTTAGTCTCGTTGAGCAGCCCTCCAGGGAAAACGAGTTCTGTAATTAAGTTTGTTTTTTTTTCCACCTCCGAGTCTGCCAGCCATCCAAAACCTCTTTTCCCATCCACACCCACTCAGGCAGCTCCAGGAGCCCTGAATGGGCATCAATTATTCAAATTACAGCTCCAACTGACAAAAAGCCAATTCCAGTTATCCCCCCACCCCACCCCACAATTTATATCTGGCGATTAGCTGAAGAAGCTAATCATTATGCTTTCTAATTGACTAAATGAGTCGACAAAGAGAGAAAGCACAGATATCAGTAATTACCAGCCGGGGAGTCAAGCAGGGGCTGCTGGGAGTGAAGTGGAGAAGCTGAACTGCTGGAGCGACGCTGATGCCAACAAGTGGCTAAAAGACACTTCCGCTGCTCATATCTGGGGAGTTTACTGCTGGCAAATGGAGGCCTGGAGGTTACCAAAGCTGAGCTGCTACTGAACATACCATCCTCCGAAAAGAAAAATGAGAGCATCAGTCATTTCAGCAGTACGTTCAAGTCCTCTCTCAGCTGTAGGAAACACGACTCTGTTCTGTCGGGAGTAAAGGAGGAAACAATGAGAGCCACAAAGTTCTCATAGGCAGGAGGTCAGGGTGGATGGGGGGTAAAAATCCACAGTGTTCCTCTTCTGTTCGGTGGGGGGCCTCCATGGATCTGGCTTGTTCCAGATCCTCACACAGATGCTGGATCAGATTGGCATCTGGTGAGTTTGGAGGCCAGATCAACACCTTGGGCTCTTTGTCGTGTTCCTACAGACATTTCTGAGTAGTTTTTTTGGTGTGGTGGGAGCATCGTCCTGCTGGGGGAGGTCCCTGACATTGGGGAGTGTTGTTGCCATGGGGTGGGGGGTGGGGGGTTGCTCCAGCAATGTTTAGGTGGATGGTATGTGTCAAAGTATGAAGGACACAAGGTTTCCCAGCATTAAATTGTAATGAGATGATCAATGTTATTCACTTCACCTGTCAGAGGTTTTAATGTTGTAACTGATCAGTTTATGTTTCATTAGTTCTGTGAATCTAAATTATATTGTATCACAGCTATTTCTTCACACATATTGAATCAAGTCTTGGTGATCTTCCAAACAAAGTCTGCAACCAGAGTGGACTCTCTGGAAGTCTGCAGAAAGTGCACTTGAAGCCCTTCGCTTCAACTTGTTGAGATGAGGATTTGGACCGCGCGCTGCCGTCCAGACTTTGAAGATTATGCTGCACCCATAAATGGAGTCTGTGAGTGTGTGGAAGTCATTTGGATTCAGCCTGTGTGTGTGTGTGTGTGTGTGTGTGTGTGTGTGTGTGTGTGTGTGTGTGTGTGTGTGTGTGTGTGTGTGTGTGTGTATGGCTGAAAAATGAGCATCTGTGCTCAGTGAAGACATACAGAATAAATGAAAAGATCAAATTACAGTCTGTTCACAGGACTGCTCTGAGACTGTATGTTATAGTCCAGTAACTGCATAGACTGCATAGATGGTATTCTATCCTAAAGATGTATTGTGGGTTTCGCGTGAAACTGACAATTATGAATGAACAAGCAGTTTGGATGTGGAGAAGAGGTGGGAATGTGGCTTTATTGGTTGGACTTTTAGGTCATGCCTGTATGTGAAGACAAGGGCAGATGATCTACACAGTGTAGTTCATTATTATTCTATCTATATCTAAAATCTTTCTTCCTTTTTTCTCCAAATTTAAAATGTTCAATTTCCTCTAAACCACACCAGAGTGAGTAATAAGAACAAGATCCCTCACTGGCTTCCCAACCACAAAAAAGTAGATTTTGTGCCTTGTGGTTGTATGCCACCACCAACCAGTCCAGTTGCAGTTAATGTGAATTCTTGACTTATGGCTAAAAACATGTTTTGTTAGAGTCACACTGACCTTTGATCTTTGACCACCAAAATCGAATCAGTTCATCTTTTGAGTCTAAGTTAATGTTTGTTCCAAATTCGAAGAAATTCACTCAAACCATTACAGAGATGTGGGACAGTCGGACGTACGAAAGAATTGGTGGATGGACAGACAACCCCAAAATGTAATACCTCCAGGCATGGCCATCATGGGCATGGAGGCACAACAAGGCAAAGCAAAACAAAACAACCCAAAAACAGTGTTGTTGGTTGGCATGCAAGGCCAAGCTACTGGGGGGAAGAGGGGTCATACACATCGGTCTCCACACCATCATCATGGTCTTTCCTGTGATTCTTACAGCTAATTCTAATGATACAGCGACGGCGGGTGTACCTGTTTCCGTGGACGTGGGAGACGCAGAATGCGTAGCTGTAGTGCAGCAGCGTGGGGTCCACCAGCGCGTTGTCCTCCAAATAATCCATTAGACCCTTCAGGTAGCTCAGGTGACGGTGGCAGCCTCGAACACCATATCGAGCGCAGTACTCATCTAGGACGAACACCTGACCGGGACTGAACCAACCCTGAAGACAAAAAACACACACACCACACCGGTCAGAGATGACCACTGTACAGGTCTGCCAGCATCTTCCTGATGGTGTAGCTCTTAGAACAGGTTGATTAAACCAGCAGCAAGAAGTCCAGATCCAACAAGGCAAGTATTCATTTAATTTCATAGCAAAGCTGTGACATTGAAACATTTAACACAAAGCAAACTGAATTTATATGAATAACTCATCAACAACTTCAGCTTTGAAAAGCAGCGCTCTTTATTTTCTGCCGTGTACCTGAAACCAAAATGTGTATTTTTTCAAACAAAAAAGAAAAGGTTAACTTGGATGGCAGACAGCTGATTATCCTTTTTTTCATGGGAGTTAAATACAACTGCTCCGTGTCTCATCTGTAAACAGAAAAAAACATCGTTCTCCGGAAAACAGTCTCAAGTGTCATTAGTCTGGTGAACATTCAGAGCAGCACGACTCAGCCTCGTAAGGTAAAAAGATGAAACTTTATGGTCATTTTTCAACAAATGTTCAAGGAGCGAGAACAATGTGACGAATGGCCGACGGATAATTAAAGTTTCAGACCCTGGACTTTGACTTTGACTTTGACTTGGACTTTGCTGAAAATGTTAAATTAGCGTTGAGGGGAAGGTCATGGGGTTAAAAAAAATGTTTTATCCTTTGAGGAGCAAGAACGGGATCAGTGAAATGTGTTGCTTTGGACCAAACTGCGCTAGAGAGGGATGTTACTTTGGCACATACCACCCACCTGAACAGTGTTGCAGACCAAGCAACTCTGGGAGATCTGGTGGAACATCTCTGACACCAAATCTGACATTGATAAAAAAGAGTTTTCTGTTAGGAGAGACCAGGATCATGACTGTAATGAAAAGAGTTTAAGACCAGGAGCCATTTTCTTTTCGGTATGACACTTTTGGAGAGTGTTTAAACAATCAAACTAATCACGTGACTGTAGGAGCAGAAAAGCAGGCTGACATTGTGGGATGAAAACGCAGCTTCCTGGTGTGAACAGCTGTTTGTTCTGAACTCCACAAACAGACTTAACAACCGTCCTGAAGGATGAACCAAGACGCCTCTTTCACAGCTTCCTGTTGCCATGGGAGACGTAAACCAGAGTCGAACCAGTATCAGTCACCTTTTGGCTTCGCAAACTCAATAAAAACCCTCAATACTTTACCACAATTAAAAAGAAAAGTGTAAAGGTTAACCCTTCAACAATTACTTCTTTGCTAGAGTTTTAAAAAAAAGAAAAGAAAAATGAAAAAAAGCAGAAAGGTGTGGAAGGACTGGAACACCCTGAGATGTTCATTAGTTCATTCATCCCGCACATAATCACTAAATTAGGCATGAAACTTACAACGTTAATTAAGATTCCTCACGGAAGGAACATTAACAAATTAGCACCTCCACCGAGCTGACGGCACACACACACACACACACACACACACACACACACAGCTCCTACTGTGTGACAGCCGTGGCTCTCCGCCCGGCAACAGGCGACCCAGGAGAGAAGATGAGCTGCACAGAAACTGTTTCTTTTTACCTTCAGAGCAGTTTGTTCCTGTGTCTTATTCTGTGCTCACATATACAGTATTTTAATACAGCTGGACTCCAAATGAAGCTGCTTTCACTGACATGTTTCTCTCTTGGAAAAAGTATGAACAGTGAATGAAATGAGGCTCATATTGACCACATATTAACCTGTGGTCACTGCCAAGCTGCTGCTGCTAAAATCCTGATTTTATAACCATCAGAAATAGAAGTTAAAGACGGTGGCTTCAGCTGGATTCACCTGTAAACTGACCGCTCAGAGAGAAAGTTAGAAGCTGGTTCATGTGTACGTCAGCTTGGGCTGGGTGATCAAATGATCTCGATCTGGGATCACAATAGAATTTATGTCAACTAAGACGCTAAGTTCAGGGCATTTTACAACCTATGACACAGCAGCGTTAACGTGACAACAGCCAGTCAGGCAGCAGTTTGTGAATGAATGGAACCAGCGAGAGGCACGAAAGCGAGATTATATATATTGATATCAATCAGTATGGGGAAAAAAATTGGTGGAGCCCAACCTTGCGCATTTTGTTTGTCCAGAAAGTGGTGAGAATTGTCGCTGGGTGCTTTGCTGAAAAAACGTCTCTAAAGTAGGTGGATGGGTTGGCTTTATACTTCACATTAAAGGATGTAAATGAATCAGCATGAAGGTATATCTGCACAGGAAACTAAATCTCTGTTTTAATGTAAAGTTCTGATGGAACAGGTGGAAGAAAACAACATCAGTGATTCAGTTTTCTCTGACAGACGCTGACGGCTGATGTAACCACTGATCTGATCTCAAAATGACATGAGATGAGAAAAAGCACAGCAGAGAAACTTTGTGAATAACTGGTGTTTCCATGCAGGTTGTTTTTGACCCTGTTGCTACATAACAATGCTGATATTTGACAGTTCTGTTAAACACTGTTTCATCATAAAAACACTGTCAGTGTGAGCGCATGGTTCAGGCTGGATAAAGAGAACATCAGCTGAAGATGTGTGACTGGATGTGAAGTCAGATTGTCTCTGTGTTTTTAGAAACTTCTGATAAACCTTCAACAACAACAAACCTTCAATCTGTTTCATTATCTGACAAATGAGAAAAGGTTTAATGTGTCTTCAGAACAACAACAGCCTGAGAAACTGTTTCAAATCTAAAGATCTCAGGACTTGAAATTATTTCCAGGATTTTATATAGACTCTCTGTGACACGCTGCCTGTCGGGGTTAACTGGACCTGGCAGATTCCTCCTCTGCAGGCCTTTTAGTGTCTCCCCATCCTCCCCATTTCTCCTTCCCCCCCCTTCCAGTCTTCAGTTTGTTTGTCGTTTCTCTCCAGTTCCTCTCTTCATTTTTTTTCTCTCCGTCTGTGAGCTCGAGCTATTAATATCACACCACAGAGAGAGAGAGGGGCCTGCCGTCGGGCGTGAAGCGACAAGATGTTCCTCTGTGACAAACAGATGGCGAACTCCAGTCTTGGCGCTGACCGCTCAATTAGCGGCTAACGAGCCGACCGCCTCGTTAGCTCAGTCAGCCGTGGCTGCACGTCTCCCTGTGTCAGAGCACCAACGTCCACCGCCTCCCTCTGAGGAATGACACAACCCAAAAAAAGTGAAAGCAGCATGTGGTTTTGACGCGAACACCTCAGCTCGCTGGTTCGTCACCTGACAGGGAGCTGAGAGGAGGAGGCTGAGGACTCTCCATGTTTTGTCTCAGACTGTTCTTGGGCACAGGAAACCATTTTCTGGTCCAGAAATTCTCGTGACCCTAACAGTCAGAGAAGTTTCCAGTTTAACATGTGAATTTACTCGACATGCACAGAGCTCAGAAGCAGCTCATTTATTCAAGAGTAGGCTACAGATGGGTGACAAATTAAAGGAAAATCGGAATAAATGAGTGTAATCACAACAGAAGCAGATGCCTCCGTACAAGGAACAAGGGCTGAATGCCTTCTCTTTGTCTCCAGTGTGGAAATATTTCAATTTAAAACATTCAAGGCAAAGTTACTGGGGAGCTTGTGGAATTTCTATGTGTCCTAGGTTAACTCTTTCAACACAGTTGGCTTGAAAACCTCAGCGCTCCAGCAAAGCTTCAACAATGACCTTCACAGTCTCCAGATCTAAACCCAGCTGAACACCTCTGGCAGGTTTTGGAATAATGTGTTCAGCTGGAGATATGATAACTACATGTTCATGTGGGTATGTTGGCTGCCTCGAGTATCCGAGTATTGGAGCATTGGAGCATTGGTTGTGCAAGTCCTCAGAAATTAGCATCAGTGGTCTGCAAGATGCACATAAACAGTAGGGGCAGTGTAGGGGCAGTATGGGGATGTAACAACATCAACAGGAACAACAATAGCAGAAAGTTTTGAAGCCTTCAGGAGCCTTACAGACTGTCAGTGCCCTGCTACATTTATTGCTTACATGATACAAATCCAGTAGTTCTAGATGCTCTGAGCTCTCTGATGCCCTCTAGAGGTATCTTTCAGTAACACCCGTAGCACATAGGCAAGTATGTGAACAATTACGTTGAAGATGCACCTGATTAAACGACGTCTCTGGCCTTAGACAGCACTCCAGTGTTTGTGTCTTAGAAATCTCAAAAATCAATCCTGTCTGCAAAGCTAAGGAACAATGTTGATGTTCAAACCTTAAACCTTAAAGGTGATGAAATCTAAATAACCTGATTTCATGAGAAACTATCAACTGGTTTTTATTTTGAGAGCAGCCATCAGCTCCTTATTATCCTTAAGATTCACTTCAGGAATTTCTCATTCTGGTACAGATCTGATCTGATCATTCAGCAAACCGTCCTGTAGCTCCACTTCCTCCGATGTGAGGATTCACTGCCTCGTCAGCTTGGAGCATTGGGAAACTGATCATGTAACAATCACTGATTAATCAGAACAGAAGAACTGATGTCTTCACAACCAGAACATCCTAACAACTGACCTGATAATAAGCAGGGCTCCACAGTGGGCTCTAACTGGGCTGTCTATAAGATGACATTCATCCTGACACCTCTGAGACCAGCAACAAGAATCCTTAATAAAACCCAACAATGTACCTGATGAGCCAGAGGTGAGAAACAGGTAACCGCTAACAGTGACTGAAGCATTAGCACTGTTGCCATGGTAACCCACAGGTTCCTATACCTTGAGCTCTGATTTAAAACAGTTACACTTGACCTTAGAGTTGTGTACATATACAACCAGCCGACAGGTGTCTGTTAAAACAGGAAATTAGGATTTTCAATGGCTTTGGTGTAAAAAAAATAAATAAATAAATAAATACCGTCACGTTCTGAGTCACTGTTTCTCAGCCTCTGGATCAGAACCCACTGAGGGGCTGAGCAAAATCATGTTTGTAATTTTTACTTTATTTAAAAAGGGTCACAATTTGGTTAGTGTTAAGAGCAGCCAGCAGAAGTAAAAGTACCACACAATAACACAAACAAAAAGCTCCTGTGTTCTGCTCAGTAAAATCCCTGTTTTTGTCAATGGAGTCTGGTAGTGATATATAGAGATGTTTCTGGTTAAACTAAAAGGATCTTACTGTTTAATAAAAAGTTGGACATGAACGTCTCCACAACTCTTTTATTTAGTATGGAACTTGAACAAAAAACATCTGTGATATGAATCCAATGACTGGCAATCCCTGTTTGTCCAAATATTTCCTGTCATTAACAGACAGTGATATTTGTAGAGGATTGTGGAGCTTGTAGTTATGTGCTTCAGTATTTCTGTCCACTGATATTGCCTGACAATATCAGCTCATCACAGATACATTAGCATCAGTAAAATACTGCCATTTAGAAATGTCAGATATGTTTGAGGTGACTTAGAAACGGTGTCTCCATTACAGTTTGTCCGTACACAGTAAAGTATCCTGTTTACTACAGATCTCAATAGCCGACTGAAAAAAAGAAGTTTATCCTTTGCAGCAGCAGAATTACAAGTTATTTCCTCAGACCGTTCAAAACAATCCCTGCATTAATCACGAGAAGATGTACAACATAAATATTGGTAAATATCTCTGAACATTTTGCTGTTTGGCTTTTTTCCTCTGAGGTCAGTGGTTCATCTCCATGTGAACAACAGCAATGACAATCTGGAGCCTCTCTCCTCTCCTTCGTCTTCTTCTGCAGCAGATTCCTCTAATTAGCACAAATAGACTTCAATCACTGTGAAGCTTCAAATATAAAGGGGGGGAGCCTGAAACATGCACACGCATACATCTGAGTAATTACATTAGAGTGTATAATAGTAGAGCTCCACAGGAAGTTAATTTGACAGCACTCAGACAGGACTGATGGGAGGAGAGGACACCTGCGTCCTCGGCCTCCAGAAGTAAAGGTGGAGACAAAGACATCTCAAGGTCTTGAGGCCGACGGCAGACAGGAAACCAAAGTGGGTCAGAGTTACGTCACAGGAGATTAAGAGAGCTCAGAGAGGTAAATGTTGGCCTTTAGATGTCGTCCACTTCAGTGGTCAATGTCCATGATCCATGACCCTGTTCCTTCTGCTTCAGCAGCCAGAGGTTTAGGGAAGGTGGGGGGTCCTGGGACGATGACAGGCTGCTGATGACTGAACATGTCAGCTGACAGTGAAGTTCAACTTTTTCTATTAAAATCTTTTGTATGTGTGTCTCCATGGACAGAAGACATATTTATATACATGTTTGTCTTTTGTCTCTGAGTATTCTGTCCTTCTGGTTGTTCTATTTTACAAAGTTGAGTTCGGACAAACTTTGTTTAAACTTGTAGAAGTAGAAGTCAAGTGGAGATCAAACATCTGGGGCTCCAGGACGAAGATCTAACATTTCTACCAGCTGTCAGAGCTTCTGTCTTTACATCTTCATCAGGTTAGAGAACTGCTGATGAGAGGAGAGCTCAGTGGTGTTCAGAGGTCAGAGGTCACATTGTACAGACTGTACACCTATGATCTGAACACAATGTGAACCAGACCACCTCCAGAATTGCTCAGACAGATCTGATCTGAGATTTTCCTGATCGGGATACAGATCGTATTTTAATAGCAGGTGTAAAAGTTTCTGAAGACATCAAACATATCAGGCTGATTTGTATCAAAAAACAATGAGCAGACAATTACTGTAGAATATTTATGAATACATTAAGGGGAAATCTGGAGGAAAAATCATTTACAAGGTCACATCATTGTTGAATGTGGAGGTGCTAACGTTGGATATGTAGTGATAGCAAAAACATCCAGATAGCACCTTTAATGTTGTCTTTTGGTTAATTGATTATCAGCTGTTAGCTATTAAGATTGCCTTTCTTTTTCTTACTGAAGATAACAGTAATTACAAAGTTCTTCAACAGCTGAAAAGCTTTGACTTGTGTGTTGGGTCAAAATCCCTGAAAGAAAGAAAGAAATCCACTTCTGCTCACTTTACTTACAACTTATTGGTGTTTTGGCTTTCTCTTGCATTAAAAAGACATGTAACGGTGCTTTTGTTTTAATACTGAGCTATAGTTTTGGATTAAGCTAATTCAAGAGCTTCCTTTCCCCAGTGTTGCCACCTACAAGTTGTGTCAGAAACCCATTTCAGCTCCAACACTCCAAGAGGCAGCTTCACTGAGAGGACCTGACCCTTCAATCATCAGCAGGAACCACGTTGATCCAGTTAGCAGGACTCTGGGCCACAGCTACAAACCAAATTTCTGCCTAATTACCGTTGTTGTTGTTGGGTTCAACTCTTTGTGAATAAAATATGACCCCGTCTATGACATGAATCCAAGCCACTTCTCAACAGATGTCCCCCACGCCAAGGCACTGGCCTTTTCTCCGAGTGTTTGGTGAAAAGGGGGCTCAGGTTGGAACACAAAGCCCTCGAGTTTTCACAAAAGGCTGAGGAGAGAGGAGCTGGAGGGGCGGTGTGAATGGATCGGTCTAATTGCGGAGCTGGAAGAAGTCCTGGTGAGGCAGGTAGAGAAATGAAAGAGGCACAGATGTCACTGTGGTGAACATCTCTCCACTTGTTCTGCCTCCTTTTTAAAAAAGACAAAAAGACAAGGCAGCACATGTCAGGATGAGCTGACTCCTCAAGATCTGCCTCAGTTTGTGTTTCAGTGCCGAGTTTTAGAGTCAAACAAATTTTAGAGTCCAACGACAGTCTTCATTCAGCTTATAAAGGATGTTTTTAACCTTGAACAAGGAGTACAACAAGTTTTTATCATTTTTTTTCAATAAAAACTAGGTAGAAAAATGAGGACTGCTATTAATTTATCCATGGTCATATTTGGTGTATTCTGAAAAAAATATCTGTGCTGTCTGTCAAACACCATAGCAGTGTTTTTGTAGATTGTAGCCCAGTTACCATGAACCACAAGCACACATAGTGATATTCACCAGACACTAGACTCCACATGTTGATTTTCACAGAATTTTGAGATAAAACAACAAATGTCTGGCCAGAAAAATTAAGCAAAAAAAAAAAAAAAAACTGTTTTAAGGTTCATATATTTTAGTGAAGTGTATGATGAGATCTAGAGAATGTCTGGAAGGCTGAGTGACATCAGAGATCCGTTTTAAAGTGGGGTTTATGACCCGCCCATACGCCCGCCCGACCAATCACCAGCTGTCAATCACAGCTGTCAATCATGACATTTCATTTTATAGCCTCAAATAACTGATTAACACCTGAATGTACATCATTATGATAAGAATGACCTAAATTGACATGGAGGGGGCGGGGTTTATGACCCATACTGCAGCCAACTACAAGGGGGCGCTCCACATGTCATGGCTTCAGTTTTAGGGAGGTGTTGGTCGTCCATGTTGTCTGCAGCAACACAAAAACCTTCAGTCCTCCCCCCTCACTTATTTAGGCCCCCCCCCCCCACCCCCCACTCCATTGAATCAGCCCAGCAGTTGTCCATGAGGGTCATGTTCCTATTTGGAAAGTATTGATTAGAGCGTTTATCCCCTCAATCAGTGTGAGAGAGCCCCCCAGGCTTAAACAAGAACAGAGGGAGGGGGTGCAGAGAAGTTTAAGTTTCTTCAGGAGCATCTTTCTCCTTCTTTACCTCCTGCTCTGAGACGTTTGTATAATTTATTTTCTCATTAGAGCAACACTTATTTTTATTAGACTGATCTGCTGACGGTCGATGAATCTCTGACTGTCCAAACTTTCTAAAGTCACTGTTACTGTTTTTGTTTTATCATTATCATAGAAATCCAACACGGGAATCAGTAAATTTTTGTAATTTGTGCTAAAAAATTACTTTAATGCCTAATAATTAATAATCAACAAACAAAATTTGCTGAGGAATCATTTTCTGACGACTGACAAATACATTAACTGTCCAAGACTGACAGCAAACAGGGGCAGAGAAACTGTACAGAGTGGATGGACGGCTCACAAAAATGTGCTGAATGTTGTTTCAATGATTCGTCAGATATTCTGTCATTTTAAAGGCTTTTTGTGGAAAACACTGACTGTGCAGGGAAACCAGTTTCAAGAACAGAGGTTGACAGAGTTTCAACTTCAACATCGCAACATTTAACCGTGACCGTCGCCTGTCAAAAATCCTCCAACCGCTTCACTCACTGAGACTTGAATGTCTTACTTTCTTGTGTGTTCCCTCCGTTCGGGGCTACATGTAAATCAAGCCGCTCTTCCTCCTCAGCTGCCATTTTCACAACTTTGAAAATACGTTGGTGGTCCCTCCCCGTCTACTACGTAGCCAAGATGGCGACTGTTGAGAGTCAACTTTTTAACTGGTTTGGAAATATGGAAGCAGGTGAATTTATACACAGGACGTGTCTTTTCAAGTTGAGCAAAGAACAGAGCGCCACCTTCAGTCAAACTTCACACAGTTCGACTCTCAGCTGATCTCTGGTCAGTGCAACAGAGAATCAACGAGCTCAGAGTAGGAACTCAGAGTGTGTGTCAGATGACGTGTTTGTGTGAACGTACCAGGCAGGAGAAGGAGTCATTCATGCGGTGCTGCAGAGTGTGTTTCTGTAAGATGGAGAAGAGGGCGGCGTGGTCAAAGCGACATGGAGCTGCAGAGATCAGCTCCTCTACCCCCTGCCTCTGAGATGGATCCAGACCTGAACAGGAAACACAGAGAGGGAGGGAGGAGGACGACTGAGAGCTGCACGACCCGGTCAACACACACACAGAAAAACCAACGATGGTTTTACATTCTAATAAAATCATTAAAGCTGAATAACAGCTACACTAAAGCTACAACTGCACCTTCATCAGGAGAACTGTCTCTGTAATAGAGGATATGTTGTATAGCAGAAAACCAGAGCAAGAGACACATGAAGAAACAAAACAGTGAAAGCAGAGATGAAATAAACCAACAGAGATGAACGAGGTGATAGATAAATGTGCTCTGATTCACAATCATTCACGCCTCTCTTTGAGCTCAGCAGTGAACTGAAGTGTAAACACACACACACACACACACTGACAGGACTACATTGGCAGTGTCAGTTCTCAGTGCTGTGGTTAATAGTTCCCACCTCGGTTGGCTACAGATCCTCTGTGAAGCTGTCAGAACTCTCAGCTGACACAAACACTCGCCAACATGGACAACGTGAGGAAAAACACTGGAAGTGACTCACAGAGTCGAATAAACCAGCCAGGGAAGACGACAACAAACAACAAACAACAACAACAACAACAACACATCTCTGATCAACTGCAGCAGCAGATCAGGCTTCATGAACACACACCGCTTCATGTTCATCAGGACACATGACAACAAACTCCCTCAGTAATTGAGTAAAATAAAATATTACTCAACCAAACTCCGGAGGACACATGAGGACTGAAACTGCAAATACTGACTGCACAGTCTTTACATCAAAACATGACCTGTAGTTTCCCAAATGTCACTAAAACAGGAGGAAATAAAGCATTTGTTAGGGACCATTTTCAGCGGCGGATTAGTTCACATTTGGTGCTTAAGCCGCAGCAGGACAACATACTGTACCAACTGTTTTATATGTTTTAATTGTCTTATTTTATTATTATTTGTTTTCAATAAATATACCTAGGTAGTAGTCGACTGAATTGACTGAGTTGAGTTCTTAATTATTTATCTGTGAAAAAGGACAGAATACAACAAAACCCTGAATATGTATGTGTAAACATGCTGTTGTGATATCAGGCATGAAATCTGGCCAAAATAAACTCATGATGCTGTAACATTGATTTCAGATCACTGTGTATCTGTGCAGTGAAATCTGAACATCAGAAAAACAAAACAGCAGCTTAAGCATGGACATTCAGTCTCAACCTTTAGGAACAGTATCTGAAGCTTCTGCAGCTTTCAACCACAAGTCACAGTCTTCATCAGCAAATGGAGTCAGGACATGTTTGTTTTGGACATGTTCTGTCTTTATTATTAAGTCATCAGTGGAGAAATGACAGGAAATAAGGGCAGAGACGTGTGAGAAAGGTCGAGATGTTGTGGTTCATGGTTGGAATCGACCCAAAACAACAACGTCTTAGTTCGTCTTTCAACATTTTCTGACATTGCCATCTGTCCTGTGGCTCAGCTCCAAATCCTTTGGTCTATAAGGCTTGACATTTATTGCTGGTTTGGTTCTTTCTGTGGTATCTTTTAACAGTAAGGAAAAGAATATCACCAGACTTAAACTTTGAGTCAAACTGGAAAGACTAGTGAAGTGTTTTTCCTCAATAGAACGGACACTCTGAACTCTTCTTGCAGCTTGGTCGTGCAGCGCCCGGAGCAGCAGATGATAACGAGGCTTCGGGGTCAGCGACGGAAGAATCAACAGAAAACAGGAGAAATAAAAGAAGCAGAAGAGGCGCAGGGCGTCCCAGCCTGAGCAAACCTGGGTTCATTTCCAGTCCTTTCAGGCCTTCCTGTTAATGGCCCCGCCAAATGAAAAGCCTAACACTCTCCACTCTGCCTTTATTGTCGGGAGTACATTTCGGGATGGGAAGTTTCTGAGCGTGACACATGGCCCCACAAAAGGACCACGGCTCGCTGAAGAATGCCGGCGCCGTTTCCACGCCTGCGACGCCCGCGGCCTCGTGTCTGAGACGAGCATTAGTGATCGCTTTTTATTAACGCTGCCATTTTGTTTTTGTGTAGATGCAGAGAAGCCCGCGAGGACTCTCAGACATTTGTGTTTTCATCCCCCCTCCCTCCTCCTTTTCTTTGTCGCTTTTGTCAAGATAAGAAAAAAAACAGCAAAAGTGAAATCTCCACAATCAA
The DNA here is from genome assembly GCA_033238685.1 of Lates japonicus. Taxonomy (NCBI): domain Eukaryota; kingdom Metazoa; phylum Chordata; class Actinopteri; family Centropomidae; genus Lates; species Lates japonicus. The sequence goes on from BRZM01000047.1 coordinate 4,026,287, forward strand.
CTTCCAATCGACTCTCCTCTTCTTTTCTTCCCGTCTTCTTTTCTTCTGACTCTCCCATTTTTCTGACTCTGGCTGCCCTTTGGCTCCTGTGGCCTGCTTTCCCTCTGTTTAATTCCGATGTAGGTCATTTTACATTCGTTACCTCCAAAACATGGGATTGTCCTTAATGTAATTTGGAGAAAAGACAGGGAGTGAAGGAGGCGACTCTAAAGAAAACGAGACAAAGAGATATAGATTAGTGCTGATAATAAGAGGAGGGGGGAGGAGGGGGAGTATTGATTGGGGGACAGACGGCGGAGGAGTGATGTTGATCCGTGTCAAGTCCAACTTTCAGCTATTATCTGCTGTGTGTGTGTGTTAAAGGAGGAGGGGGGGGGGGGTGTGTGAATGAGTGTGTGTCACAGAAAATATGGATGGATGTCACTGCTCCTGGGACAGATGGCGTGTTTGTGTGTTTGGTCCAGACTGTCTGCAGGTTTCTTCACTTTGTATTATTTGAACAGTTTCTCATCAGTGTTGATGTGCACATGCAGACAGATCTCGGTCTTTGATGTTCACATAAAACACAAAAACCTGGTTTTAGTTCAGGCTCAGATGACAGTTTTAATCCTTTAGATTTCAGTCTTGGTTGATTTGGTGACACTCGTGGTAACAAGAAGTTTGGTTTGAGGCAGTAATACAAGCTGTGATCAAAAAGATTTGAGACTGCGCCCATAACAAGTGGCGATACACTGCTCCCAGCACTCCTGCCACACTTGGAGCGCTCCCTGAAAATGCCGTTCTATAAGTGTGTCATGCACCATCTAGGGTGAGTGGGGAGTGATGATTGCGTTGCGTGTTGTCGTGATGGAGCACCCAATTGCCATCAGGCCACAGTTCAGGTCGTTTGCGCTGAATGTCCTCCCTCAGACGCCTCAGAACGCTGCAGTAGAACTCGGTGTTGACAGTCTGACTCTGGGGGATGAATTCACAGCGAAAGTCGAAGAAAACGATGAGCAGACTCTCTGTTGTGTTCCTGACCTGAAGAACCTTCTTCAGTCTTGAAGACTGTGGTTCTTCCACTGTGAAGACAGCTGTTTGGTCTTTCGGTCATAGCTGTAGACCTAACTCTCGTCACTGGTGATGATCCTCAACATGAAGGTTGGGACGTCCCAGGCCTGTTGACAGAGTCCTCACAGACTTGGACACAGTGCTACTTCTGCTCCATGATGAAATCGCATATGTGGTGACAAAAACGTGTAGGTCGATCTCAACAGAAATAGTCTTTGAACTTTCTGATCGCACCTCCTGTAGCAAACTCTTTGTAGAGCTGCTACTTTGTCAGAAATACGGCAGACGAGCACCTGATGTATCCGTGTACAGTGCAGCCAAACAAACTGACATGGTTTTATAAGTAGTTTTTCAACTCAGGTAACTGGATTACATGCCGCAGTGTTTCCTCTGAATCCCATATGCTTTTAAAGAATCCAGAGGTTTCACGAGACTGGACTGAATGGAGCTAGAAGGTTAGCATGCTAACCTCAGTAGAAGAAGAGACAGAAATAAAAGCAAAACATGATTTAACATTGGTGTTGCTTTTCACCCTTGAAGACAGCTCTTCATGAATAAGAGAATGAAGTTTGATGCTAAACTCACATTTCTTTTAGACTGGTGAGTAAAACAGCTGTTAATGCTAACGTTAGCTATGTAGCTATTGCAAAAACTTACATATAGCACCTTTAGGGATTATAGCTTTAACCTGGGATCATAGTCCTGCAAAAATACATGTAAACTCTGATATATGCAGAGTAATTTGTTATGGGTGACCATAACCACAGCACACCTCCCTCTCTGTCATCCAGCCCTGCACATTAAATAATCTGATTGGTTGATCCAGTGTCCTGTCGGGAAGCTACTTCAAAAGAGGGAAGAAAAAAAAAGTTGACGTTCTACCCAAAGCTGGACAACGACAACGAGCACTGCGATAAACTCTACAGAAAGAGCTGAGACCTCAAACCTCTAAAACTGGATGATCACAGCAATTCCATTATTTCCACACTGTTTATTAAAATTATATTTCACCATGACTCAAGTTGTAAAAATCAAACATATTTGAAGTTTGAAACTGCTTAGCTTTCGATCGAGATTTCACATCTCACGGCTACGGCCAAAAAGAGTATGAACAATAAGTGGACTCAATCAGATCAGATTAGTGACAGCCATATTAAATCTGTTATTAGCCAAACAACATCATAATGTGTGTCTGCTAGAAATCTAGAAATATAATCCTAAAACCAGTGGAGTACAAAAATGTGATTTTGTATGTATGGTTTGTATATGTCTATATCTTGGTATCATATTTACACATATTGTGTGTGTGTGTGTGTGTGTGTGTGTGTGTGTGTGTGTGTGTGGGGTGTGTGTGTGAGGGGAGTCTTGTGCGCTCGATCTCTCCATATCCGTCTTGTCTGGGCTCCATTGGTATCATCACAGTAACAGTCACATCTATGTGACATCCTGCTCTGAGAGGTGGCGGCAGGCACTGATGGCAGGTTATTGATGCAGACGAAGAGGAGGAGGAGGAGGAGGACGCAGTGCGTTTCAGTTTCAGGTGCACCGGGCTGAGAGATGTGACTTGATCTGCCTGTCAGAGCATGGTGGTGACGATGTCAGGGCAAGCAGAGATGAAGATGTGGACGGACAAGCCCATCAGCCTCCGTCTGGCTGAGTGAGGCTTCTCGCAACGTACAGCTCAAACGGACAAAGTCAACTCAGTGAAAAGTTTGAGAGAAGCACATGAACACATCCTCAGCTGTTCTGCTGCATTTGAGGGCGCCGCTGAATCCCCGCAAGGTTAAGACGAAAGGACAGTTGGGATGTCTCTCCTCAGGATCATCCCCGCTGTCAAACTGACCACCTGCTTCTTCAAAAACACAACTGACAGGTGTAAACATCCCCAAAAAACACCTTCGGGAGTGAGTCTTGACCCCCAGCAGGCCCATCTGTTCATACTGAGGACGGAAGTCACAGTCTGTTTGATAAAAGTTGATTTCAGGTCAAAGGTCACAACCAAAAGTCCCCACAGCCTTCCATGATTTCCACTTGTTTGGACTTTGTTTGTGGGTCGTTTGAACGCTGGTCCATTTGATTCTTGTTTACGTGAACTGCTGGCAGCAGTGAACAGGCAGGAGGGTGACAGGAAGTGATATCTCCTGGAGTTTCTTTAGCAAACTCGCGCTTGTCTGTTTGTCCTTTTCTTTAGGGTTTTCACTTCAGAGCCGAGAACGTCAGGAAAGGCCAGTGGTTGAGATCTGCTCAGAAAGCAGCAAAACTTCTTCTGAGACTACAGCAACACAAAGGCATGGTTTGGATTTGTTGAATCAAAAGGAGTTTTTCATAATCTGCATTTTTTTCTTCTTCCTTTGTTTGCTTTTCTTTGTTGGTCTTTACGTGTGATTAAATGTTGTATAGTGTTGGGGCATCTGGGGGCCTAATGGTTAAGGCATATAGATGCTTTCACATCAAACCAAAACAGCAGGTGTGAAAGGTTCCTCAGACCAGTCTGGACCAAAGGACCAGAATTCGGTCCAACCAAAAGAGGTGGTCTTGGTCCAGTTTGGTCCAGTTCGTTTACACTAACCCTAACCCTTTAAGAAGTTGAGGCAGGCTCGTCACCCAAAGATGGAGGTTGTATTGTATCCCTGGAAACTGCTGAATCGCCTACCAAACCAGGAAGAAAAGCCAAGTTTAACTTGTGGGAAAAAAGTGTTTATTAAGTGTTTTTAACATTATTTTGGGGCAAAAATGTTTTTTATCATTGATTCTACAGACTTCTAAAGAATTCTAAAGACTTCAAGTGAAGTATCTGTATTCTTTGTATCAAATTATTTCCATGCCCATATTTTTGCAGACCGTCTTTCAGCACTCAGAGCTGAAGGATTGTTGGTGAATATTAAAGAAGCAGTTTTCAGTGTGAGAACATTGCTGAACATCAGCTGGTAAAACAAGAGAAAGAAGACTTTACAGAGCAGGAGCCATTCAGCAGAGCAACAACAATCACCATCAGCTGTGCGGTATGTGTGTGAGCCTCTGACACGACTTCCACGTGAAAACAGCTTCATTATTTGCTCTCGCACACCGGTCAATAAAATCTGCCGCTGCCTTCTCACTCTTTGTGCTCTGAGACGCATCCGGAGACGCGAAGCTGAAAACAGTCCTGAGCTGGAGACGAACAAAGGAGAGACACTGCCATTGTTTCACCTGTTCACTCCTGCAGCTGTTTCCAAGAAGTCAGGACCGGGGATCTATGATTTTGTTCAAGACAACCTGTCTTGTGTGTGTGTGTGTGTGTGTGTGTGTGTGTGTGTGTGTCATTAAGTGCTCGTCACTGTGCACACATCCAGTTGTTGGTGTTATTTAACCTCCGCCTTTCATTTCTATGAGCAGAGCCGAAGCTGCAGGTTCATTGACACGATCGTTATTAAAGCGAGAACAACTTTCTGTCAAACCCATTACATCCACACACACACACACACACACACACACACACAGAGCAGCAGCACTTAGCACCCAGTTAAGAGCTATTTGTGACACCTCTATTTCCACCTGCAACAGCGTGGTCAGCACCTCTTGCCATTAACTCTGCAATCTCTATTAAACACTAAACGAGCTGCGTCACGCCACCGCATCTTCAAATTACACAAATAAACTGCCATAATCAGCCTCCCTCAGCATGAAGCTCTTCATGTCACAATGCCCGGCCGGGAGGAGGAGGAGGAGGAGGAGGAGGACAGACACCGACGCCCCTCCTCATGTAGATACAAATGATTTTTTTTTTTTTTTTAAATGAAGAGGAGGAGGAGGTGAGAGAGAACAACAAGGTGTGTATGTGTGGAAGGAAAAATAAATGATGAAAGTTTGAGAGAAAGGGAGAAGTGAAAGCAGAGGAGAACGAGGAAAACAGAAAAGTTAGTGAAGGTTTCACTGAGAAACAACCAAGGACAGATAAAGACGGAGGTCGACTCTGTGAATTTCAAATTGAAATGAAATTATTAAAAAACGAAGAGAGAAAGACGTAGAGACTGAAGAGATGGAAGAATGAGTAGAGAGAAATAAAGAGAAAAAATGGTAAATGAGGGAATAAAAGACAGAGGAAAGAAATGGAAAGAATGGAGGGAAGAAGTAGTTAGAAAAATAGAAAGGAGGGAAAGAAAGGAAGTCACAGGCTTATGGAAAGAAGGGGAAAAGAAAGACTGATATAAAGAAGAGATTAAGATACAAAGGGGAAGAAGAGAAGAAGGAGAAGAAAAGAAAAACTGCTGCATGATGTGTGTTTTACCGAACGCCTTCTTTCTTCATCCCTTCTTCCCTTGTGTTTTCTGTCTCTCAGCAGCCGCAACCTGCTCGATCGCCCCCTACTGTGTGTGTGTGTGTGTGTGTCTGTGTGTGTGTGTGTGTGTGTGCCCTGTGTCTGTGTGTGTGTGTGTCTGTGTGTGTGTGTGTCTCTGTGTGTGTGTGTGTGTCCAATCAGCCTGATAACAAATCAAAACCCTGATAAGTCTGTCTGAGATCCGTAGACCGTCTGTCTGTCTGTGGTAAAGGACTGTTCCACTGTTTTAAATCCTGGACGTAATAAGCAATTAAATAACTGAACAGAGCAAAATGGGAAAGATGGGAGGGAATGAGACAGGGAAGACAGAAGAGACAGAAAGAGAAAAGAACAATGAAATGGAAGTAGGGAACAAAACTGCCTTAATTCAGGCAGGTGTGTTGAATGTGAAGCAGTGGAGGAAACTTACGTTTTTAGCGTCATTAATCTGTTTCTTCCCTCTGCTTGATTTCATTAAAACACCTGTTTCTGTTGGGGAATATGTTTGGGGTTTTTAAATTCAGCACCCACTCAAACCTGTAGACCACCTGAACCTAAACTCCACAGCATTCATGTTTCTAAGTGTCTGCTCCAGATTAGATTAGATTCTCTGACTAAAACCTACTGATGGGGATGCTGAGCTTGGAAGTCCTCCTCTGCAGTTTGTGGTTTTGTTCTCTGCAGCTGTGGGACAGGTTTTGTAGGACTGTCCTGTGGGTTCGGCACATGGCCTGACCCAGAGCACTCGGGTCCTGCTCTGGCCGTCACAGGCGAACATCACCAGGTCGCCTCCTTCACCGCTAAAGAACACCCACCTCTGCAGACCTGAGAGGAGGAATAAAGGTTTTTGAACCAAATTCAGTCCATAGAATGAACAAACAGTTGTTAACCTGTGTCACCTGTCGCACATGAGTGTTCCTGAGCTGTTGGAGAGTCAGTAATCAACTTTCTATTACGAACAATAAACCGCTTCACAGACGCTGTTTCTCCTTGTTTTTTCAACTGATCAATCAGATTTTGGTGTCCAGAAGGAAAACAGAAGATTAAAGACTTCACTTTACCACTTCAATAATATCAGATCAGATGTTTCCGCTCATCTGCTGTGTTCATCTAGATTTCTTTGATCTATTACTTGTCTTTGTCTGTACAGCTCGCCACTAAAAAAAGTTCATTTAACGTTTAAACTTGAGGAATGAAACCTTTGTGTCCGGTAGACAGTTTTCAGCTGGTTATTCACACTGGACATCAGTTATTTCCGATAAAATACTAGATTCTACTCAGACCTTACTCATTGTCATGTTCACAACTGGTGGCACAGATCTTGACCCGTGAATCTAACTCACAAATTGTTCTGGAACTAATTTCACATTACCAACAAATATTTATGGTATTATTCTAAACGGTGTCTACGTTGGTGTGGCCTGGCTGAGGGTCGTGCAGTCCACCGTGTAGCCCTCCAGCTGCATCAGCCCTGAGGCTCGGCCTTCTGTAGCTGCACATGGCGTAACGGTACTGACTCACCTGCAAGACAAACACACAGTCAAAGCAAACAGTCTCTTATTTCATATCCAGCAGTTACAGAGTTGTTAATGATGATTCATTAGGATGAATCTAAATCCAGTATTTCCTCTCTTTTAGCTCTATGTTTGGTCTCCTCCACTCTGGGGAAGTATTCGGTTCTTTAGCTGCTAAATGTTCCTCTGTGTTCATTTCACGTTTTCAGACTGAGTCTGAGAGGATGACAAGCTAGAAACAGCTGTTGCTGCAGCTGAAAACACGCTATGAGCTGAGAGTGAGGTAGGACAATAAAGATGTGTCCAGATAAACTCACCTAAAACCTGAAAATACACTGTTGTCCATTGACTCTGTACATGAGTCTTATGTCCTATATTATATTTTTACACATTTTCATTCAGAGACAAATGAGCAGATGTTTGACTTCATCTCTGTTGTATAAATAAACTTGTAACTATGAAACAGGTTAGAATGTTCTTTCAGTGAACACTGGACAGAATAATTATTAAACTTGTGGCATAGAAGTTATTATTGAGGATTTTAGAAATGTTGTCAAACACTACCGAACCATTAAATATCCTCAACCAAAGCTAATAAAATATAAATGATACTAACCACAGATTCTATCTTTTGATGCCTTTAGAAGGACCTTTTAGTCTGACATACAGAGAGACGTAACCTGAGTGTTATTTCACGCAAAGACATACTTACTTAAATGTTTACCTGCTCAAGTATCTTGAGTGATCATGCTCAGGAAAGTAAATAAGCTGAAATGAAAAGAGTCAAAGACAATTTAGAAACCAGAACTTACACTAAATTTAATAACCTGAATTGTTTTTTATTTTTTATTTTATTTTTCCTTTCTCGCCTTCTTCAGCTACAAAATCAATAAAGCAAATTAGAGTTTTTCTAAAAGAGACACTTCAGTGTGAGGATATGTTTTGAAGGCTTGAGGATGGATCTAATGCATTTTAAATACACAAAACTTCTTGTTTTAATGAGTTATTAAAAATCTTCTGTGGCATACTGCTGTAGATTCATTTCACTTTTACTTTTTAACCTTGCAGTCTTTTCCTCTGCAGCTTGCACTGGGCCTAGATCATAAAAACTATCATCAATCATCTGCCAGACCAACACATCAGATCTTGGTTTATCTGTCTCTTACCCGAACAAGAACAAAATATCTTCTTTTCCATCGCTTTCTGTGACTCTCTTGTCCCAGAGTGTACAGGTACCGGGAACACAATCAACCACACATTAACTTAAAGGAAACGTTTGTGATGTTTTTATAAATTATTGGTGTTGTTTTTCATTGTTTTAACCTTTATTTTGATACACAGTGGCTTTGCGGAAGTAGTCAGAGCCCTTCTTCATTTTTGCATATGTATAGAACTGAAACTATATGAAAACTTACAGGGAGTATTCAGACACTGATGTGTTCACGTGCTTCTTGTTTGTTTAATTATCCTGAGATGTGTCTAGAACTCGGCTGGACTCCACTCAGACAAACTTATAACTCCTGTAGACCTCTGAGAAAACTGTGGTGAGGTGTAGAGAGCAGGAGTATAAACCATTTCTAAAGCCTGAGTGTCTTGCAGGAGCACAGCTAAGAGGTCTGCAACTTCCAGGACTCTTCCTATAGCTGGCTGTCTGGACAAAATTAAATAAACTAGCAAGAATGGTCTTGGTCAGGGACGTCAATAAGAACTCAACTATCACTCTGATAGAACTTGAGAAGTCCTTCAGAGATGAAGAACCTGCCTGAAGTTGACCCACCGCTCCCAGCAGCCTCCATCAATCAGACTTTATAGTAGAGTGGCTGACAGAAAATACTGAGAGTAAAAAGCCACATCGCAGCCTGACTGGAGTTTAGAAACAGAATTTAAAGGAGATATGGAGGAAAATATTGAGGAAATATTCTGGTCTGTTGAGACACAAACTGAAACATCGGATCAGAACTCCCAAACTGGCGATCATGTTGAAGACCAGGAACCGTTATCATCTGGATAACACCAGCATCAAGCTGTGGAGGGGGGGCTTGAGCAGCAGGACAGGGAGACCGACTCAGAACTGAGGAGGGATAATGTAGCCAAACACAGAGAGGTCCTTAAAGAAGACCTGCAGACCTGGAGACTGGGGAGAGGGGTCACCAGCCTGGTTCAACCAAAGACCCAGATCTAAACCCCAAAGGAGACCTGATGAAGATGGCAGTTTCCATCCAATCTGACGGAGCTTGAGAGAACTACAGACAACTGAATAAACTGATTTCTGCTAACTAGAGTTCAGTGGATTTTTAAATATATTCCTGCCTCAGATCAGTCAGTTGTGTTCTCAGTGCATTTATTTCTTCCTCATTTAGTAATCTTCTTGTGCACCTGAATCACTAGACAACACCCTCAGATAATATAATCCTTCCGCTTCAATTATCTCTTTTCAGAATTTAGAGATTAATCAACTAGTCAATACATAGAAAATAACAGCTATTTGATCATTGGATTAATCACAGAGTCATTTATAAAACGAAACACGAGACATGCTCTGGTTCCAGCTTCTCCAATGAAGATGAAGATTTCCTGCTTGTCAGTTCAGTGTCTTGGGGTTTGCACTGTTGTTTGGACAAAAAAAAATTATTAGTTAGTTAATCGAAAAGCTAAACTACAGATTAAGATGAAAATAATAAAGTTTGTTAGTCAATTTTGCAGACCTCCTGAAGGTGATCACTAAATACTACAAACCAGAGACACTTTAGATCAAATTACAACAATAAAAGAACAAAGAATGGATCGAGCACAGAAAGTAGTTTTTTTTTTTTTCCATATACATTTTTTCACTCCTGACAACCTCTAGACTCCAGAGAGTTTATTTTTAGGGCAGGTTTTTTAGGTTTATTTTTTAAGCTTGTCAATAGTTTCAGGCAGCAGTTGGTTATAATTTAACACATATGAACAACAACAACCAAAGGCTTCTGAGAGTCTTCATGGGTCAGATTCTGTTGATATATTAAGTTTCCCAGTATTTCACAATATATCACACCACATTATGTCCTCACTCCTCCAGCTGCTGCCATTATCGAGACAATCATTTCTTCCCCTAATGAGGAAACCAAAAGGAGAAAGTAATCAGTCCGGAGCCGGGAGAGGCCACGACACAGACAGCAGCTCATTGAGGAAGTCTTGAGGAAAATGGAAGAATGACCAGCGTGGCCTCTCAATCAATGGCTGCTCCCGGGCCTCCTGCAGCGTGGGATACAGGCAAGTGCAAGTGAGGAAAATCAATCGATGGCGAGACCTCTTTCTTCAGCCCTGCTGCCCGCCCTTAAAGAAAAGGCCTCCAGTCAAGGCTGCAGTGCGTCTGGACCGAGAATCTGGGCCATTCTGCACATCCTGCATGACTCTGTTACCATGTGGCACCGCCGCCGCCACTTGTGAAAATCTTGCAGGGTTTCAACATCCATTCAGCCGCAGCTGGAGGGATGGGACTGCAGACGCCAGAGAGTTCACTGCAGGCATTTAACAGTCCTCACTGAGAAAAAAAACTCCCTGTATTTAACTGGTCATTTAGCTGGGGCTTTTAAAGAGCATGAGACACTGACTTCTTTCCCATTTTAAAGGCATTTCTAGAAATTACTGTGAGGAATAAAACAAAATAAACAAAACAGATTCATTTGAGTGAAAACCAGGGTGAAATAATATCACCACATTGGTGATTAAACACAAGTTAGAGATTGTTTATATAAAGTAAATGATCTAATAAGGATTTATTTATTTATTTTTATGGGAATCATGTATCTGTTTTCTTTTTACACTTTACACAAAAACACAGATTTAAAAATCATCTTAAAGGTTTTTCCACTTGTTTATAAGGAGAAAATAATTAACACAGCATTACTGAGTAACATAAAGATAAATGAACCTTTATCACCAGGTTTTATGTTCCAAATGTTGTTCTTGTTTTTTTTGTGAGGAGAAATAATGACATAAATGATCTCTACATTGGCAGATTATATATATATATATATATATATATATATATACTAATAATGATGATAATAATATAAGAATGGCCCACATTCTATATAATAATATAATATAATATAATAAATATATTATAACAGGGCTGCAACGATATAACATATGTTGCAGCCCCATGTATTTTATATCCGATCATATGTTGACCAGAATCAGAATCATAAAAGAGTCGATAGTAGCTTCCAGTCAGATCTGACCCTCTGAGCCTGCCAAACAGGATGATCTATAAATACCTTCTCCAGAAAACAATCAAAAAATTTTATGATCACAACTGAAAAATGTGTGAGCACAGTTTGAAACACAAAACATACACAGATCGGGTTCCCCAGAGAGCTCAAGTGATTAACAACAAAGAAGAAATCGCTGCTCTCTCTGAACGGACTCACACAGCTCAGACGCTTTTCTGTTATCTTAATGCATCAAAAATACAAAACAAAACAAAAACAAACAAAACCATCAGATCAGGAACATGTCTGCGATCATTGCCGTCACAGCTGCCGCTTCCTGTTGTGCACTTTACCTTTTTTCACCCGCTTTTGTGAGCGAAACCGCTGGCCCTTAATGGATTCACCTTTTGGGACCTTTTACATGTTTTTTTTGGCAGTCTGGAACCCAGGAAAAACATAAATAAACAAATGTAGAGAAACATTTTCAGTGTGTGCTCTTTTTTTCTGACGATGAGCTTACACATCTCAAGCTAGCTGGCCTCTTTGTTGACCTCTGTCTGTATTTATTGACTGTATTTATCGCCTATAAATCTCAGTCTCAGATTGCGTCTTTAACAAACTGTGGAGACGGCAGAGAGTCAGATTAAAACACGTGAAGAAGAGCTGGGATGTAACCAGAGACACAGGCTGGGACTCTCACAGGGACACTGACCCCCTTTGTGAGCTTTTGACAACTTTTCTTTTCTCTGTCGGGTAATGGGAGCTGCCTGACTCCCACTGTGTTGTGTTCATTACAGTGACAGAGGCTCCTGCAGGAGGCTGTTAGGAGGAGACCACGAGTCAAACACAGAAGCTTTTAAGACTCAAATCATGCCTCAACCTCCTCTCACTTCACTGTAACCTGATTAAATCCACCAGGAAAACATGGACTAAATCACCACTGAGGCTGAGACTGTTGTAGACCACACAAAAAACTGCTACTCTCATTACATAAAACAGATTTAACCAGAGAGTTTTCTGCTCACTTATATTTTAATCTTGTAGAATTTAAAATATGTCTGGGTAGGAAGGTTTCCTGGACTCAGTGCTGTTTGAGGTGCTCAAGGACATATATATACTCATCTATCTATCTATATATCTATATTCATATCTATATATATATATATACATATAGTGATTCTGGAATTTTTTTGTGTCTTGATTTGTAATCTTGATTCTATTGAAGAGAACTGTTCAAGCAGATTCACTGTGAGAGAAATATACAGAGGTGGATAAAATGATTATCGTATCGCTTAATCTAACCACCACTCAAAACACTTTACACTTCACAGACATATTCATCCAGCACGTCCATACAAAGCACTTCTGTCAGCACAGGGGCTTCAGGTTCTGCCCAAGGACACCTGACATAGGACTGAGGAGCTGAACCACCAACCTCTGATTATTGGACTAATTTGCCCACCTCCTGAGCCTTTGACTTTATAATAAGTCAAAGCTTTTGACTCTATCATCTATTGAGTTTGATGTAAAGGACACAAAGTATGCTAAAGCGAGGACAGGTGACGCTGGGTGTAAGCTTCCAATTAACCCATACTATGTGCGTGAATATTAGATTAGCTGTGGTTTGGCTGCCATTGTCCTAAAGACAATAATGCTATGGTAGGCTGTTATAATTACACACATATATACACATGCAGCCTGAGTGTTCTAGGCAAACATCATTAACAGTGAGTAACAGATCATTTTCAGAAATGCACCATGTGCTGGACCTTAACCTAAGTATCCTAATAATTATCACATATTTTACATGTCCTTACATCCATTACAAATTAAGAATTATATGACAGCTCTCCTGGCTTTGTTGAAATGGTTATTCATTTTCCCTTTTAGAGTCTCTTTTATATTTCTCATAAACTGACAGAATTATCTAAGTTAACACCGACTCAACTGACCGATATCTGAACCATCATTATGGTAAAGTTCAGCACCAGTTCAGGAAACTGGGCTCGTCAACCTTACACTTCCTTGATAACTGTTTAAACCAGAGTAGGTTAAACTCTTTGTAGTACAGGACCTCTGCTGTTTACAGCAACAACAACAACAATAAAAAGAAGTAGAAACTGTGTTACAGCATCGTATTAGACAATGTCAGATTCCACTGACCGTTGCGGCAAAGCTTCAGGAATGTTTCAAACCTATTCATTAACATCAACAGTCTCCTCCTCAGTCAAGCTCATATTATTAGCTCCACCAAGGAGTGATATGTTGTTTGTTTGTTTGTCCAGAAATGATTTTCACCAGACTTGTGGAGGGAGGGACGGAGTCAGGAGCCAAACCTTTAGACTTTGGTGCAGATCCAGGATTTTTTCATCACTTTTTACATTGTGAAATTGGACATTCCATATTTAACCTGGTGGAGGTATTACTCACTGTTCTGAGAGCTGTTGTAGTTTGTGTAGTCACATAAAACACATCAAGGCCACACTCAGACATCACTGTTTGTCACAAAGACATTTTTATCTAAAGGTGTTTGTTCAGGAGAAACTTCAGCAGCTGATGGAAAGAAAAATTAGAAACAAACCGTGAAATATTTTCACTTTTATCTTCTGTTTCTAAGCTTCATCAGGTGGGAGAAAATGTTGTTCTTCCTTGATGTCTTCACTGAGGTGTTGTTTTTTAAATTGCTGTAGCATTTTCTCCTCAGATAGCAGAATGTGTTTAGGTATTTTGCTCACCAAACGTTTCTGTGACTTAAACAGTGAAACCCTCAGAGGTGAGAAAAGGTTGAAGTGTTGACACTAAGCTGTGGTGTTAAATCAGCTTAAACACTCACATAAACCTGTGGGTTTAGAAATTAGATTTAGCTGCCACTCACTGGCAGAAAAATGAGAACCGCACAACACATAGTTATGGTATGTATTTATTCAGGCATGGTCATTGTTGTCAGCTCTGACATGTTCATCTGCAATAATGCCTGGTTTGTTTCATGTGTGAGGGTAACTCACTGACAGTTATACTGTCCTCCTGAGGAACCTGAGGGACACTTCTGAGGACAGAAAAATGAAATTATGCTGTGGACTATAATGAGGAGGAGTCACTGTGGTGGTTGATCATACGATGTGAACCAGAGTAAACAGAGAAGAGCCACATCAAGGTTAAATGCACCAAAATAATTTTCTAACCACTTCATGATGTCAAGAATGGATAACAAACACATCTACCATTTCTTTTCCCTTCTGACCTCTTTCATACCTATGAACAGTGTGAAAGGAGTCAGTCCTATCAATGGCCAAAAATGTCCAATGGAAAATTGCCAAATAAAGTCAGGTGTGCCGTAATAAAATTGTTCTATAACTGAAAACTCTTTGAATCTGTGGATTACTTATTGATCAAGTTAGAACAGTGTACTGGGGCAATCACAACCAGACTCCATTGACAAAACAGGAATTTGTTCAAGCAAGAACACAGGAGCTGGGGTTAGGAATACCACTGCCTCCATCTGTTAGTGTGTTTGTGTTGTTGTGTTGACTCTCAGTGTTGGAAGAAGTAATCACATTTATTTACTGGAATGACAGTTTTGCTGGTGGAGTGTGGTTGAGATAAGTTTATGTTTCTGGTTAATAAAAAGCCTCTATCTTCTAGAGTTAGTCATCAGTTAGTTATTGTTGTTTAAATGTAGGCTATTATATGGACAAGCTAAATATGTGTGGTAGTTAATTTATATGGTCGGATTCTTGAATATTAATGAGACACTGGGTCAGTTTCAGCGAACTCTGGTCAGCAGTCAGGAGGTTGTTGTTACTAAGACTAATGTATTTTTGAGGTTTGAGGCCGAAACATTAAAGGAAAAACCTCTGATGGAAGATGGATAGAACTCTGTGAGATAACTTCACATTTTTGTGACTGATGAAAATGAAAACTATGAATCTTTAATAAATAAACTTTTCAGTGTTGACTTTAATAATTAATTTAAAATGGACAGTCGAATCCTCACAAATGAATGTATAAAGAACATATTTTCCATCTTAAATAACCATGATGTAGTTAATCATAAGTGTGTGATTTCAGGGATTATATTGTGTAAATATCCACCATCATGTCCTTGTGTCAGAATGAGTCTGATGACAAAAACAGATCAACTCAATGATCACATCCTCAGATTCAACACAGACTGTTTCTACTTCTGTATTTAACTGGTAGGTGGAGCTGTCGTCCTGTCATGCTTTTTAAACAAGTCCAAGATACAAACTCACACTTTATCAACACACACTTATTATATCATCATCTCTGCTCGTAGCCTAGACAGTTTACTTCACTAATTCACACATCACATGTGATTGATATTAATGTGGAAGCTGGTCAGTGATTAATGTCACTGCAAAGTCTCACCTGTTACATGTCACCCCTCCTCTCCTCCTCCATGTTTCTGTCTATATTCACACTGTAACCGTCAGACTGACAGAGACTGTGTTGTATCAGACATCCGAGATATGGAAGCTGTTTTTGACACTAGCCTGCTGCTTTTTGTACCTTGTTCCTGGAAACCTCGGCCCGCCCCCGTACACGGACTGGTTTTTGCTTTTTGACAGCTGGATTGTGTGTGTTTGTTTTGACTGGAGAAGAAGCTGCAGACTCACCCGCTGTGCTTCATGTTGGGGGGTTTGTCCATGCGGATCGCCAGCTTGGATCTTCAGCTCAGTGTCCTGACTGTTCTTGGGGATCACTCATGCGGTGGAACTCAGCCTGCTTTCGTCCATTATGGTCGGGTTCAGGACCACCCAAGAGGAGTGGAGGGGAGATAAATAAAACTAACCAATCATCATCAGCCTTCTGTCTTGATGATTGATGATGGAACAATATATGACGAGTAGCCGACAGGTGTTCATCAGGTAGTGACAGCACGCTGTAGTAACCATGGAAATGTTGGTGTTGTTTTCCATTAGAGTTGAAATGTGACCACAGATTCATTGTCACGTGCTGATGTAACAGTGCAGGGACATCTACACTTTTTATCCATCCATTGGTGTTTGGTGTTACCGCACACTGTTACAGATGGGATAAAACATCACATTTGTAATTACAGTCATATTTTATGCCGACTTTTACTTTTCATCACAGTGGCAGAAATGTTTCCATACTCTGGGTAGTATCTATCTATGAAGGATACTTATTCTTTGTTCACTAAATGACCACATTAAACTACTCTACAGACATTTTCATGTTCCTACAGCTGCCACACAGGGCCATTCTTGTCTGATTTTGACTTCAACGACCGAATAGCCAGTCACTGACTCAGCTTTTAGCGCCACAGCACTGCTCGGCTTTGCAGAGACTTACCAAGCTCCGTCAGTGAAGTATACAGATTTTATATTTGGGAAAAAGAGAACACTGGTGTTGGCAGATGACCTGAGTTTAGGCATTGGAATTGATATCAGAGAAAAACTTGGACTGGTAAATCCTCTTTGTAGTTTGTGACTTGTAACATAAAATGTCAGGATTTGCAGCTGAAGCATTCAAGAGGAAACTGACCCGAGGTTGTTATATTGAGGGTAAGAGGCTGAGTTTAAGATCTGTGAGTCAGGTTCTCCTCTGGTCACATGTTGGGAAAGACAGAGTCTACTGAGAAGTGGTACCTCGTCAAATACCTCAGTTGGCTCTTGTGTATCACATCATGGATTTTGTTCATATAATCAAAACAAAAACAAGCAGCAGCTTTGAGCTCCTGCAAGAGTCTGTTAACTAGCAACCATGCTCATTTTGTTTACTGTGCTTTGTCCTCAGTGTCCTTCATCTGTCTGCTTCCATTACAGCACACTAACAGAGCTGCCTACAGCTCCATCAGGACTCTGCTCACACACACAGTGTAAACTGTGTATCTGCAACTCCTGTTAAAATCTCCAACATCATGAATGACACCTGAAACTTGAACCGCTAGCCCCAGCAGAGTTCTAGGTTGGGTTATATGTCAGTCCAACAACCAACGGGTTGTGGATATATTCCAGGTGAGCACTGTTGTCCTCTGTCATCCACGGTTCTCACCGTGAAAATATAACCCGAAACTTGCTGCATGTCATTCCCCTGCTCTTCTCCCATTTCTGTCTCTCTCACTGTCCTATCCAATAAAGGCAAAGCCTCAAAAAATAATATATGAGTAAACAGCTGAGATAACATGCTTGTAAATTTACATGTTTCACGAGTTGACGTTGGATTTTAAGCAATCGATCGGCCAACAACCACTAAAGACAGTTTGACGGTCATTTCTTCACTGCCCTGTTTTGTTAAAGACAGAAATCAGTGCAACAAGAACGTGCTTACAGGTTATTCCCAGAGTTGAATTCTCTTTATGACACCATTAAATTAACTAAATAAAATGACAAAACTGCCCCCAAAAATCAACCAGTAATGACTCAGTCAATTGTGATAGCCTATATGTTTGTCCAATCACTGAGCCCTAATGGAAACCCAATATTTCAAGTTGTTTCAAATAAATAGTTCTCAATTGTCAAACCAAAGGAGGCTTTATTGTGAAGAAATTATAAATATAAATTACAAATACAAATTCCTTCAGGTATACTGGAACTCTACTGGACAGATGAATACCGCTCTTCCTTCTTGCTGATGGTGGTAGAGAACACTGTCTAACACATCACCACAAAGCCCTGAAGTCCCACACAAAACCCCTGAAATTCACAGCGATGACCATGAATCAGGGACTCCTTGAACCTTCTTAAGGATCTCTGCAACCCACTCATTGAGAATCTCTATTAGAACCTCCAAAGACCCCTAGAAACTCTAGAGGACCTCTGGATTCTCTCTATTAACCACTACAACCTCTTATCTTAAACTTTGAGCCAGCGAAGGTAAAGAAGTCATGTTAACATTGTTGGTTTTGGACTTCCATTATAGGCAGTAAGAACTGAAGAAACTTTCTGGATGAGGAGGAAACGTCCTCAAGAATCTAGAGCAGGTCTCTGTCCTGGTCTGATTCAGAACAGCCTTTGAAATAAATCCACATCTAAAGGGTGACCTATTTCATGTTGCACTAGCAATAGTACACTCAGTCTGGCCAGACATAAAAAGCCTCACCACAGACAGATGACTGTTTTAAAATCCCCCAGCTCTGTGGTCACATTATAGTGATTCAAAGTGCAGACTGAGGAGAGTCACAAACGGGTCATCGCCAGCTCCAGTTAAAACTTGTCCATCACTGCATATGACAAGACTCATCTGAGGACATGAAGCAGGATTTTATGTAAAATGTCTTTTACACACGCCTCCAAAACAACATGTGCTTTTAAATAGCTGTGGCTTATATTCACCCCCACCCACCCACCCTCGGCTGCTGTAGTTGATGTTGATGTTGACTGATCCTGATGTCAGGATGTAACAGGATGTAAAGTGTAGTTTTCAGTCAGGAGGTCGATAATCACTTTTTGTCTTGATTTAAAAAATATGTCTCTGTCACTTCAGTGGTTCAGTAGTTAATCAGTTCATTATTCAGAAAGACAGTTCGACGTGATTCTGAGCCCATTTTCTCTGTAGCCGAGCTAAAGGAGGATCAAATACCAGGTTATTATTATCATCAAGTATTTTATTTCTAATGAAAACAGAAATGTGTCGATGTCTTTTAATTTGAAAAAGTTATTAAAAGCTTATTTGATGTTTAATTAAGAGCAGAGTAAACACACTGATTAATGTCAGCCTAACATATGTGATTAAAGCCTGACAGCTGATCTGATTCAGGTCAAACACTTCTTGTATTGTAGTCTGTGTCGGTGTGCTCACATAGGTGGACTCCACCACCCAGCTCCTTGTCCCTCCAGAGCCAGGACCCCGGTGTTTCTGTGAACAGCTTACCTTTGACTGAGGGCAGAGGGTGAGTCGTGGTGAAGTCGCCTCTGAGTCCCCCACCTGAAAGACAGTCAGCTTGGTGACTAGGGTAAAATGTTTACAGCTCAGATGTCACCATCACAATTTCAGCTGATCTGAAATGTTGTTTGACATGCAATGACAGATTAACTATTTAAATATGTGTTTCTAGAACAGAATCGAACTTCTTGATCTGAACTATTGACATATTAGAGTCAATGGTTTTTAAAGAAGAGATTTTGGATCATCTCTTTATTCCTCCATAGAAATACTGTCAACAGCCATAAATAATCTATTTTCATCATGTTTTTATAAATCAGACAGATATGAACTGTAATTGAAATCTACAGATGCAAACAGACAAAGGTTTAATAAAATAAACACCTTAAATGTATTTTGACATTTTTCCAATAGTCCAACCCAACGCTTCTGTTGCTGTTCCTTCACATTAAAGCCAGTGGGAGACTTTATTGTGGAAGCAGTTGTGTGTCTAAAGTCGGAGGTTAGCAGAGATTCTTTAGTGGTCCAAACACCAACACAAAACACAAGAAGATATGAAAATATTTGGCACCATTCTGTCACCAGGTCAGTTTTTGATATTTCAGGAAGGAATAGCTGCAGGCGATAGACTCTTGACTTTGGAGGTCCAACACTCCTGTAACTGGCATCTGATTCCTGATCTGAACTGGATAAACATGTTGTGTGTTGTGGAAAATTTAACATCCTCACAGGAGAGATGAGCTCATGAGATTCAGTCAAGCTTTGTGAGGCGAGAATTTTTATTCTCATGAGCCGCAACAGAACCAACAGAAAGCCTTCACATATGAATATGTGAGGATGTTTTTACTAAAAGCACGAACAAAGCCCTTAAGTGGAACTACTGCAAAGAACAGGTCTCCAAAACCCACAGACGCAGAGGAGTTCTCATTCTTAATCGCACTTACTCATACGTCATGGACAACAAAAGTTAACTGTAACAGGTCACCCCTTATGAATTTTTACTCTGTTTCCTGTAACAACATCACATCAGGTCTTAGTCACAGATCCAGAGGCAGAACAGTCCCATCAGTGTCAGCTGTTATCAAGAATCACTTATTGTTCATGTCGCAGAATGCTTAATGGAGCCGAGTCACGCCCCTCTGCTCAGGATGATGGGACACCATTATACACACCGGAGAGCTACGCCTGTCATTACAGGCCTTTTTGTGTCAAAAACTGGTTTGAAGTGTGCTTGTGGGTGTATCTGTGTGTGTGTGGGGCACAGATGACAGGTGACCTTCACTTGTTGAGAGGGCGAAGCAAAGTCAGGCTTCATATTCAGTTTCCAAGGCAACGTTAGGTAGAAAGGTGTGTGTTCGCCACACTCACACACACACACATAAACACACACAGTATTTTTAAGTAATCACAGACATCAGATGTGAAGTCGATACAAACAGCTGACCTTATGTTTTAGCTGGACCTGAGGTAAGTGTTTTAAGGCTTAGTGATAACACGATGATGCATACACACGGCTTCAAGCTTCATCTCACACCTGCTCCTGGTGACTTGATCTTGAGCATTAAAAGCATTAAAACCAGGCGACGGGTGAAATCCAGACTGTTCACCAATTTAAAGACTGAAATCTCTGCTGCTGTTTGTTTGTGTCGACAATTGAATCGAACAGAAAATGATTCACTGTCAGAGTCTAGTCGATGTTTCACCCCACACACCAGGACCTGCAGACAGCAGTGCTTGTTTTAAAAATCTGCTTGTCAGATTGGGACCTTGGGAGTTCCTGGAGGCCAGGTCAACGCCTTTGGGCCCCTGCCATATGGGTGCGGTGTGCTTGCTGTCTGCAACAATGTTTAGGTGGGTGGTGACAGATCAATTTTATAGCTCTGCCTCTCTCTGTAGTTTCATCCTCTGCAGAAACAACAAACCCAAGCCTGGAATAAACCATTGACACAATAATGATGAGTTGATTTGTGATAAACGTGCAGAGACAGCGTTTGGTCCTTAGAGGAACGTCGTTGATATCTAAAATACCATACACTAAAGGTATTACAATTTGCGGTCCTCAGTGATTACAGAGCTGCAGCGCTACAACTGCAGGAGTCATCAGAGCAATCTGACAACGTGTAATCACCGCTAATCGAGTTGTCCGTGTAATTATGGTTAACTACGTTGTCACAAGGTAAGGGTGTGTTATGGAAGATGAGGGATGGTGTTGCACTGGGCTAATTACAGTGAAGGTTAGAGGAGCTGCAGTGTGCCGGTCACAGCAGCTCAGGATCCCTGCTGACCAGCTGAGGTCGGCCAGGTGACGCTTGAGTACTTTCAATTAGCTCTGTTTAGATTCTGACAAACAGACGGCCTTCAGAAAAGAAGAAGAAGAAAAGAAGAAGCCTCCAGCAGCAGCCAGAGCTTTTTAAAAGGGCAGCCTCTACGCTGCACGGACCCCCACTGTCAGCCAGGCATCCAACCACCAACAACCTTCACCAGCAACTCTGAACCCAGAGCGACAAGACTGAGACACCGTGAATAGAGGAACGTGTGATGACCAATCATCAGAATTAGTGGAGTCATTTTCACAGTCAGGAGATGATTCCAGGCAAAATATATTGAAATATTTTGTTTATTTCAAGGTGTACAGCATTCCGAAACTGATTTTTTACAGATCACAACCACAATCCATGAAGCATTGCTGTCTTTCATCACCCAATGCAACTTTATTTCAGGCTCATTCCCATTAGGTTGCGATCACAACCATTTGTATCACCTTTTGTGTAACCTGGTGGCTGCACAGTGTTGCAAACAACATTGGTACATATGGTGTCAGCATATCGTCCAGTCCTGTCAGAAAACCTGTGCACTGTAAGAAACCTGAGAGACCCTGGTGATGTGTTTTACTATGTGGTTATATGTATGTGTTGGAGGAGAGTCTCATCACTGTTACATAACAGCTTCCTGTCTCCTGCCTCTATCAGCCTTGACTGGAGGATTAGAGAACACTGCTCAGGCGGCTGATCATGGCGCCGGTGGAGGCTGGAGGGTCAGACCTCCTCTGTTGGCAAAATCCTGACTTCAGTCGGCCCTCTGTTTACACTCCACAGGGCTGTGTTTGCTTCTCAGAGACGTGGGTCTGCTAGGTTCAGTGTCAGGTAACTGTTAAGGAGGCGCTTACCGAGTTCTCTGTGTTCATTTCATCTTCAAAAGCTCAGGAGGATAAATCCAATTAGCAGAGAAGAATGAAGGGCTGACAGACTGAGAACATGAAGCTTCCTGTAACTGAGTATTAGCTCTGAACATGTCTCCTGAGCACCAACACAGATTACAGCTTCTCAGAGCCTCTTGGAGCTCAGGGTCACAGCAACCTTTAACTATCAAATAAGAAAATGACACCCTCTGTCCTTAGATATATTTGTGTTGGAAAACAACAAACACCGTGTTCAGCTGCAGCAGGATCAGATCACTAGCCTACAGCCTTATACATCCATCCATTTTCTTCCAGTTATCTGGAAGTTGGGTCATGGAGGAAGCAACCCAGCTGAGTATTCCCCAGACGCCCTCTCCACAGCAACATTTTTCAGCTTGATCCTGGGGATCCCGAGACGCCCCAGGCCAGATGGGATATAATTCAATTCAATTCAGTTTTATTTATATAGCGCCAATCACAACCAAAGTTATTCCGCACTTTTTCTATATAGAGCAGGTCTTGATCAGACTCCATCATATTATTATATTTACAGAGAGACCCAACAGTTCCCCACCCATGAGCTGCACTAGGTGACAGTGGAGAGGAAAACTTTCTTTAAGAGGCAGAAACTCGAGCAGAACCAGACTCAGGGGTGGCTAAAGGCCATCTGCCTCGGGACCGTGTTAGGTTGAGAAAATTGACCTAGGAGACATCCTCATCAGATGCCTGAACCACCTTAAATGGCGGAGGGGGTTTGGGTGTGTCCTGCTGATCCTGGGAGCTGTGTTGTTTGAGGGAAATGGCCCTCAGTAGGGGTCTCCCAAGGCAACTGATCCTGGAGGAGGGCCGACCAAGAGCGAAATTCACACACCTCAAAGGTACGATCGACAACAAAGAACTGGAGCACCCCACCAGAGAGGTGAAACCAGGGCCCCTCCTAGAGCCAGACTCATTAACGAAAGGCGTCTGGCAGCTGGGCCTGAGCCTTGAGCCCAGCCAGCTCAGCCTGAAACAACATGGAGCCACTGCCCTGGGGCCCAGCACCCACAGGGATGGACATTAGAGTCAGGTGCCTGCAGGCTGTGGTGGCAGGCTGAGCCAGGGACCCAGGTGCACTGACGCCTAAGTATCACAGACTGAGACTAAAGCATAAAACCAAAATTAGAGCATGGACATAAAAATTTGACCTGATGATGCTGCAAGATAAGAAGTTGAATCATTGGAGTTATTCTGTTACAACAGTTTCTGAGACATTTAGCACAAATATGGATCTCATTATCACTAGAGGAAAAGTCAGGGATTCAAGTTAGTAGGATCCATCCTGAGACCCCAACACTGGCACAGAATTGAATCCATGATTTGAATGATCTGAATCAGGACATGTTTCTAACTTTCTCTAACTTAACTCCTCACACAGAGTATGCAAATGCTCCTTTCCTTACAGTCACAGCACTCTCAAACATGTGTTATTGTTTGTTACATCACCTGGATGTTTGACCTTCACTGCAGAGTGATGTAAGAGTCTGATAGTGAATTGTTTTCACATTCATCTGCTGGAAGGTGAAATGTCTCTGTGCTCACTTTAAATCTCATCCAAGACGTGTTCATATTGTATTAGATGACTGTGAAACCAATAAGCTGTTAGGGAGGCAAATGATGTACAACTTACAGCAGTCTGCTGATGACAGGTGTCTGAAATTCTTTAAGAACTAGTAGAGACACTGAGAGGAACTCACTGTGGTCTGGGCGGCTTCATAGCTTGGTCCGTCTGCAGCTTCTTCCTCCCTCCACCTCCATGGTGCAGTAAACAATCCGGTTTGGAGCGACAGACTTCAGACCCTGGACCTCCACGATCACAATCTGAAAACACCAGAGGAGGTGATGGTGCTGTACGTCTGTCTCAGAGCCTTTAGTCAAATCAGACTACACAGAACAAACTCTGTTTCTCTGTAGCATTAAGTGAAATGACAGTTATATAAAGACACAACAAAGGATGAGTTATATATGATTTAAACCTGTTTAGCTGTGGACAGAGCAGGAACCAAACTCGACAAACTCATCACGTGTTGATGGATTTAAGCTACAAGGTTTAACAAGTAAAATCTCCAACCCCACCAGGATCCCGATCAGCTGTTTATGAGTACTGATAAATTATTTGCTGCTTCTTTATCTTTGAGAGGACACTCATCATGCATTGCCCAGCCCCTCACCCTGATCTCAACCATCACAACTAAACCCAACCTTAACCTGAACCCTAAAACCAAGTCTAAACCTTCAAACAGTCCTATGATGCGTCCTCACTTCCAAGGTCTAATTTCTAAGAGTTCTAAGAACGCATTTCTGAGAAGACGTTTCTCCTCTCATTTGAATTGCTTCAAATGGTGGGGAGTTCCAAGACTTCACCTCTCCTGGGGTCATTAACACCTTGAGAGTTGTTGACCCACCCAGCCATCATGTCAGTCATTAGGGTCAAACGAGTCATGGTGTGAATGGGTGTTCGGAAGACTGCAGTGCATAATTTCAAGGTGCTAATGACCCCACAAGAGGTTAAATGCCTGGTCTCCCCACTAGTCAGTCAGAACTGAAGACGCTTTGATGAGAGGTGAAACATCTTCAAGAATCCCAAGAAAGTCCAACTGCTCTTGCTTTTAGCACGAAGAAATACTAAGACCTGGATGACTGAGAGTGTCTACAGACTTCTTCAAACATCTAAGATAGATAGACTTTTATTGTCATTGTATAAACAACAAAACTTTTGATGCTCTCCAAGAGGTGCTCTAAAAACACACACCAACACACATACAGTCACACCGATCCTCACAAAGATAGCCAAACAAGTTCATGCAAACTCATACAGACCCTCCAGAGTGAAGTGACAGCAGCACTATCGCCAGACTTGGACAGGATGTCACCCTCTATGTCCAGGAAGGAATTGTTCATAGAGGAGCGCTTGAGCTTGCTGAAGTCTGGACCCTTGGATACACAGGTAGACTCTCCAGGTTTGCCATCAGTAGGTTGACTGACCCACGCAGCTCTATTACGCGAGCCCATGTCAGCGGAGATGAACTTTGGGTACCTCCTCCTGCAGGACACAGGTTCACAGACTGTTATCATCATCTTGTAAAGTAGATGGCTAATGCCAGCGCCAACCTAACATCCAGCAGACACAGAGCAACATGATAATACCATAAGAGTCTGATTTCTCACTCTTTCTAGTAGCTCTGGTCATCTCCACCAACCCACGAGAAAAAGTCTTTAGCTGGTCATGTTTTGGCCTCTTCACCAGCTCGTCTCTACTGTGTCTGACTGCTGTTTGATAAAAGCAGAGACCGAACCCGACAGTAATGTGCTGTAAAATCAAAACTAAGAGGTATAAGATAATAATTTGACACGATTGGTTTCAGTTTTGTAAGCTGCCCACGCGTTTTTATAGCCCAAATAACTGATAAAACAAAAGACCAAGATTAAGCAACAAAGTTGTTCAATGAGTGATCAGGAAAGTTAACAAAGAGTTGGCAGGTTTGACACTCATGTTCGGGATGGACAACACAAAAATCTCATCAGGAGTGGGGGAAATAAAAAACAAAAAGCAAAATATAAAAGTAATATTATTAGAATAAAAAAATTGTGCGTTTTGTGTTTCTCACCCCTGGCAATCTTCTCAGCTGTTGTAACTCAGTCATTCAGCTCTTCATGGATCTGAGCTGCCTGTTCATCCGACATTGTCCAGCTGAGAAAAATAAAAATAAAATTCTTAAAAAGGGAAGAAGGAGGGTTTCATCAGTCAGCCAATTAGAGATCTGCAGAATCAATAAACCAATCAAAAGGTGAAGTATTAAACCCAGCAGGGGAGGACTACTCTGAAGAAGTGGACTGCATTGATTAACCAATCAGCAACTGAGGTGGGAACAGATGATAGTACTAGACTCCTGAGGTGAGAGGTTCAAACACTTCATCCATGAGGACGGAAGAGCCTTGACCAATCATTGGGCAGAGAGAATTGGTTCAATCATGTTTGTTGTACTGAAACTGCAGGTGTTTAGTTGCAGTACATCTAATGCTGTCCACGAGATGCTGCTCCAAGGAAGCAAGGATCAGGCTAATGGTCACTTTTGGTTCACATTAAAAAGCCTGGCAGCAGCAGTGTTTGAACCAGATGAAGCTTTTTTGGTTTGTTTCACCTGCTGGAACTGAATAGAGTGCATCACGTCATCCAGTCTGAAGAGATAAAGCAGGATGACTTTCTTACGCCTGCAGAGCAGAGAAATGAACTGATGTGGGTTAGATGTCCAGCTGGGAAAAAGCAGGACTGTCTAATTTAGTCACTTGAGCATCAGAGGACCATATAAAAGAAGAAACAATAACAACATAATGCTGAGTGTTCAGCTCACAGACTTCTGGAAACACAGACAATAGTAAATGTGTTTTGGGCTGACGCGGTCCTTGATTCTTGTTTTTCCAAGCTTAACTGACTCAGTCGATGATCATTATTAAAAACAAGGGAGCTGGTGGGAAGTGAAGGGCCTGAGTCTATTATTAAAGTCATGTTGACTGTCCTCGCTTCACTGAGGAGGCTGAGGCCTGCTGTTTGAAAAGCTTCACACTGAGCAGAGGATCATCCAATGTCGTCCGCTAAACCCTGATGTCAGCTAGACTCAAAGGGGAGATGAAAGTGTAGAAAATTGAAGGTTTGCTTAGTGGGCAGAAAACGGTGCCTCATTTCACAAATCTGTGATGAGCAGAGTGCCTAAAATGACAATCAGAGATTACAGGCTCTGATGGAAACTGGCCTGAAGTCAAAGAGACAAGGAAAATTCAGAGTTGATAAGAGAGAAAGATGTTTAATTTGAGCCTGTTTCAAAATGGATCCCAGAGAATCAGTTAAAAATCATCCACAGTGTCTCATTTACACCCATCCAAACTTCCTTTAGCCAATTGAGGGGTTAACCCAGTCCTGTATCTGAGCAGAGAGAAACACCTTATAAATAACCATATGAATATACACCTACTCCACACCCAAACACATCAATGTAAATGTTTTTGTCTTTCTCAGAGATGACACCAGAGTCTCAAACAAACAGAAGAAGCCAAAGTTCTACATTTTAAATCTTGTCTAAGCAAATATGAGATCAAACCTTGATGGATTAAAATCTATAAATCAAAATTTCTGATTTAAATCAGAGATCATTCAACCACAGGATAAGTCGACAAGAATGTGATTTCAGCTTCAGAGCACCAGTCTGGCAACTACAAAAAAAGGTGTTTAAAGTTTGAAATTCGTGGTATTTGTTGTGGAATGATAATGATGACATCTAAAAACTGCCTGCCCCTCTGTTTGAGTGCATGCATCACAGCTGAGTGGATTTGTGTGTACTGCAGTGGTATTTGCAGAGCAGTTGAGCTTCTCTCAGAGTTAATGATGTGACCAGATTCCTGCTGCAGTTTATCTTCAGTGTTGCCTTGGACACTACTTCTATCTCTTATATTTTGTTTTACTAATATTTCCTCGATGCCACATGCATAATATATATGTGCTGTACATTTGTTCTACAAAATTAGGTCTAAAGTGACTTCAATGATAGCTATGGATAGCTGTAACCTGTTAGTGACCTTTATTTCTTCCATAGTTCTGTCAATTTGCTCTAATCTTCATTAAATGTCACTGAGAGAAGTAGCTTTTTGTTTACTGGAGGATTACACTGTTAACTGTCTAACTCAAATAAGATGACTCTAAAGATGAAGCCTTTAATGAAGAGTTTGTTTGCAGACCTCTGACAGGACCAGGTCTTTTTCTACATTAAAGCTGAATCAGGTGATATAGATCAATTTAAAACATATTTGCCAACAAAACAGCTCAAACACTCTTTAACTGCCCAAGACAGACTGTTCTGCAGATTCATCTATGGACCATCCTTGAAAGCCTCTTCAGTCTACAGATACTAGTCCTGGACTGATCTGGACTCAGGATCAACTGCTCTGAAACCTTTTAGCCTGCAGCTCTTCCTACCACCACAATCGCTGGATGAACTGCTGAAGGAGAAGCTGATCTTGTTCGGTCCTTAACTGACCTTATACCACATTTATCGACTGCAGCCTCCTTTTGTGTTTCTGTTTGTAGTCTTTGTTGTTGCTACATTCTTTGGATTTTGAAGTTGTGTTTACCAAGCAAGAAAGGGTGCATATTCAATTCGTACGCCTTGTTGTTTCAAGTTCAGCCTTCACAACTTGTTTCGGAACAAACAGACAAAGAACGCCACTTAGATTTCCCTTTGTTTTAAGAATTTTCCAAAAAAGTGAAATGAGACACAACAGATCAGATCACTGCAGCCTAATTAAAAACATGGAGTCTACAGCCACAGCAGCAGATCTGTGAGGCCGTATCACAGCAATGGAGTTGTAAATGGACCGTATGTACCATATACAGCTTTTCAGTAATTTCACCCACTCAAGCTTTACACTGCAGGTCACAGTCATCCATTTGGGGTTCAGTATCTTGCCCAAGGACAAATAATACCCTTCAGTTAAGGGCTAAAAAACATGTTTTATGAGGTCACTGTTCATCCTTGAGTCCAACTCAAACGCTTGAACCAAATTTGAAGAAATTCTCCTGTTGTTCCTGGAGATATCGTGTTCATGAGAATGAGATGAAGGACAAAGCTGAAACACGATGTCTCTGGTCCTACCATCGACTGAATCTCAGACCACCATACATATGGTTCATCCTGGGGAACATGAATGCCTGAACCACACTGGTGGCAGTCCATCCAATAGAGTAAGATATTTAACTCCAAACTACAAGTGTCAGCCTCTATAGTGGTGCTAGAGGAAAGCCAGAGGAAGTCATTAGGATTATCATCTGGGAACCAAGAACCGTAGAATAAGATTTGCTTAGGAACACAGATTCTGGATCAACTCAGTAGTTTAGCACCGAGGATGATGGATGACACTTTCACCACTGGACATTTTTTTGGAAACAGTTATTTAGCGAAAATATTGTTTCCGTCATCTCATGTCACCACTCTCCCACAGTCTGACACCCAGCTGCACCAATTACTGAGAGATTGATATTTGTTCATGGATGAGTTGGACGGGGTTTTTTTTCTTCCTGGCCGGTGGATCTGTGTGCAGATCGCTGAGGTCTTATTATCCCAGACACGCTAGTCATTCTGCAGTCGCTACGACCCAGGTCTTGCTGATCATCGAGTCCACCAACACTGGTACGGTGAAAAAAAGAATTAATCATCAGGCTGATGGAGGTCAAACCAACATGCACATGTCAGAAGTTCTGTTTGACTGATAAACTTAAGTTCCATAAGTTTTACTGTTTACCTATTAGCATCAGTGTTTGAGTGTGGTGAAGATCAGGTCCTGTTTATACTTAATAATAAAATAATTATAATGTTTAATTCTAATTAGAACAAACACTGATTCAACAAACCCGTTTGATTTTGAAGCTAGCTTATTTGTCTTTGTCTGTATTAAAGTTTCTGAAGTGATGACCTTTGATTGAAATATTTTTCCTTTTTCTTTGTTGTTCAGACGCATATTTGATTATTTTCATTCTATTGTTTTGCTTGTTTTCAGGACTTTTGTTCTTGCTTCAGTTTTTTAGATATGAAAACTTTTCAATTTTAAAGTGAGGCTTTGATTCCTTAGTTTTATTTCTAAATAAAGAGCTCTAACAACCTGCGAACTGGTGGGCCTTTGTCGTGTTCCCGGAGGCATTTCTGAGCGGTTTTTTGTGGTGTGGTGGGAGCACTGTCCTGTTGGGGAGGTCAGACATGGGGAGTTGCCATGGGGCTGATCAGTATGGGCGTCTAAAGAAGAAGAATTATAGCTGTCCTGCAACATCAGTTCTGGTGCATCAGCCTTCCATCCTCTCTGTATCTGCTGTTACCGCAAGTCTTTTTAATATGTTTAAATGTTTGTTCAGAAACTCTCTCTGCTTGTTAATAAAGGGCCGAATGAATTTGCCAGCCCAGATACCGATGATTTAGCAGCATTAGGCAGAATCAGTTGATGTGTTTGAGCATCAAAGAACAGTGATTACAGAACAACTGCTGCATGCTTTACTTGCGCCTGACGAAGTCCTTAGTTAATTACACTCACCCACTCATGTAGGAGATAACACACGTTGCAGTCCAACGCCATCAAACTACAGTGTGACACGTTTCAGTCAGCAGAGCATACAGACTCCATCATAAACCAGATTACCAAACACGAAGAGCCAGCAACAGAAATAATAAGTCATCCTGTGTCCAAAAATGTGCAAGAAATTGTTGGAGATCCAAAACTAAAACTACAGACTACAGCTCTGGGAGATTCCAATATCTGAGACGTATTTTTGCTGGGAAATGAAATTCCTACAAAAACACAATAAATTAAGAAATTATTTGCCAGAGGAGATTTAACAGATGAAACTGATTGGCCAAGCAGGAATTAGGGCTGACCTGTGAGAGGACAGAGACACTTACTGACACAACCACACAGTTTGATCAGCACTGAAATGAACCAGTGCACAGATCACAGATCAGAGATCAGAGAACACGCGCCTTTGTTACTTCCTGACTTCTATTATTGTGCTCTTTGTTACAGCTCTTTCAATTCTGGCTCACAGAGCATTTCTATATAACCAGCCTTCATATGAAGCTGCTATTTAAAAGTCTGTGCTACATACCAACAGAGGCTGAACCCCACCAACTCACAAAAACCCAAACACTGAAAACAAATGAAGACTGCTATTAACAGGAGAAAACACCATACAGAACGTGAGTGGAACCTCCAAACCCTTTAGTGCCCAAACAAAGACAAAGGAAAAGGCAGAGGAAAATGATTGAAATGAGGCCACAAACCACAAATACTACATGTCCACACAACTTTATCAAACAATGAAACTGGAAACTGTACTGAATTATTAACAGATTACTTGGAATATTTATTAGTTCTGGTCAGAGGAAATGGAAAACTAAACAACTCAATGAATGCTGTCCTTGAATTCACTCACAGAAAGTTTGTTTTCACATTTATGAGTACACAAACAGTAAATGACTCTTCATGTGAATGAAATGGTGTGTGGAGGCTGGGACCCCTGTTTGATTCCACAATCTGCTCAACAACAACAACAAACACTAAAAACCTGTATATTTAGAGACTCTGTGAACACTGCTCATACATTCAGAACCAACTGATTCAATATTTCTGAATTTATCTGACTCTGACTGGATGTTTCTTACAGCAAAGCTCTCTGGGGTATGAAGTCGACTCTCTCTCCCACAGCTGTTAAGTGGACAGCCCATCACAGAGACCTACATCATGAGGTGCTGTATTCTGTCTATTTACAACTTCACACTAACGCTAAAAACATGGAGCCATGAACTAAAAAGTCCAAGATATCAGCCAGAGAGTATTAACCTTTATTTCAGCATTCATCTTCCTGTGTTTAGTCCTCAGTGCACACAGTTTCACCAATGCTAAAACAAAAAGAAGAAAGCTCTCATGTTTAACAGCTGTCTTATTACAAACTGAACAACCTGTTGAGTACAACACAGACAATCAGCACTCATCATCTGGACAAGAGATGAAAGACTGACAGAGAAAGGCACAATTACACCTCTGCCATCACTTACAGCAGGAAATCAAAGGGCATTTGGACGGAGGGAGGGGAATCAAAAGACATGGAGATTTAGTTCAAAAGTACAGAGGAGAATAAAATAATTATAGAGGAAGAAGGAGAAGCAGCTCGAGGGCAGACTTCTTTTCGATGAAACTGAAGAGCTGCTGACGGTCGCAGCCGCAGCCCGGAGCTGATGGTAATCATTAGAGCCATCTACCTGCCTCCTGGTTAATGAGACAATGCACACATTGGTGAGACCAAAACAGAATCACCATCTCCAGAGCTTGCTTCTGGGCTAAAACACTGAACTGAACTAAAAAGGTTGCTTATCAAACCCACCTGTTGGGTTCGGTCCAGTTCGGTTTGCTGGTTTGCTCTGGTGTTTAACAAGAAATCATTATCACCTGGTTCAGACCAAACTGCCGCCCAAGGATGAATGAAAAAGGAGGATCTGGGTCCAAACCACTGACTTAAAGAGTTCATTAAACCGTATCAAAATATGATTTAGGATTTAGGAGAATATAGAAGGCAGAGGTTTGGAGATGACCAATCAACTCAAGAGAAATTTGGAGATCAGAGATGTAGAAGAAATTCAGATTTTGTTTTTATCAATACTTTTCACACACCTTGTAATGCTACAACAGTAATGGATAAGTTTTGATGATAACAGTTGTTCGTTAGTACACAGCATGGAGGGAACAATGTCGTCTAATGTGAACAATATCAGCTGTTTGTTCCTGCTCTTCAGACACAACCCATAGGAGGATGGTAACAATAATTAATAGTCGCCAGAGACCATTCCAGGTTCAGGTAAAAGATGGTTTGGTTGAAACTGGTTGTGGAACAGCCGCAGGAAGTGAACAGAGGTCTCCATCCACCACATTCCTCCTGCACCCATCCTCTGATGGCTGCTTTCCAACAGGACAACGCCCATGTCAAAACTCAAATCACCTCAAATTGGTTTCTTCTAACATGTGAGTTCACAGTCACCAGATCTCAGTCCAGTAGAGCACCTTTGGGATGTGGTGGGACAGGAGATTCATGACCATGATGTGCAGCTGGAATCTCAACCTGCAGCAGCCGCAGTGATGTTATCATGTCAATACTGACCAAAGGAATGTTTCAGCTCCTTGTTGAATCTATGCCACGAAGAATTGAGGCAGGTCTGAAGGTAAAAAGGGTGTCCAACCTGATACAATACAGGTACCCTAATAAAGTGGCTGGTCGTGATCCTGATGGCAACATTAAAGACATTAAGATGGTAACCGTCTGTCCACATGCTGAGAGAATCTAAAACACCTGCACAAAGTAGAGCAGAGAACCTCAGTAATGTTCATCTAATGTTCAGTGTTTAACTTTCATGTGAAATAAATATCTCAGAGATTTTGAATATTAGATCAACAAACACACATACACAGTGTCATGTTGCTTATCCTCAGAGAACAGCTGGATGTGGAACACCTGACCTCCTCCCTCCTCAGCTGATGGTCCTCCTCTCGCTCTATTTTTTATCTCCCTCCATCTTTTTCCACCTGCACCTCTCACCTCCTTTCACTCACATTCCTGCACTTTGTATTTTATATCCTCCTCCTGTGTCTCAGCGCTGATGGACCCCAACAGACCAGAGATGCGGACGGAGGAGGCTTGAGGAGTCCACCAACCTGAGAGCTCAGGTCATCAGTTCATCTTAGAACCTCTTCTCCTGTACAAATCTCTTCTTCTTCAATACTTACTAATAGATTATTATGAGTAAATGAGGAGCTGGTGACTTATAATGGCCTGATTTTATTACTCTACTTAATCAGGGCAGCGAAGCTTTTAGGGAATGATGTGTTAGTCGTGAGTCATTATCATCACATCTCTGGCATTGTATTAAATATTTAACATCTTTTGATTTTTAACAAGCAGGGTCTGTGTCAATGTTAGGACTTTCTTCAGTCCTGACAATGAGATGAAGTCTTTACATAAAACCAGTTCTGTGTAAACAAGGTTTTAGAGAACAGGACTGTAAATGGACGTATGGATATGGAGACGTCGACCTCTGAGAAAGTTGTATCTGTATCAGAGAAACAGTTTTAACTCCCAGCTGTCTGCTGCTGTAAACTGGAGGTGGAGGAAGTGGTGAAAAGTGACTAATTAAACTGATCCCAGAGGCGCTCAGACTAATAAAGCATCAGTGTGGTCCGGAGGCTGAACAGAGCTGAGGGTTTAAAGCTGAATCACAAACTGAACCAGAGGCAGGAAAAGACCGATTCCCTCAACACGATGACTCCAGTGTTAGATTCAAGGTGACAGAAGAGGGATCGTGACTGTAACATCCACTGGTGTTTGAGAGTTTATTTTTATCATGAGAAGTCGAGAGGACAGTGAGCTCTGAGCTCAACTGGTTTAAGTGAGGTGATGGGAGAGCTCGGTTGCTAAGAGACCAAACTGGACATAGTGGAAAAAGAATGGTGAATTATTTGGCATCCAGATAAAAAACGATCTGATGTTCCTTTGAGTTTACATAGATCAGCTGTAGGAGTCAGACATATCCAGTTTATCTTAGACAGCTCTGCCATCACAAAACATCAACAAACATCTGGTTTCCTGAGACTCCTGGACGAGAATCTGACATTTCTACCAGTCACCGTAACTGTCAGAGCTTCTGTCTTTACAGCTTCATCAGGTTGGAGAACTGCTGATGAGAGGTCAGAGGTCATGTTGTACAGACTGTGTTTACAGCTAAGATCTGAACACAGTGTGATCCAGACCACCTCCAGAAGTGCTCAGACAGATCTGATCACAACACCTTTACACCTTGTGTTAACATGAGTTTTCCTGATCTGGATTCTGATTCTGATACAGATCACAGGTGTAAAAGGGATTCAGAAGCTTCAAAATCATTTCATTGGTTCACTGGCTGAGTGGCTTCGATTTCCCACGAGAAATGCGTAACGCTTTATGGTGCTATACTACAGTCAGCCACCAGGGGATGATCCAGATGTTTTGGGGAGTTGTCATGTCATCCATCTTTATTTTTCTGTCTTCAGGTCTGCTGTGTGTGTGTCTGTTGATGTGGATGGCGAGCTGCTGCAAACAATCACTCTCAGAGGGACAGATAAATGTGAATGGAGATGGACGGACAGTAACGTGTCCACACAGCCTTGTTAGCAAACGTTAGCAGGTTATAATTTAACGTAACAAGCTGTGGCTGAAATGTCGTTTTTCAGAGGTAGAACGCAGCAGGAAGGAAAGTCATGAAGAAAATAATGTATATTAAAGTCTGACAGTGTAAGTGAGCTGTTTCCAGACTGAAAAAAAAAACAGCCCAGAGAGCAGCATCAATCTGACAGACTGAAGGATTCCCGTTGTGTTAATGCAGCAGTCGGTGAACACCACCCTCCCTGTTGGCTGGAAGGATGTATTTATCTCTCTGCTACAGTTTTTATTTTGTGAATTAAAATTTCTAACAAAAAACCTTTAAACCTTTGACCTTGTTTGGTCTCCACACACTGTCACATGTGACAAAAAACTGTATTTCCTCTGGTGGCTTCACAATAAAAGCCTCCTGCTGATTAACCAGGTGGAAAACTTTTAATGTGAAATGGCAGCAGCAGCAAGAAATGTTCAGTTTTCATCAGCTGTATTTTAACAAAGTTTGAATACAGCTGTCAGCATGGTTATCCTGCTCTTTGAGGCTGCAGTACACACTGCTGTGTTTATAGGAAATTAACTAGGTCTGAATAAAACCTGTGGATAAACAGTTATTGTCTGTGGTTTGGTGCAGGTCAGGTCATGTACACTGAGACTGAACCACACAAGCAAACGTGCAGTGGAACCAAAACTAGAAGCTAAAAGAGGCACACAAAAAAAACCTCCACAGAGCTGTGGTTTAACACCTGTTCACCTGCGATGAACAGTTAGTGTAGGAGGAACATGGCTTTAAAATTTTAATGAAACCCTGGAAACACAGGTGAGAGTTTAAAAATAGAATTCTTTTCACTCGTCCCCTCCTCTCGTCCTCCATCAGCCTCTCTTCTTCTTGCTATTCTGGTCTCTAACGAAGCAGGACAATAATAGAATATGTCCTGGCAACAGACACGTTCTGGTTGTTGTACAGACGAGGATGATGATGAATCTGTAAATGGAAGCTTTTTGTGTTCAGAGTCAGATACAGAGAGGAAAATAATCAGCAGAGGAGAATCTGCAGGGACGGGTCTTTAAAGTCTCTTCACCCAGACTCGTCAGATTTGTCTCTTCCTTTCTAACCCTGCAGATAGTTCTGCTGTGACCTGCTCACTTTTTGAGATCTCTGTCTCAATAGGAACAATCCTGTCTGCCTGTCTGGTGTTTTAAATTTGAAGATTACATCATAAGTGGTCTCATTAGTAAATTCTTTTTTGAGAGAGTTCAGGCCAAATAAACCTGAACCAGCACACACACAGGAAAGACTGGAAACACAGCGAAGAGCTGCAGACACATGAACACCTGTAAAATAACTGGTGGATGAACTGAACAAATGTCCAGCTGAGCGTGGTTTTGTACATCCTGCAGGCTGCTCCTGATTCTTCGGCTTCCTGGAGTCTGTGACCTTTAAATTTGCAGCAGATCGAGGACGGCGATCCGTGCAGGTCAGGAGACGGACTCTGAACCAGTCCGACCTGAACACACGGGCTCAGGAGGATTAATGATGAATGTAGGGAGGTCAGAGGTCAACGGCTCTCCTGCAGCTCTGATTTGATCGAGACACTTTGAATATTCACTATATTGTTTAACAAAACTTTCCGATAATAATAAACTTTCCAATAAATGCCCATTAATTCACGTCTGTTGTTTCATAACATTTGAATTTCCTGTGAACAAGACTTTTTACCCTCCTGCTGAATCCTTCAAACTGACTACATTTAGGTTTGAGTCAGTGGTTTTTGGCACAGAGAAGGAAAATATTCACTGATCACATTTGGCTTTATAACTTAATGTGGCCTCAAACAGTTCATTTATAAGACATCTGCATCAGTCATGCTCTGCAGCTGAGGTGTGAACCTGTAGCTGGTTACCTAGCAACAAGACGCAGATGTAAAACTCACACAGAGACGACATGAAGGAATTTAAATCACACAAATAACTCGAACCTGCTCATATGATTTTAAAACGGTTTAAAAAGGTCGTTCAGACCCGGGCACCACATTCACTTCAGTTTAAAGCTATTGTATCGAAATCTTGTTAAATGTGTGGTTAAAATTTCTTTTACCCTCTACCTGCTGTAATTTCAGGATGAGTCAGTGGCATACATATCCTTCATTAACAATAATATCTCACCACACAATGAACAAATGTGCTGATGTGAAGCAGAGGTGGAGGTTTTTAACCCTTCCAGCAGTCAACTGAGTGATGGAGCCTTTGGTCTGTTGGTCCACTGCTTTTCTCTGCAAGTCAGTTTGAGAAGTTTGGAGAACCTACGTATGTGACAGGAGGGGAGAGACGGTTTTCAAGCTTCTGTTGTTTGAAAAGAAAGTTCATAATTTCTCCCTTTGAACTGGTGCCTCGAAGTTTACATGTGTTTAATTACTGTTGACTGAAACCATCTAACTGCTCTTTACAGTTAATGACTGGAACTAAATCAGGGTCAGATTTATGTTGCTCTGAGTCCAAAACAAATCAGCAGTAGTTTCAATTCTTCTTCTGCTGCTGCTGACTGTACCTGTATCAGCAGAGCTCAGAGGAAACCAAACCACCACTGCAGAGTGTGAAGTCTCTGCCTCACTTCTTCCTGTTCTTCCTCCATAATGCAGAGGGAAGAGGCAGCAGAGGGACTGTAGCTCTGATTTTATGGTTTTTAATGCAAACCCACATGTGTGGAGAAGATCTGCAGCTACAGTTAGCTTCATCCATCCACTGGACCACTGCTGTTACTGTAAACTCCACTGACTCACTGTAAAACTCAATCCCACGATGCCCTGCCCTTCCTCGTGCTAGAGTCTCCATCTTTCCTCTCAGCGAACGTCCTCCGTCTGAAAACACACTGAGTGTTGTTCCAGACTGGATGGAGCTCACTGAGTGGATTCAGTGACCGTCTAATTACTGAGACCTTCATCATGTTCTTCTCCTAATGAGGCTGCTGCCCCGAGAGAAAGTCACTTCACCACAGTCTTGTTCTAAGCTGAATTTATTTCTAATCAGAGAAATAAAAATTCTGGAAATGTCAGGTGTAATAAGGAGGCAGCGGTGGTCTAAAAGGTCAGAGAGGTAAGTGAGAGGACCAGACTGCTGATGGGTTTTAGGGGCTGCACAATAAATCAAATATTAATAACGATCACGATATTGGCTTACCACAGTTAAATGAACATGATCGGCTGTGATACTGACGTTTAAAATGCTCTGCTCAGGTCAGAGATCAGGTGGGATAAATGAAAATCAAATGTCTGGAGCAGGAGAAGAGCTAGTCGGTATTTCCGATTTAAATAGAAAAAACTTGTTGGGATTTTTCGTATATTTCAATACAGTCGAAGTTTCTCTGCAGCAGCATCTAGTGGACATCATAGGAACTACAGCAGCGACCACAGCATTTTTTCATGATTCAGGCAAGAAGGTTGTCAGTGTTCAATAAGAAAGAAAGGTGTTCAATAAGAAATCCAGTGTGTTTGTGCGTCACCTGGCAGGCGTTGTACAGCAGCTGGTGCTCAAACTTTCGGATGCCAAGGATCTGCTGGAACATCTCATACAGCTGCTCCTTACTGAGGATGAGCTCGGACACGGCGCTCAGGTGCGCCCTCTGTGGCTGACGCCGCATGTCCTCGTCCCCCCTGTAGATGGCGTCATACTTGGTGATCCAGGAGCTCAACACTGTCTCTTTGCTCAGGCCGTCGATCTCCGGGAGGCTGCGAATGCGCCGCTCGATGTTCTTCTTGAAGACCTCGCGGAAGTCGTTGGCCGAGCAGCCCCCGCTCTGGACCATCCGGGAAACTCGCTCACTCTTCAAGAAGCCCTGCCAACGAGAGAGACGATGATAAGCACTTACAACACTGATTACAATTTATTTATTTACCCTTTAATGATCCAAAATAGTTTTCATTTTACCACAGTTCTCGAGTGGAAAATTGGGAATCAGACCTTTTATAAAACTGCTGAAAGCAACGTCTGGGTAATGTCCATCATTCAAATGAGATGACAGTGCTGGAAAAGCAGCACGCAGAACCATCCAGGAAAAAACAAAACTTTGATCAATTTTTGCAGCAACACAAGGCATTTTCATCTGGCAGTGCACCATGTTGACATTTTATTGTTTACGCTTGTAATGTTTCTCCTGTGACTTGTCAAACTGTCTTCTGTGAGAAAGGCTTTTGTTTTTGTCATCAGTACTTGTAGCAACCAACTGACAACAGTGCAGCCCTTTTATTTCTCTCAGACAACATGTTGGATCTAGTCTTCCTAATTAATTGAGGAACATTTAATTGTAAGTTCACACTAGACAATTTTAGTCCTGATTTTCCCCTCACCAACTCTTTTTGGAGAAAGCTCCAGACCACAGGCAAATCAGAGTTAAATTCCTATTTATGAGATGTTCAAAGACACAGTCCGAGAGACTCACCAATGTATCGCAGAATCCCGAGAGATATCTGGCAGCCTAAATATCTGAACCAATATCCAGTAGTGCTGAAAGTTCTGTGACTTGGTTGTGATTGGCAATGACCTACAGCCAATCAGGGCACAAGACATGAGGCGAGGGGAACCCGGAACATCACATTGACAACCAGTATGGGTACAAGAAAGTTGTTTTCTTTTTCTTCCTTGTATTTTCACTGTAAATCAGCACAAACTACTTTGATCACTCGTTTCTTGCAGACATCCACTGTGGAAAAATAAAAACTCTGTCTTGCGCTAGGTTTTGCAAATTGTCATTTCTTGTGAGCATTTTCATGACAAAACCTAGTTTGGAGACCAGACAGGCTCTAATCTATGACCCCCTGTTGTTCCAATGACAAGACAACAAGTTGTGTAGTGTGAACAGTACAACAATCTGATGACTTTGAAAGTTGTGTGGTGTGGCACAAGCTGAAATTCTGGGCAGCATTAACCTCGTTGCTGTAGATGAAGTGGGAGCTCATGAACTTCATAATTCAGCTTCACTTGAGAAAACTCTAAATGGCGAAGATGCTGAATTGTTGAATGCCATTTATCCCAACTCTGTTCAGATATTTATGGCTGAAATCACCAAATCGTGCGGTCCTGTCCCCCACACAGTAATTCCAGTGGGTCTAATGTTAAACTCCCTGGTCAATTCACATTTCTGGCTTTTGGCAGAAGCTCTTTATCCAGAATGACTTTCAGTGAGTCTGACAGAAGAATAAGTGGCTTAGACTGAAGCAGCGGCAGCTCTGTGTGACATTAAACAGTCTCTCAGTTGGCTGCTTCACCTCTTCCTGTTAGTCGCTCTGAGACTCTGAACAGCAGAACATCAGTCAGAAAATGATTCATCTAATGGAGGCCGAGAGCTCAGAGAGCAGCAGCTGAGGACAGTCTGAAGAGACAAACATCAAACTGGACTCAAATATTATGGTTTGGAAAACATTTGACAAATTCACTTTCTCTCTTCTGCTGATCTGCACAAATTCATGTGCTTTCATCAAACAGCAATCCAAACTCTACTGTATTTGGCTGCCTGAAGTGATTATGAAGTATTTTCTTTGTCTGAGGAAAAATTCTAACTTCAACAATCTGCTAATATGTAATGATCTGCTGGGAAACAACTGCTGGCCATTGCACAGCTGTCACATGATTGGCTGATTGGATAACAGCATGGATAAGCAGGTGAACAGGTGTTCCTAATAAAGTGCTCAGTGTAACAGCTTTTAATCCCTAAAAAGTCCATTTGTCAGCCACTCTAACCCTGGTTTATTCTCTGTAATATCTTCAGGATCTTAAAGTTAAATACATCAAATGTCAAGTAGAAAAAATAAATTAAAAGAACAAAAGCAAAAGTGCAGTGAAGTTATAAACCAGTAGAATTCATGTAGCAATTAAAAAACTCCTGGGAGCTATGCAGGTACAAGTCATGAAAGTGAAACAACCTGGCCAGACATTCATGCAATAATTTTAGATTTATGAAGCCCAGTGGGATGAAAACACAGCTTTTAATGTGTGCTTCAGTCTGGAGAGATTTTGTGTAATTATACATAATGGATAACTTCTCCAGGGGCAGAAACATTGGCAGCGTCTGCAGATATAAACAGCTCTGTGAAGGAGCAGGGATCCAAGTTTTTCTCCATTAGTAGACTCGTTGAACCACCTCATTTATTCTCAGTTAGTGCTCAGCATTTAGCTCCTCATGTTTGATTAAATAATAAGCTTTATTAAAAAGACAACAACCCTTTTATTAGAGGTTTTTTATCTTTTTTTGTGTTCAAACTAATTAATACAATCTATTTGCAGCTGTGCAACAATCATTTAAGATAATCTTTTAATCATCTTATCCTTAAAAGATACAATGTGTTGTTTTATGTATTTATTATTAACAATTCCTCTGGAGAAATTAAAGCCTGATATATCAGTTTGAGCCACACTGTTGCACTGGGTGATAATTACAGTAGATTATTAGTAAAAAAATCAACGTTGGCCACACACTTCCCTCTGTTTAAACTGCACTGCTGGTTTGATGAACTGAGAACTTATGTTGATATCAAAGAAAACATTTAAATAATAGTTTGTTGTTGACTGTCTCACTGTCCGTCCTTCTGAGGGAAAGGGTGGTAAATATTCTGTCATAATTTATTAATAACAGTCATTTTACTTTTCTTTTTCTAAAGATAATGAGACATTTTAATGGCATTTAATT
This sequence comes from Lates japonicus, assembly GCA_033238685.1. Taxonomy (NCBI): domain Eukaryota; kingdom Metazoa; phylum Chordata; class Actinopteri; family Centropomidae; genus Lates; species Lates japonicus. The sequence goes on from BRZM01000047.1 coordinate 4,067,818, forward strand.
TTCAAAAACACTATCAAAATATCACTTAATATACAGAACCAACCTATAGATGATGCTAAGGGTCTAAGGGCAGGGAGAGAAAAGATGAACGGAGACACTTTTCATGTCAACACCACATGAAACAGATGATTTTTTTTTTCTGCATGCATGACATGACTGATAACAATTGATACCATGGAAACAGGAAACACAGGACGGCCATTAAGCACCAGAGTCACTGAAAGCTGTAACCTCACTGTTTGGTGAGGTGGTGGATGGTTCACATGTTACTGTGATAATGGTTTGGTTTGGACTCAGTTTAATCCCTCAGGTCACTCCACAACTCACTCTGTGGTCTTTCTCAGTTTGGACGTTGGTGGAAATGAAGCGTTACTCATGTTTCAGTTTTTACTCGCTCTGTTTGTATCTACACTGATCAGCTCCAACATTAAACCTCTGACAGATGAGATGAATAACACTGATCATCTCGTTACAATCCAACGTTCTGCTGGGAAACCTTGGTTCCTTCATTCATCTGGATGTTACTTTGACACGTACCATCCACCTAAACATTGTTGTGGACCAAGCACATCCCCCATGGAAACAGGGACCTCCCCCAGCAGGACAATGCTCCCACCACACCACAAAAAGTGCTCATAAGTCTCCAGGAACAAAGATCCCAAGGTGTTGACCTGGCCACCAAAAACCCAAATCCCAATCTGATCCAGCATCTGTGGGATGATCTGGAACTAACCAGATCCATGGAGGCCCCACCTCGCAGGACCCAGAGGCCTCTGGAGGCAGCTCTTGGTGAGTAAGGGATCAAAGTTTGATGCTGAACTTGCAACGTATCTTCTAGACTAGTGAGTAAACAGCTGTTAATGCTAATGTTGCAGATTTACTACAAATACCCCAGATTTACTGACAGTGAAGTAGGAGACATCTTGTGTCTGGTGGTTCAACTTTAAACAAAAGATAGATTTTTCAGTGGGGGACAAGGTGTGGATGAAATTTTAAGAATTTTTAACTTAATTTAATATTTTCATGGAAAGCACACCTTTGCGAGCTTATGTCTTTATATGATCTTTAAGGGAAGAAATCATTTAAAAGAAGAAAACGACGTTCAAAAACATGTAGCCTGAAGGTTTTCCTGTGACATAAAACTGCACATGTCCTGACCGAACCACATGAGCAGCCTCAGTCTGTTCGGAGGTTTGGCGACGCTGCCTCGTGAGAGTGATAGACCTGCGGAGCGTGAACCAACAGCAGATGGAGAGGAGCCTCCGCGGAGCTACAAGAGTAATGAGGTGGAACAGAAATCACTTGAATCTGAAGAGTCTCAACAAGGAGATAAGAGAGGAAAAACACCAGAGAAAACAAATGTGGAAATCAGCAGCGAGATTTGAAATCAGCGGGGGGGTGAGGCAGAGAGACGACACAGAGAAAGTCCTCTTTATGGTGATAAATGGAAATGGGCAAACGTTAAGTGGATGAAGTGGGAGGTGACAGATGCAGCTGCCACCAGAGGAGCCCGCTAACAGCAGCTAATCTGCCTCTCTGCATCACTCAACACAAACTGCTCTGAACTGCAGAGAACAAAAAGACATTAAACAGCGCCTGCTGAAGGAGAGGATGCACCAAGGCCAAAAACTATAAAGCTCACTGTTTGAAATGATGACACTTGAAACAGGGAGACAGATGCTGCAGTTTCTGGAGGGATTAAACCTCGACTGTGTTATGAGGCTGCCAACTGACTGAGTGGCTGGTTTCAGGTTTATTTAGCTGTCCAGGTGGGACAGGAGGAAGATTAGTTCAACAATCAGCTCAGTCATGTTTCATTTTCTGTTGAGCTCTTAATCCCTCTAACAGCCGCTAAAAAGAATAACCAGGGAGCCGATAAATGTCTGTAACACAGCTTAAGTAATGAATGCAGGGTTAGAAATACTGAAATGAATCCAATGTGAGTCAGGTGCCTGATTAGATCAGTTTTAAATGATTGAAATCAGCTCTGTACATGTGGTATATGATCGTTCTCACTATTACTGAGAGTTTCTTTACCTTCAGCAACGTCTTCACTCGTCCAACTCCACTGGCATCAGTCAAGGCCTGCCCCATAATGCTTCTGTCAGGAAGACCCTGATTCAATGACTCTTTACACCTATTTTTGCTGCCTCACACTCTGAGGCCACTCTGATGCTCTCAGCTCAGGTGTCAGGTGAGTCCTACCTGCTGAGAGATGCATGCCTGGCGTAGGAACACGCGCAGCTAAAGCAGAAAGCACTGGAGTTAAAACGGATGGATGGATTTAACCAGCTAACATTAACTTAGGTCCGGACAAATCCAGGTGAGCAGCTGGTGAACCCCTCAAGTTTTTATCGGCCATGTTTGTCTCTTTCCCGGCTCTCTGTTCCTGTCATTTGCCTTTATAGTGCTACCATCAAAACTACTATTTGGAAAGGAAATCCTGTGTGATTGCATCAAACTGTGATTGTTTGTCTAAATCATCGAGTACACCAGGTCAAAGATAAACCAGGATGTGGCTCTGTGACTGACGCTCCAGTGGAAACAAAGTGGGTGAAAATTTTCAACGTTCAAAAACATTTTTCTATTAAAGCAACATTTTCATTCATTGAGCTGTTCTGCCTGCTGGTTTTCATTCTAGTCATAATTAGACACTGCTTTCAATCTTACAGTTAATGGTCAGAGAGTGTAAAGATAACAATTAGCTATTTGGCTTCCAAGAACAGAATCAAATCCAACCGACCAAAGTGGAAGACATCATCTGTCATAACCTTGTTTCCTTTCACACATCTGTCTGTCTCTGCTCTCAGCAGATGGAAAAATGGTCATTATCTAATAATGGTGAGTGGCATGAAGATGGACTAATGGAGGAGCCAGTGGCTCATTAACCAGCAGAGATTATTCCTCCGTGTCAGCATAATGACTGTTTTCATTTGGTCTGATTGTTTTCTGTCTGAGCTGAAATGGACGACAGATGAACTGATGTTTCGTTATAGAAAAAATTATCCTGTTGAGTTTCAACATGTTGAACTGGGAGAGTCACCATCTATTACTGTGGCCTTCAATTATCAACATGCAAGAGGCCTCACACTATATTTTTCTACTGACAACAAATCCCATGAAAAGACACAACAATGCCTCTTCCCTGCTCTGTCTGTGGTTCTCAGCTCTGAGCCAACGGGTTCCTGTTAAAAATCTTTAAAAACACCACCACAAATACTGTATATAGCTCCATTTTTAAAAAAGGCCCAGTAATTTCCTAAAACAGCTGCTCACTGTCATTTTTAGAAAATGTTACTCAAACAGACGAAACAGTGCATTTGTTGAGGACTATTTTTGGCAGCGGATTAAACAGTTTTTGTTACATTTAGGGCTCTAGTAAGTATTTGGTGCAGCAGGACAGTGTTTATGGGATTAACAAGAATAAACTACAGTGTGTTAATGGTAATGATGCCGTCCAGTGTAACAGTGCGGCTCGTTGTTGTATTTTTATTTTTTATTTTTATTTTTTGTTTTTGGATGAAAATGGAGGTCTATGGCACAGAGAAATAAGATATATCAGGCTTTGGACACACCCATACAACTTGTTAGCAGGAAACACTGATTGTTTGCACATGGGATTTGTTGACAAGAAATGTATTTAAGAGTTATCATTTTGAAAAGGTGGACTGATGATGGGGCTGCTCCGTGTGAGAATGTAAAGGTCACTCCCTCCTTGGCAGCTCTGAGCCTCCTGTCAGTCAGTGGGAGGTTCTGACCCCCCACCCAGACGCCCTCTGAGCCTGAATCGATGACTCCCCCACCTCATACTGTACAAACTCTGCTAATGTCGATTGGAGAGCTCCCTGGAAGTCCTGTTCGAGCACCATCTGCAACACTTGACACATGCAGCACAATGCCGACCCTTCAGCTTGAATTTCATTTTAGGGAAGAGACAGAAGTAGCACGGAGTCACGTCCGGCGAGTAGGACAGGTAGGGAAATGACGATTTCGTTGGTGAAGCCAAAAAACTTGCAAGTAAATAAGTGGTATGAGCAGGTGGTCAATAGAGCACACAAATGCCACTGCATCGAATGTCCTCTCCAAGAACGGTTCAGGATGGTGCAAGAGAACTTGGTCTTCTGATGATCCTGGGTTATTCAGGCCGGTTGACGGAAATCCTTGCAGACTTTGACATGGTGCGGCTTCTTTCTAAATCCATTTGCAAATGCACACCTGAATGTGGTCACAAAAACACCTGGAACACAGGTCCAGATGTTGATTGTACGACGCAATGTTGAATACTGACTGGTGACAGTTACTGCTTGCACCCACTGTATGAGCATTACTGTTCTGCCCTCCATTCATTCGTAACAGGAACAGTCTCAGAACTTATCGATCGCACGTAAATGTCACTATGCGGCCCACAGGGATATTAAAGCACTGTCACACTTTGTAGTTGGTTTTACAGAATATTAAAAAATTAAATTCTTATTATCTATGACACAGAGGTGAGGATGAAAAGGAAGCTGCAGTATTTTCACATCAGTGTTGTTTGTTATGACACCAAGCCGATGCAGTTTTATCTGTATTTTATTGGATATTAGTGAAGACATATAGTACACTGACATACATAAAAGTGTATACTATTTCATACTACAACTTGAGGTTGGGCTCAGATTGAACCATGAGACCTGGGCTGAACTATGTAATGTAAAACTACGGCCGACGGTTTGAGTCGTGGTTGTCGGCCCTCCCTCGGCTGCTCTGTGGATTCTATAGGCGCTCCTCCATTTTGTCTGGCGACATAAATGTCAGCCATTATTACTAATGAATCGATCAGCAGGAGACTTCCTCCCTCCCCGCTGCTCGAATTAATTGGGGCTTTAAAATTTCACTAAATTATTTACACACCAGCAGAGCACCAGGCTGTGAGTCAGGAGATTAAAGACACAGAAGACGAGTATTTGCAGCCGTCTGAGCATCAGTGCAGCTGCTTAAGAGGCGAAAAAAAAGAAGACCATCTGACTGACTGAACACACACCGAGGCTCTGACTTCAACAGCAACAAGTTTAAAACAGAGACAAGTATTTCATTGGTTAAACACCTGAACAAATAAAAAATAAAATCAAACATGAAGGAAAAAAAATCAAAGTCAGAAAGGTTTTAAAAGTTTTACTATAGATGCTGAAGTGAATATGTCTGTGACTGATGCTATATATCACTGCCAGACTCCACTGACAGCAAGAGTAACTTTACTGAGCAGAACACAGGAGCTGCTGGAATACCACCACATGCCTCCATCTGTTAGTGTGCTTGTGTTACTGTGTGACTTTCAGTGGTGGGAGAAGTAATCAGATACTTTACTGAAGTAAAAGTACCACACAGTAACACAAAGACACTAACAGATGGAGGCAGTGGTATTCCAGCAGCTCCTGTGTTCTGCTCGGGTAAAATTCCTGTTTTTGTCAATGGAGTCTGGTAGTGATATATAGAGATGTTTCTGCTTAAACAAAAAGGTCTCTGCAGGACTAATTTGATCTTTCAGAGAAAGAAAAAAGAGGAGCTGAAATTACAACTTGTGTTGTGCTGATGTTAAAGGTTTTTACAGGTCGTCCACTTTTTTAAATAAAAAAGACAAGGGGAGATTATTTTGACCTGTTTGAAGTAAAAATTGACTTTTTGCTGCAGTCAAGAATACCACCAAGAACACAACAGACCAATTGTTTTTTCTATCACATTTCATCAGCAGAGCACAGAGGTGTCTCAGATTAATCGGGTTGTTTGGTTTGATGTACATTTCATCGCCCATGTCATTTTGATGGAACTGCTCTGTCACAGCATTATCCAAGCTTTTCTTTTAAGTGTTCTACCATCAGCTGTGAGGAGCTGTGGATCATCCTCTGCTCATATGTTCCTTCATGCATAAAACATGTTTTAGCTCAATATTAAAACGCCTCCGTCGCCTGCTTCAAATCAGCCTGTTAGTCTGTCAGAGAGCCTCAACACTTCATATATCAGCATAAAAAAGTTTGAAATTCACTGTGACTGGAGAATAAATGCACCTTCTTTGATCACAGAGAAAGGAACAGTGAGTAGCACACGAACCATCTCTGCTCTGAGCTCGATAGATCATATTCAGGTTCTTTAGAAAAATAAAAGCACACTCATTTTAGACTGTTCTCTGATGAATCAGAAAATCAATTAGACCATGCTCCAAGAGTTCAGTTTGATGAACAGATTCATGAGTTTGGAGGTTCATCAAACACCAAAACACTGCACATATTTAGAATACTATGAAATGGAAGGTCTTCATGACAATCTCCAACCTCCATCTCCACGGCTGCATTCACCACTTTCAGGTACTTGATTGGATGTTGTACTGCAGCAGAAGTTGAGCCTGTGTGACAGTGGTCTGATAAAAATCGAGTTTCACACTAACTAGAATTACCACTTCACAGTTGAATGTCTCCACCAACCAGTCAAGTTGCAGGTGCAGTGACCTTGACTTTTAACCACCAAAATCTTCATCTTTGAGTCCAGGTGAAGGTTTGTACCAAATTTGAAGGGATTCCTTCAGACGTTACAGAGATATTGTGTTCATGAGAACAGGACGGACGACCTGAACACATAAAACCTCCAGCCATGACTGTTGCTGGTGCAAAGAATAATAAACTGTGTTTACGTGAGACTAATCATATGGGTTAGCAAAAAAAATAATAATTAATGAATAGTTTTATGTCATTACTTTGAACTATTGATAATTTCTCAAGTATCATGATAAGATCACAACATGATTTCAGTGAAATTCAACAAACAATAATTCTGAATGAATGCTACATCAAGGCAGCTGTATGCTACAAACACCAACATGTCTCCAGAGGACAGAAAAGGCGTCAGTGACTGACTTTGAATCCTGACACTGTGAGATCAAGAGATCAAGGACGAGTGTGATTCTGGTGATTATGTAAATGAAGTTCAGACAATTAAAACTATTCAGTTTTTGTCATTAGCTTGACTGTGACTGCAGGGAAAACCACTTCTGAGAGAAAAACATCAGATCACTGAGGAAGATACAAACAAGACAAGACAAGACAGATTCTAAAATAACAGGGAGCAGGTACTGATCCAGACTTCGTAAGCCTGTTTTACAGGACTGGTCTGCATGTGGGATTTCAATTTGGTGTGTTCTGTCAGGGAGAAACCTTGACTGGAACCTCCCACAGTGGCAGTTTTATCTAAGCCATGTGTCATTTTGTCGAGGCTGTAACAGATAATCTACCAGCTGAACAGATCTGATGAGAGTTTTTTCTTAAAAACCAATTACTTCATGTTCAATAAGAACCTGATGATGAACAGACTGAAGGAGGAAGAGTGGGCTTCTCCTCTCCCTCGAGCAAAGCTGCAGAATCTTTTTAACACCAGGCCTGTTTCCCCTTTCAGACTGCAAATGTCTCAGATGCACCATGAAGCAGTGGAGTTATGAAAGTCAAATCAGTGTGTGAGGGGAACTAAAAGACCGCAGAGGAGGAGTATCAGAGCCGTAACCATCGGCTGTTGGCTCCGTTTCAAGGCGACAGCTCAGATTCGGTTTAGGTTCAATGAGAAGGTTTCTGATTGCTGTCCTGTTTTGTGTCTGATCAGACAGGTGAAGCAAGAAATCAGAGCATAGGGGTGAAATGCTACTTTAACTGAGCACTCTGATGGAGAAGGAACCCCATTGTGCGACTTCATATCCAGTTTAACTCAGTGAGCCGAGAACAAACAGGCGAGGAGGAAACAACAAGAAAATCAGACAAATATAAATACACATTCAGCACAGGGAGCAGGATGATGGAGGGAAACAAGAGGAGGAGAAACAATACATCAACTGATGTTTGATACATGTTTAATGCTGGTCCCAGAAGAAACATTTGCTAACAATCAATCACATCGGGTCCTTCAGGAGCAAACAGACCACTACAAAAACATGCACAGCACAGTCGGCTGAGCAGCAACACGGCGGCACATGCTGCTGTTTTTTAGTCAGATTAACAGGAGAGGTAAGTGCTCCCTGAGAGGAAGCTGTTTCTGTATTGGCACAGAAATCAACGGATCAACAGTCACAACAACCTGAACTGAAAAACTGCTGTCGATAAACACGGTAACAAGACGTCGGTGGTATGGAGATGCTTTGGCAAACTTGAAGTCCCGTATGGACACACACTAGACAAGAGAACCCTGCAAGGGACGAGGCAACTTAAAGTCAGACGCTGGTGGGAGTTTACTGTTAATGCCACAGAAAACATGTGCCAGCAAAATAAATACCTGTAGTGCTGTGGTCTCCCAGTCGATCAGTCAGTCGATATACTCTCGTCCAACCAAATTCTTATTGGTTGGACAATAACTGGTGTTACTTTCATTAGGAGAAAAGCTCTACATCAACAGCTGTCCAGGATTAATCCATTATTAGGTATTACGTTTACAGAAGCTGTCAGTGTGGGTGCATTCTATAAAAAAATTATAAAAAATTATAAAATGGATGGTCAAGAAATCAGATTAAGCTCTGCAGACAGCAGTTTGCATATCACAGCTCAAAAACCAACATGGCGTATCATCTAAAAACAGTAAGGCTAACTAATCTGTATCCGGATGCTCCATAAACTCATGTTAAATGCTTGAGGTGACTTTACCAGGTAGGGTGCACCCATACCCCTTTATTCACCAACATGGAACTGGTTCCATTCCAGTTTGTGCACCAAATCTGAACCATTAAAACCATTTCAACTAAAAATAAATGAGTTCTGAACCGAAAAGTCAGTTCTCAGCTGGAACTAAAGAATGGCAGGTTTTCAGGTGCGAACCATGACAACATCAATAGGTGTGTCCTATTCTACAGGTTGGACAGAGAGTATGGAGGAGGCATCTGAGAAATGATTGTGCTGACAAAACTCTGTAATAACAAAAAAAACACAGGTGATCAATGAGATCCACCGTTGTACAAGGCCTTCCATCACTGATTACACTGGTTCTGATCTAAACTGGAGGAAACTTGAGCTGGTTCACTGGATAGAACCAAGGAGATAACAGGCTGATTTATCTATCCACAACCAACCGATAAGTAGAGGAGTAAGAACTATTGTAGTCAACCAAGGCTTTCTTCGGTTGACCAAAGACCTAAATACAACAAACTAAGTCTATTACCTGGAGTATCTCCACAAGTACTACAACACCTGCAATTAGACCCATCTACTGGGTCTCGGAGAAACACCCAACAAACTAACAGGTCTATTTGCTTTTCCCCATATTAACTGACACATCACACATGGTGTTGCCTCCGTAGCCATGCTAGCAACATGGCTCTAAAGATGATATTGTTGGTCTGTTGGTTCGTCACTTTGATTCAGACTTAAATATCAATAACTTACCGTAGGAAGAAGCTCCCTGCTTGTTAATGCTTCACACATCATTGATCTAATTTGTAAGATGATATATATAGATATAAATAGCTAAAAATGACATATCACCCAGCTCAAATCTGTCCAAAGACAACTCTTGCTGATCTTCAATAGACCACAACGAGTAAAGAGGAAACTGCAGACTGGCTGTGAGTCTGTGTAAAGGTATTCAGACGCTTCAGACACCGGCAATCAACAACCACCCAATAAAAAAACTTTTTCAGACACATTAGTACATGAAGACTCTCTCTTCTATTAAACATGAGGGAAACAAATGAGTCAACAGCAGAAGCAATAAAAGCCGTGAGAACACTTAAATGAAATGTCAGGAATGATTTGCAGCGTTTGTCTGATCCAAACTCCATTTGTGTTTTTTATCATTAGTGTCTCTGCTGGACAAACAGCACTAAGTTGAATAAAAGAAGACAGCTGCAATAAAATGAAACTTTGGTTTTTGGATGTGGTCATTCAGCCTCAGAGGAGGAATAAATATTTTTACAGCCAGAAAGTTTACACAGGAATCCTCAGGGAAGACGTGAACAGAAAAAAAACCAGAGAACTGAACAAATTTCTTTCACTCGTCAATATCAATGCTCATAATTAATGAATCAGTGTTATTTCAGCTGCTTTGGATAAAGACTGAGATGTGACTCTTTTTTTTTTTTTTGCCTTTATTTATAGGACAGTGAGAGAGAGACAGGAAACAGGGAGAGAGTGGGGGAATGACATGCAGTAAAGGTCCGGCCGGATCGGGAGTCGAACCGAGCCCCAGATGTGACTAATTTTTATTCATTCACTATCGCAACAAATGAAAACTTACTTTCTTTTCTTCAGATCCAAACAAACTTCATTAAAAGAACAGGAAGTTTTAGGGAAATTGGTCTTTTTATTGTCTCTGTGATTTTCACCACAGGTACATGATTGCTGCAATTCAGCTAGGCTTTGTATCAATTCAGCTGATTTGTCCAAATTGGTCTGTTCTCCGTCCCCATGGAGACCAAACACTTTCTCTTTTTATATGATACTTATGTTATTTTTCAGAAAGGAATAACTTCATATTCATGTTCTTGGTCATTGACTCCTTTTTGTTGGAGGGTTTCTGAGTCATGAGAAAAGGGTTTAGAGGAGAGTTCTCAGGATCTCAATCTGAATATTTGGATTCTCAACACTTTGACAAGGTCAAACTGAACTGGTTTTGTTGTCCTTCTTGTACACAGATGGATTCGACATCAGTGACTGCGAGACTGAAGCGCTGCCTCCCCTTACAGAAAAACCACATAAAACTGTGTGAGAACATTTTAAAAATCACATGTGAAATGAGTGAAACACTTGAACAGTGTCCACAGTGTGTTTCCTACATGTGGACACATGTAATCTCATTGGTTTCAAATGGGAACTTACATAAGCTTCCGACATCACACAACAAAAATTTTCCAAAACCACATTTCACATGTTTTTCCAAAATTTTTCCACAAAACGCTTCATGGAAAATATTTCAATAAATAAATGAAAGAAAAAAATGACACACAGAGTTGGTGGCCATGAATGACAAATCAAATGTCTGACTTGGCAGTCAGCTAAGTGACCTGTGTAATAATGGATTTGGCCCTAAGGGGCTAAAATATTAATTATTGTAAGTATTAATGTCTTCCAACAAGATCAGCTACATCAGCGTACTGTACATGTCTCATAAATCCTTTGTTCTTCTTGTTCTTATGATGGAAACTTCATGTATGTAATGCTGGATCAGACTGGGATCTGGGGAGTTTCTAGGCCAGGTCAACACCTTGGGGTCTTGGTCGTGTTCCTCAAGACATTTCTGAGCAGTTTTTGTGGTGAGGTCCAGAGACAGGTCCAAAACATGCTTAGCTTAGCTTAGCACAAAGACTGGTCCTCCATCCACTCCAACTTGTAACTAACTTCCTAAAATGTCTTGTTCCTTTAATATAGTTGGTGTGGAGGTGGCAGCTGTGGATGTTCCAGTAACATGTCCTCAGGGACATAATGAGGATCTGTAGTGGAGAGGACAGCAGGAAATGTCAGCAGTCCTTTAAAGTGACAGACTAACAGGTCGCTCGACCTCACAGCAGAGACAGCGTTGAGTCATCGTCACCTCCCACTGATCAGGAACTCTGGGGGGAAAAACAACTGAGGAGGCAAAGGAAAGAAACACTGTTAATGCCACAGAAAACATGTGCCAGCAAAATAAATACCTGTAGTGCTGTAATTTCAGTCGATCAGTCAGTCGATAGAGGATTCCTCGCCCAACCAAATTTTATTGGTTGGACAATAACTGGTGTTACTTAATAGAGAAAAGCTCTACATCAACAGCCGTCCAGATTAATCCATTATTAGGGTATTACGCTTACAGAAGCTGTCAGTGTGGGTGCATTCTATAAAAATTATAAAAATTATAAAATGGATGGTCAAGAAATTGATTAAGCTCTGCAGACAGCAGTTTGCATATCACAGCTCAAAACCAACATATTTATCATCTAAAACAGTATAATAACTAATCTGTATCCGGATGCTCCATAAACTCATGTTAAATGCTTGAGGTGACTTACCAGGTAGGGTGCACCCATACCCCTTATTCACTCAACATGGAACTGGTTCCATTCCAGCTTGTGCACCAAATCGAACCATTAAAACCATTTCCCCAACTAAAAAATAAATGAGTTCTGAACCGAAAAGCTGCCTCAGCTGGAACTAAAGAATGGCAGGTTTCAGGTGCCAACCATGACAGATCAATAGGGTGTGTCCTATTCTAAGCAGGTTGGACAGAGAGTATGAGGAGGCATCTGAGAAATGATTGTGCTGGACAAAACTCTGTAATAACAAAAAACACAGGTGATCAATGAGATCCACCGCTGTGGCCAAGGCCTTCCATCACTGATTAATTGGTTCTGATCTAAACTGAGGAAACTTGAGTTGGTTCAATTGATAGAACCAAGGAGACAATAGGCTGATTTATCTATCCACAACCAACCGATAAGTAGAGGAGTAAGAACTACAGTCAATCAAGGCTTTCTTCGGGTTGACCAAAGACCTAAATACAACAAACTAAGTCTATTACCTGGAGTATCTCCACAAGTACTACAACATTTCCGCAATTAGATTCCATCTACTGGTCTCGGAGAAACACCCGCAACAAACTAACAGGTCTATTTGCTTTTCCCCTATTAATCGGACACATCACACATGGTGTTGCTCTCCGAAATAAGGCAAGCAACATGGCTCTAAAGATGATATTGTTGGTCTGTTGGTTCGTCACTGATCCGTTAGACTTAAACATCAATAACTTACCGAGGAAGAAGCTCCTGCTTGTTAATGCTTCACACATCATTGATCTAATTTGTAAGATGACATATATAGATATAAATAGCTAAAAATGACATATCACCCAGCTCAAATTGTCCAAAGACAACTCTGCTGATCTTCAATAGACCACAACGAGTAAAGAGGAAACTGCAGACTGGCTGTGAGTCTGTGGGGTATTCAGACGCTCAGACACCGCAATCAACAACCACCCAATAAAAAAAAACTTTTTCAGACACATTAGTATTACGAAGACTCTCTATTAAACATGAGGAAACAAAGGAGTCAACAGCAGAAGCAATAAAAGCCGTGAGAACACTTAAATGAAATGTCAGGAATGATTTGCAGCGTTTGTCTGATCCAAACTCCATTTGTGTTTTTTATCATTATGTCTCAAGGGACAAACAGCACTAAGTTAAATAAAAGAAGACAGCTGCAATAAAATGAAACTTTGGTTTTGGATGTGGTCATTCAAACTTCAGAGGAGGAATAAATATTTTACAGCCAGAAAGTTTACAGGAACTTCTCAGGGAAGACGTGAATGAAAAAAACCAGAGAACTGAACAAATTTTCATCACAATATCAATGCTCATAATTAATGAATCAGTGTTATTTCAGCTGCTTTGGATAAAGACTGAGATGTGACTTTTTTTTTTTTGCCTTTATTTATAGGACAGTGAGAGAGAGACAGGAAACAGGGAGAGAGTGGGGAATGACATGCAGTAAAGGTCCGGCCGGATCGGGAGTCGAACTGAGCCTCAGATGACTAATTTTTATTCATTCACTATCGCAAATAAATGAAAATCCATTTTCTTTTCTTCAGATCCAAACAAACTTCATTAAAAGAACAGGAAGTTTTAGGGAAATTGGTCTTTATTGTCTCTGTGATTTTCACCACAGGTACATGATTGCTGCAATTCAGCTAGGGCTTTGTATCAATTCAGCTGATTTGTCCAAATTGGTCTGTTCTCCGTCCCCATGGAGACCAAACACTTTCTTTTTATATGATACTTATGTTATTTTCGGTGAAAGGAACAATCATATTCATGTTCTTGGTCATTGACTCCTTTTGTTGGAGGGTTTCTGAGTCATGAGAAAAGGGTTTAGGAGGAGAGCTCAGATCTCAATTCGAATATTTGATTCTCAACACTTTTGACAAGGTCAACTGAACTTTGTTTTGTTGTCCTTCTTGTACACAGATGGATTCACATCAGTGATCATGCAGGACTGAAGGCCAGCCTCCTTACAGAAAACCACATAAAACTGTGTGAGAACATTTAAAATCACATGTGAAATGAGTGAATGACTGAACAGTGTCCACAGGTTTCCCTAAGCATGTGACACATGTAATCTCATTGGTTTCAATGGAACTTACATGCTTTCTCCGATATCACACAACAAAAATTTTCCAAACCACATTTCACATGTTTTTCAAAAATTTTTCCACAAACGCCTATGGAAAATATTTCAATAAATAAATGAAAGAAAAATGACACACAGAGTTGGTGGCCATGAATGACAATCAAAATGTTCGACTTGGCAGTCAGCTATGACCTGTGTAATAATGATTTGGCCCTAAGGCTAAAATATTAATTATTGTAAGTATTAATGTCTTCCAACAAGATCAGCTATGAGCTGCATCGTACATGTCTCATAAACTTTTGTTCTTCTTGTTCTTAAGTGATGGAAACTTCATGTATGTAATGACCAGATCAATCTGGGGAGTTTCTAGGCTGGTAATAACACCTGGGATCTTGGTCGTTCCTCAAGACATTTCTGGAGCAGTTTTGTGAGGTCCAGAGACAGGTCCAAAATATGTTTAGCTTAGTTTAGCACAAAGATTGGCCCATCCACCCAACTTGTAAATTCAATCTCCTAAAATGTCTTGTTCCTTTAATAATATAGTTGGTGTGGAGGTGGCAGCTGTGGATGTTCCAGCAACATGTCCTCAGGGACATAATGAGGATCTGTAGGGAGAGGACAGCAGAAATGTCAGCAGTCCTTTAAAGGACAGACAACAGGTCGCCGACCCTCACAGCAGAGACAGCGCTGAGTCATCGCCACCTCCCACTGATCAGAAACTTGGGGGAAAACAACTGAGGAGGTAAAGGAAAGAAACAGGCAGTGGTGGATCATACAGAGGAAAGAGGAAACGTATATGTTTGAACCTTTTCATCATCAGTTCTTCGTGTTCTCTCAGAACACCAACACGACGAATGAAGAGAAATAACAGTTCAAGGACCCATCTATCAGGATGTGATGCGTTAAACTGCCTGCCTGACATTCATCTGTTACTTGACACGCACTCCCCACCCAACACTGCTGCAGACCAAGCATGGCAACAGCAATTTCAATGTCAGGGCCCAGAAACACACATGTCTCAGAAAACACGACAAAGGCCCAAGGTGTTGACCTGACCTCAAACTCCACAGATCCCAATCTGAAATAAAATACCACCCAGCCCACATTACAGCAGTATTATTGAGCAAATTCAGTTATTCCTTCAATGAACACACATTTTTTCTATGCATCTAATTTGCGCATCACTATATGTTCTCAAACTGTTGTTTTGTCATGAGTACTTCCACTCAGAACACAAATATTTTGTATGTGAAAAAGCTCCTTGCATATTCGAAGGAAAGTATGTTGCACTCTAACACTCTATAAAGACCTTAGTACAACACGGCAGAGTTTTAGCTGTTCTAAAATCACTATAAACCACAGCCTGTAAGGGCTTGCTGCTTTAATAGAGAACAGAGAAAATAAGTCTTTTTTGTTAAATCTAGGAACATAAAAAGGGCAGATTTAGTTCTTCGTTTCAACTCAATTATTAAAGAGGAATTAACACTTTATTCCATTAAAGTTTTTAAACCAGACAAAAACAACACAAACAACCCACAATAAGAACAGTCTGGAATGTTGTTAAAGACGGATTTATTATTAATGGCAGCTTTAATGTATCACTCTCCTGTGGGGAACATTTTCCTATGAAGCCGAGGTAGACAACATCAAAGCCTTTTACAATTTCTCTGTGCAACAAAGAAGAAAACATAATGGATGAGAAATGTTAAGCCACCTGAAAGCAGAATTGTACGTTCATATGAGAAAGACAAACTGCCTGCACGTACACTTCAAAACGCTCACACACTCCCCCTAGCTGAGTGTAAATCCACTTTCATGCTGCATTAGCAGGCTTTCCATGTGAAACTTGTATCAAAGCAACAGACGAGACAGATACAGGCCTCCCACTCACACACTGAGGAATACATGCATTAAACAGCCTGGAGGCAGAGTGACAGAGCTCCTGATGCATTCACAGCCTCTCTGTAAATGACAGGTGTGTTTGTTTGAGGGTAAACTGAACACGCAGCCAGTCGGACGCTTCAGCGTTACACTATGTTCAGAGTTGAGTTTGTTAGCCAGGGTTTACATCCAAACGTAGTGCACCACAGTGTCCCCAATCATAGGAGTGTACAAGAAGGACTGTACTGCTGGACCTTCGTTGTCACGGTAACAATGATAAAACAAGGTGTTAAGGTTGTGAAACAGTCATGGATTGCTAGGTTTAGAGAAGAAGAAGAAGTGAGTACCTCCTAAAGGTTAGAGGACCTTTCATCCTCATGGTCACACGGGATGATGGTTAATGTCACAGATACAAGAAACAAGATGATTGTTTCATGCAGGAAACAGCAGCCTGTGTTTTGTCACCCCATCCATCAACCTCCTCCTCCTCCTCCTAACATGAATTTGATGCTCTGTTCACTACATCACCTAACTTCCTCCCTGGCTCCTGTTATAACTACTACGGCCTCTAGAAGTCGCAACTTATAAGTGACAGGACAACACTCAGACTTCAGAGGAGTAGGAGACATTGAAGTAAGGACTAAGAACTGAATCTGTTCAATCAGACAAGGAGCAGAAGTTGACACTCAGTGTTAGTTGAGCATGTTGAGATGTTAGAGGTGTCAGGAGAGGAGGTGCTCTCAGAAAAGATTAGTCTTCAGAGGTCGTTGAAGATAGAGAGAGATGCTCCTGCTCTGATAGGATTTGGGAACCATAAGCTAGGACAGTCTGGACTGCCAGATGCCAGATGACGATCCATGGAAGAACACAGAGTGAGTTCAGCCCCAGAAGTCTCTATGTGGGCAGCAGCAGAGACCTGGATTAGATTCAGGCAGCCATGGGTAGCCAGAGGTGGTCAATGAGCAGCTGAGTGACATGTGACCTTTTAGGCTGATCAGAGACCAGATGGAGCGACGCATTCTAGAAAGGAGGATCACCAGAATACCACAGGGTATGAATTGGTTTGTACAAGGAGATGGGTGGACTACTGAGATGGGTAAGGACTGATTTTTCTTATGTTGTATGGTGCAAAACAACATGACCAGGAGACAGATGCATCGTGGTCATAGAAGGGGAGCTGGTCATCAGGTGACCGACGATCAGCTGGAACACCTTATTTATTAGCTGGTGTTTCCAAACATCAAACTACTCCTATACTATACTTCTGTCTCTTACTGGAGTAACTCTTCCCTTAAATCTTCTACACATCAGAGCATATGTCTCTGTTTCTACCAGACTTATCTTAAGGATTTGAAGAGATATTCTGCTGATTCCAAACAGATTGGAGGAATCATGAGCAGGTGAAAGTGAGCTTAGTGTATTCAGTCAGAAACAAACAAAATCCTTTGGGGGTTTGTTGCTGTTGTCAGACTAAAGACAATTTTCTTTAAGGCTCGTGGAACTTATGACAGGAAATATTAAAATTAAAAGTTGGACTGTAAATCATTAGCACCAACTTGTATTCACAACATGTAATCATTAGAAAATGTTTTGAGGCTGTAACATTCATCACTGCACAAGGTAAGATTCTGCAGCTTCAAATGTAGAAGGTGATAATTAGTTGTGGAAATGTCTCCTTAAATCATTAATAAAAACTGTTAGAATCATGCTGTGTATCTTGAGAACTCATAAAGGTCCCAGTCTCAGGCTGAGAATAACTGATCCAAGATTTCTGAGTCACGAAATATGGATTTTTCGCAGAACACAGATATTGATTGGACTTATTTTCCAGCAGACTGTTGACCCTGTTATGAAGTTGACCTTTGACTTGGTTTTGACCGGCTGATCTGTCTTTGATTACTCTGCCATCCTCCTCCATCTCATTTTCTGAGATTAAAAGTGTGATTAGTGCAGAGACCAGTCTGAGCTGAGAGCAGTTTAACACGGAGAACCACCAGCAGGTCTGGAGTCAGGTGAAATACTTTGTTAGACAATAAAAAAAAAGATCTCTGGGCTGGAGGCACTTACAGTCTGAGCAGCAGCTTCCTGCTGGGCTCCAGAAATGTCACCCACCTGAAGCACCGGACTCCAGCTGCTTTAAAACACTAAATTACAGGTCTCACACCTGCAGCTCCAGCAGCACAAAAATATGTCCTTCATAAATATAAACTACCTCAATCTGACATGAGCGATGTGTTTCTCCTGCACAGTATCACTGATGGTGTGATATGATGTTTAGGTTCCTCCCTCCACAGCAACATGACCTCATCATTCTGATCCTGCAGTTTGTTGAATTAAAAGGTCAGTTCATGCATTTTAATTTCATTATTATTATGTTACTACTGCATGACTCTGCTCTTTATACAATTCACTTCTCTGGTCGTCTTAGAAGGGGGTTCCTGTGGATTGTAAGGAAACTGAGTCTCATATGTTCAACAGTTTGTAAAGAGAGATTCTGAATTACATGAGGGGAGATCAAAAAGTTCTGAGACTGCACAGGTCACAATCAAAACCTGTGTCTGATTTAAATTTGGCTGCCATCCCCTTCAAAGTAGTCACCTCGTGCAACGATAAATCGCTCCCAGTGCTCGTGCCTTGCTTAGAAACTTCTGATAGTCCCGTTTTGTAGGTGCATCAAGCTCCATCTGCTGGATCCTCCTCCTTCCTGTGAGGAAGAAGTCACAGGGAGCCAGATCCGGAAAGTAGAGGAGATGGGGCACAACAATTGTGTTGATGCAGTCAAAAAACTGTGAGTGGGTGGATGCTGGAGCACCCAATTGCCATGGTGCCACAGTTCAAGGCGTTTGTGCAGAATGTCCTCCCCCAGACGCCTCAGATCGGTGCAGTAGAATTCAGCGTTGACAGTCCGACCCTGGCAGGACATATCCATGGTGCACAACTCTCTGAATGTCGAGGAAAATGATGAGCAAGCTCTCAGTCACACTCCTGACTTGAAGCACCTTCTTTGATCTTGGAGACTCTAGGTTCTTCCATTGTTTGGTCTCTGGGTCGCAGCCGTAGACCCAACTCTCGTAACCAGTGATGATCCTCAACACGAAGGTTGGATCATCCCAGGCCTGTTGACGGAGATCCTCACAGATTTCGACACAGTGCTGCTTCTGCTCCATGGTGAAATTGTAAATGCTCACTTGTAAGTGGTCAAAAAAACACGTCTAACACAGGTCCCGATGTCGACTGCAAGACGCATCACAGAATACTGACCCGCGAAAGTTCATCATTCATACCTGCTGCATGCACATTACTGTACCGCGCTCCATTTATTCACAACAGGAATAGTCTCAGAACTTATTGATCGCACTTTGAATCACGAAAAGACAGTGACAAATGTGAAATCTGACAAATGTTGCTGAATTTTGGGATTTGTTGGGTCTAAATACCATATTTTAAAGAGTATGGTCTTGTTGTGATTCAGTGCTATATAAATAAAACTGAATTGAATTGAATTTTCTATCTGCGTCAAGTCTCAAAGTTTTGGCAAAAAGAGGGAAAATGAAACACGTATCTTATAATTCCCCAAAACTGGCAAAATCTGATCCTTCTGCTAATAACATCACAGGGGACAAATTTCCACGACTTTATATCAGAAATGAAAAGCAGAGAGAAATCCCTGTTGTTGACACTGTTAGGTCACTTCATGTGACCTAACAGTGTCAACTTGTTAGAGTCACAGCCACAGACTGAAGGAAATTCACATAAAAAGACAACTGTGAAGGTTTTCGCCCAGCGAGCAACATTAAATTACATCACCTCCTCTGTATCTGTGATCAGTCACATTACGACTTCACACTGCAAAAGTGCAAGACAGAGGCAATTAAGACCACTTCAGGGACGACTGATGGATGAGGATTTCATTTCCTATTTCCCCCCTGAGCCTCACACACACAACACACACCTGTCTGCAGTGAAGAAATGAAAACCTAAAGACATCCTGGAGTGGTGAGAGCAGGTCGATAATGAACACGTCTGGGGAGAACGGCCAATAAAGCCTCATTTCATCATCAGACTGTCATTCAGGTGAACAGGAGATTATCTCCAGCAGAGCTGCGTTCAGGGGATCAAATCATCTGGAAGAAAATAAATCAGCTTCCGCATGAAGTCGTTCAGGACAATGAGGACAGAGACGACAGTCCTGCCTCACAGTTACTCCACACGCAGCAAAAAGCTAAAACTATGCCAGAAGTGTCTTAAACCAAGACTTATTTCAATCTGAACACTCAAAGAGTCATTATTATTCTGGTAAAAGTGAATTGTGCCCCACCTTTATCTCCTGTTCTCTGCAAATTGCCATGTTTTAATAAAAAATCATCCATCATATTCATAAAAGTTGACAGTCATGACTCACTTTTCCCTAAAAAATCTTTCATGAGGAAAAAAAAAAAAGCAATTAGCTCTGCATCAGACTCAATGGTCACAGAAAGAAAAATAATCCAGATTTCAGATTTCAGCAGATTCTGTGTCTCATCAAGCAGCCGAGCCAAAGAGCTCACGTATGGATGCTAATTAGACAAATAGCAGCAGAGCAGAGATGGTGTCCAACACAACAGCTCATAGGTGATAATTAATGAGTGTGATGGACAGAGAGGAGGACATGTGCTGCAGAGTGAGACAGAGACAAACACAGCTCGACCGATACTGGAGTCCTGAGGCCGATACTGATTTCAGGCAGTAAAAAACATTCTGCTATTGATACAGCAGCCAATCTTCTTTATACACATGTATGTAGAGTCGTTTTTTGCAACAATATCATCAATAATTTACTCAAGTACTGTACTGTAATTTTCATCTTGTACTTTCTACGCTACCACATTTATCTGACAGCTTCAGTTAGTGGTTACTTCTTAAGATTTCCCACAATGGATGATATAACAAACTTTTAAAACACAACACATTGTTAAAGAAGTTCAAACTATATTAATATTGATGCTGCTGACACAGTAACGCTTTAGTATGCGTCATCTATTTTTACATTGCTCTATTGGTACTTTTACTCAAGTAAAGGTCTAAATACCTCTTAGCTCTGTCAAGCTTTGAAATTCATGCTACAGCTTTGTTCTGAACCATTATTTTAATGGATTAAACTTTTCTTGCTCATCAACGTCTCAGGTGGAAAACCAGAGTTTTTGTAAATGCAACGACTGGAACTGTCCAGTTTGGAGGACGTACTAGTTGCAATGCACACATTTTTTCAGAGCTATGCTGTACTTTAATCTTTGAATGATACAGAGTTGAAGCAGGATAAGAAGCTGAAAATCGATCATCTTCAGTTTCTCTGCAGTGACAGTCGTCTTTCCTCAAGAGGAACATCTGCCATGACTTTACATGATGAATGGAAAATGCCACAAATCCCTGTTGTTGTCATTAAATGTGTGTAGGGTGGAGAAACTCTGTAAATGATGCTCTGACTTCACAGAAATACACAAACACCAACGCTGACATCTGTAAGATGACGAGTGTTTTGTGTCCGATCTCCTGAGGACGAGTCATCTCTCTGCGATCATTCGGCCCGTCAGCTGTGACTGAGAGTTTGAGCGAGATCGTCTCGTCTCATACTTGCTGGCAATTAAGAGGACAAGCGACAAGTTGCCGATAAGATCTCCATCTCGTACCAGATTATAGGCTCTTCAGCAGAAGAGGGGAAGACAGAGATGAGGGGAGATAGAGGGAGAGATGGAAGCCGAGGAGCAACAGATAACTGAGAGACAGAGGGTAAAAATGGAATAAAAAGAGTGAGGAAATTCACTGCAATCTCTTCTCACAGCTGTCCTCCTCCTCTGACAGCGGGGAGACAGAAACATGAGCCGACAGGGGAGGGTTTGTCACGGTGTCTCCGGAGGAGTCAGGGGACAGATTTCCATCCACATGCTGAGCAAATTACAGGAGAAAAAAAATCCAAAAAGGCAGCAAAGAAACCCGTCAGTGAAATGTAAAACCCATGAAAAATAACTGTGTGCTTCTGTCAACTGCTTTCACACTGACATGACATGATCCAAAGAGCTCCTCAACCCCAATAACACAAGGGGAGGGATGAACTTTGAGAAGAGGTAAAAATGTTTTCAGTCAGAGAAACATGACATGGGTGAGGGGGCAAATGAAGAAAATTAAAAGCTTTAGTTTGAGAAGGGGGATTTGTGGCACCCGGCTACTAAAGAGAGAAAAACTCCCTCGCCAACGGAAAACAGCCTGTGGATCGATTTTCTAATCAGCTTCAGGCTGACGCTGGTGATAAATTTAATCACTTTGTGCCATAAGAGCTCAACAGCCACTCAGTCATGAGGTGTGGAGGAGGATGGAGGCACGACACCCCCACCACCAGAGCTGAACACAGGACAGTCTGAAACCACAGGAAGCCACAACAACAGCCTGGGTCAACCTGCAGGTCAGAGGTTTTACTGTCTTTCAATCTGGAGCTCACACAGAGCACAACAGTAACACAGGTGAATACCACTGCCTCCATCTGTTAGTGTGTTTGTGTTACTGTGTGACTCTCAGTGGTGGAAGAAGTAATCAGATACTTTACTAAAGTAAAAGTACCACAGACACACTAACAGATGGAGGCAGTGGTATTCCAACTCTACTCAGTAAAATTCCTGTTTTTGTCAATGGAGTCTGGTAGTGATATATAGAGATGTTTCTGGATCTTCCTCTTTAATAAAAAGCTCTGTCTCTGTGTGAATCCTATCATCATGTTGTCAGACACTTCTGAGTCTGTCAGTGACAAAAACAAGAACTTTAGTGGACGTCCACTGAAGAGGACGATTGTCCATTGGATTACACTGCAGCAGCTGTTGGTGGTGGCCAGGTAGTTTGTCCCTATCAATCATTTCCACCCAAAAATATGGGAAAATAAAGCCCAGGTTCAAAAATACCAGAGTTATCCTTGAAGACAAACTGTAAGACTGCAAATTTACAGCATCAAATACCATCACATCCCAAACCAGAGGAGAGCTCGGCCTCCTGACACCTGAGTTTTTACAGGAGGAGGATAGAGTAGAGATAAAATCATCTTGCCTCGTAGTAGCTCCTCACGGCGTTGCAGAAGGCTTCATCAGCCACAATCTGAGTTTCTCCATTGAGGAAGGCCAGAAAACGCTCCTTCACCGCCTGCAGCTGCTGCTTGTTCACCTGAGAGAGAAAGAGGAGAGAAGAGGAATGATGGAGGGGAGGAGTGAAGGAGGATGGTACAGAGACAGAGTTTGGGAGGAGAAATGAGAGGAGAGATGTTGGCACAGGAGGGCGTAATCAATTAGAAACAGATGGAGAGGAAGAGCAGAGGATGAGAGGAAGGAAGGATGGATGAGAAACAGAACAAAAAGAACAAGATTAGACTCATTGTTAAAGTGTGACAGAGTCTGACACCATCATTACAGAGAGAAGAGTCTCATTATCAAACAAATGTCTTTCATTAGGAAACGGAGTTCACCAAAAACAACAGAGGAAGACCAATCTGTCTCAGAGAGGCTGGAAAAGTTCAGACGTGTTTGGAGACGGATGGAGATTCTTATAAAGGACCATACCAAAGATTTTCACTCATTAACCACAAACTGTATTTAACTCAGTTTCTATAAAAAATCAGCCCTTTAAATTAATAAAGTTATGTTATTGCTGAATGGTGTCAAAGCTAAAGCGTCTATTTGGCAGTGTTTTGGATTTAAACCAAATGCTAAAAGGAAACCTGACAACATTACTGACTGTGTCTGACGGAGGTGGCTGCATCTGATTTAACTCATTATCACTAATGGCTGTATTTAGTATGCTAAGGAAAAGGCCCAACAGATTGATTTCTGTTAGAGATGGAAACTGTCTGGATGTGTAGCTACACGACAAAATGAAGTTAAAAACATCAGATTTACACTGGATCAAAGCAGAATATCATTGAACTGAAGTTGTTCTGAATCAGATCAAACTCCCTGTAGTTTTTGAGATACAGTCATTTCTGTATCAGACGACGTTTAGTCGTTAGTCACATACACAGACATTATATTCATACTGAAAATCCCACAGGAAAACTACTGGATATAAAATGTCTGAGAAAAAAACAACAGATCATTTTCTCTGTGAATCTGTATCATAAGAATCTTTAAAATCTGTCTATCAAAAGCTCTGAAATCTGAAATCAAACATTAACGGTTCATGTCATTAATCAGTATCACTGTGACATTTAACAACATCACTCTGACTTTAAGGGCTCATGATGTTCCTGTTTTTAACCAACGATTCATCAAAAATAACTGTCAATGAAATGAGCATGAAATTAACTTGTAGTTGTAGCTCTCCTGTCCATCTGCCTGCTCACTGACAGTGTACCCATCCATCTCCTCATCCATCCACTGTAAACCATTTTTAAGCGTCTGGTTTGGTGAAACAAAAATTTTCCAACAACACCACTACTTGTCAGAGCAGCGATTCTCAGCAGAGCGGAGCAGTCAGGCCTGAGAGAGAAATCTCTCCCATAAATGTCATCAGTCCTGGTAATTTCTGCCCAGTGAACCACGGCTGACATATTGTGTGGTATGAGAATTTTAAGTTTTCATGAGCGACAGAAACTGCTGCTTCATAAGCTGCATATGTATGAGGCGTCAGGAGGACGCTGGCGTCGGGAGGGTAAAATTAAACCATTATTCTTATGCTTGTTGCAAACACTGCCAGCAACAAATATATTCTGGGAGTCAAAGTGCCAATTTCCAGGGACACAAAGTGAGCAGCGACTTATCTCACGCTGACAGCTTTTTGTGTGGGCTTCTTCACGTTCCCTGTGTCTGAATGGAGACGCTGTGGTTCGCCTTTTACCACAGGAGGAGGGTGGATTTATGAAAAGCAGCAGGACGTGACCGTTCACATTCAAAACAACTCAACCTCCATCTGACAGATTGAAAACGTGAAACACAGTTCATTAGAGATAAGGAAACCCCTGCCGAGGGCCGGTGTCGGAGTGAAATGTGGGACACAAACAGCAGCAGACATTCGTCCATCTGGGTGGACAAAGCAGGTCATACGGGATCAGACCTGTTTGTGGATCGGATTCAGCAAACTGCTTCATCACAAAGCTCCAAAGAAGGGAGGGGAAGGTGATTAAAAGAAGGGATTTTAATCAAATTATAGGTCAGTGTAGGATCTCCCCTGATGGGTGTTGTAGCACTGCAAAAATAAACTCATTATCATAAACTGCCACAATTGCGAAAACCGGTTGTGTATAAACACTGTGAAGGTATGAAAATGCTCAATCCACAGAGAAATGCACACAGAACAAATTCAAAAACTCCTCTAAATGAGCCGTCAGGACTCCTGTAACTTTGTTGTACTAAACAATAATACAGGTCGTTCGTTCCTACCCTCCGATAAATCCCACACGAGTGAGCCAGCGGGAGGCGTACCGGAGCTTCACTGCCATGGCAACGATAATATCAAGGCGGTTAATGTTATGGAACGGTCTCTGTAAGTTTAGGCATGTAAAGTACCAGGTTAGCTTTAGAAAAAGATCGTAGTTTTGGCTAAAATTGCTGGTCAAAGACACAACAATAACTATCGGTTCCAAAGAGGAACCGAACTCAGGTCTCTTGTGTAAAAAACCTGTGTTTGATTGTCCCAACCTTCACTCTTCATACTACGACATCTACTTAATAGATGTCATAATAACTACGGCCACTAGATGTCACCGTGGGCTGTAATAAACTGCTGTGAAACGACACGGTCGTGTTGTTACAGTCGGCTACCTGTGGTTGGCCTGTCTGTGCGTCAGTCAGAAAACAGTCAGCTTCTCAAAAGAGAGGCTCAAAGACGGACAAAAACATGACCTAGACCTCCACTATACTGAGATGGTTTTTGGTGCTTAAACCAACAAATACATCTAATTATGCAGAACAAAAACGTCAAATAAAAGGCAAAGCAATAAAATATAATGTAACACAATATTTGAGTATTGAAACACTGTTAGTACCATAAGTTGGAATAAAAACGTAGCATGGAGAAAGGGTGACAAAACAAACAACAAAAAATAACACGGGGGAGCAAGGGAAGGAAATGTTCGGACGACTCGCTAATGAACCATGTACAGAAACTGCGAAGAGAAAAGTGGACATGAACACACTGGATTGTTACAGATAAATAATTAAAGAAGGTA
The DNA here is from genome assembly GCA_033238685.1 of Lates japonicus. Taxonomy (NCBI): domain Eukaryota; kingdom Metazoa; phylum Chordata; class Actinopteri; family Centropomidae; genus Lates; species Lates japonicus. Next base: position 4,093,972 of record BRZM01000047.1, read on the forward strand.
AAGCCTGTTCCTGTCGGTATGAAACGTTCAAAACAGTATCATAATAGTAACAATAAAAATGTCCAACTGTGTTCAAACCAAGAGGGAGAAACTTTATATATTTGGGGGACTTGATGTGTTTGGCAAAATGTTGTTAACACTTTTCAGATTTAATCTTCAATACTGTAGAAACATTAGACAGTGAATCTCAGGCAGGTTTAATTCAGTCTCTTCCACCTTTTCAGAGCAGACACCCAACACGAGAGCATTATGTGCTTTCTTCCTCTGAATAGAAATACTCTGCAACCACAAAATCATTTCCTGTTCTGAAACCTTTTTGGCTGAATTTTGGAGCCTCTCTGTCTCTTTTCAGGTGACTGCTGCAGTAATGGCTTCGCCGTGCATCCTGTCCATGAAATGAGAAAAGAGGCTGGATATGCACAGTGAAAAGCCGCCTGACAGGTTTTGCTTGAATTTCTGTTTCGTGCCTCCACATCTCCTCGGCTTTATCCAGGAAATGGATTTATCCCGGGAGGAGGGAGTGGCGGTGGTAGTGAGGGGGGTTATAAGCAGACGAGGGGCACTTCTGCTTCGCTTCAGTGACAGAAAACATCCAGGTGGTGGTTTCAGTTTCCCCTCGGGGGACGTCATTCTGCATGTTGGACCCAAATTGCCATTCTTCGAAAGCCTCCCCACCGAGCGGAGCCACTCTGAGGTCAGCAGGTCGACATCTCTAAACGTTCAGGGAGCGTCGGCTCTCAGAGCAGCTTTCAGCGAAAAGAGACGATTAACTGCTGTCGGCTTTTCATTTCCCTGCAACTCTGAGAGCTCTCCAGCTGCAGGAAACAACCAGAACTTTTCTTATTTGTAGCTACTGACTGTGACGACTGGAAAGTCAGATTTTTATCCCAGCAGCCCATTATTCTGTTCATTAATGAAGTTAGAACAGGAAGACAAAAATCAAAGAGTCTTAAACCTGAAGAAATGTCTTCGTAACAGTGTCTGCTTACAGCACAATGCAGATAAAGAATGCAAAAGCATGAGATACTGTGAATATCCAGGAGCTTAAGCTCCACCACGGCCAGTTCAGGACATATTCTTTAGGATGTTGGTGGGACAGTTTGAGGTCCTGCTGGGGATGGGGCCGACCACTGAGATCTGCTGCATCAAATCAAGTGCCAGAGCGGAAGAATAACAACAGAGAGCAAAAATTCAATGTCTGGAGCAGAAGGTGAAGAGCTGGTCCCTCGAAACTGATCATCATCTGTTGTTTGGAAGTGTTCAGTTCTACAGAAACTACTACTACTAAGGATGAACGAAGGAAGAATAACGTCACCGTATCTGTCCAGCATCCAAAGAGTGAAATAATCAACACAATCACATTTAATTTGGTCACAGATTCGTGTCCGATACAGCAGCTCTGTTGGTTTTATTTTGGGTTACAAGGTTATATTTTCCTTCTGGGAGATGAACTGTGAATAAGGATATGATGTACCTGCGCCTCTCAGCTCCTATAGTATCTGTACCTCATGTTTCTGCCTCTGTGCTCCCCCTTCAACTCTCCCAGACCTTCCCACAGTCTGAACACCGCTGAAAACCCACAAAGATTTGAGTGCAGTGTCTGTGCTGTATGAACAACATCCTCCATAAGGAAAAAGAACTGATGAGAGTGGATTCAGTTGTTGAAGGATGAGACCAAAAAGACTGAAAGTCAGAAGCTTAATGGTACTGAAGAGACGTTGTGCAGAGCAATAAACTGGGTATTGAGTCAGAGTGATTCCTGTCCACTCCATGTGACTGGAGCTGATCAGACAGCCGGTCATAGAACTGTCAAACTGTCAATCATTATGAAGCAATCCAAAGGATTTCAAACAGCCACCTGTCAAACTGACACAACTGATCAGACGTGAAAAGAGACACAACAAACTCAAAACTCTACCATCCTCTTATTACTGAATCTCACAGCAAACCGTGATCTAATGATAACGTTACTACAGAGACAGAAACACTTCTCTCTCTGACATTCAGTTCAGTCTTCAGCACTGATAAGTGTTGTAACTGTAAGTCAGAGTCTTCTACCACAGAAACGTTTCCAAGAATCCAGGAACCATTTTAGTTACTTTCACAGGAGAAAACTGGGTCTAAATTTAATGATAAGCTGGGCCTCATTCTCCCATGGTTTTGGATGTAATCCTGCAGAGACAGAGCTTTGTATTGAAGATTAAGATCCTTTTTGTTTAACCAGAAACATCAATATATATCACTACCAGACTCCACTGACAAAAACAATGATTTTGCCGAGGAGAATCCAGGAGCTCCTGGAATACCACTGCCTCCATCTGTTAGTTTGTTGGTGGAAGATCAGATCCTTTTTTATTCAGATCCTTTACTGGAGTAAAAATACCACACAGTAACTCAAACAAACTAACAGATGAAGGCAGAGGTATTCCAGCAGCTCCTGTGTTCTGTTCGGTAAAATTCCTGTTTTTGTCAATGGAGTCTGGAAGTGATATATATAGTGATGTTTCTGGATCTGACTCTATCTCTGTACGAATCCTATCCAGGATGTTTTCAGACACAATAACAATCAAAGTCTGTCAGGGACAAAAACAAAGACCTTTAGTGGACAGACTTTGACATAGACTGTCCATTGGATTACATTGCAGCAGCTGTTCACTGTTCTTGATCAATACTGCACAGATTCCAAATATCAATCATTTACACCCACAAACATGGAGAACTAGACCTAGGTTCAAAAACATGTTTCAAACAAGTTTCTCTGCTATGATTTCTGGCCCAAGAGAAACTCTCTATTTTACCTCACCTTCAGTTATTTCACTATTCAACTGAAAAAGGTGGGATCAGTCAGATTACAGTCAAGAAGCTATAGAGTGAGAAAAAAGTAGATTCTTCATAAACAAATCGGCATCTGTGTTCCCACTGTGCAGCACACCTGTTAAAGCTGCTGAAACAGGTTCCATGTGAAGAGAAGATGTTCCCTCTGCTGATGTGATGAGACCTAAAGTTTAACAGCTTCTTCATTTCCAGCTGTGACAGTGAAACATCCGACCTGCTGCTCCTCTGTCTGAGGAGGTTTTAGCCGCTGTGTGTGTGTGTGTGTGTGTGTGTTCACAGTAGTGTTTGTTTATGCTTGAAGGCTTTGAGTTCCTTCCTCTCCTCAGAGGAGGTGATAGGTTATCAAGGACAGTTAACAGCTTATTTGGGCCACAGTGAGGACCTCCCGATGGCGGATCAATAAACACAAGGAATGCTGCATGTGTGTGTGTGTGTGTGTGGGCTTGCTTTACTATACATGTGGGGTCTGAGTTTAAATGGTGGTTTGAGGGTTAAGACTTGTTTTTAGGGTCGGATTTAGGCATTCAGTTGTGATGGCTAAGGTTGGGGTAAGGGGCTAGGGGATGCATTATGTGAATGACTGGTCCCCACAAAGATGGGTGTACAAAGATGTGTGTGATGGAGAGAGAAAGAGAGGGAGATGCCACGACAGAGAAACGACCACTTTTCTCGGTTCCTGGCGGCACTCTGAGCTGTCAGGATGCAGCTCTGGTGAGAAAACACGAAGCGAGCGAGAGCGAGACGTATCTGTCAGACGTCTCAGATTAATGGACGGAGGGCAAAGTGAGTTTGTAAACACACACACACTCACACACACACAGTATATGGGTAATCTTCACAGTGCCTGAGGTAATTATATCAGCCTGTATTGCCATGGCTGCCACTTTTTCAAGGGCACACCTGCTTGGATTTTCTCTCTCCACTCTGTAACCAACCAGCTCTGCAGTTATTTACCACTTCAGCTACTCTCTGCCTGCAGCCCATGAGCAAGGCAGCTGGAAATAGGCCAGAGAAGGGAAGACAGATGGGACTTTTCCTCTTAAAGGACTCTCAGCCACAGTCGTGTCCATCAGTCCTATCAGTAAGACAAACACTGTACTCACCAAGTTCATATTTGAGAAGCGGGAACATGGTGAATTAATCAAAATAAGTCAAACATGAGCAGAACTGATTGTGGTTGATCAGTGTTTGCATCAGCAGCTGTAAATCCTCAACATCTCCTCTCAAACAAGGCATCCATCCCAAGGGGCGTATCCTCTTCTGACTACATGGTGTCAGTTTCCATTTCTATGCAGATGACATGCAGGTTTACATAGCTGATAGTATAATCTTAGTGTCAAATGTTTGAACCCTTGTCTTTGTTTCAATCTTTTCCAGAAGCTTAATATTCACATTGCCATCCATCAGCTAATATATGTTGTGTTTAGGGACAGAGCTGTTGCCCTTAGTTAGGTGCTACTTGTTTTTGTCTGGTTAAAGGCAGATTAAATGCTACTTTTCACAGCCAGAGTCAGTCAGATGCAGTTCTTATTTAACTGTATGCTTTGCGATTATCACTTCACATGTACTTTAAGTTGCTTTCTTTGTCAGTTTTTCTAAGAGCATGAGCAGATTGTATTTGACCACTAATAAAGTGTCTCTTTTGAGAAATGATTGACTCCAGAAAATCTTTGATATCTCTTTTCAACAAGTCTTCTCCAGCATCCCTGAAGAAGAAATTTGCCAATATCCACCGAAAGGTTTGGCAGATAGTAAAATTAAGTGTCACTTCTACCCACTGACCTGAGAATTGATTTTGGACAGAGAACTGATTCTAAATCTAATCTTTAAATGAAAGATTTTTCAGCACAGAGTTTATCTGGAGGTAAAACTGCACAGCTCCAGCTTCCATCACAGAGGTGTCATTAAAACACTTCATTAAAACATCCCAACTGGTCCCTGAGTCACCAGAATCAGTGTCTGACCACAGGGCTGTCGGCAAGAGACCTTTTTTAATCAGCCACCATCGCAGGACAGTTATTATCTGAACACACTGGTAACACTCCAGCTCTTTACAAACCTCCAGGCAACGCACACACACACAGAAACACACAGCTCACTAAGCCATCACACTGTTTCCACAAATTGACTGATAGTTTTCTGCCTCTCAGAGACGTTTGCTTCAGACTGAAATACTTTGTGCACAGCAGAAGTGACAGGAGGAGAAATTTATGTCCCTCACAGTCACTCACACACAAACTCCTCCATCCATCGCCTCTTGTCCTGCCTGGAGATTCAGGACCTCACTGTCTGCCTGGCCGAGATCCTCGTATCTCCGACGTGTTGTGTTTCCAGGAACAGAAACAGGAAGTCATATTTCGTGTCTGACACCTGCAGGTTTATGACATCGTTACCTCAGGTTGGAAATGATTTCATCAGCCTCAGAGGTCGCACACAGAGCAGGGCTGTGTTTTCAACAGGGCTGCAACAGGCTATTATTTCTATTATTGATTCATCTTTCTGTCAATAAAATGTCAGGAAAAAGGGGAAATGCCTGTTGTTATTTCAAACAACCCAAAGATAACGAACTCATACGTTCGAGTTCAATATTTACTGAGGAAAAGCAGCAAAATCTTCACATTTGAGAAGCTGGAACCAGGAAATACTCAGCTTTTTTGCTTAAAATATCTAAAACAACTGAAATATTAGAGCTAAGCCTCACTCACTGCCATGGTAACTGATGTCCAAAACAGTGTAATCATTATTATATAAGTGCAACCACAAAAATCCCAGCTAGCCGATGAAATAATAAACAGTAATCCAACATTATCCACATATTATCAACGTAAATGATTATCAGTTATTCCAGAGAAAGATGATCCCCAGATCTGAACCTGAACTGTCAGTAAGAGCTGAAACCAGGACTGAACAGTTAAACGAAATATTATCTGGATCGCAACATGACAGAGTGCAAAATCCCAACTTATCTTTATAACACCCAGGCCTACGGTTCGAGATGTCTCTAGATGTAACTCTGATCTTAGATGAAGATGAAGGATTTTAGTCCTCAGCCGTCCCCACGTCCTGTGTCCACCCAAGATCCTCACAGAGAAACATCGATTTTTAACCTGAAACTGTTTTATTCAGTGTTCTTCCTGATTTTAATCAGCTGCTCTGTTTGTTTCGGAGAGGAGGAGACCTCTGAGGAGAATTCAGCTCTTGAACCATCAACACTGAAAGAATCTGAACCTGCAAATGAAACTCAAAGAGCTGTTTAACATCGCAACCGAACCGACTGCTTCTGTCACCCAGCTGGATGTCGCATGCATTGAGGAAAATCCTGCACACCCCAGAAAACCCACTAAAATCCTGACTCATACCACAACAACTGTCAACATAATCACAGTATGATTTTGTTTGCACATCACTGTCAGTAACAGCTGAGACATCTGCAGCTGCTAACGTGTCCTTTTTTCTATTAAAGATAGAAAAACTTGACTCTATGAACCCCCGGGTCAAAGCAGGTCATTCTCTCTGATGCTTCAAAGCTTCAGCCCTGTGCAACAGATCCAGATTCATTTTCTGCCAATTAATTCACTGTTCCAGCTCTTGTTTACATCTGGATGATGAACTGGTATGTTATCTTTATACACACACACACACACACACACACACACACACACACACACACTGACTGTGTCGCATGGCAGCCGTATCACAACTTCCTTCGTCGTCATGGCAACGGTCCTTCCAGCACATACAGAGTATCGCTGGTGCAGCTGCTGCCAATCACCATCAAACTGTCACACACACACACACACACACACACACACACACAGTTATTATCCAAACAAAGTTTCTGCCTTAAATTCGACTCCAATTAATTCACAAAAAAAACTATAATTAATTATCAAATAATATTTTAACTGCTAGTAAAATATTTTTAAAAATATTTCACGTTGTTTAAAAACCAGTCAGGACCAGAACCAGAAGAAGAAGTTCATATTCATGGATGATTATTCTTTGTGGTACTTCTGTTCTGGGAAGAATCACGCTCTAGGGTTTTCACCTTGGGAGATGTAAATAGTAATGGTGCGTTCCAGTTGTACTTTAATTTACTTAATTTCTGAGTTCCAGGTCGGACATTTCAACCTGAACGCCCCCTGAAGTCAGAACTCAGTCCATGTTTCTCCAACTTCTTTTCTTTTCTGTTTACTATGACTCTCTCCTCGTCTTTTAGCCTCTTATGATGTTAATAAGCTCTAATGACTTTTTACACTTATAATTTAACTGACTGAAACAGCAGGAGTGTTGGTTACAGTCAAACAACATGTCAGCTGATGCAACTGTATTTCTTTCATCTGTTTTTAATAACAGATCCCAAAACTGTAATTTTCCTCTGAAGGAGGTGTGTAATCTTCCTCTCTGCTCCCTGGACTATACATCAAGCTGCACAATATATTCATTTGAGTGTCTTTCAAAACAGAAAACTAAACTATAGTTTGTATGTTTGTATTTGTGGAGAGAGAAATGAAGAAACATTTAGCTTCAAGCTGACGTCCTGTTGCGTCTCATAATGATGAGTTCATGTTGTAAGAATCCACAGAACATCACATCGGGATGCTGCTGCTGTCGTCAGACATTTTTACTCGACGGCAGAGTTCACAGGAGCAGTGAACCTGAGAAATTCATTATCAGACTGAGACAAGAACAAACAGATCATCAGGACCACATTCAACTCTCAAACCTGATTTCAAAACCTCTGGAGAATCAGCACCTCCAGCACCATTCAGGAAAGTTTGTTCAGAGCTTCACTGCATTTTGATGGAAATCTGATTATAGCTGATGTTTTTAGACTCAACTAAACTGTGTCTACCAGGGTTTTCTCTAAGCACAGAGACATTAAAACACTTTCAGCCGACTATTTTCTCACTGTTTCAAGTCACATTGCTGCCTTTTTTTCTAATGTTCTAACTTTCTAACGTTCTAACTTTTGACTTCCAGAACCATCAACACTGAAGGAATCCTAACCTAAAAACAAGCTGAGCTAACATTAGCAGCAGCCGGCGGCCCTTTACTGACGTCCTGTGTCCCCCATCGGAAAAACACAGATTTTTAAGTTGAAGCTACTTTATTATTGTTTTCCAGTTTTAATGATCAGGAATCTGAACCTACAAATGAAACACGATGAGTTGTTTAACAATGAAACCAAACTGACTACTTCTGTCACCCAGCTGGACGTTGTATGCACATGTGGAAACCTCTGATCCAGATGAATGAAGGACCTAAGGTTTACCAGCAGAACACTGTATTGTAACGAGATGATCGAGTTAACAGTGTTTACCTTCTGCCACTGTCTGCTCAGCTAATGCAGGTAAATTACATTTCACTGCTAAAAATAAACCACGGGTCTGTAAAATAACATCTTTCAGTTCCTAAGTTTTACTGCTGTACAACTGAAAAGTCACAGGTTCAAAACACCATGAGACAACATATATACAACCATCAGGATGTAAGCTGCTCCACCCTGCTGCCTCCATGACTTCCTGTCTTGGTGGAAACTTAATTTTCTACATTCCTGAGCATCAAACTGTTTGAGTTATTTTTATATAACCTCATCTCCGTCTTATCTCCTGTACACAGATATCGGTCCGTCTGTGCAGCTCGGAGACCGAGAGTGAGCCCTCCCCGAAGACAAACACTTCCTCCACTCCCTGTATAAACACCACCAGCTAGCCTCTGCAGTCCGTCTGCAACCTCACACTCATACATACCTGACCTACATGCTGTTGTGGTAAAACACATATCTATGCATGCTTAAGCCTTCGTGGGTCCACACACACACGCTGACTCTTGAGGTCAGATCAGGGTCAATTAAAGGTAAGTGAAGCTCTGGGAGTCTGATAATGTTACAGGACATCATGTCTGATGGTTAATTAGCTCCAGTGTATCCTCCGACTGCTGAACTCACATCCGTCGTTTTTTATTAAAGAAACGCTGCAGATTTTCTGACAGTTTCCAGGGTGAGCTGACATTCAGGAGGAAACACTGGAACATTTTGAGACATTTAAGTCTATGGAAGATTTTAATTACCACAAAAACTGCTGACAATTGTCTTGAGGAACACAACATAGAGCCCAAGGTGTTGACCTGGCCTCCAGAGTCCCCAGATCCCAATCTGATCCAGGATCCGTGGGATGATCTGGAACAAGTCAGATCCATGGAAGCCCCACCAAACAACCCACAGGACCCAAAGGATCCACAGGACACCCCCAGAAGTCCTATGTTCTTCCCCCAGTGGGTCAGAGCGGTTTTGGCGGGATGAAGGAAACCTACACAATATTAGACAGGTCCCAATGACGTTGTTCATATTTTTATGACTGAAAACAGATCAAATTAGTTGTATAATACCAAAATCTATGTGAAAATCAGGTTGTAACAGTGGCTTTATGCCTCCACCAGCCAGTAGGGCTGTCACTAGAGCTCCCTCTGCTGTATCACAAGCAAACTATTTCAAATGGTCTGATGTGCTTATAGAGACTGCAGGCAAATTCGAATTTTGAATAAGTGACAGCCGTACCAACCAGTCCAGCTGCAGTTAATTAGTGAGTGAATTTTGAAGTCATGGCCAAAAACATGTTTTGTGAGCTACCAATGACCTTTGACCTTTGGACCTTTGAACCACCAAACTCTAATCAGTTCATCCTTGAGTCCAGTCCAGTGACTGTTTGTACCAAATTTGAAGAAATTCCCTCAACATGTTACTGAGATATCACGTTCACCAGAATGGGACGTAGAGACAGCTGTCGTCGGCATACAGTAGTAATAAAAAGTTAACTCTTAAATTTTTTAAATTTGCAGCTTTAACAGTTAACTGTTGTTTTAATGAACTGAATCAAACTTATCTCATCTTGTGAACAGATATTTTTAGGAGAAAGTCAATAAAAGCTGAAAACTATGAGCCTAACTTAAACAAGCAAACTTTTCTATTGTTAAAGTTACATTCCTATAATAATATTTTACTGTTGCGGCCATATTAGACCTCCTGTTCCTGTCTGGTCCATCTGTACCATCACCTGCTTTCTATCACAGGGTGATTCATCATCACTGATTTTCTTCTGAAGATTTATTGCTCAACAGCTCATTTCCCACAGACACAGGCTCTGATATCACCCCGTCTCAAAATGAGATTTCACCACATGGAGGTGTGAAGAATCAATCCTCACCTGCCTCTCATATTTCAAACTGTCAGGTATCATCAAACTTCCTGTCCCTGACCTCCCAGGAGTCAGACAAACTGTCGGTGTCACTCTGCAGAGAGATCAACCTGTAACAAGCTGATGCACAACAGCTGCACGGGATCACATACAAACACGCCACAGTAGGTTGTAATAACAAATAAACCTGACAGTGAGCGGTCTGTGGACAGAAACTTTTTTCTGAATCAGATTGTGGAGCTCGCTGAACGATAGCTCTTTACTGTTTCTGCTGAGTTTCTTTTTCCATCTGAATTAACAATGGCAGGTGCTGCATACTGCCTGTTTTACAAGCCAGGAGGGTGTGACCATGGTGACTGTATGTTCAATCCTGTATAGATATTTTTCTGTGATTTCTGGTTCAGATCCAGGAATCTGTTCCTCAGTGTGAGAGGAAGGAAGCTGCTTTCTCAGCTGTTTCCGGATATTGTTGTTGACTGACTGTTGGATCCCGGCCTCCAAATAAAAACGAACATGTCAGTGTATCAGCAGAGACACAGAACAAACTGAGAGCTAATCAACAGCAACAAGTGGTGCCTGAGACTGACAAGGCCTCAGTGTTTGAAACAGTTTCACTTTCCTGATTAAATACAGAGTCAGTGCAGCGTGACAGCAAAGTAAACAACAGTAAATACAGTTTATCACCATTCTGGGATGATGGAGCTCCCTGCTCAGCCAATCACAACCTTGTTTTGACTGTCAGCAGCATGGGTCAAAATCAAGTTAACAGTTATTAGAGTTAAAAACCACCACTTTATATTTAGAGTTTGTGTTTCTCTTCATTTCTTCATCACTATATATCTCTACCAGACTCCACTAACAAAAACAGGAATGTTACCGAGCAGAACACAGGAGCTGCTGGAATACCATCTGTTAGTTAGTCTGTGTTATTGTGTGGTACTTTTGTATCTGAATACTTCTTCTACCACTGAAAGTCACACAATAACACAAACACACTATTACACTACTGATCAAGGCAGCAGTATTTCAGTAACTCCCACGTTCTACTTGATAAAATTCCTCTTTTTGTCAATGGAGTTTGGTAGTGATGTTTCCAGTCAAACAAAAATGATCTTACTTTTTAATAAAAAGCTCTGTCTCTGTACAGGGAATCTTATCCATATTGTATGTATTATAACAACACCTATTTAAGAGCTTGTTCTTCGCTTGCTCAGCCTCGTAGAAACAGAAACTCCAGGGGATAAAGCTGCAGATATTGAGTTTCTTCAAGACAGAAGTGGGCAGCAGCAATCCTGGTTTCATCAGGGCTTACTGGTTTTGGCATTCTGGTAGATCTAGCTGTTAAAAGTTCATTTAACTGCTGCTCTTTCTGTTACTCAGCCTAGATGACGGTGCCAACAAGAGTGAGAAAATCAGGGACACAAATGTTACACGAGTGTTGGAATCCGTCAAAAGCATCTCCTTCCTAATGACTGCCGGCAGATCGAGCCAATGAGGTAGAAAAGCTCTCTACTGGGTCACAGCAGGCAACAGGAGTAGAGGGAGAAGCGAGAGGAGAGGAGAAACAGGGAGAGAAGGTGGAGGAGGAGGAGGAGGAATCTCTACCGCAGAGGGGGAAGGATGAGATTGAAAAGAGTAGACCAGGGGAGAAGGGAGATGACGGCTGTGACTTCACCAGTGGAGAGATAAAAATAGAAACGGAGCGCTGCCTCAGCTCGTCCGCCGAGGCCATTTGAATCAATTGATCATCGCTGTGCAAAGGGGAAGTTGAAGTCTTTTATTAGATTAGTGCATCCAGAGAACTGCAGCCGTGGTAACGCGAGCCCATTCAAACCACTTCATCACCATCACAATACGTTCCAGTGTCACCTGTCGAGGCCTGTCGAGGCCTGACGAGACGCCGAGGAGACGTCACGCTATTTTATAAACCGCCATAAGGACAAGGAATCAGAATACAGTCCACAAAACTCCAGAGAGGACGGTTTCATAAAGTGACTGTACAGCTTCAGGCGTTTGCTGCTACAGTTATTTTAGCTGCTGTCATGTCGTCAGCATCAACATCAGAAACCCAACCAGTGAAGCTCATCTTTAGTTCTGATGCTGCAACAAAACACTGAAAACACTTAACATCCAGACATTCAGGAAGGTTTTTACCGGGAGCGGAGTTATCCACAGAGGTCTCCTCCTCTCCAAAACAAACAGAGCAGCTGATTAAATCCAGTAAAAACACACAAAAAATCTGTGTTTCTCCTGCTAACGTTAGCTCAGCTTTTTTTTCTGATAACTTCAGATCCAGACGTCTGATGACTAAAACTCTTCATCCAGTTAAAACCCAACAAGATCTAAAAATGCGGCTTAAAACTGGATAAAAAGTCAGTTTTGATGCTTCTGACAACCACAGTACAGACACATGAACAAAGAGGATGTGACGCCATCGACAGGCGACCAAATGAAAGAGACCATTACCTTGATTAAAATTACAGATTTTGTAATTTTTTGTCAGATATTATACCTGTAACTGAGCCAAAACCAGAATTTCTTCTGTTCCAGAAATAAGAAAAACCTAAATCAAATTTACAATGACAATTGTAGTAACTAAAATTCCAGTTATAGCGAGTTAAAACCACCTGACAACACTGTCAGCAGCCCGGCAGGAGAGACGCTCCTTGGTGTGGTAGGACTTCATAACTGAGCTGTGACCAAGACACCAACTTTATATCTGCAGTGTCTCCACTGTTCATATTTTGTGACGGCAGCTATTGTTGCAGCTGCAACGTCATGAAGTGGCAATTATATGACTCTACAGAGGACTTTTCATTTGAAATGATGGCTACAGGAAGTGGAGACAGTGGTGACACCTGCTTGAAGAGAGAAGAAAGGTAGATTTAACCAGCTAACATTACATTACATTTTTATTAACTCTCTCTACATGGCGTCTGGACTTCAACTCTATGTGGCTGGGCGTTTATCGTGTGTCCTTTAGAATTAATCAGCCTTAAAAGTATTTAGTTAGTCAAGTTTAACCTTCAGCTCATGCAGTGAATCTTGATGCCATGAAGGAAACAAATTCCCGTCAAATGCTAAGAAGAAAACCGAACCGAGTGTGATTTTATCTTGGTATCAAAGCACTGAAAATGACATTTCCCTGCAGTCTGGAAAGTGCTGTTCAAAGTGTGTAATTTCTGATTTAATTCAATTGCAAAGCTCAGTGACATTGATTAAAATAAAACACAAGTGGGATGGGAGAGTGAGACGAGACGGCAGCCATCAAAGAATAAAGGAATATATGTCACAGCAAACAGAAAGAGATGAGTGGAAGCTGAAGTGATCAGAGAGAGAGCGGCACTGCTGAAAGACGAGTCTTACTCAGAGATGATGGGGTTTTTGCTGACAGCAGCAATATGTTGAACGTATTTATCATGTGAGCAGCGTAATGACAGACTACAGCTCCTGTGACTCTGCCACAAAGATCAAAGATGAGGAAAAGATGGCTGCTCACCCACAAAGACAGACACGTCAGATGAAACACCAAGTTTCTATTCACATGGAAATGTGTTCTTACTGGATCTCTGCATGTTTGGAATATCCTGATCAAAACATCTCAGATACAACGAAACATTTAGAGACGCTCAGAGTCTTCACACTCGATCTGTCGTACAGACATCAACACAAACACCTTCAACATTATTAAACTGGTTGTAACTTTTCTGTTGACATCTTAAACAGGGACCAGCTCAACCTCACAGCTAGGACTGAGTTTCAAACTTTATTCATGTTACTGACATGAAAGCGTGTCACAGACTGTCAGCTACGTAAAGCTGGTATCAATGATACGTTTCATATTTCTACATGAAACATATTCAGAGTTTCCCCTGGGTTTCTGGACAGATTGGGCTCTATGGTTGCACATGAAGGAGGAGGAACTGTGCATTATGAAAATATGTATTTTCACATGATTCTGGACCATTAACATTACTTATAAAAACACAACACAGGGTCGTCCGAACAGGAGAAGGACCAGCTGAGACAAATCCAGGAGCTGGTTCCTAAACCAGGGGTTTTACCTCTGCAACGTGGACGTGTTTTGGTTACGAAAAGTCTGACTCCGACCAGAACCGGTCCCACAACAGACTCAGACACCACGAACCACTGAGATATGAGGCATCTGAGCATGAAGACAGAGCTGGTGTCACATGGGATCCAGACGTTTTGTTCAGGCAGAGGAATAATGAGTTGCAATAATCGAGACGTCATTTCATTTCAGATTGAAACATATTTAGGTCGGGCAAAACACATGACGATGAGAGCAACATGTGTTGTCAGCTCTGTAAAAACTACAGTTTCGTACTCAAACAGCCTGGTTCTGGATGAGTTCTACCTCCCTCCTGGACCATTAATGAGTCTCCAGACCAGGCAGGTGGCTCTGCATCCTAATGAGAACGTCATTTATTTCTGGAACATGAAATCGCTGCTGCTCTGCTCCACAAGCAACAAACACCACGAGGACAAAAAAAACAAGAGGGGAAATATCTGGGAGAATCCGAGTGTGTTTGATGTCAGTGAGGCCGATGTGGGCAGCTGCTACCTCGAGTCATGTAGTGTGTGTGCAGGAATGTGCAGGACTGAGTGTGCATGTGTATCGTTATCAGCTGAGAGCAGAGGCGCTGTAGGGGGACAATCAGCCATGACAAAAACCTTGGAGACAGTTTCCCTCAACAACCAGAGTGAAGTCTCAGTCTTTTCACTCCCACATCGTTTCAGTTTCTCTCTCTGCTGTCGTACAAATGGTCACTGGTGTCATTCACCTCGGTAAAGATGGAGCCTGTCACCTCTCAGAAGACAAGGATCTAGTCTGGTCTTGGAAGGAAAAATTCAACAGGTAATTCAGTTGCAGCAGAAATCCTTGCCCTTTACACTCTGCACACAATAAGAAAAACATGCACATCCTCCTCCATAAAGACGGCATCTGACGACAACCTGAACCACGTCTCCGGTTTCCTTCGTTAGCATGGGCCGAGTTAAACGAACAACTCTGCATGGAGAGCATATAAAATAATCTGTGTCCGTGGGTGATCATTATTTCTGCAGGGTGGAGGGATCAAAGGGAGTTAAAACACCAGCTGTTTGCTGCAGAGACACTGAAACTAACATGGTTCAACACAAGAACAGCTCAGGAGAAATAAATGAGGGAGGAAAAACACAATGCCCCAGTATGACCTGTCTTCATTTTCACAGTTTACAATGTGCTGTTTGGATATTTTTAGCAAATATCAAATAAATCTCAGTGGGCCACTGCTGGTTAGAAAAAATACAAAAAATACTACTTAGAGAAGAAACCAACACCAACAGCTGCATCAACACGAAAATAAAAAAATGAAGAAAGTGAGCGTTTGCTGCCATTCAGCTTGCCTTTACTAAATAACAAGCTTTCCCTCATCAGAGTGACATTCAACACTTAAAGCCTCCAACTATCACAAGCTAACATTACCTAGCAACCTTAGCTACCTAGCCAGAGATACTTCACACGCAGATACTTCCTTTGTGACACTGAGGAGAAAAGGTTAAAAGCTAAAAACCTTTTTCAGACAGAAAAGACTGGAGGTGATGGTGATGGGTAGGGATGGACATAATTAACCAATGATTCGTGATCGCTAAGAATGGACATGGAATTTGATTGATACTTTAATATCCGTGAGGGTCTGTCAAGCAATATGATTTTCACTACATGGCAGTGACCAGCAGGAGGCGCCGTTAAAATCTGACAGGTTAAACTGAGCTGCCTTTGAGCTGTTGGAAAAATCAAAGGTAAACATGAAGAGAGCAGGAGAAGTTTGGTGTGGGAACATTTCCAGCTCAGAAATAACGAAGCTCACTGTAAATGTGATGTCGGTGATAACTTTGTGCCTAAAAGTCTCTCAGTTGCGTTTGTGACGAGCGCCGTAGCTTTGGTTTGTTCATTTGTTCGGTTTGACTCGGAGCCTTGATTATTGTTGGACTATCATTTCTTCTTGGAATAACAATTTCATTGAGGAAAAACACATTTTCTTTAGCAGCCTATTTTCTGCCTTAGGCATTTTCAGTATAGAAAATAACGATTAATCGATAATTGACGTTTCCCAATGATCGATCAAGGAAATTTCTTCAAATGCCCATCCCTAGTGATGAGGCAGGTAAGGATGCTAACATTCGCGGCTCCACTGAGTCAACAGCATCAGCCCAGCCACAGGTCGATGATGGTGGGTCCAACATCTTTTCCTTCTGGTGGGAAACCTGAATAATGTGTGAAGGATAATGTGAAGTTGTCATTTTTGATTGAACTAACTCTCAAATCTCCCACTTCACAGTGTCCTTAAACGCACCAACAAAGACAGTTTTCAGAAACTTCCTCTGCTGCTGGATGAGTTCATTCTTTTATTTCCGCAGATAAACAAAGACATGGCTGTTTTTTTTTTCCACCAACAAGCTCAACACCGGAGACAGAACCAGAAACACTGTTTTCATTTCCAGCTGAAACACCTGCAACCCACGTGCTCGATACAATTAACGACGTTCCTTTCAGACAGGAAACAAGACGACTCAGACACAACAACTCGGTGTGAGACGGAGGGCTACAGCTCCAGATGGGGGGTGGAGGGGGGGTAATGTGAGATAGTGTGATGACTGACAGGCAGAGAGGTAATTAAAAAGTTTAAAGCGGGATGTGTGCAGCTCGGAGGGAGGAATTCAATCAGAGGTGACTTTGCACTGAAGGGTTCAGTCATGAAAAGAAAACTGATTGCTTGTACAAAAGGCATAATTTTCAATTTCACAGACAGAGATCTGAGAGTCTTTGTGCTTTATTTCCACTCAATTAATAGTTCATGAGAATACAAAGGAACAATAGAATAACACAGGACTATGTGGGCTGATGCTTATTAATGGCATAAATCATCATATTGAAACGGCTGATTTCAACACCCAGGAACATTAGACTTACAAAGGAAACATTTAGTTAAAAAAAGAAAATCTAATGTTTTGTTTGGAGTTCAAATCTGCTCATCTGGGGGCTGATAGATCGCTGGTGATAAGTGAACATTAAAGCCGCAGCCCTGCTGGAGCTCCAGTTTTAGACTCAACATGATAGAGAGGCCTATAAGAGACACAAATACATAAATAAATATGAAGTGTCACACTGTGCTGATGTACAACAGCCTGAACATGTGACTGGGTTTCTGCTCAGAGACGCTTCACTGCTGTGGAAAGTTTGATGACAAAGAGAGAGAACAAGTACTTTAGTTTATTTTCTGGAATAATCCAAAACCCAATGAAAAAATCCCATTGGCTTTTTGTGGAGGGAACCAGGCTGATGCTAACTTCAGGGTTGGACTACAGAAACACATCATCACTGCATCAATCTATTTTGACCGACTTCCTTCATACCCCAAACCTCCACTTTGTAACGAGGGGTTTTGTCAAAACACTGGAGACACTGGGGGACCATCCAAGTCTCAGGTCTTGAGGAAGCTATCGTAGCTTATCTAGTTTTATTTAACCTCCAGCACAGCACTCCCCAATGTCAGGGCCTCCCCCAGCAGGACGCTGCTCCCACCACACCACAAAAACTGCTCAGAAATGTCTCGAGGAACACGACAAAGAGCCCAACGTGTTGACCTGAACTCCAAACTCCCCAGATCCCAATCTGATCCAGCATCTGTGGAAATTTTCTAACATATTTCCTCCATCTGTCAGTGGATTTAATGTTGTGACCAAATGCAATTGTGCCACCTTAAGTTCGCTTGGTGTGTCTGAACCAGCCTTCAGAACAAACTTACATTTTTTTGCCCCAGGACTTGAGAACAAACGTCTTTTTTTCATCCATCCAAGGCCACTAAACCAGTGTGTAATGAAGTCATTTTATATGGTATTCTAACTTTCTATGAATCCAATTATTGACAATGCATCACATCAATCTGTGGTAGAGAGACTTCAGCCTTGAAACTAACAAGCTGTTGGAAATGACACATTTCCTCCTTCTGATGGAAGCATCATGATTCTACAGCCGACTGAGAGACTGCTGCCAAGCTACAGTCAGCTGCCAGAAAGGATTTACTTTAGATATCTATGTTTTTTTTTTTTTCCAAAGAGTGGATTACACCCATTGAAGTCCTTTACCAAGTTTAGCTGTGAGAGAGGATTCAGTGTTGTTCCCCAGAGAAGCAGCCAGTGGATTTTTAAACAGCTGCTGCCAAAACAGAGAGTTAGGTGTAGGCGGAAAGACAAAAACTAAGACGTGACAAACAGCTTGGGATTGCTTTTCTCTTTTAAAACTCAGCAGCTCAATTACTCAGTACCTGAATATCATCTCAGAGGAAGCATCAAAACAAAGAAAACAAACACAAATCTAAATGACAGACACGAGACACTTTACATGACAACAAACTCGACACCTGCGCGAGTCGTCCCGAGAGCCTGTGAGCTGGGATTCGACTGCAATCTCCTCTCTTTCAAAACTCTAAATACGCACTTTACTGCACAAGTACTACACGGAGGCATGAGAAGTCCCAGGAGCCTTTGCTTTGGGAGGGGAAGATGGAGCAGGCCGTCGTCACAACAAACGAGCGGCGTGTGGAGCAGCAGCGAAGAGACACCTCCCGGGACTTCATTAGACACCAGAAGCACCAAGCAAAACCACGGGCTGATCCGGCTGCCACGCAGGGACACAATGCGAACCGCTCAACCTGTCAATACCTATTTATTTATGGTGACTTATAAATATCATCGCACTCCAGAGGACTGTCTGACTGTTAACCCTGTGTGACCTGCTCTGAAATACACCACTATATTAGGTATACCTGCACCAATGCTGCCAATGACGCCAATGCCATCATGGTGTCAATTCAGTGTTTTAGTACTGAGGTCATAGTTAGTGATGGTGTTGTACTGGACAACATTACAGTATTCAGAGACATTTTTCTATCTCTCATGTTTCTAAATAAGGAGGAAAATACATCTCTACATCTACATCTCTGAATGTAGGAGGAGGACTGCTGAATCAACAACACTCACCGCTGTCTCCTGTACGATAAAGGTCAGTTGGTCTTCTCTTCTTTGGTTCCTCAGACCAAGGCCTGGACCAAAGGAGCAAAAGAGCTGGTCTCGGTCCAGATGAAATTGAACCATGGTTCACATCTGCAGTGTGAAAACAATTTTCTTTTGGATGGCTCGGACATTTGGATCAACTACAGGAAGTTGAGGCTCTTCATCCATTAAACAGTAAAAGATGAAAAATAACTGGAAGAGTTGCAGTAGCACATGAGGCGAGGACGATGTAAGATACGCGGTCGTCTATGAACCAATGAATGGCGAGTACAGGGAGATGCAGTGATGATGACAGGACGTAGATGTGTCAGATAAAGTTCTTTGCGTGAACAATGTGAAACAAAAATTTATAATAATATATAGAATAATAGAATATTATATATAAAATTATAGAATAATCAGATCAAACAAAAACATGAACCTTGGTTCAGACATTAACGTGTGAAAACAGTCTTAAATAAAGGTTGGACATAACTTTGTCTAGTACAATATCACCTTTAATTACAACCTCAATAATAAACAATTACATTTCCCACAATGTCAACAAGACCTGAACATTATAAACTTTGTAAAGGTAGAATTTATGGCAGAGCTGTGTATCTAATAAACATCAGATACATGGACCTGCTGCCTGATGGACCAAAAATATAAATGAATGAATCTGTCAGCGTTTTAATAATGTGACCAACCTATTCACAGGAGACAATGAAAGTCACTACACCTGAAATTTCCACAGTAAGTACAAAAGGTCAAGATTGAAATAGAAAGAATTTAATGCAATATCTAATAGGTTCAGGTTACAGCTTCAATTAAACTGAAAACAATTCAAACTTCTCAAAGTCGTGAGTATTTAATGTCTGAACGCAAACAGTCATTTGAAAACTTCTCCTACGTACAATATAAAATGAGAGAAATAATGACTAGAATGAGAACATGATTAGAAAGTTCAGTCTAAACCTACGCTGCAAATATTTAGCTCTACAGGTTTGGTTTTTTTTTGGTCTGAACTCCCCCTCAGATCCCTAAACACTGTTACGTGTTGTCAGTCTGGTGCTCAGTTCGCTCCCACTGTTCCGCTGTAATTTATTTTATTCAGCTGAGAGGTTTGTGTAGGTGAAGAGAGACTGACGCTGAGAGCAAGAGAGCGGGAGGTTTTCCTGTCAGGATGATTTGAGTGTGTGCTCATTGAAAAACAAGATCCTGCAGAGCATTCTGGACTTTCTCCTGTGGGCGGTCACATCGGGAAAAAGTCCTGACCTGGTCACTGTTCATCCAAACAGCTCAAAATAACCAATGATGCAACGTCCAAGAGGAAAACAGGAATGAACCAGATGAAGAGGAGATTAATTGACCACTTTTCTGATGGATGATTAAATTATTCAAGCGAGTCACACGACAAGTCAAATGAGTAAAGCAGCCGATGGACATTTTGGATATTTTGCCAACAATCGTGGTCACATGTTGCGATCGTCATTGTTGCAGAACGTGCAGAACGGTCGTGTCTGACTTGAGGTAACACCACCCTGTCAACATTCAAGGACTACTTCAGTGAGTACACAGTGTACACAGTGTACTACATGTAAGCGTACAAACTTCCAAAGATCCAACTTGAGACACAGTGCCTGTGCATCATGTTAGTTTAGCTTGTTGCTTACTAACATTTGCTAATTAGCACTAAACACAAAGTACAGCTGAGGCTGATGGGAATGTCTTTTCATTTAAAAAGTGTTTGGTCATAAACCAAAGTCTCCAAAGATACAGGAGAAATTTCACAGTGATTCATTTAATGGTTGTTGAGACACAAAATTGTAACTAGTGTTAGAGAAGTCAAGAGATTCAGGGATCATGGATGAATGGACTAAATTCCATGGCAGTCCATCTAATGGAGGGCCAACATCACCATCTCTAGAACCATGTTGAATGTTAGCATGGCTAAAAAACATGCAGTATTTCACTTGTCCAACAGGAGTATTGGCTGGTCGTAAACTGAATATCATTGAGTTCTGAACTGTTGATGAGATGAAACATTTGAGGGAACAGTCAAATACTTGACTCAATAACGGATCAGTTACATCAGTACTTCCTGTTTGCTCAGTTACATAACAACAGAACAAACTGCTGAGTCCATCAGCATCATCAGCAGTGTGAACGTGTTTGAGGGTGAATTTCAGTTTTACATCTGCAGCAGAAAATGTACTGAACCAAAGACTATTCACTGTGTGAGGACTCGTGGAGAATAAAGGTGCTGCAATTTTAATGAGTTCACTGCAGCAAAAAAAAATAAAATAAAAAATCACTCAACAGAAACAGATTCTCAGGCTAAAAACCAAAGTGTTCATCCTTCTCCACTCATCAATAAGCAGCTGTGCTTAACAAACAAACACATGTTCTCATTAAAAGAATAAAGACAAAACTAAACATTGAACAACTTTTAAAATCAAAGCTTGTGATTGAAAGACGATGGAAACAAACTCCTGCACTTCCTCCTCTTCCTCAGAAAGGAAACAAGCCGGAGGAAAAAAACCCCACCCGTTCTCTCCATCTTTCCTGCCAGGCGTTTCCTGGTCGTGACTCCTGAGAGCTCTGCAGTTTCTCTTCTCACCACAGAGACACACACATCAGATCTTGCTTTATGTGTGAAAACTTCTGTCTGTTCTCCTGCATCAGTTCTTTCAATCGTTACTTCCTGATCTAAAACCTACAAAACTAAAGACGTTCCCATCAGACTCTGCTGCTCTTTGTGTGTACTGCTAATTAGCAAATGTTAGCACACTAAAAATGCTAAGCTAAGCTGGTGAACATGATCATTACATCTACAAACATCAGCATGTTAGAATTGTCATTTTCAGAATGATAACATGCTAAAGTTAGCATTTAGCTCAAAATATTGCAGGAACTGGAAGCAGTTTTTCTTTTATCACATCAGTTGATGAAACTTAAATTTGACTGACTGTGTTTTCAAACATCTACAGTAGAAACTACCCGGATAAGAAGTTAAAAAGCTTGGCGTACAGTGTGGAACTCCCTGTGCTGTGGAGTACTGTACTGAAATGCTGACTGCAGAGAGTTTGAGCTGACTGAGGGCCGACTTTGGCCCCGGGGCTGGGCTGACTCGCTGTCTGATGCTCTTCACGGAGCTCCCTGCTCTGAGAGAGTCCTGCTGAGACATCCTTTCACATCTGAGAGGAAGAGGAGGAGGAGGAGGAAGAAGAGGAGGAGGAGAGGTTACATAACCCTCTGAGAAGAGCTCCATCTCAGGGAATCTGACAGGGGAAGGAGAGATGACAAAGGAGGACGGAAGTCGCCTCCAGCAAATCTGTGGCCAAAAATTGCGCCCACTACCCTCGGAAAAAACACACACACACACACACACACACACAAGCCTCCACATCAGCAGAAGTGGCTTTTTACAGCAGAGAGGCAGGAGGAGATGGTGTTTATCTTGTTTGTGTAATAAACAGCTGCCAGGGGATTAGATGTGTGCAGGGAGGGATGCGTGGGTCTCCATCAGGAGGGGGTTTCTGCAGCTATGGTTTCCCTGCTCCGTTTGTCAGCAGTGCCTGGAAACAGGACAAAAACGGAAACACCGGGGGAAGACCGGAGGCTTCCGATGTTTGAGAGGCAAGAAAACCCAACAGGTGGGAGTTTCCTCAGCACGGCACGAAAAATAACTCACACACAATGATATGATAAATGAATATTCACTCATTTCCTTTCCTGGGAACTTTACTCTGACCGCTCTCACCAGAGAAGCCTCAAGGCTGCAGCGCAGCGAGCAGATCGCACAGGGTCAAAGGTCACGTTTCCCTGAGACACGTTCGAGGCTCGACAGGTTTCTGAGTCGTCCTCTGAGGACACAGACAACAGCAGCAGGAATTAGCAGCTGAGTAAAACTGCTTTTCCACTGTGGCTGTGAAAGATGGTGAGGTGGTTAAACCTCTGAAGCTTCAGGCTGCCGTCCAGCTGCTGCTGCTCGGCCTCCCTGCAGCTCCCGGACACACAACAACCAACAACCAAAACTCTGCCTCAGGATTTTGGTGGTAAAGATTTGAATTTGAGCATCTCAGGCTGCAGGAAGCTGCTCCCACACAGAGGACAGGAAACTGCTGAGGCTCAGCTCTTTGGAGCTTCAAACTTTCCAGCAGGTTGAGTTCTGTTGTCTCAAAACAAATCCGTCCCCTGTGCCTCGATAAAGGAGTTAACTGTGTTTTGTTGTTTCAGTATTTGTGCTCTGTGCAGTGACAAAGCTGAATCTAATAGAATCTTAAACTAGGTTTGGATTTCCTTGTAGCATTTTACAACAAGAGGGAAAAAGAGTAGAATCAGATAAGTATCGACTTCTCCTCTTGCCTCTCGGTTTAGTCGAAGTCCTGCACAGATTAGATCAGATTTGTGGCTCAGGAGGGAGAGTCTGATCAGCTGCTTTACAACCTGAAAGTAAATTATTTATGAGAATTCAAAATGAACCTGGTTGGGCTCTTTGGGAAATAAACATCCTTTATTTTCTCCAGACGGCCTCGGGTGAAACCTGGGCTGTTTCCTTCCTCTCGTCTGATTCACAACATGTTTAATCTGCTCCTGGAAGATTTCATCAATACCACACACTTGTTCTATTTCACAAAACATGAATCTTAAAGTCCTCTGAGACAGGAGACAGAATAATACCTACTTATACACCTACACATACTTTCCTGATCTCTTCAGCCTCAGCATTAAAACACTCTTCTTCTAACCCTAAAAAACCAGACCAAGTACAAACGGACAGGAAGCAGAGGCTCGTTCAGTTCAATCAAACTATGTAAACAAGGAAAAACTCCATGTTGCACAGCTGGTTTCTCTGCTTCAGTTTCTCGACAAAACTTCCCCCAAAGCTGTCAGGTTTTACAGTCAGTCTGATTCTTATCTCTGTGCGCTCCACACTGATGCCTCTGGACAAACCTCTGAAAACCTGTTAATGTTTAAATGACCAAACATAATACAAAATTAATCTGTGGCTGAGGGGGAGAGCGATGAATAAATACTGAACACAGCTCCAGCGGAGGAGCCGTTGTGACTCCTCCAGTTTGAAGAAGCATCCTAAAACATTTCAGAGGTGTCGGAGCAGTGAACGTTTTATTTATGGCTTTAGAGTTATGTTGTGGAGCCTCTGACTCAGTCGTTTCTCTTTTAAAGTAACTCATCATGATCACAGGTGGGAGGCAGGTGAGAGATAATGTCCCTGCACAAGCTCCATCTCATTGGTCAGATTGTTTCTTGACCATTTCTTGGTTGTGACCAGATTTTGTTTCCGTCGTTTCTCAGTAAACCAGCTGCACAGTTAATCGAAAACTCATCTCAACACGATTTTGGCCTCTCACAATTAAAGTAACCGTCTGTGACACGGATGTTTAAAATGCTCTGCTCAAAGAAACAGCCAGCCAGAGCGGACGACGAACAACAGAGAGCAGACGGACAAAACAAAAGTCAAACATCTGGAGCAGAAAGTGAAGAGCTCGACCCTCCAATGGTCATTTGTTGTTTGACAGTGTTTCAGATTTAGCAAGAGACGTTAAACAAGAAGAAATCACGTACAGAGAGTAGAGGTGTTGAAAAAAATCCTTTCTACGATGCATCAATGCAGAATCATCTGCATCGATGCAGTGACACAAAATCATCGATTATCGCCTCCTGACGTTGTTTGTTGACTTTCCAGCCTCGGCTGGACAATAAAGATCTGAGGTTCAAAATTACCTCCTGTTAGCGACGCATGAGATGTAGTCAAATTAGCCGTTTTCACCCTGAGAAGCTAACGGCTGCCACAGCGGACCCAGCCTAAACAATAAAAAAGGGAGTTCATATTTATCGGACTGCTTTTATTCGCTGATGAAAAAGAGCCGTATGCAGTATTATAGAAAACTGGGGATGTAACACTGTGCCACAAAATAGCACAACTGTTGAACCACCTGAGGAAACACCACAAACACAAACTGCAGCAGGATGAATGAATGAAGGTCGAGAGGAATAACATCACTAACGTTACGTTACGAGTCCCCGTCCCCCATCACCGTGTCCACCCAGCTCCCAAAGACAGACTGAAATAGTCAATGGCGTCACATTTCATTTGTCCACAGGTCTGTGTCCAATAAACACTGAGTGACAGCAATTCATTTCAATATTGCTTGTAGAAGATGAACTGTGAGTGAGGAACAGTCGGACATCAGGAGTTTAACACAACATGGACGTGACAGCAGAGCTCTGTTTATTTAAAGTGCAATAAAAATATTCTGTCTCTAAAATCATGATACCATGTGATACCAACCTTCTGATCAAACTCTCACCACCAGAAACATCAGGTGAGATTGTATTGTCAATGCTTTTTCATTAGCAGGATTAAAATCAATAGATATGACTGAAGACGCAGCAGATTCAGTTTTCCTGTCATTTCTTACAGCGAACACGATAAAACAACCAGTGCAATCATTAATGTATTTTCTGGGGGGGTGAAACCCTGAGGTCTGAGCATCATGGAGGCCCCACAGTGAACCCGCTGAAGGCTGAGTTTGGCACGTGGGCCGACGCTAAGCATCAGTTTGCATCATTAACTCCGCCTCCACAGCCACAGCGACGAGCAGGAAACTGACGGGGTTCAACACGACTGCAATTTCTCTATGAAGTGTTGTCATTAGTCTTCTGTTTCTCTACCTCCCAACAACAGTTTGTTTAGTCTGACGGATGGTGTGATAAATTCATCAGGTACAGCTCGACACTAAAGACCTACATTAAGGTGTTGTGGTGCATCTATGGCTGGAGGACCATCATACAAACCAACCTATGGCTGCTTAATAAAACATATCCATCATCAGAGCTATGAGCTGTGCACCTGCACGTGTACCTGAGGTTACTGATTCCTTTATCTGTCATTAATGAACGGTTATAGCTAAGATTATCCCTTGTTTCTCTGCTGTCAGACCACAATAGGCCGAGTCTTTGCTTAATTTATCAAAGTACAACAATGAGCGTACCTCACAGGTCTTTAAAGACGGTGGTTACTTGAATGGTTGGACTGTATTTGTTCAGAACAACAGTCACCTACAAACCATGGGGAGGACATTTACTGGTGGAAAAGGTTAAAGTTCTAGTTATTATGTAAATGAAAAGTCTGGATATGAGGACTGTCCTAAAGACACAAATATACAGAGCTTTGACGAGGGTGTGGAAACAAGGACAAGGTCTAACTGTGAACGCCATCATCAGAGTCATCAGGTCTGATTATCTGATGGTTGTAAAGATGATCTTGTCAGATTCTCCTGTGGTGTGAGGTGTGTTCAGACTGATTTTACCCTCCCTGATCTGCTCTGAAGACGATCGGAGCCGCCCCAATAAATATTAAACATGATCAGTATTTACAATCAGAAATCCTGTTGTGTGGGGTGAGGGACACAGAGGGGGGCCGAGCACGCTCTCTGTGGGCTATCACATGGAACGGAACGATAGCCAATCAGGATGCAGCTGACTGAAGACGGAAGCACAACAAAGAGACATGGCGGCGGTGAAACGCTGTAACAAGTACAGCCCGTGTTCACACCGTCTCCACAACTTTTTCCATAGTCTTTTCTTTTTTCCATTTGAATTTTCCTTTAAAAGGAGTTCACAAACCACCATTATCTCTTCCTCCTGCTCGTCGTCCGCCATGTTTGTTTCCTCTAAAGTCGTGAGATTTGGAGTTTTGAGAGTCCAGACTCTGGTTGTTGGTGGTGAATCTGTTACTGTGTGGTCTTCTCTCTGAACATCACACACTATAAGAACACAACTGTGAAATCTGACGTTATTTGTCATCATGTGTGCGGTCTCTCATGTTTTCTACATCGGGTAAGATTTTAAAAATCTGTTGGTGTGTGTCAGGTTTAAAGTCCTCCCTACACATTCAACTTTGCAGCCCTGATCGGCTGATGAAGGTCAGTATCAGTGTACATATTGATTCAGTGAACCAGATCAGAGCCAGTCTTCATCGTGACTGTGTTGAAATTCAACAGAAACTCTGGCTGTTGTCAGATCTGCTTCCTCGTACAGTTCACACGTCATCAGTTTTCCACATGACTTATTCCTCCACAGATAAATAATCCACTCCTGCTGATGAACAAACCTTTATCCCGGGTGTGTTACTGATTTCTCAGTCCTGCGGTGATCCAGATCGGTCTGCCCGACAGGAGTCAGGGGATTCAAACTGGCAACCCACCACATACAGACACGGCTACTGCTGCCGAAACCGCCGCCGCCGCCTCCTCCCACCAGGGAGTACAGCAACACGAGGAACTCAAAGCGATGCTCCATCCTCCAGACTTTTAACAGATTCACACTCTGTTTATGTATGAATCAGCTCAGGGAGAAACAGGGACTTCCAGCATCGGCTGGAATGAAAATAAAAACTCAGGAAGAGGCTGGTTTCTCCAGCTGGATCCCAAGTTCTCAGTCTCATTAATGTGACACGGATTTAATATTCCGACCTTAAACTCCCACGTCTGCCTTCTGTCAGAGCAGATTCATCACACACAGATATCCTACGTGGTGATTGGAAACGCCTCGTCTGCATATTGAAATTAAACACCATGAGACGCTCATTAACAAGTTTCCCAGCGGGATCTGGAGAACACAGGGGGGGGTTCTTCAGTCATAACTGGCTTCCCTGCTCGCTTTATTAGTGAGAGCTCGCAGGTCCTAGGCTGCCCTCCAGCTCTGCAGAGAAGCATTCATCTGAATCTAACGCAGACAAACCCGAGGAGAGCCATCCCCCAAATCAACTGAGTGGCTGTCGCTGATGTGTTGCAGCCAAGGACGGCACTTCAGTGCATCCTGCAAATCCAACACTGTCACAGCTCAGACTCCAAGAAATACATTTCAAAAAAAGGACAAAATGATGCCAGGCTTAAGGCTCCGTATGGCCACTTCAGTTCTTATTAAATATTCCATGATTCAAAATCAAATCTGCACCCCACAGATTTTTCTTATTTAAATGCAGAACTCTAAATATGGCTCCAACACTCATAAACCATTAAATAAAAGGAGTTTCATCACATACAGATCAACCCTCATGCACAGTCCATCAACAGTTGTTATAGTGGATTAACCTCAGCAGACCAATGTTATAAAGGGAGGAAAACCCACCAAGTGTCAAGTTTAAATGTGTTCATATACTAACACACGGCGTGTGCGGCATGTTCAGGTCAGTTTTAAAACAAAAACGAGAGGTAAAAACCCTGATCCGCTCAGTTCCCTCGAAGGTCTTTACCACTCTGCCAGATTCCTTTCGGTTTTCATCCAATTTAAGCTTCATGTTGCGTTTACCAAACATATACACACCGTACAAATGACTGAGAGAGCTACCATTCAACAAGTCAAGCGTATGTTGAATTCGGCATTAATTTCACACACTGTGCTGCGCTATTTCAAGACATATTTCCGCTTTTACACTTGGATCACAATGAGGGGACGTCGCCATCCAGGGAGTGTTTCGGTATGGGAAAAATGTAGAAGCTACAGGAGAATCGACTACATAAGTAACTATTCTGATGAGATGAGTGACTCACGGAGGATCAAACATAAGCCGTATTTATCAATAGCTCCTTAGGATACTAAAAAGACTAAAGGTTTGTTGTTTGTTATGACTGTTGTTGACGTGTAAGAGAAGCGGCTTTAAATTGACCGATTTTCAAAGGAAGTTCGCTCCGTACCAGACAACAGGTACATGTTATTTGAGTGTGCGGCTCTCACTCACCTTTTGCTGCCGCCGGGCCATGTCTGTGGGCTGCTTGGCGTTGAACGGGTAGGCTATGCACCGCAGGACGAACACATAGATCTGCAGTTTGATTTTCCTCTCCTCCTCCTCCTTCTGGAGCCGCTCTCGCTCCTTCCTCTCCTCCTCTTCACCTGTAGCGTCTCCGTCTTTGGCACCTTTGCCGGGGGCGCCTCCAGGTGCGGCGGACTGTCGCTGCTGGCCGCCCGCCCGGCTGTTGTTACTCCGTTTTCCCGCGGAGGACGCGGCCGGTTTCCTCGGAGCCTCCTGCACAACTTCTGGGTCGGACTCCCCGCCGGTGTCTTCGCTGGAGGACGGGTCCAGCATGGTTCACGGCGTTAAAACTCCGGAGCAGGGGACAGAGACAAACACCTGTTGCAGCTGTAGTTTGTTTGTTTAAGTCGACGTGGCGTTAACGGCTGCACTTTACCGAGCACGAGAGTCTTTCCCCGCCGAGGCTGGTGTTGTGTTTGGAGACACGACCTGAGAGGACCGTCGGTTGTTTTGTGTGGAGGGGAGGGGGGGCGGAGTTTTAATGGTTAATATTCGGAGGTTGTCGCCGCGTGCTCCTCGTTCCGTCACACCGGGGGGGATGAATGTGTTGGAATGGCAGCGCGCGCCCGCCACTGCTGCTGCTGCACGGAGCTCGCGCGCTCTGTGACTGAGCGCTCCTGCACACAGGTGAGCAACCTGTAGCTGCAGCCAGAGATGGGAGAACTGCAGCGAAGAGGTCTCACTCTGCGCGTGGTTTCAGACTCACGGAACAAAAACTAAACGAGAGGAAATGTTTTTTTATTTTGTCAGTTCTTAAAGTTAGAAACGTTAATTTAACATTTCAGAAAGTTAAATATTCTTTCTGACAGGTGAAGTGAATAACATTGACCACGTGATGTTCTGTTGGGAAACCTTGAGTCGCGACTGTCCTCCTGTCAAAAACGACCATACATGTCGTTTGTGCAGGCGCCGTAATACGACCAACTGTAACGTCTTCAGTTATGCGACATCTAGTGGCCGTAAGACATCTATTAAGTAAATGTAATATAAATGGCGAAACAGTCCATGGTAGGAGATGGTTGAGGTGGGTGAATGGGTCATACAAACTCAAGACCTTCTTGCGAGAGACCTGTGTTTGGCTCCCATATAAAACCCCACAGTTATTGTTGTTTCTTTGCAAGTTATTTTAGCCCAAACCACGATCTTTTCCGAAACCTAACCTGCCGCCGATAGAGGGCGGTAGTTTAGGAAACGGTCTTAGTAATATTTAAATGTAGGAACAAACCACCAATGTAGGAATGTAGCAGGACGATGCTCCCACCACACCACAAAAACTGGAGGAACACGACAAAGTCCCAGGTGTTGACCTGTCCTCCAGACTCCCCAGATCCCAGTCTGATCCAGCAGGTTTTATCAGATCCACAGACAACAGCTTCCAGAATTCAACCATAAAGTTAAATCACCTTCTCTGGTTCTATTTCGCTACCAGTTAATCTGTTCTTAAGTTGTAATATTGTACTTTTTTTTCGCATATCTATATTTATTCATCATTTAAAGCCAGTAACACATCTGTGAACTATATACATATTGTACATATCCTGCTGCTGCAGTCAGTAACTGTTCCTCTCATCTGCAGTTTTGTCTTTAATTGCAATGTGAATTCTTGTTCTCTGTATATTTGAAAGATTTTCTTAGTTTTTATATTTTCATATCTATATTCCTTACCTTTGATATACTTTTTAGAATTTCTGTTGTTACCCAGTTGTTGCTGTCTCTGCTGCTGTAAGGCAAGAATCACCCTCACAAGACCAATAAAGTACATCTATCTATCTATCTATGTATTTTATTTTTCTGTTATTTCTTTCACAAATACAGTTGTTAATCTACCAATGAAACAGCTGCTATCATTCAAACTGTGCAATATCAGTATTCAAATCTATTTTTGTTACTGTGTATAAAGTCCTGTTTATATTGTTCATATTGATTATAATCTTTATGTATCGTCTTGTTTTGTGTTTCTTAATATTAATTGCTTTTTTTATTGATGCCTTTTTAAATTTCTGTTGTTCCTGTTTGCTGCTGCAACAATGTCAGTTTCCCCGCTGTGTCTCTGAGTCTGTCACTAATAAAGGATTGTTTTATCTTATCTTAGTTACTTTTTATGGTTTGTATCTTAATAATACACAGAGGGTTCAGAGGGTGCAACTCAAGTCTGCTGTGGCCACTAGAGGTCAGTGTTTCCCTGGTCTGTTTACTCACTCATCAGTCAAGTTAAGGCTTTAGATACAAACGATGTTTATAGAGCAAATAACCACCAAATAGCTGGTGTGTAATGTGTGTGTGTGTGCGATGCTGTAGTCACACTGGAGGTTTTTAATTACTGATGTTTAATTCTCAGTTTTTGGATTTCCAGGTTTGTTGAGTTTTGGTTCACTGCTGCAGCTAATGACCCCACCACCCTAGTAATTATACTGTACCAGAGAACTGAGAGTACATTGCTGCCACTTGTGCACACTGATTCATTTTTATTTAAACTTTATTTAAAAACAGAGAGTTGAGTTTCAAGTTTTCCCATTTTAGAGCTCTAATAAGTCCAATACAAATACAAACAAACACAGCAAAGAAATAAAGATGAACAAAAACAACAATAACAAAGTAATCACATTTTCACTTTGTCAGCAGAAATCTTCATCCTCTCAGTCCTTTTATGAAGATTTTACTGATTTAATTTGTCCACTTACACACAGAGCAGCACTCTTCCCCCTGGAGTTGTATCTCCACCAGATGAATGTACGGTAAGTTCAGTACTTAATCTCCTTTCAGCTCTGCATTTGGTCTCTACCAACTCCTGAGAAAAATAAAAAGTGACAGCACCAGTGACACATTTTCTCAAGCTGTTGTTTACCCCATCCTTTAAGTATAAATCGAAGAATAAAGTGATACATATTTTTCTTATTGTCAACAATTCCATGAAAAGAAGATACAAACAGTTTGTGACTCTCAGCTTCAGGCCCATTGGTTCCAACTGAAGATGTGAAACTTGTGAAAAAATGTTTTACACTTTCCTCAATTTTTTAGCAGTGTATTAATCCACATTTGGTGCCGTAGAGAGTTTTTCCAGCAGCAGGACGATGTGTGTGGTATTGAGTAAAAATAAACTTTGTTGGTTTGAATCTACAAATGGGATTTATTGACAGTAAGAAAATTAGAGAATATTATTCTGTCAGCACTCAGTGACTGAAAACCCATTAACCTAAGAAGGCTCCTTAAAGCCCCTCAGAGGAACCTGGAGGTCCCAGAGCCTCACATTGAGAACCACACCTGTGGAGCCACTGTCAAGGTGTTGTGGAGTTAAAACTGGGGAGGACTGGCGCCCAGTCAGGGTACGTATCCAGAGAGAATAGTGGCACTCCCCATGTCGCCACGGCCAACAGGACGGCAAGGACGCCAATCACGTTAACGCCAAGCCCCGCCTTCACCTGCAGAGATGATCAGACATGGAAGGTACAGATGAACACGTGCAGGATTGTAATTAACTCTGTATTTGTACCACAGGACTCACCATGTCCATGATGTTGAAGTGTCCGTAGGCAAACACAATGGCGTTGGGCGGGTTGGACACCGGCATCAGGAAGGAGAAGGATGTGCACAGGGTGGTGGGGATCAGGACGTACAGCGGGTTCACGTGGATGGCTTCAGCCTGGAGAAAGACAAATCACACAGACATCACGTGTTAATGCTTTGTCAAAGTGATCAAAGTGGGATCGTCACTGGTCCATCTCTTCCCACATCCAGACGTCATCCATCCATTCTTCAGAATAACATCAGAAAACAGCCGACTCAGGGTGGGCAGGACTAACATGAGCTATGCTTACAAGTTCTGGGTTGGTTTGGTTTCTTGACAACCTTCTAATATATTTACCAAATACAAAAATATCTAACTTCTTCAGGGATAGAAGGTCAAAGTCTTTGAGCTAGCAAACTTAGCTAGTTAGCTTGTAAATATTAGCTAGTTTGCCCGTTATCTGTGTGCTAAAAGGACATTACACTAAGACTAAGAACTTAAAATCACTTCTGCAACATAATACTGTCTATCTGTACGTTCAGTCTGATCCTTTCACAGTCTTTTAACCAGAAAGTGAAGCATGTAAATGGCTCTAGTCACCAGTAAGTGGAGCACCATTGCTAAGTTACTGATGTGTTCAGTGACCGTGGTGATTCAGTGTACTCAGGTCAGTTTAAAGACGTGTTTATGCACGTTTTAACACCTCTGTAGATGCCAGCCTCCACAAAGGGGCAAACCTTTCAGAGGCACCTTTCATGACCACAGAGACAAACATCTGATGGTCAAAAGATAATAAGGTGAGTCAGGTTCCTTTAAGAATGTGTGTCTTAGTTTACAGTCAGGGAAACATGAACATCAGGGGCGAGGTGTTTGAGGAGCTGCAGCAGAATGTGGCAGTTTGGTTTTGGCAGCATAATCATGAGAACTGTGAGGCTGTAAAGCAGGTCTGTACACCTGGGTGAGGATGACTGGATGTTACCAGTCAGCGCACTCCCCACTGGTCAACATGACAGTTATAGGCCAAACTGTGAGCTGAACTATGGACTTTAACATTACAGATGGAGGCTAACAAAGGGACCGTAAAGGGAGACTAGCAGCTCATTGACCCAAAGATAAAGTAAGACTTTATAAATCTTGCACTGACTTGTTTGTTTTTTTGTTTGTTTTGTGTAAAGGTGTGATCCACAGGTACTTTGAGCCAGAATTAATTACTCTTTTACTAAATGTTGGGTCATTGACACCACCTACAGAGCTGAGGTTAGAGGAGGGAGAGCATCTGTGTCATATTATGACATACAGCTGAAGTTTGTCAGATTAACAGCAGTGCTGCAGTTCAGACAGGGTTCTCTGTTTCTAACTTAACTTAATTAAAGTCCAACAGAAAGCCAGCAGCAGCAGCTCAGAGCAACAAGTTGCCAAACCAGGAGAAGTCCCCTGTGACAACTGTACTGGAACCAAACTGAGGGTCCTGACATGTCTGATGTGTGTCATATGTGTCTACATGCTCTGGATGGTTTTTTCTGGATGGACTATGAGCTACAGAAGACAAAGGCTGAAATTCAGCAGATGATGCAAAAGAGACGACAGAAGTTTCAGGAGATCAAACGTTTGGTGGAGCTCAGTGAGGAAGATGCAGTCAGACAGATAGCAGAAGGTGTTCAGGTCTTCACTGCTCTGAAGGAGTCTGTTGAGAGAAGTCAGACTGAATTCATCAAGACCATCAAAGAGCAGCAAAGAACAACAGAGAAACAGGCTGAAGACTTCATCAAAGAGCTGGAACAGGAAATCTCTGAGGTGGAGCAGCTCTTATCCACTGAAGACCACCTCGACCTCCTCCAAAGCTTCTTGTCCCTGAATGCTGCTCCAACCACTAAGGACTGGACAGAAGTCAGTGTCTGTCCTCCAACTTATACAGGGAGTGTGGTGAGAGCTGTGGATTAGCTACAGGAGACACTCAATAAACAGATGAAGAAGCTGTTTGAGGCCGAGCTGAAGAAGGTCCAGCAGTATGCAGTGGATGTGACATTTGATCCTGACACAGCACATTCCAATCTTATCCTGTGTGATGACGGTCAACATGATATTTATGGTGATCCAGAGAGTTTTGATACTTGTCTCTGTGTCTTGGGAAAGCAGGTTCTCTCTTCAGGAAGATTTTACTATGAGGCTGAAGTTGAGGAGGAGACTGAATGGTATTTTGGATTGTTTGTCAAGTCACCTACCAAGAACGGACTGATGAACTTGTTCCCTGTGTCTGGTCTAGAGCACAATGAGTACACTGATGAATATGTCTTTCCATTCCGTATCCGTCCACCGATGAAGCATGGGAAGTTGGAGGTGTTTGTGGATTACGAGGAAAGTCTGATCTCCTTTAATGATGTTGATGCTGCAAATCATATCCACTCCTTTATTGGCTACTCCGTCACTGATAGACTCCACCCATTCCTCATTCCCTTTCCTAGCCCTCTTGACAATGACACTGAGTAGAATAACAATTTGATTTCCTGTCAAAAACCATTTTCAGCTGAAGAAATGACTGTGTAAAGGAGCTATATGTAAGTTTTTGGCATCACTACATAGCCAATGTTAATATTAACAGCTGTTTACCCACCAGTCTAGAGAAAACGTTCAGCATCAAACTTAATTCCTTCACTCACGAAGAGCTGTCTCCAGAAGTGGGAAGCAACACTAATGTTTTGCTTTGAGCTCCATCACTTCTTTTCTTCTACTGAAGTTAGCATGCTAACCAGCTAACCCCAGCCTGGCCAGCCCGTCTCGTCACTTTCCGACAGCTGAGACGACATATTCTAACCTCTTGTATTGTAGACGCAACAATGCCTTAAGCTTTTGGCAAATGATTGTCACCAGCTCCTGTCAAGAAACCATGTTCAGAGGCAGAGAAAATGTACATATTACTCCTTTAAATACAGTTTTATCTCTTCTTTTTTTGCAATTTTTTATTACATCACATTTCCCACTCTGTGTTTGAACACAGCAGTTTCACAACAATGACTAATGTTATGGATTGTCGTCTTAATTTGTTTCACTTTTCACTTTCTGAGTTACCAAACAAGTTTCATTTTACAACTACAATGACAATAAAAGTCTTATCTAACCATTAAAAGGAGAAGAGCTTCAGTGTGTTTTAGCTTGATCCAGCACCAACACCAAGTTCCAGTCTTTATACTGCAGTTGCAGCTGATCAGTTTACAACACTGTGAGAACCTACCAGAGGAGAGAGGATGGGGAGGAAGATGGTGATGGTGGCGGCGTTGCTAGCCACCTCTGTTACCGTGGTGACGATGATGCAGGTGACAGCGATCGTGGCCAAGACTGGCAGATCACCCAGAGGTGTCATCAGCTCGGCCACCCACAATGACAGGCCTGATTCCTGCAGTTCATAATGACCAACAAATCAACGAGCAGCTTTTGAACAGATAATGATTTAATTTTTTTGTGATTCTGCTTTTAGTTCATTTATATTCTAAACCACTCTGCAGACACATTGTCACGCTGTGCTGTGATTGTGAGCAGAGACTGAAAACCATCGCAGTTCCTTTCATTTATAATGAGTTGTAGGAGAGTGGCAAACTTTGCCAGGAGTGACTTGATCAAAGTTTAAAGGCAGCTGAGCGAGGACATCTCTGTTTAACCACAACTTACCTGAACAGACCAGCATAACAACTTCACTGTTGTCTTTAAAGCCTCAGAATTTAGACTGGCCCATTAGTCTCCTCAGAAGTATTTCTTGTGTATCTCAAAGCTATTTTTGTGTTTCATCTGTGTCATCCTGTCCTTTATTTTGTTCATTAAGTTTGTAAACAAGGACAAGAATAAACTCTAAAACTCAACCTTGTAGCTAGCTTGTTGTGGGTGGGGTAACTATTTGTCTTTGGAAGCAGTGACTTCCTCAAGTTTTACAGGTTGATTTTGTCACATTTGGATCAAGCCAGGCTAGCTGTTTCTCCCTGGTCCCCAGTCTTTGTGCTAAGCTACGTTAGCAGCCAACTGCTAGCTGTAGCTACATCTTCTCACATAAATGTAAAACTATTCATTCAAAGCAGGAGGGGATGCCTCCTTTTGAAAGAGTTAATATATTGTTTCAGGAAGTTGTAGAAATTTCAAGAATGTCAGTTTTTCATCATATGAGGTGCGATCAAAAAGTTCCAAGACTGAGCGAGTGGGCAGTAACTTGCCTGAGTCAGTATTCCAGGTTACACCAGTGAGCGCCGAGAGCAGTGTATCACTGCACAAGGTGCCTACTCCGAAGGGAATGGCAGCCAAATTTAAATCAGTTACTGTTTTTGCTTTTACAGTTGCAGTCTCAGAACTTTTTGATCACACCTTGTATTTGACACATTTGTGCAAAATCAAAAACTTCAATAACTCACCTCTACACAGAGGAACCTATGATAAATGTATGAAGTCCAGTTTACCTTTGTGCCTTCAGCGAGTGCGAAGCCTCCACCGACCAGCAGGGCAACTTTCCACGGCATCGAGGCCTGGAACTCTTTCCAGGAGATCATGGCCTCTGGATGGAGAGGGATGAAAAATATCTCGCTCACATCTTTTCTAAAAGACAGAAGCTGTCTCTGAACAGAATTTAACCCAAGTTTACACAAACACACTAACAGATGGCGGCAGTGGCATATCAGCAGCTCCTGGTGTCTGATCGGTAAAGTTCCTGTTTTTGTCAATGGAGTCTGGTATTGATATATAGTGATGTTTTGTGTAGTTACCATATTTTCTGGAGGGTCCATAGGCAGGTACGATAAAGAAGAGGAGACCCAGCAGCAGAGCCACGGTGGCATCGGTGATGTAGCCTGAGTTACTGCTCAAGACAAGAGCAGGAAAAAAGATCAATCGTCGGACATGTTTTATTTCAATTGAACTGAATATTTAATGTGGTTGCTTCCTAAAGGATCAATACTTTTACCTATTGGAGGAGGAAACAGTGAATTTATTGGGGACTATTTTCAGCAGCGAATTAATCAACATTTGGTGCTGCAGTGAGTGTTGATGGCAGCAGGATGGTGTGTGTGTGTGGGACTGAGTCAAAATAAACTACAGTGAGCTGAATGAATTAATGAATGAATAAGTGAATGAATGAATGAATGAATGTGACTCACTGAGGGAAGAGGGAAGCCCAGCCCGGCATGAAACCTGGAGACCTGGTCAACCACAACAAAACCATCACCAGGAAAATCACCCCAGTGAAGATCTCCTGAGAACTGGAGAGCATGAATGAATGAATGAAAGAATGAATGAATAAGTAACTGACTGAATGACTGAATGAGAGCATGAATGAATGAATGAATGAATGGATGGAACGAGTGAATGAATGAATGAACATTTAAACTAAATAAATGAATTAATACATGTATGTATGAATGTGTGAACATATAACTGAATAAATGAATAAATAAATTCATGCATCAACAAATAACCGTAAATATAAATGAGTGAACATATAACAGATTTGATTAGTAAATGAATGAACACATAACTGACTTGCAAAATGAACAATGAATGAATGAATAAATGAACACATATCAGACTGACTTAATAAATGAATGTACCTGTAACTGACACAAACAGGAACATGTGTGTGAATGAATAAATAAATTAACTGATTAATTAAGTAAATGAATGAATGAATAAATGAGTGATTACCTCATGGGTCCCAGCGACTTGTACTCGTCTTCTATCACTTTTCTTGCTGCTCTCTCTTTCTCAGATTTCTCTCCTCCACATCTCCACAGGAACCTGAAGCTGTGTGTGTGTGTGTGTGTCCAGCATACACACAGATTATATTATTGATAAGCGACAGGGAAACGTTCACAGTGAACTCCATGATTGACTGTGATTGGTTAAAAGCACACTGAGAGCACACGGCTGCCGACCAGCTAATGAGGAAGATTACTGAGCATGTGCGAAGGTCAGTGGCGCTCGTCATTAACCTGTCTGACACCAGCACAATGCTAATGCTAACATTAGCGTTCACACTCATGTCTCGGCCTCAGGTTGTGGTGAAATGAAAGCAGGTGTCATGGAGCTCTGAGATTATATCAAATGCTATTCACATATTCAGTGTCTCTGCAAGATTTATTATTTTAACACAGTGAATTTAAGTTAATTTAAATAGTTTTGTCCTGATTAGCGTTGCAGATGTTGACACTCACTCTGAGCCGATGAAGAGCCAGTGCAGCCAGATCCATGTCAGCAGCAACATGATAACACTGATGGGCAGGCACAGCAGCAGCCAGTTCCCAAAGTTAATGCAGCTGCAGTTTGGGTAAATCCTGAAGGTAAAGACACTTCTGTTATGTCATTCTCTTCCTTAATATTTTATTCCCCTCTCTCTGATGAACCACTCACTGGTTGAGGTACTCGGAGAAGATGAGGTTGGGTGAGGTTCCTGGCAGCGTGGTGATGCCTCCGATGTTGGAGGAGTAGGCGATGCTGATGCACATGGCTTTACATACCATAAGGTCACGTTTACTCCTGCTGGGAGCTGCAGCCTGCAAGACAAAACAGAGGGATAAATTACACCTGGGAAGCAACATTAGTCGTGTGTACTAATCACACAAGTAGAAGTGGTAGTAGTACCATTATGCTAGCATTAAACCGCAGTAGCAGAACTGTAAGTACCAGCATCAGTACTACTGTTTCTAGTAATTTTAGTACCTGAGCTGCAGCAGGCTGTGACACTGGCTGTACCTGAACTGTTTCTTCAGAACCATCTGGAAGCTTCTTGTCACTGAGAAACAGAGAAACGCAGTATTAATGTGGTACCAGATGTACTGTAACAACAAGAACCTAGAACACCCAGAACACCCAGAACCCAGAGGGACAGTGAAGGCAACAGAGCAGAACAGCAGTGAGCATTTAAAAAAGAATCTGTTACATACCTCACAATTTCAATATGGTCATCAGTTTCTGCAAAAATAACAAAATAATAAATAAATAGAGTGCTGTCAACGTCTCTCTGTTCCTATGGCACCGTGTTTCTATTCTGAGAGGTAATTTTATGGCAATCAACCAGTGTGACGCTGACAGTGACAATTAGATCATTCTGACTTTTCTCTACAGAAGTTTGTGTGAGTTTAGCTGCTGACTGTTGTTTGTCATCAGCTATATGTCTGTCTACATGTTGGTTTCTTGGTCAGGCCTCTAAACCCAGGTACCATCCAGCTGCAGGTTGGGGTTGTCCTGACCGGCACATCCGCCCTCCTTGGCCTTCAGGATGTGCTGGAGAACGGCCTCCACGATGGGCATCACCATCGTCACAGCCGAGGTGTTCTGGACCCACATGGAGAGGAAGGCACAGATGG
The DNA here is from genome assembly GCA_033238685.1 of Lates japonicus. Lineage (NCBI taxonomy): Eukaryota > Metazoa > Chordata > Actinopteri > Centropomidae > Lates > Lates japonicus. The sequence continues at coordinate 4,133,743 of BRZM01000047.1, forward strand.
TCATGAAGCCCAACATCAACCTGGAGACGACAACACGAAGGTCAGAGCAGAAACGTCAACAAACACCAGCCTCCATCAAGAACACAGCCCCATCTAGTGGACATCAGTGGAAAGATGACGATTTTCTTCTGCTGTTTGATGTGTTTAGGCTGGAGTTAGTCCTGAGCGGGAGTTTTCACTGTAACTTGATTAGTTAACAGTTCCAATGTAACAACCATTACTTTGCCTTTTTTGTCGGCTTGTTTGCCGTCTTATTGGGAGTTAACGTTAGCTAACGCTGGCGTCTACCAAAAGCCAGTTTAGGTGGGGCTAAGCTGGTTTGAAGATAATTCAGCGTGAGTAGAACTACCTAAATCGACAGTAACTATATCTGGAAAAAACTTTTTTTGGAGTGTAGATTTTTTTGTGTGGCTCATGTCATATCCACTGACATGGTGTGGGTGGGTTTATGACCTATATTGCAACCAGCCACCAGGGGGCATCTGAGATGTTTTGGCTTTTGTTTTGAGAGCTGTCATGTCCTCCATCTTTTCATACAGTCATTAGTGATGAGCATCTGATTGTTTTCCAGTAATTTATGCAGAGGAAGGTGGCTCACTGTGCAGGGTTGACTCCCACCATGGTGACGAGCCTCAGAGCGATTCTGCGGTGGAGACCCCATTTCTCAATAGACGTGGCGAGGCAGGTGATGCCCACCAACAGGAAGTGGAAGTCTTTAAAGTACTCCTTCGCCACCTGGAGGAGAAACAGATACAAAACTAGAGAATAATAAAGGGAGAACAATAGTTTACATTTTAGCCAAGTATCAATAAAATATATTTTAGTATAATTCAGTTACTCAGCAGCAGCCTTTTTTATCGTTATGTTTTCTGTTATGCTACTGCCAGGGTTACTGTAGCTAACATTTAGCTAAGTTAGCTAATGTTTTAGCTACAGTTAGCGCTGCTCCTAGCCTGACTCCTGTCCTGTCCTGTTATCTGATGTTCCTGTTATTTTTTTAATGGAATACATATTAAAGTACTGTTTTGTCCAGATAATGTGAGCAAAAATAGTGCATTAGGACAGAAGCAGGATTGTAACAACACCAACCTTTTTACCTAATCTAGCTGCCAAACTGTTTTCAGTCAGCAACTTAGCTGGACGACAATCATTAACGTCTTTCTTAGTCGGTAGCTCAATAAATCATGAGGAGAGACAGAGATGAGCAACTTTTTACAACTTTCAATGAAATAAGAAACAAGTTGTGAACACAACATTGACATATCATTATGTTTTCAGTTGATATAGGGAACTTTTAGAGAAAACAGTCACACATCCAGCAGCTATGGAGACACATTAAAATTGATTTGGAGTCATATTTCTGGCTGCCTGACAAATCTAAGTCCAGTGTTCCCTCTCTTTTAGCTTTGTTTTTGGTCTCCACCACCTCCTGAGGGAAATATCTGGCTCTTTAGCTGCTAAATGCTCCACTATGTTCACCAGCTGCTCTCTGACTGAGTCTGTCTGCTGTTTTTTGGCTGAACAGATGCTGTACAGAGGCTTTTACAGATTTTTCTCTCAAATCGATGCTATGAGAGCTGTGAGAGTGAACCAAAGCAATAAAGCTAAATTAAAGAGTGATCTGGAATTAAAACCAAGAAGATTATGGGTAGGTTTCTCAGTAGGTTTATCACTACGAGCGACACCTTGAAACACTGTCATTTGATTCATTGCTGTTCGTGTTAGTATCGATTATAGCTGCTTTAAGTTGAAACTGCTTTGCTAACACAGTTGGACTCACACTCGAGGACTTCATGATGCCAAACATGGGGAAAAGAATGGCGGGGAGCATGGAGGTCATGGACAGAGGAATCACCTCTGTCACCCAGTACGTCGCCATCAGCAGCAACACAAATGCACATTCTGCCTCCTACAGCAAGAAAACACACACATAATGCTTAAATAAGACTGTAAAGGAAAAAAAAAACATTTATCAGTTTGACATAAAAAGTACATAACAAGAGAAAAACCAATCAGCAACCACACAGCTGAATTTTGAAGTCTCCAGCTGCAGTTCCTTTAATGTCCACCAGATGTCGCTTCAAGAAAAATGAGTGTGAAAACCACATTATTTCAATTTTCTTTTCCTGTGGGTTTCTAATTATCTCGCACACATGCGCGATAACAGGGGTAATGAGTAAACTGGTTTCATCTCACAATTACTGAGAAAAATATCTTGCTCTTCAACGTCTCGATCTTTGTCTAAGTGTGTTTCCAGCCACCTGTTCCATGCACATTCTTTTAATTTGTACATAAAAACCTGGGTGGCAGGTGGAAATGTTAGTGTACAGAGCGTTTAGTGTATAAACCCTTATTATAAATGCACCGTAAAACCAAAACCAGGAGCTAATAGAGGCTGAAAAGCTCCATAGAGCTACAGAGGTTGGAGACGCCCTCAAGCAAAACCCAAGTAAAACAACTCCCACACCTATGACTGATAGATTTCTATAACAGATGCAATGCAGAGATGATACTGTAGGTGAATGTGCAGTGGCAACAAAGGTGAATGAAGTAATAAGATGAACCTTCAGTTTATTCTGATTCATGAAGTTCAGAGGATAATGCAAAAGAAACTCACCTTTGTCCCAGCAACAACTGGAAGAGGAAGCAGCAGCAGCGGTATGAGGACGATCAGGACGACATTCCGATAGTTCCACAATCCTTTCTTCAACCTCTTGAGCATTTTTTTTTATTTCTTTCTCTTCTTCTTTCTTTCTTTTCTCCTTCTGGTTCCTGTTGTAACCCCAGGTTGTTAAGCTGAGAGTCTTTACAGAAGGTGATAATTGGCTCGTTGTTAGGCCAACTGGAACGCAGCGTCAGGTTGACCTTCTTTTCAAATATTCCAGCCTCAGACTGTTGGAGGTCGCAGGTTGTGTGTCCATATCTGCTGGAGTTTTCTTGAGCAAGACACTGAACCTGTGTAGTAACCGCTGGTTATCTCTGCACCAACACAAAGGTGAGATAATAATGATACACAGCCTATAGTTTATGGCACTTTAAAGGGGCAATATGAGTGGATTACATGTGTTAATGTTTGAGTTGAATGAATTCCAGAGGACTGAACAGTTGGAGCTGATTCGTTGGAAGGTGGATTTCTTTACTTTTAATGGAGCTAGGCTAGCAGTTTCCCTCTACATCCAGTCTTTATGCTAAGCTAGGCCAAACATGTCCTGGACCTGTCTGTGCTGGACTGACTTGTAGACAGTTTGTAATAATTTGCACAAAGCAGTGGCAAACTTAAAACTGTCAACATTTTAAGTACTAAGAAACTATTCTCACTCCTTCAGAGGCTCATGTGTAGTGGATACTGCTGTTTCATTTTGACCCTGGTGCACATGTTGTCCTACTTTTTGTGCAGAATTTACAAGACAACACAAAACATTAGGGATAAGTTATAATCAGTTTATCATGACTTGTGATATTTGCATGAAACAAGCCCAAATTTAAAACACAGGATATGAATGTTTACAAGTTAGAAATATATGAATTACTGAAATACTGGGGCCTCTCTAATATATATTTCAATTCCATAATTTTACATTAGTGTGACAGATCTCAGATGTCAGCCTCTGGTAGAATTTAAAAGAGTTTAAACAATAAACCATTTAACTGTGAGGAAACCGTGTGTGTTTATATCATCATCTTTCAGTGTGGTTATAATTTATTAAACATTCTGTAAATCAGACTAAATCTATATTTGCCCAGAGCATGCAGGAGCACGCCATGACACCTGTAATCATGAGGACAGTAATGTAATGTGGGGAAATGTCAACAGACACAGAGAGAGAGAATTATCTGCTGATGATGAGAGAGACAGAGTCGCTGCCACCTCGAGCTCTGCATACATCACTGCTATTAAACCTCCTCTAAGATTATCTCAGGCTGAATCTTTTAGAGGCTCTGAAAACAGTGTGTAAACGTCACTACATCCTGTTTCAAAATAAAAGCACACGAGTCAAAGCAGGAGTGAAACATCTATTCAAGACTTTTATTTTTGTTTTAGAAAATGACAGACAGTATTGGGGAGAGAGGAAACAGCTGCAGAAGAAAGAAAACCACGGGATGTTTGCTAACGAGCCGAGGCCGGCGTGGTGTCGGCGGCGTGCTTCGCTGTCATGGTGACGGGCTTAGAGACGAGCTGGTTGCCCAGGGCAGCGGTGGGCTGAGAGTCCAGGCACTCGGCCATGACGGGGATCTGGCTGAAGTGGCGTCGAGCCAGCATGTGTTTGTGTTCGATCCTGCGGACGAACGTCGCCTCGTACGCCTGAACACACACATACACACGGACTCAGTCAGACAAACTTTACCAGCTGCTTTTACAGTTTGACCAAACACAGTGACAGACGTGGGAACAATGTGAACAACATGTGGGGGGTCTGACTGCTCTGTTAAACAACTCTGAGTTTCATCTGTAGGTTCAGGTTCCTCAGTGTCGATGGTTCAGGAGCTGGATTCTCCTCAGAGGTCTCCTCCTCTCCAAACAAACAGAGCAGCTGATTAAAATCAGTAAAAACTCTGAATAAAACAGTTTCAGGTTGAAAATCGATGTTTCTCTGTGAGGACGTTGGACGTGGAGAGCAGCTGTTTGCTCGGCTTGTTTCTCTGATTACTGAAGATCCAGACGTCTGAGGACAGAAATTCTTCATCTGGTTTACGATCAGAGTTAGAAAGTTAGAAAAAGAGACGGCAACTTCTAACAGAGAGAAAGTAGTCGACTGAAAGTGTTTCCAGTTGACAGCTGGTGCTTAAGGAAAACCCTGCAGGTTGTAGCAGCCTGAGGTTTGTGTCACAAAAGTACTTTCCAGTGGCTCAGGAACTATATTTAAGGCGTACTCACACCAGGCCTGGTTACCTTGTACTATGCCTGAACATAATAGCTCTCTGGTTTCCTCAAGACATGATGATTAGAACTGAGGCCAAACAGTTCAATCCTGGTTTCATCAGACCAGAGAATCTCACAGTCTGAGAGGCTTCTGTCTGACCGGCGTCATAAAGCCCAGATCGATGGAGTGTTGTAGTGATGGTTGTTTTCTTCCATCTCCAGTATCTGACCTTTCTCCTCTGATTGCTCAGTTTGAGAGCCAGCTCCTGAAGAGTCCATGTAAGAATTACAGAGGTTACTGTATTACTGCAGATCTGAGCTTCGACACTGTCCTGTCTCTGAGCTCTGCAGACAGTTCTTTTGACCTCATGTCTTGGTTTGTGCTCTGATATGTCAGCTGTGAGACCTCAGACTGATGTGTGCCCAGGTGGACTGCAATCAAGGTGTAGAAACACCTCGCAGATGATAAAGAGAAAAGGGAGGAACCTGAGCTAAAGTGTCAAAGAAAAGATGAATTTCTAAATTTCTGTGTTTGCTTTTTCAATATGTAGATTGATTTTAGGCTGCAACATGGGGGCTGAATACTTTCTGAATGTACTGTATGTAGAGTTAGAGTTGAGTCCGTGTGTGTGACGTGAGTGTAAATGTTGACAGACCTTGTGGACGTCTTGAACCTCCATGTGAGCTGAAGTCTCTTCCTTGGACAGGAGGATGCAGTTCCAGGGGCTCCAGTCTCTTTTCCGCTCCCAGCGGACAAACACCAGGTTGTAGAGGTCAGTGCTGGCGTTCAGGGCCGAGTGGGACGCCCAGACCACCCTCACCAGGTACCGCACGTCCTCCACCTGAGGAGACACACGGCGGGGTGTCAGGGCTATCGAAACATGACAGCGAACTGAGCAGAAAACAAAAACACTCACCTGCAGCAGGAAGGGGATCTTAGCGTCCTCGTTGAGCTGCTGCTCATCAGCTCTCAGCCTCTTCAGGATGTTTTTGTAGCAGGAGAACTCGTCGCGGCTTCTGGCTATGTTGTCGAGTCCGGCGCAGTCCAGGCACCGAGTGCTCAGACGGGCGCTGGCGGCTGAGCTGAAGTCGGAGGAGCGCAGGTATCGATGACAGCTGCGGCAGAGGAACATGTCGCTCCTCAGCTTGGACGGATTCTGGGGAACCTGAGGAAGGATTTTAGATCAAATTTATATTCAGTTTAAACCTGAGAGCGTCAGACGCCTGATCTGAGAGCAACAGGACTCTGTGCTCACCTTCAGCAGCTTGGCCACCTCAGGGTTAAACGCCGGTGTTTTGATGTACTGGAGGAACAGGGTGCAGATCCTTCTCCTCAGCCCCTCCAGACGAACTGCTTTAACTCCCCTCGTCATCAGGTCCACCTCCCTGTCGATCAAATCCACGATGTCCCGGGTCAGCTGACACTCATGCTCCTGCACACCAACAATACACATCCTTAGAAACTTTGATTTTGAAGGGGACTTTCAACAGGAAGTGTTTCACTGCTGCTGACTCCAGAGAGGCACAGACGTATTTTTAGGAAGACAGACCCTGAATGTGTCGCGGTACCTTGACGGTGTGTTTGAGTGTCATCAGGACGTGGAGCCGCTGCTCCTCAGCGGCCGTGAGCTCGTTGACGCCGGCGTACAGATCTCTGAGCTCTCTGGCTCTGATGGTGTGTTGAGTGTCCATCTCGATCAGCCGACCGTCGGCCGCTCGCCACTGATGAGGAGCCCCACACTGAAACACAGCGACTGTGAGTACTACTACTACCACAGTACTACCACAACTTTTAGCAGAACTAGTAGACCACTACTACAACTGTTTCTATCACTTACAACAACTTCTGCTAAACTACCTCTCCCATTACTGCGTTTATTACAGTGGAGCTCTTCTGTTCTGATTGGGAGAGTTGGGGGAGGAGCAGTGACCTCTGACCTTGTCGAGGAACTTCCTGATGGTTTTGTCATAGTTGTTGTTGTGGACAGCGATGCGATGGCGTCCAATGGTGGCGATGAGCTGAGCTTCCTGCTCCAGCAGCAAACAGAGCGCCGCCTTCCTCTCAGAGCCACACAGGGACAAGTTGATCGTCTACTCCTCCTCACACCTCCACTCTCAAACATAACATCCATCAACATCGCTCACAGCAGGTCGACAGGGTGAGCCCCCCCCAGCCTTGGCTTACTCCTCTCCAGGGCTCGGTACAGCAGGTTGAAGTCTTCCCTCCTCTGTGGGTTCATCCAGAGCTGGCGTCGGTCCCTCAGCTGCTCCTCCCTCTCCTCCCTCCTCTTCCTGTCCTGCAGCTCCATCCAGGCCAGCCGCCGCTCCCGCTACCTCCTCAGCCGCTCCACCTCCTGCCGGGCCAGACAGCGCCGAGCGTACGACTGCAGACAGATCACCTGGGAGGACGACGACGAGACAGGAAGTCACTAACAGAAATATAATCCTGGTCAGAGTTACATTAGTTAAATCACTGTTCACCCACGGCTCTCAGCCTCCTGTCGTGGCACTCGTCTGCGGTGATGTAGTTGCCGGGGGCGACCAGATTGTCGTTGATACAGGAGACGTAGCAGCCGATCCCGGTCATCTGGGTGGAGACGTTGACCGGACACTGCTGGGCCTGAGACTTCTGCTCCACTGTCTGACGCAGAAAGAAAAATCTATTTCACCCATTCATCTGTGTTTGGACTGAGGGATCAGACAGAAACCTTAGAAATATTAACTTCACTCATTCATGTCATTCTGCCTGAGGAGAGATGAGTTGAGCTGTGATGATACAGTTGAGCTGTGATGATATAGATGAGCGCAATAGCGGTAGTACAGATGGGCTGGTAAGCGGTAGTACGGAGTAGGGCCTGTGATGATACAGATGAGCTGTGATGATACAGATGAGCTGTGTGATGATATAGATGAGCTGTGATGATATAGATGAGCTGTGTGATGATACAGATGAGCTGTGATGATACAGATGAGCTGTGATGATATAAGATGAGCTGTGATGAACTGGAACAAGGCTGTGTGATGATATGGATAGGCTGTGTGATGGTAGATGGGCTAGCGATGATACGGATGGGCTGTGTGATATAGATGAGGCTGTGATGATATAAGATGGGCTACTTGTTAGTACAGATGAGTAACGATGATACAGATGGGCGCATGTGATGGTATGGATGAGCTGTGTTGATGGATGGGCTGTGCTTGTTAATTACGGATGAGCTGTGATGATATAGATGAGCTGTGATGATATAGATGAGCTGTGTGATGATACAGATGAGCTGTGTTGATGTACAGATGAGCTGTGATGATACAGATGAGCTGTGTGATGATATAGATGAGCTGTGATGATATAGATGAGCTGTGTGATGATACAGATGAGCTGTGTGATGATATAGATGAGCTGTGATGATATAGATGAGCTGTGTGATGATACAGATGAAGTGTGTGATGATATAGATGAGCTGTAGTGAAGTACGGATGAGCTATGTGATAGTGGATGGGCTGTGTGATGATATAGATGGGCCTGTGTGATGTGATACAGGGTAGGCTGTGTGATGATATGGGCTGTGTGATGATAAGGGCTGTGTGATGGTGATGGGCTGTGTGATGATAGGGCATGTGATGATAAGGGCTGTGATAGATAGGCTGTGTGATGATCAGGGCTTGTGATGATAAGGGCTGTGTGATGATACAGATGAGCTGTGATGATGAGCTGTGAACATGCGTGGAGCCTCAGCTCAGGTCCCAGGTTCAGTGCAGGATGACTGCTGAAATGTTTGTTTTCAAACCTGCCTGACACAGATTGATGATCTTTGGAGTAGCGTTTAATTATCAATGACTGTACTAAAGTCTCTCATCTCAGAGTCCAGACAGTAGCTGTGCATTTGTCCATAGTCCAGCTCAACTTATTCGACCAATGGCTGTTCATCCATTCCCCGTCAGTATTTCTGCTGAGCCTAAAGTCCTTCATTCATCTGGATGTTACTTTGTGCATGCCATCCACCCTGAACGACTATTGTAGATTAAGCCCCAACAGGGCCTCCCCAGCAGGACCGTGCTCCCACCACACAAAAACACAACAAACAGCCCAAAGGTATTGACCTGGACTCGCTCCCCAGATCCCAGTCTGATCGAAATGAGTCCTGGAAGCTATTATTTTACTGTAAAATCGTGCATAATGCTTGCCTTTAACTGGAGGGTTTTTAAATCACCGTCAACCCTCCACATCAAAGCTCCTAGTCTAGACACAAACACAGAACACTGATCAGGTCCAAATTAATCTTATTCATGAGCAGCTTTATTCACAGTGTAAAAGAAAAAGGCAGTGTTACCTCTGAACAGAAGGAACAGAAAACAGTACAAATTGTGGCTGGAAAGTGTGGACGGGCAGGGTTTATCTTCATTTATCATGGTTACATATAAAGTGATACACTTGATAATAATCACAGGTTAAAATTAGTTGGTACAAAAGACCTGACACACAAACTCAGAGATGGACTGATGAACAGCTGGTGCGGACTCCTGCTTGTCTTGATTGGCCTGAGGGAAACTAAAAATGTTCCAGTGACGGTTTACAGACGAGATATATTTTCTAAACCATCAACTCCAACTGTACAGAGACACAGTCAAGGGTCAAGTCTGCTGTGCTGCGGCAAACTCCTTGAAGACAAACTGCTACACCACCATTAAACAGATTCTGGCTTCTTTTCATCTTACTTTTGTTTCCAGGTGGCTGGAGAAACAATTGGCAGGAAGAAAAAAACACGCCAGATGCTGGCCTGATTCTCTCTAGAGCTAGAAGGTTAAGAAGCGTTCCCATAACGAGGCGTGGATGTAGCGCGATGTGCTGTCACGCCAGTGTAGGCCGTCTTGCTAGGGTCCGCAGGCTAGCGACTGGCACGGGGCGGCTGATTGAACAGGTCTCATTACTGCAATGCCCGTGTATCTTCATATATATACGCCGGTAATGAGCACTGCCATCATTAAAGAGGAGGAGGGCCTGCAGGAGGTGGGTGGGTAGGTCGCCTTCCACCTCCATCCTGTACTGTATCTCAAACCAAACAACAAACTCTGTCTGATTAAAGCGCAGAAGGATTTTCGCCTTCCTTCGGGGGCATGTCACCTCCCAGGTTTACAGGTTCGGCGCTCCCTCAACACCTGCAGATAAATCATCGACTGGATTATATAAAGATCAGACACAACATCTATGCATTAACCACTCCAGCGACTCTCATGCAGAGAGGAACAGTCCATATTTTACAGCAGAGAACTGGCAGCAACAAAGCAAAGGCAAATCCCAGTCACGCTGGAGTCTTGGGCCCCAGTAAAGCAGACAGAAGACCACATCATCTGCCGAGCAACAGCGCAATTCTGGGGACACAGAGCGGACTCACTCCTCCTCAGCTGCACAGCAGGAAATCCTGTCCACTTGGAATGCATCAGGATCCCGAGAGGCGGTGAGCCTTGGCAGTCCAGCAACAACTGAGAACATGTTGACACCTTGCAAGGATGCCAAAACACAATTCTCCTTTGGAGGTCAAGGAGTTCAAGAACCTTGGGGGTTTTGTCAGAGGGGTAGGGTGGAGCAGGAGATCGACAGGTGGACTGGTGCAGGCGTCTGTGTGGACGTGTGCGGACCCGCTGTGGTGAGGCTGAGACAGAACCACAAAGGTTCTTGATTTACTGATTTGATCAATTGGTCAACCCTCAAGCTATGAATTACAGATCTAGGTGGGACGAAGAATGAGATCAAGATACAAGCAGCAAAAATGGGATTTCTCCATGAATTTGAACTTTAGGTTCAGTCTTCGAGGTAGAGCTGCTGCTCCCTTCCGTTAAAAGGCGGTTGAGATCAGTTGGTGATCTGATCACAGGATCCTCCTGGGTCCCTTCCTTTGGAAGTTTTCTGGATCGTCAAGCGGGAGACAGAATAGACCCAGAACTTGCTGGAGAGAAGAGGCTGGGAGAAGTGTTGCTGATAGGAGGGGCGTCTAGGATACTCTGCCGCTGCCACTAGCCTGACCCCAGATAAGCAGAGAAAATGGATGGACTAACATTAAAACCTCAGCGGTGAGGAGGTCTGATAAATCATCCTTAGATTAAATTCCTTTGCTTGAAAGTTAATATACGATCTGTACAAACCTTAAACATGGGCTCAGCCTTCGATACTTCGCAATTCTTTAGTCTCTGGCCAAGCCTCCGTGGATCTGTCTTGTTCCAGATTATCCACAGATGCTGGATCAGATTGAGATCTCTAAACAGAGAGTTTGGAAGACCAGGTCAGCACCTTATCGTGTTCCTGGAGCAGATTCAAGAGACCAAGGTTTCCCAGCAGAATGATATGTTATTGTTACCGAGATGATCAGTATCAGTGGTTTTAGAGCTGGGCGGAGAGAAGTCAGAATCTAATTGCACATAAAAGCGGCGCTCAGCAGGGAGGGTGTTTCTGTGACCCGTTCATCTTGCGTCTCCTGATTCGAGCTCAGTTCCTCTTTCTCTCTCCTCTATGGTGGGTTATTTGAATTTGCATTAAGAGTGTCATGTTCTGCTCTCACTTTAGACTAGGAATCCTGTTTTGCAGTAATGGGTGACCTTCGTGCACCGCACACATCCAGCTCCATACCACGGCTCACTCTCCTCTACTTTGTTTCCAGATTAGCTTTTATTTCGGTTTGATCTAGGCTCTGTACCTATGTGCTCACGCGGCTGAAACTGACCTCCCTCTGTCAGGTCTCCTCTGGGCAGGGTCTGGGCCCGGGCGGGCGTGGGTGAGTGCTCGCCCCCGTCCAGCCGGTGTTGCCGCCCCGCAGAGGCCTTCTGGTGGCGGGGCGCTCGATCTCACCACCACCTCACCCGATTCTCCGTCACCTGGAGAGTGAGAGGCAGGTATCACACCATATATTTTTTGTGGGCTATAAATGTGGCTGATCGTTTCGGTGTCTAGTGGTGGGCAGCGCAAAAGTTGACGATGAAAATCCTGTTTCCTCAGTCCAACTTCTCTGGAGTCTACCTCCTGGCACCAGATGCTTGCAGTGCTATTGTCCGTGTTGCTTTCAGCAGTCCAAAGATTCAGCATCACTCCTACCCACTTTACTGTGATGAGAGAGGAAATGTCTGCAGCTGAGTAAGTTTGTTTTAAATGAATAAGAAAAACAAAGTTTAGCGCTGTGGACTAGCACACAGCATCTAGGCAGGAGACTCTTGGAGAGATTGGACCAGGAAACAGGATTTTCATTATGTCGCAGCTTAAGCAAGGCAGCCACATTTGGAAAGGCATCAGGTTGCAGAATCTTTGGAATTTTCCTTTTGTAATAGTTATCAGAAAATGGCCAAATACCCTGATGCAGTCTGGTATATGAAGAATGGAGCAGAGGCAGAGATCACCTGCTGGGACTCGGACAGTGATTACGTCCGGCATGTTGTCGTGCTCAGGGGGACGGAGCGGGCGGAGTGGGTGGGTGGTTGGGTCGGTGGAGCTCATCTCCATCCGGATGGAGCCGTGAGGCCGGACGCCGAGCTCCATCAAGCTCTGCCTCTCCTCCACCACCCTGCCTGGAAAATAACAACAACACAACAACCAGTCATGCTGTTTGTTACAGTTTATAGTGCCTCCGTAACTCTGACTGACAGGGCTCAGATCCTTATTCTCAGTGTCTGACAACATGATGTTAAGTTCCTCCAGAATAGGCTTTTTATTAAAGAGATCCTTTTAACACAACAGAAACATCTCTATATATACTGCAGACTCCATTAACAAAAACAGAAGTTTACTGGGCTTAGAACACAGGAGCTGCTAGAATACTAGATGTCAGTCTGTTTATGTTACTGTGTGGTACTTTTGTCAGTGGAGTCTGGTTTTGTAAAGGAAATATCTCCATCTTCCCAAAGAGAAAAAAAATCACATCTCCCAGTGTTTGTTGGTGGAGAAGCAGACGTACTGTCCAGAGAGACCTGCAGCACCTCCACAGGAGCCCTGAGCTCTGAGGCGAGGTGACTCTTCAGCTCCTGATGACGCTGAGACCGATGGCGAACGCCACCGTCATCACATGACCCTCCGGCACCAGCACCACCTTCACTGCGATCTTTGAGACACTGTGCAGTTTTAATCATGACAGTCTATTTCTTATGACTCAAATTGGCTTCTTTTCCTTGATTAATACAAAAATGTAGCGTTTTACTCCTTGGTAGTTTTAGTGGTTTATATTCCTCTCACCTTTTACGTCTTTCAAACTGTTAAATTCTCAGACAGTAAATGAGTTTCACATCATAAATCTCCAGTGTCCGTCCACTTGTTGGAGCCTTGATGAGATATTGATCGTGGTGTTGTATAAATCAGGTGTCAGGTTACCTAGAAACAAGACAACAACACGTCTCCGTTGCTTACTTCCTAATATAATAATTATTTGTCAGTGTAGTTGGGGCTTTACATCCTGCAGGTTCAAAGTCAAACTGATCTGGATCTGAGTACTATCACGGTCACATAGCGTCAAGCGATCTCACCACACAGCTTCCAACTGGTCATTTCATTTAGCTCTAGGCTCTTCTACAAAAGCATTGCTTTCTTCTTAGAAGTTGAAGTGAGAAGTTAGTGACAACCTCTGTAGTCTCATTTAATTTTCGTGCTTGTACTTTTTAAGACCGTAAAACTGGAAACTTTATCAGGGTGGGGATTTACGACATTTTATAGCCGGAGGCCGAGCCACTAGAAATCTCAGGCTTGCTGACAAAACTCCTGAATAACCAGCTGGACATGACACAAACACACTGACTTTGAATGAGGGACAGGAAGGCCTAGCTTGTACTAACATGCTAACTGGCTTCCCTGGGTTTAGGATCAATGCTGCAGCTCTCTGAGCAAGTCTTTGAACCTAGATATAAGGTTCATTAAAACCAGTTTATACACCACATAGACTTCTTTATTTATGGTTTCTGTGTTTTATGTCATGTATGTTTGTCTAAACACTGTTTTATTATACTACATTAGTTTACTTGTTTCAGGATTAGTTTATATTTCTATATTAGTCAGTCTCACCTGTGGCTGTAGGGTTTCGATGTTCTCTGTCCCAGGGCTCTCAGGCTGCTCAGACCAAAAATCGGACAGATCAGCCTGGGACTTCAAGCTAACTTGGCAGTCTCAGCACATCTGGACAGACCAGAGGTCACGGAGACACATCTGGACATCAATAACATGACACCCCTGTCAACACTAGACTCAATAAATACATTACAGGACGTCTGCAGCTGTGGTTATAATTTGAAGAAGCTGCACTTCTGTTCTGGGCTCACCTGGGTTGACCTGCTTGGCTTGCCTCCTCTCCTGTCACTCCCGGATCCTGCCCGTCATCCTCTAGCAGCCCCGCTCTGCAAATACCTCCACCTGGCTGTAGGTTTGTTGTATTTCTCCTCCTCCTCCTCTGTCACCTCCTGCTCCCATCCTCATCTGCTCCAGCACGGCAGCTGGTGCAGCCGGCTTCTAGCTCGTTAAGCACTCACTGAAGCTGAAACTAAAGTACTTCTAAAATCACTCCGGGCGCTGAGTCACGCAGGCGGCGGTGACACGACAGACTGAATCCACGGTCAGTCCTTTAAAACACTAACCTCATGCCTCTTATATTTTATTTATTTAGCTAGCAATAACTCTGAGTTGCTGGCTGGCTAACCTCTGCTCCTATCATTTATATCTTAGTTTCCAGGCGGCCATGAAGTTTACACATTACTGTAACGCCGACATCATTCCCACTCAAAGACCAGACAGCAATATATTTCCAGAAGTCCCTCAAATGTTTCCCAAACATTTAGTAGACCGAGGCCAGAGCACAAAAAAATCTAGGAGGCCCCATGAACCGCGCTCTCAGTGGGCCCCCACCCCCTCCTCAGCACAGCTGTGCTTACTTTTTTAGTTAATTTCTTTTAGCACAAGGTAGCCAACAATCTTGAATCAAAATGTTGTTTTTTGTGTTTCACAATAAAAACAAAAGTGAATCAATAATTTATTTTGCAAAAGTGCGTAAATTGGCTTACAACTCCTTGCTAGTCCAGTCTAGCAACATGAAATAATAAAACACAAGGCAAAAACACACACTAATCAAGCTTACAACAATGAGCCATGGGTGAGTGAGTAGCAATAATGGCAACCTTTGAGTGGCAGCCCCACTATTCAGCCAGTCATGAATTAGCAAATTAACTAGATGAAGTTGCTAACAGACATTTGTTTCCCATGGACTGCACAGTAAAAGAGACTTTTGATCTAAGCAACAGTAAATCAAGAGACATATACTCTCTATTACTGCAAGCAAAACCGGCCTGCTGTTTAAGTTAGAACAGATGAAACCTAGCGGTAAGCTGTACCCATCTGCTTTAGATTATTTCAGCTTTCCCTCTGTGAGCACTGGCAGTACCAAGGCTTTCGTTTGGGCTGCTTACCCTGCTGCTTCCAATTATGGGCGAAGGGCGGCACTGCGTGGCCCCTGGCTCACTAATCTGCTACTGGACATCTACTCGGAGTCCCATGAATCAGTCATCCAGCAGCAGAGGCATGAGAGACAGGCCCCGGTAAGCCTGTCACACACAGGTATTAATTTAAAGGTAACCTTTCATGTGGCAGTTTTTCAGGATCGACAGACGCCCCGCCACACATGGGACCTGGCCCCAGTGGTTAGCTCATCGGACTCTTTTGTTCACGTAGGCTCAGATTCAGTATATTTAAGTAAGTGGATTCTCAGGAATAGGCTTTTTATTAAAGAAATTAGATCAGCACTAGTTTTTAGCCAGAAACATCTCTACACTCTCACTACAGGCGCTCCATTGTAAGCAAAACAAGTTTTACTGAGCAGAACTGGGAAGATGCCTGCTTGATCTATTTCATTTGTTTGTGTTATTGTGTACTTTACTTGATAAAAGTATCAGTGCATATTCCACCACAGAAAGTCACAATAACACAAACAAACTTAGATGCGACGAGTGAAAGTATTCCAACAACTCAATAAAATTAATAAAACAAAGGAAGCATGGTAATAAGAATCGAAACAGAAAAGTCAAAATAACTTGAGTCAAGCTGATGAAATCAGCTAAGTAACAATAAAGCCAAGTCACAAACAGCAGAAAGAAAATGAGCACAAAAAAATTCGCTCAGGAAACAATTTACCTGAAACTGTTTCCCTCCATAGAAAGATTTAAAGCCTAGATTGCAGGGCATTTAAAACCTCTACTGTAAGTAAGCACAACACTTGATTTTCCTACTTATTAACCTTTTCACGAGGCATTCATCATCTCATTTCTCAGACAAAGCGGTACAGGAAAATAGACCCTAACAGTTTTCTTTCCACTAAACAATAGACAGTGAACTCTCTGGCTGCCCGAGTCCACGGCCTAAGGCCCAAACATGGATGTAGATGTGGGACTCCTCCCAAACTTGCCACAGACCTGGCTTAGCTCACACAATAGCACACGAAACCCGGCTATATTTAAGGCCAGCAGGGTCTCAGCAGGTGTCGTCCTACACGCCCCCCTTTACTGTGCTTCTGCAGGCTGGACTGCGAGGCATCTGAAAGTAGGGCACACCTAAATATAAAAACAGTCTGTCTGTCAGTCGGACCCATCAGCGAGCGCCGCTAACATACCTCACAGGTGAGAGTTTTTAGATTCATCTGCAAAGACATTCAGGTATCTGATTTAAAGGCTAAACTTCTGGATGGATGTTTGTTTGTCATCAGCTGAGGTGAATCTGTTCTCAAGGAAGTATGGATTTTTTCTGTCTGGAAAAGGGGGTGGACACAATAACATGAACACCTGCAGGTCTGCAATCTAATGCTGTTTGTTCATCATCATCCTCTTTTTGTTTTTTTAAACTTTGCATTTATATTTCATTTATTTTTTCTCGGTGTGAATGGGAATCCTTGAACAATGACACAAAAGCTATGTTTATAATATGTGAACTTTTACTAGATGATATTTTATGAGTCTCTGATTTTGGAATAATTACCTCTTTATTTGGTAGTAAATGCAAAGCAAAGCTCAGTTTAAACCCAACAAAAGGTTCATTCATTATTCACTCATAATTGGAAACTTAATTCTTTAATTGTTGCTTGCCCATGGACAAATATTTCTATATTTGAATGATCAGTTGACCGGCTCTGCTCTGACTACTGTATACTCTCTAGAGTACAGTTAGCATTTACTGGAAGTCATGAATTATTGGTTGAACGCAGTCTCTATTTCCTGTGTTGATTGATTTTCTAAGGAATTAATTTGTTGGGTTGTTGTTTTGGATCTTGTCCTCTCTGGTATTCCAGCTGGATGCAGATATCTGGTCCTCTGATAAAAGGTTCAAAATTATTTCAAAATAACACAGTTTTCCAATTCTGGTTAATAGTTTAAGTAATTGACACTAACATCAGTCTGTTTTTGTATTCGCCTGATATTCTTAATTTTGGACAAAAGACAAAGAATTAGAAACATTTTGCAGCTAAAGACTGAGATGTTTTTCAAGAGTTGGTGGAAACTAAACCAGAGCTTAAAGGACAATGAAGATTGGTGTTACAATCTAATGTGATCTCAAGAGATTGAGTTCAAAAACCACACCACTTTAAAGACTTCTTGCAAGTCATTTCATTTCCTAATGGTTAGGGTTAAAGGGGGAGGGCCAGGGGTTAAAAAACGTGGCGTGAAATGACACACGAAATGACTTGCTGTGTTGTTCATGTGCAATTTCATGAGAACAGCCTTTACATTCAGGTGGACAAAAACATCCTGTGTCTGTAGCTGTTTGCTAACATGTTTCATTTTATTCTGCCCCCAAGTGGCCAAAGATGAATTAATGTAACTTTAAGCATAGACGAATTGTAGTTACTGTGTTCAATAATGTATAACCACAAGTCTGGTCTTCGAAATTCTACATAAATGTCTTGAATTTTGGAAATACAGACTGCAATCAAGCTGTTTATCCACTGGAATCATGTGTTTCCTTGCTTCAGAGTGATGAACACTTATGATGAATATGCTGAAGAGGAGATTAACGACTATATCATCCAGCTGAGTATTCAAGACTCCTGCCAGGATGCCTTTCTGAAATCTGCAGCCAGGTAGGTGGAAGCCACATCCAAACTCCACCTTCCACATCCAAAAAACACATGTATTAAACCCAGCTGATTGTCCTGTGCATCCTCTGCTCCTGGCTGTTAGTTTAGCAGCGGCGACGGATGAAAATCTGAGAGTCCTGGCTGCCATCGAACAAGGTAGGCTGGACATCACACTCGAAAATACCTTCACCGTGACCACAGAGCCTGTCTGGCTGGTTTGTTGGCTTTCCTCTGAGGCTGGCAGCCAAAGTCACACGCTTGGCAGGTGTGGGTGAGGATTGCCAAGCATCAGGAGGCTGGCAGACCGACAGAGAAAGGGAGATAAATAAACACAGAGGGAGGGGAAAGGTGGATGGGTTTGCAGAAAACAGAAAAAGAACAGAAAAAACGAACACTAACGAGTCCCAGCTCTGGTGAGTCCTGGATGTTTCTTCTTGTCATTCCTAACCCCTCCTCCCCGTCTTGTTGCTGTGGTAACCAGGTGAGGTGTCGGTGCTCAGGGAGATGCTGAGGCACACCTTTGCCTTCAGGGAGTCGGACAGTCGGGGCTGGCTTCCCCTCCACCGAGCTGCATCCCAGCCAGTCCTGGAGGTTCTGGAGACTGTCCTGAGATGTGAGTACATCGAGCTCAGGTTTTATTAATTTAGAAAACTCACGGTAAAAATTAATAGAGTCCTGACACTAAACCACAGCTAAGATGGTCAGATGCAGACAGTAGAGAAAATACAACCTCCTCCCACCTTTAACCAGTGGAGGTGACACCAATAAATAAATAAAGGTGACAAGCAAAGATCGCATCAGGTTAAATGCAGCTGAGATGACAAGACCAGTGGCATCTTCAAAATAATGGCTGCCTGAAATAATATTAATCCACAGGATATTTCACTGAGAAATGATGCTGCCTTCAGGCTGATGACAGCTGATGTCAACAGTCCACACAGCTGTCAGTGCGATATAAACTCCAGGAATGTGCATGTTGACCTCCTCTGTGTGTTTGTGTTACAGTGTCAGCTCAGGGGCTCAGCCTGGAGGAGAGAACGGCCGTGGGGGGAGAGACACCGCTGACGCTGGCAGTTAAAGCCGGACTGGTGCAGAATGTGAAGAGTCTGCTGCAGCATGGAGCCTCGCCTCACAACACCAACAACAAGAACGAGTCACCGCTGCTGCTGGGTAATATTGCAGAGGAGGGAGTTAGTGATGTGGTCTCATGAGCCAGTGATGATCATTACACAACAGAAAACAAACGTGTTGGATGAAAAAATTTTGTTTTTATAGATCCAAGTCCACCCGATTCATTTAGCTCGGAGTTTAACATAAAAACCACAACTACTATCATACAAGCCATTAACATGAATCTTCTGCATGAGGACCTCATTTGGTGGCTTCATCCACATTGTCTAAAACTTTCGAAAAGCCTGTAAAGATATACGATTACGTCCATGATCGCGGGTGATCTGATTTTCCTGGAGCACACCAAGGAAGTCAGTATTGTTTTGAGATCTTCTGCATTGCTGTCTCAACAACTCATTTAGTCTTTGCAAACAGAAATGATGTCCAGGGAGAGTGGGGAAGTGGGATCCAATCACAAGCGATCAGTTAAGATGCATTTTAATGCCAGGTGTGAACTGACGTACTTAGAGCTGTCCACTTGTGATCGGATCACCAGGGAACGACAGGACTGATGTCGCTGATTAAAACACACCTTCTCCTCACCCTCGCAGCGGTGAGGGCCGGTTCTTACGAGATGACGTTCACTCTGGTGGCTCTCGGCGCCTGGGTAGAGCAGGTTTGCCGGAAGAAGTGGACGGCCATGCATGAGGCGGCCAAGGTTGGCAAAGTGGACATCCTGATGCTGCTGCTGAGGAACGGCGGACGGGTAAACCACAAGGACGTGACGGGAGTGACGCCGCTCGCTGTGGCTGCAGAGCACGGACACTTCCACATCACTGAGATTTTGCTGAACTGTGGTCAGTCTGAAGATAGTCTTAGCTGCGGGTTTAGTAACAAATGTGCAACTCACAACAAAGCCCTTTTTACCAAAACATTTGACTAGTTCTGAAAATGTCCAAACTCTTCTTGTTTCATCTCTCTTCCCTGCTCAGGTAGCAGAGTGAACTCTCAGGCCTGTAACGGGGAAAGTGTCCTGCTGGATGCAGCCGGATCAGGAAACACTGACTGCATTCAGCTGCTGCTGGACAACGGAGCCAACCCCAACCTGCCCAGCATCACTGGACACCTGCCCATCCACAAGGCAGCGTACGCCGGACACTACGAGTGAGCTCCTTCAATTGAACACTATCAGATCAGCTCACAAGGCTAATGACTAACATGCTATCAAGCCAGGAGAATAGCTAGCTAATTGCTAGTCAGTAACAGAAGCTCACCAAGCTTCCTTCTGTCTTCTCTGTATTGGACTGTTTATTGTGTCCACTGGCAGTTGTATGAATCCAACAGAGTTATTAAGGAGGGGAAAAAGTTAATACAGATAGCTATGATAGCTTCCTTTATTTTGGACTTAACGTCTCCTCGTGGGTCAGTGCAGTCAAGACGACTTGCTGTTGATCAACAGTGCAGATTCACGTCAAAGTTTACCAAAGCTGAACACACCTTGGAAAATCCGTACAGATTTACCTTGCCTGTGAGAGTCAATCCGCAAACCTTGGAAATCCCGCTGACATAAATTGATTTTTGCCATGAAATTTTTGTATAGGTCAGACCTTTGGGTATTCTTATTTTTTGGCTCTTGTTAGCCGATTCAACCCTTCTTTCGTTTCCTGCAGTGCTCTGAAGATGTTGATACCTCTGACCACTAAGAAGGCCATCAAGGAGGCAGGTCAGAGCCCGGTCCACTCTGCAGCGGAGGGAGGCCACAGCCACTGCCTGAAGCTCCTGCTGGCCTGCGGCTTCGACGTCAACTACCGCATGAACACCAGAAACTCTGAAAACTACCGGGACATGAGGAAAAGTGCCTTGTACTTCGCTGTCTCCAATGGGGACGTGGACTGCACCAAAATTCTGTTGGCAGCCGGAGCAAAGACGGACCTGGACCCGCTGTGCTGCCTCCTGGTGGCGGTCCGGTCCGGGCGTTACGAGATCGTGAAGCTGCTGCTGGCGGCCAAAGCAGACGTTAACTGTTACTTCACAGTGGTGAGCGACACAGTGTTTCCTACGGCGCTGCAGTACTGCCTGAAGGACGAGGTGATGATGAGGCTGCTGCTCAACAATGGCTACAAGGTGGAGAGGTGCTTTCACTGTCACCATGACAAAACTTTTGATGCTTCGGACGACGTAGAGGGAAAAGTCCCAGTGAGTAGCAGATGTTTTTTTGGTTTCCTTTAAATCAGTCGTCTGACATTTTGGGAAACTTATTTGCTGCAGTTAGCTAAGAAGTTTAACATCACATTGAGATCAAAGTATCAAGATCGTTTACTTAAATACAAGTACCAATGCAGCAATTTAAAAATCAAGTCATGAATGAGAAACCCTACTTAAATAAAAGTAGTGGTTTGGAAACCAGATAAATCTGAGAGGTTGTCAGATGATTAATGGGAGCCCCATCTTGCCCTTCATTAAAATGTGTTTTAACTGGTCTGCTTTTATACACAGACAAAGAAAGCATTACTGACCTTCTGAATGTCCGTCCTCTCTCCAGTTCTGTGAGTTCATGAATCTCTGCTGCCTCATGCATCTGTCCGGGAGCGTGGTCCGGATTCTGCTGGACTACGTCAACCACGTCCACATCTGCTCCAAACTCAGACTCATCCTGGAGAAACAGAAAGAGTGGCCAGAGATATGTGAAATCCTCAGTGAGTTTATTCATCACATTTCAACAAGTATCAGGGTTTGAGTAGCAGAGCTGTGGCAGCTCTCCTGAGATAAGGATGCATGAAGAAATGACAATACTTTTATGAAATCCAAACTAACCTTCAGATGCTACATCACACAAACACCATATATTGCTGAGAGACGAAACTATTTTGAGAATTAACTGATCATAAGATGGTATTTTAGAATATACCAGACTCAACTCAACAGATGGCTGAGAGAGACTGTCTGATCACATCCTATTTGTTTCTTTGTACTTGACCTAAACAGCACATCACAATTTTGGGAAAAAACAAGAAATCTGTTGAGCTTTTCTGGTTCGGAAAAAGCAACAATCACCACCACCATTTTAGTTTTTTCAGTTTTAGTTATGCTAAGTCACAGTATTAGTTACTGTTGAGGTATATTTTGCCCATATTTGTCTGTCATCCAAACATTTTGATCCAGGGGTTAGGGTTAGGTCAGAATATAATGATATATCAAACCTACAGTAACTGACTTTCTTGGCCACTGGGGGGCAGCACAAACTATGTGTAAACACAACATTGATGTGGTAAGTTATTTGCAGCCACTTTTATGTCCACCTGATCAATCGAAGTCCAATATTCCCTTTGTTTTAGCTCTGTTTTTGGTCTCTACCAACTCCAGAGGGATATAATTTGGTATAATGAACACTAGGGGGCACTGTAGAGCACCGGCAGATCTGTCCTCTCTCGTGTGTTTTAATGAGAGTATGAATCGATAAAGTTAAATGATTTTCTGAAACTTGGTCTCCAGGCAGTCCTCGCTCCCTCAGGCACCTCTGCAGACTGGAGATCAGGAGGCGTTTAACCCTGAAGAGACTCAACAACCCTGAGATCATGAACTCACATGTTTTCCCTCCGAGACTGAAAAGCTTCATACTCTACCAGGAACTCGACCTGTACAGCCAGGACCCTGAACGCATCATGTGAAGATCTGTAGATTCTCTGGTTGTTTTGAAAGGATGTAACTAATTATAAATCTAAACTTTATTATAGTTATTTAAAGTAGTTTTTATAATAGATTGTGAATACTCTGACTGTATATGTTTTTACAGAAAATATAAATATTAAATACAGGTGCTTTTTTTTACATTTCAGTGCATTTACTGCATCTCAAACATACTTTACACTTTTTTAGACCACCTAGTCTTTCACATTTTATTCAGGATCAACAGCTCCTTGATTTAAAACTGATTAAAATGTGACGGATGGATGGTGTTGATCAGTTCACCACTCTCCAGGATATCTGAACAACTGAAATGAAATGAATCAAGGTGACCCTCTGACTTTTTATCTAGCTCCACCATTCTGACAAACTTTCCACCTGCAGTTGTTTTGAGATAACAACATCTAATGTGAGTCATTCTGAAACTGTGATATTCTATATTTTTCTTCTTGTCAACAAATCTAATAAAAAGACACATCTAACTATGAATGTCTCCTTATAACGAGTACTGCTTGTACATCTAAAGCCTGATATATCTTAGTCCTCTGAGCCATAGAGCTCCATTGTTTCCAAAAACCATTAGATACACAACACTTACCAAGATCTTCAGCTATCATTGTTTTCAATACAATTCAATTCAATTCAATTCAATTTTATTTATATAGCGCCATATCACAACAAAAGTCATCTCAAGGCACTTTTCATATAGAGCAGGTCTAGACCATACTCTTTAAAATAGGTATTTACAGAGAGAGACCCAACAAATCCCACATACAAGAGGTTAGAATACGTCCTCTGAGCAGCGCTACCTCTTCAGGGAAGTCACTGAAAAGTGACGAGAAGTCAAGTGACAGATCTAGAAGCAAAACAGACTGATAAGTAAACAGCTGTTACCAGTGGCTATGTAGTGATAGCAAAAACTCACATATAGTGCCTTAAAAATTTAGTCATCAGAAGGAACCAACGAGCCAGAAAAACATTACAGATGTCTGAATTTATGTGATTGGTCTTTTCATGGGTACATATCTGTCAGTCTGGTGTCATTTCACCTGTCAGTGGTTTTAATGTTATTGCTGATCAGTGAATACTAAACTTTTTCTGCAGCTCAGAGTAATATTGTGAAATCTACAGGATGCTTTGTGTTTTGAACCACATCCTCAGACTGAAGTGCAACAAAAAGTCTCAATGCAACCATCAAAATGCTAATGAAGAGTGAAGAGGTCAAAGGTTGGAGCTGTAAATCTGCAGCAGATGGAGAAGAAGCCTCTTCATTATTTCAGCAGGTTCTCATCGATTTGTAATCCAACAGCCTTTGGACTGATCTCCGCTGTGCTGAAAACATTGCTGTTGTCTGATGAATCCTAATGACTCAATAAATATTCATACGACCGGCCGGCTCGTTATTGTTTGTCATTAACTGTGGAAAATGTGTGCAGAGTGACATTACACTCCATTAGGTGCAGTGAAATGGCCTGCATGTTAAATACACTGGAACAGGTGACACCTATAAATAGCATGGTGGAGTGTGTGTTTGTGTGTTAGAGGGGGTGGGCTGGGTGGAGGGGGGGCAGCTAAACCAGGACACAAACACTGAGCCGCTGCTGCTTCGTCCTGTGACTTCAACTCTGACACATTTATCAGGTGAGGACAATGAAATTAAGCTTTTTTGATTAGATTTCAAGGTGTATTCTGCAGATTATCTGTAACAAAATGATATAAAATTCATTAGACTGTGTAACTTTTGAGGTGCCTGGATCGCTAGGGTTATATCTGATCAACAGTAAGGAGGTCAGGGGTCAAAGTGTCCTGAAAAGGAGGTCATCTAAGTGTCAGCCGCTCAGTTTTACTCCAAACAACATTAACTTTGGTCTAAGGCAGCTGTTGAATGTGTCTCTGTGCTCAAACACTGGTAAACTGACTGAGACTCGAGAGCTACGTCCCAGTTAATGCTAAATGCTAAAGGTCCCATCAGTCAGTGGTGGAAAGAACATTTACTACAGTACTGTAGTACAAATCTGCTACTTTATACTTCTACTTCACTGTATTTCAGAAAGAGATATTGAACCTTTACTCCTTGACTGAGAATGCAGTTGAGTGTAAAGATTAGGTTTATTTTAAGCAGCAATTAATGATATAGCTTGAGCTATGGAGGAAATTTATGTTATGACTTTGTGTAACTTTACCTGTTTGATGTCAGCAGGATGGATGGAGCCAACATGGATGAAGACGAACTCCTGGACTACGACGTTCAGATGATCATTCAGGAGTCGTGTCAGAGAGAACACCTGACAGAATCAGGGAGGTACAACATCAGCCAGCTTCATCATCCAAATACAAGTTTGACATGATACTTTTTTCTAAACCTTACCATCATCTTCCCATTTGTACATTTAGGAGTGGAGCTCTGAAGCTTGTGGATGCTATTGAACGAGGTAAATTTCTCATAATAGCCTATATACTTTTTATATCAGACATCATGATAACACAAACAAACAAACTATGTCAATTGTCAGTGGAGTCCGGTAGTGATATATAGAGATGTTTCTGGTTAAACTAAAAGGATCTTACTCTTTAATAAAAAACTCTGTCTCTGTAGGAATCCTATCATCATGCTGTCAGACACTTAAAATATCAATCTGAGCCTGTCAGTGACAAAAACAAGAACTTTAGTGGACGTCTATTGACATGGACAACTGCCCAGGGTCAATTGTCAAAGTACATGCACGAGTTCTAAACTCAATACTTTGTCAGGACCTACTTTTTAAGGTTGGATAACAGAACTAAACTTTTGGTTGAATCATCAATCCAAAAGATAATATAACTGGTTCTTCAGTTAAAAAGTTGAAGGAACAAGACTTTGTTCATAAAAACTTGGTGCATTTTGTGAAGAAAGATCCAATCACCGAGCTTCAAATTATGTGACTGCTAAAGAAAGGTAGGAGCTGGAGAACAGACAATGATTCACAGCAGGAGCAGACTCTGACTGAAACTGTCTCTGCAGGTGACATGTTGGCTCTGCAGGAGCTCTGTGATTTCCCAGCAGCCTTCAGTCAGGAGGACGAGCATGGCTGGTATCCTCTGCATAGGGCGGCAGTGCAACCTCTGGTCTCGGTCCTGGAGACGGTGCTGTATGGTGGGTAAGAGGTCCAAACTTTTATTTCACATAACAGTCAAAGGGAGGGAAGGGAACAGGTGCTGGTGGTGATGCAGGTTATAACTAGACTTTAATTTTCAAACGCTAGATGGCGGCACAATGATTTTCTAAAAACAAAAACAAAAAACACAAGATATAAACACCAGTGTTTGGGTCGTGTGGGTGAGGCTCTCATGCACACCCAGAATGACTGGTTCTGGTTTGTGCACCAAAATCCGAACCATTCAGAGCATCTTGACCAAAAATAAAGTGGTGTGGAACCTGAGCGAACCATGATGGAGAAGGCAACAAGAGAGGATGGAGAAGTCATGTGAGAAACTGTAGGAAATAAAGAGCTGCTGTGGTCTGCTTACAAATATAACAGAACATATGCTCACAGGTGATTTAAGTGAACCACCGCTGGGCAAGGTCCTCCATTAATGACAGTGGTTCCACTTAAGCCTGGTGGAAACATGGGCCGGTTCACCAGATAGAACCACGGTTCCAAGAATCAAAGATAGCTGGGTGAAAAATGGCTAAGAGAGGCCCGGTAGAAACTATATGAAACTTGGACGGTCCTCCGACCCCCATTTTTAAATCCTTCTTAGCGTACACATACTTATCACAATATCACTCACTGTGATCAATATCACAGCAGGGTTAAGACATTCTGGCGTAGCAGCAATATGCTTCTGTAATTTTGCATTCAGATGAGAGGATTCTTATCACCTTCTAGGTGAGTTCTGAACAGTTAACACAACACTGATCTAATCAGTCAGTCTGTATGTGCTGGTGCAGAGGTGATTATTTTGGACTGTTGGCTGAATTCAGTAAAATAAAGTGGAACTTTTCTTGTGTGTTTCAGCGTCTTTCAGACTGACTCTGGAGGAAAAGACTCTGGAGGGTGAGACCTTCCTGACTTTAGCAGTCAAAGCTGGTTTGGTGGAAAATGTGAAGATGCTGCTGGACCATGGAGCGTCTCCTTACACCACCAACAGCAAGAATGAGTCTCCTCTGCTTTTAGGTCAGAATAGCATCTACCAACAGTCTGTCCCTTTGTTGCTTCACAGCAGACATGTAGACAAAACTTTTGGAGAGGATTTTTCCACTTCGTCTTCCTCTCATGTCCTCCCTGCAGCAGTCAGAGCCAGATCATATCAGATGGTCTCCTGTCTGATAGCTGGAGGAGCTCAGGTGGGGCAGGTGTGTCTGAAGAAGTGGACGGCCATGCACGAGGCCTCCAGGGCCGGGTGCATCCACGTCATGGAGCTCCTGCTGCAGCACGGAGGTCAGGTTTCACAGACAGACCAGCATGGAGTGACTCCTCTGGGCATCGCAGCAGAATATAGCCATGCTGAGGTCCTGGAGCTCCTCATCAAACATGGTGAACTGAGAATACCACACAACTTTTCTGTTTCTGATGGTCAGTTTCAGTACTCAGATTCAAAGAAAGGTTCTTTCTGGGTTGCGCCAAACTTTCTGCAATCCTTAAAGAAATTATTTAGAGTTGCAGGTGTTTAACATGACGGTCAGAAGGATCAGAATTTGGCAAAGGCTGAGATTTCCTGAACTTTGTCATCTTTGTGAACCTGCTTCAAAATGAATAACTCTCCTCTCAAATTAAGGTGCTGATGTGAACGCTCAGGCGCCCAATGGCGACAGCGTCCTGTATGATGCTGCAGGTTCAGGGAATCCAGACTGTATCGACATCCTGCTGCAGCACGGAGCAAATCCCAACATCCACAACCTGAGCTCCCAGCTGCCGATCCATCGAGCGGCGTACGAAGGACATTACCTGTGAGTAGGCCAGTGTCAGAAAAGCATTAGCACAGTGTTGTCCATTTTATGTCTAGTTTAAAGAGAGAGTGGAAGCTAGGGAACTAGGTTTTTACTGCTGACACCCTGATCAGCTTTCTAAAAGGGTACTCCACCGATTCAGCACTGGAATCATTTAGCACCCAACATGTCTAAGATGCTGCAAACTGACTTTAAACCAACCAAACACTCAAAGTAATCTATTCCTTCTCTCCATCAGAGCTTTGAGGATTTTGATCCCAATCACGACCCGGCGAGCCTTGAGGCTCTCAGGTCACAGCCCCATCCACTCCGCTGCTGATGGAGGCCACACTCACTGCCTGGAACTGCTGCTGCAGAAAGGTTTCGATGTCAACGCACTGTTAGCCCCTCACATCTCTGAAAACTACGGCGACATGAGGAAGAGCCCGCTATACTTCGCAGTCTCCAATGGGGATGCGACCTGTACCGAGATGCTGCTGAAATCTGGAGCCAAACCTGACCTGGACCCACTGTGCTGCCTCCTGGTGGCTGTCAGGTCAGGACGCTATGAGATCGTGAAGCTGCTGCTGGCAGCCAAAGCAAACGTGAACTGTTACTTCACGGCGGTGAACGACACCGTGTTTCCTACAGCGCTGCAGTACTGCCTGAAGGATGAGGTTATGATGAGACTGCTGCTCAATAACGGCTATGATGCTGAAAAGTGTTTCTGTTGCAACCATGACGACGACTGGGATGACCTGACTGAGTCTGATTACTCACAGCATCAGGAGGAGAAAGTCGCTGTGAGTCCTTTTCTTACCTTCGGAGGCCGTCTGGTGACATCTGAAGGGAAAAAGTGTTGAGTGGCTTCTGTCACTCGACATTAGACATGGAGTAATTATTAACAAGAGACATTTTGTGACCAAGGACTAGGATCTCCTTCCCATGTGTCAAGAGAGTTGTGGCCACAAAATATATTTTCTTTCCTTCAAATGGCACCAGAGGGGCTCCGTACTTTACTTTCTTTAAAATGATCTTTATGTTATTTACCATGAATTGATTTAAAGTGCAAACAAAGATTGTGCTATTATGTGCACAGTTAAATTTTTAATTTTTAATTTTTAATAGATTAATAGACAATCTCCATGAATTTTGAATCACTTATCAAGATTTAACTTATAAAAAAGTATTTTTCAGCTCTTGGAAATTGTGATGAGCATTTTTCATTTCCAAAATAATCAGCAGATTAATCAGTAATGAAAATAATTTCTTGACCTCTAGAGGCTGCAATGTTTAGTGAAATTTCTCTGTCGTGTCTAAACAGATTAAGTACCTCTCTGTAACAGATGAATCTCCTCTGTTTTCCAGTTTTGTGATTTTGTCAGTGTCTCCTGGCTGGTGAGCCTGGTGGGCCGAGTCGTGTTCATCCTCCTCGAGTACGTTGGTCAGGTTTCTCTCTGCGGCAAACTGACAAAGATCTTGGAGAAACACAAAGAGTGGCCTCACATTCAGCGGACCACACGTGAGTTAACTTTATGGTAGAAACAATCAGAATTTAAAGAACTGCTACAGAACTGTTACAGATCTGTTTGGTGTCACTTTGGTTCAAACCATTTGTTTCTCTGTGATCCAGGCAACACTCGCTCTCTGTCTCACCTGACCAGAGTGGTGATCCGGAAACACCTGAGCTGCAGCGGTCTGATGTCCATCCAGCTGCCCAACAGGCTGAAGGACTACCTGGTGTTCAAAGACAACGACCTGTACTCCAAAATCATCTGCAGGGAGGACTGAGGGGAGGAGGATTTCTCTCTGATCTACTGAGTCTTAAACATTAGCAATGACTCTGTGTGTTTTATTTTATTTTTTTTACTTTTGTGGCTTTTGTAACGGGGCCTGTATTTATCAAATGTATAAAAGTTACACTTAAGAACCAAAGAACCAACTCAGGAGTCAAATCTGAGCAGTTTCTTCTACGATTAGTGAAGCTTATCAGTGCTTTCACACCGTCCTTGTTTGGTCTGGACCGTCTGACCTTTCAGTTTTTGGACCTTTGGTTTGGTCTGAACCAAAACAGCAGATCTGGTTCAGACCAAACCAAAGGTCCAAAATTTGATCTGACCAAATGAGGTGGTCTGGATCTAGATCAAACTGAATCATGGATCAAGTCCAAAGTCATTTTTTAGCAGTCTGATAAATACAAGCCCTGATTTGTACTGTATGACTGTAAATGATTTTTTTCACTCTGCTTCAAGTAACTAAATAACTAAGATTATTATTGTCTCAACTGTTGCACAAAATAACTATAAAATAACTGCAGTTAGTTCCTGATCAGTGTCAGTCACTTCTTCACTGTGTCAGGTGACTCAGATTTCTGGGACTCAAGTGTTGGAGGATGTAGCCTCTTAGTTGTGACTCTGTATGTGGAAATACAGCAGACCAGGTGATGTTCAGACCATTACGTAACCAAAAGCAGGAAATGTATATACTGTAAATTCTCAAATAAAAGCCAGCATTCAAACAGTGTCCAAGTCTCAAATACTACCTGATGCTAATCAATTACAGTCACCTCTACTTGGCCTTATTTTTTCAAGTTACTGTCAGTAAAATTCACTGTCAGAAAAATCTCCTCAGTTCCTGGTAGACTTTTAATATGAAACATCTGCAGGAAGTGTTGCATTTAATTAACAGAAATTTGGACTCAAATCGATGAATACTTCTCACCCTTAACGGTCGGCATCTTGCCTACATCGTAGAAGGGGAGGGACCAGTAACATATTTTCAAAGTTGTGAAAAGGGCAGCCTAGAAAGGAGGACACACTGGCAGCAATGATGGTGGTGTAATGTACATATTACATGAAATGGGACACACACAAGAAAGAAAAACTAAAATTTTTAAGTCTAGTGAGCAAAGCAGCCAGTGGATATTTTGGTGGGTGACAATCGTGGTCACGTTATGATTGTCATTTCTGGTAAGTGACTGACTTGAGACGTGAGTTCCTGTTGAAATTCACACACATATAGAGCAGGTCGAGACTTATGTATCTTATTTCTGACACAGTGGTTGTCTTTCCAGAGAAGTTGAGGTTTTTGTCCCCATCTAGTGGCCACTGGAGGAACTACAGCTGCTCATTCCCCAGAACACAACACACAGTGACCACAGTGAGATCTGCTTTCTCTGGCTGACAGACAGTAAAAGCAGATCAACTCTAAGTTTAACCCCCTGACCTCCAGAGACAACAACAACAACAACATGGCTCCACATTCTGGCAGGTCACCTGAGCACCTGATAACAGAAGGAGGTCGCATTGTTTTGAACGACCTCCAAAACTGTTCACACCAGCTGGAAGTGAGGTCGGATCTGAGGCGGCCGTAAACCAGCAGGTGTGTTAATGTGCTAAACAAAGCAAAGCACAAAGAGATTAATGTGAGACAATAAAACAAGAAACACATGACACATCACAGGCTTTTCAGATGTCATTACTCTTTCATGTCATTTTTCTTTTCTTCTTTCTTTCTTTCTTTCTTTCTTTCTTGTCACACATAGATCATTATCTGGTGCTTGACATCCACACATCACCCACATCATACTGTCACATCATGATTACAAAGTGCCATTAATTCAAGGTCCATTTATAGTTTGTTTTATTGTCTCTGAAGTGGATTTCTCTTGTTTTCAGACAGGCATAACAAGCAATGTCATGCATGGGAGCAGCTACACAACAACACACACTAACAACAACCTTATTGTTTACGTCTGGCAGCAGCTGGCATCCTGTGATGAAGTCCTCAAAGAGCACACTCAGATACCAGCATGTCAGATCCAGTTAGTTCCAGTAAGATGAGAACACGTTCTTATAAATAGATGCTGACAGCACTCATTTCAGCACCGCTATTGGCATTGAGAACAGCCCACAATATATAAAAAGAAACCCAAGAAAAGAGATGGACAGGAGAGGGCAGTGATGAACATTACATTTGGTACAACCATGCCAAGTAAAAAAGCACCAGAGCAGAAACAGAACTGCCATCTACACCTGCTTCCATAGTGGAGGCATTTTACTACAACACCATCTTAGCTGTCCAATCAGAGGGTTCAGACCTGAAAGTCACACTGTAAGATTCATACATGCATCCCTGCATAGAGGATGTGACTAACTGGTTCAGTCACAAACAACAAGCTAACAAAGTTTATTCCAGATTATGTGGACACTTCTGTCTTATTATAACAGCTCGTAAGAATGTAAACAGTCTGTACCACACAGCTGATATGACAGATGCCCCCATGTTTTCCCTTAAAGGTCAACAAACTAACCCCTAACCCAATGAGATGGTTTGCAGCTGGTTAATGACGCAAATTTGCATCTTAAAGTTCACCAGAGCTTTCCTTTACCCAGTAAGAAGCCAGTTGGGGTAGTTCAGGCGTCTCATTAGGATCCTACTGGGCGCCTTCCTTTGGAGGTTTTGGCTGGCATATCCAACTGGGCAGAGACCCCAGGATAGACCCAGAGCCTCAGGACCCCCCAGAAGGAGCTGGAAAACATTGCTGAGAAGACGGACGTCTGGAATATCCTGCTTAGTCCGCTGCCACTGCAACCCAACCCCGGATAAGCACTGGCATTTTGCAACAAACTGAGAACATTATGGTTATGTGGTGTGATTACTGGGGTGCCCCAGGAAATTCTCTTTTTAGATGCACATGTCCAGTCCTTTAAATGAAGGCGAAGCAGAATAATTGTAAAAACAAAACCTAACAGCC
Source organism: Lates japonicus (assembly GCA_033238685.1). NCBI lineage: Eukaryota > Metazoa > Chordata > Actinopteri > Centropomidae > Lates > Lates japonicus. The sequence continues at coordinate 4,166,136 of BRZM01000047.1, forward strand.
TCACTATGTCAAATTGTTTAACAGCTTATGAAACCACCTCTCCAGTAGCAGAAGCAGGATATTACCTTTTGTAATGAATGATAACAAACTCAGGTTTTCTTAGCATGCTCATTTAGTCATTTTTTTCATCATCATGCTGTGATGTGCATGAAAATAGGAACTTTTTTCAAAGCTTTTCTTGACAGCAGAGAACTGAGGTTATAAGCTCTGTCATCACAAAATCAAACCTGACAGAGAGATTTTGTGAAAAGGAAAATGTGGAGTCAGAATTTCTTGAAATAAAATATTTCTATTCAGCAGCTGATCTCCAAATCTCAAATATCAGAGTGTCTTTAAAAAGCAGCACAGATAATTCTAACTGAACGGGTTTAAACCTGCAGTAATCACCAGTTTGATCCTTTTGTTTTGTAACTCAACCGGTTTCCCTCCTTGAGCTGGACTGCACAGCTGGATGACTGATGCTAATCAACAATAATCCTGGTCAAAGGTCAAATTTACAGCAGATTTAGGATGAGAGTGGTGTTATGTCACTGAGAGTCTTTTCACTTCAGACGAGTAACATGATAGAGCTTGTTAAACACGCTCAGTGATTGATGCCTGTTGTTACTGAGCTCTGATGGTTGCCCTGACAACCACATAACAAACTACCCACCCACTGCTGATGAAGATGATGATTAAAAGCTCCAGAGCAGTTACTAAATGGACTTGGAGGTGAGATTACTCTATCAATCTGTTGTGTTTCTGTTTCTACAGTTTCTATTATCACTGTAGTTAACCTTTCTTAAGCTTTGAACTTGATATGACAGATCGGGTTTTCTTCCACCAAATGTCCATAAGAAAGTTGAGGATTATTTCTCTGTCCTGACTTGACATTGTTGTGTCCTGGTGTAAACATTAGTGTCCACCATCAGTCCTCCTCAGCGCTAGCCAGAGCTGCACTGTACTTAATCCCATCATCCTCAGGGAGAACAAGTGTTTCCCCGACAACACCACAACCACGCTGTGTTTCTGTGTCCTGACACGTTACATAACGCCGTAGAGCTTCATCTCTGATCTCTCCCCGCAGAGTTTTGTTCCCTTCGTTTCTTTCGAGGCACGAGTCGCTGATGAGCTCTCAGCACAGGCCACTCAGAGGGCTCACATTCCTGCAGTAAGCCTATCTCATTGACCCCCCCACCCGACACCCTAAAAAAAGACAGGCATGACAGAGGCATGGTGGCCCTCCCCTTTCTCCCTGTCAGGGTCCTCTAGCAGCTGGGACCAGTAGATGAACAAGCAGTCAGCAGTCAACCACAGCATCCCTGATCTGAAGGAATCTGAAGGAGGACGAGTCAATGAATGAAAGCAAGAAAGAGAGAGCAATCTAAAGAAGATTTAATCAATATATGAAGTGGTAAAAGTACAAGAAGAAGAGTGAAAGTTAAAGATTTGAAGAGTCCTAAAACCAGCAGTGAACCATGAGTACCTTTGGGTACCGCAGGGAGCTGAAGAAGTACGAGGAGGTGGATGAAGACGAGCTGTTGGCCATGCTGTCCTCCGAGGAGCTCCAGGAGCTGGAGAGGGAACTGGCAGACCTCGACCCCGATGACAACGTCCCCATTGGCCTGAGGCAGAAAGACCAGACCGCCAAAACCCCAACGGGGACCTTTGACAGGGACGCTCTGCTGAAATACTGGGAGGATGAGAACAAGAAGCTGCTGGAGGAGGGGAAGGTGGAGTCCAACGGCGTACAGGTGAGAGGAGTCTTTGCTTGTACCTTCATCACTTTTGACAGAAAAAAGCTGAGCAAATGTTGGATTATCTCTTTGTAGTAGCAAGTTTTTTTTACTAGAAATGAATTGCAACCAGTGGCTGTATGGAAGTCACATTAAACAAAACCTGTGGTCAGAAATTCTGTTGTTTACTCCAACTGATAAATTATGTTTATGTAAAACTGCACTATTAGGTTTTATATTAACAACTGATTAAAAAACTGTGTGTGATGAAGCCAAAGGTGAATTATTAGAAGTTACAGAGCTTTTTATCCTCTTTTACCTTGTAGTTTTCTGTGATCTGGCTCAGTCTCAGTGTTTCCAGTTGCAGCAGCTGTTTTTTTTTTTAAAAAAAAACATGCTCTGATGAACCCACTGTTCACGACTTGCTGCAGACACCGTTAGAAACAACATGCAGAACAAACAGATTTGAGTGACAAACTAAACAATCTCATGCTGTCAAAATAAGACTCCTGATGCAGATCAACACCCTGACGGCATTTTCAGAAAATCAGAAAACAGATTCAATTTCAGTTTGGGATTAAGCAACCACTCTAACAATTTACTTGTATGTCCTTTGTGGCTCTAGAGGATAATGAGCATGAGCATGAGCATATAACTTATCAGGGTATTTCAGCTTGGGCTTAGAGATTACAAATTTATAACAAAAACACACTGGAGGTGCAACAGAAACACAGATTTTTTACCAGGCTGATAAGTGTCCAATTACATTTTGAGAAATGTTTGACCCATACAAGGGACTAAAAGTCAGGATATCTCCTCCTCTGTTGCCCCAATTCTGTTTTTAAAAACAAGTCCTCCTCTTTGGAGGTGCAATACTGGAGTACACACGTATTGCTAAAAATGACTGATTCACATCACTGTATGTCACTGCCATGTCCATGCAGTCCTTCATAACTTTCAGATGCATGTTTATCATCGTGTAATCAGACATAAACCCACTGGTACATTATGTATAATGATGTAGAAAGTGTCACATGTTTCCAGTTTACTTTAATGTGTTGCTGGAAAACAGTCTAAAAATACAGCCTGTCTGAGAAATGCCAGCTTTAATGAGTGTCTGCCAGCGTTGGAGAGGGTTCTTAATTAAAAGCCAGAGGCTGGAGAATGTCAGGGTCCAACCTAATTTTCTATCCTGTTATCATCTGCAGGAGGGGCGGCCAGATAAAAGCAGGGGGGAGCGAGTGTCAGCGACCAGCAGTAACAGCAGCAAATCTCTGGACAATGACAGGAAGAAGATTTTAAATAAAGACAAGAAAGCACAGAATGTTTTTGTCAAAAATGACGCAAAGGTGGACAAGACTGAAAAGAAAGATGAGTGTAAAAAGGAGGCTCCAATCAGGAGTAAATGTCCTCAGAAGAATGGTCCGTCAAAAGGTTCATGGAGCGAATCAAAGAGGACTGAAACCACAGATCAAAACTTGAACTCGACCTCTGACAGACCGAGTGGGAACCCGATCATCATCGACAAAGCTCTGGAGCAGATTCTGGGAGACGATCCCACGATGAATGAAGTCAACCTCAACAACATCGAAGACATCTCCCAGGAGACCTTGCTTCGTTTTGCTGAGGCACTGTGCACAAACACCCACGTGCATGTTTTCAGTCTCGCCAACACCCATGCTGACGACCGGGTCGCCTTTGCCATCTCCAAGATGCTCCGTGAGAACTGCTCCATCAGAAACCTGAACATCGAGTCCAACTTTGTGTCTGGTCAAGGCATCCTGGCCCTGCTGACGGCGCTGCAGCACAACAGGACACTGGTGGAGCTTCGCTTTCACAACCAGAGGCACATCTGTGGGGGTAAAGTAGAGATGGAAATGGTCCAGTTGCTGAGGGAGAACACCACTCTGCTCAAGCTCGGCTACCAGTTTGACCTCCCTGGACCCAGGATGACGGCAACCAGCATCCTGACACGCAACCAAGACCAACAGCGACAGAGGAGACTTCAGCAGAAGAAGGAACAGAGTCCTCCAGAGGTGTCAGGACAAGTTTCTGGATCATCTGCAGAAAACAGACCATTAAAAAAGCCATCACAATCCTCTAAGACTGTTGAAAATCAGAACAGAAATCCTCCTCCACCTCCATCTCTTGACCCGCCAACAAGGAAGATCGCCGAAATGGTCAAACAGCATGAAGGCTCAAACACCACAAAGGGTCAATCAAACCAGAGGAAACCGAAGTCAAAGAAGCTCAAGAATGGTGCCAATGAAAAAGAGAGCGCAGATATCCTTAAAGACCTGAAGAACGCTTTGAAACCATCACTTCAGAAGAGACGAGACGAATCGTCCCGCCTGCCGCCACCACAGAGGTCAAGCCGCGATGACCTAATGGCAGCAATTCGTGGAAGCAGCATCAGGTCTTTAAAAAGGGTAAGACTTCCTGTGAGTCTGTCACTGCCTGATCCATGTCAGGGGTTTGAAGAAATTCTGTTTTGCTTGAGTGAAAGCATCCCAGACATAATTTAGCCTCAAAAAGCCATTAGACCCCCTCAGTGTGAGTGCCTGCTGTCATCAGACGACAGTCTCTGTCAGTCTGTGAATTCCTCAACTCTCAGTCAGGTTATAAATAGTTTGACTTCTTCACTGCTGTTTGATAAGACTGATGGCTCAGAGAGCTGCTGGGAAGAGCAGACGAGCTGAAAAAGTGTTGGCCAGACTTTCACCAAGAGTAGAAGTCAGAGTTTGGCCTTTTGTGAAAGTTGTCAAAGTCCGTCCACTAAGTTCTTGTTTTTGCCACTGACAGATTGTTATTCTCAGTGTCTGACAACATGATGATAGGATTCCTCCAGAGACAGAACTTTTTATTAAAGAGGAAGATCCTTTCAGTTTAAACAGAAACATCTCTATATATCACTACCAGACTCCATTGACAAAAACAGGAATTTTACTGAGCAGAACACAGGAGCTGCTGAAATACAACATTTTTTATTATTTTTTTTTACTGTTGTTAATAGAGTCTGGTTGTGATATACAGAAATGTTTCTGGTTAAACAAAAAGGACCTTACAGTCTAAAATCTGCTGTAACTGAATAACGTTGTCGTTTCAGGTGGATCTGTCGCAGACCTGAACTCCCCTACTGATCTCAACTCAACTCTTCTCACTTTGTATTGAAATATTTGAATTTTTACTTCACACCAAATGTCACTTTTTAACAGTACCTTATTTAACTTGTCACACAGTGGAGCAGCAGACTGCACTTCTCTGTTTCAGTTGTTACTGTAATATTTTGTTACTGTGTGAAACCTACTGTGAATATACTGACGTGTAGAGAAATAAAAGCTCATGTCCTGACTCAGTTTACACGTTCATCAGCACTAAACTCTTTAAAGGTTTTGTTCCTGTTGTTTTTGATACAGAAACCTATGATGGTCTAATTTGTAGAAACATAAATGTCTTCATTTCCTCAGGCTCAGGATCAGAATAATGTTCTTTAAAATGTTTTACTGATAAATCTACTTTTCAAAATTTGAAAGGCTCAAAGGCAGGTAGAACACCACAACTGTTTTTTACTTATGAAACTGTAAGTATCAAATCACTGAGCTGTTCAAAACAGGCTCTTAAAAGGTGTCATCACTTGACTTGATGTAAAAGCTCCATGTTGGCGACCTGAGAGGAGGATCAACCCCCGTGTTCTCTAATAAAAGCCGCTCACAGAGGGATTAAACTCTACTACAAACTCACACAGAGGGTTGTTATATGATCAGACTTCAGCAACAGCTGCTGCTTACTGTCCATCAACACTCCCAGACTTTAACACAGGACAGAGATACAGACAGGTTTACACTGTATGTGACAGGTGATTTGTTTTTAAAGGTCTACTACAGATTAATCCTAGGTTCTTGTTTAATTACCTTGTTCAAAGGTCCTGTTTACACAACAACGGTTTTTGTACACAACGGTAAACCTTTGTTGCAGTTTGCCTTTTGTTCACAAGACAGCAGCGATTTAGGGGCCTGAAAATGCAACCATAGTGGAAACTGGAGATACGCAAACTGTGACAACACTGCCCAACCTTGTGCACGGCTTTTACGTTTTCAGCCTATTGGTGAGTTCCAGTTGCACTCGGAAGTCTGAATTTCTGAGTTCATAGTCGGAAGTTTCAACCGGAATGCCCCCTGAAATCGGACCAACGGCACCAACCCTGACATAAGACAAAATGACTGCTACTCGCATCAGTAGCAGTAGTTTACTGTTTATAGCAGTTCTGTCTTATTTGACATTTAGTCAGGTTTTACCCATGGATATGTTGGATGTGCAAAATATTGCGTGGAGCATTGTTATAGACTGATATTGCACTGTACAAAGATCACAGCTCCCCCTCCCCACAGAGGAACGTTTCATTTGATCTTACTTCAACTGGCAGAGACTCAGATCCATCTGTCTGTATATGAATCAGTTTCTAATCCAGTCTATTTACACACAGAGTCACTGGAGTTCATTAAACAGCTGCTCAGAGTAAATACAGACCCCCCCTCCCTCAGGGACGTGTGTGGGGTTTACTGTGACTAAGTGACCGCTCATTACAACATTTCACATCTTTAATAAAATGCCACTTAAATGTTACGACTCATGTTTAATTGGAGGGAAATTAAATCCTCAGCTCACAGAGTGCTGAGAGACACAGCAGCAGGTCTGAGTATCTGATACTGTACTTGCTCTATTACTCATCACAAAATGAGTCCAATCAGCGACATTAAAACCACTGACAGGTGAATAACACTGATCATCTCGTTATAATGGCATGTAGAGGTCTGAGCGATGTCTCTAAATGTACCACTAATCGTTGCGATCCATCCGATAGTTGTCCATTTCACTCAAAACTTCATGATGGTGCCAGGATCAATAAAGTCATTAAGATTCATCCTCTAAGGACCACGAACATCTGTTTGCGATTTCTGTGGACCGACCAACCACCTGATCAACGGCGCCATCCCTACACCCGGGCTGCTAGCATAGCTAAGAGACAAATACTAAAAAATTGTCAGGAAAAGTTGGATGGTGACCTCTAGAGGGCGTCAAAGCAAGACAATTTAAAATTCCACACACAGCATTTTTAAACCCTTACCTGCTTTCACCTAAAACTTACCTGCCATCTTCGACTTAAGACTATTTCAATACCACGATGAAAAATGTAAAGTAATATCTATTTCGTGATTTATGTTTCATGATTACACTGAGTCCACTAATGACCAAACAACCGATTCCAAGCACAACACGAACTCCACATCAGCACAAAAACACACAAAAAAGTTTTATCAAGCTCGACTGGTCAAACAGGAATGTGACCGACGATAAAAAGAAAACTAGAGTCAACATCTGACAACACTGCAGAGTCACAAATATAGGTTATAGTCAAACTATAACAACAGAAGAACCACAGCGGTGAGTAAACATTTTGTACAATAAGATCATTCACTCCACACACGGTATATCACATAGTGTACACTGTGATGGTTGGACGACTGGTTCAGAGCATCTCCACAACGGAAGGTCAAGTATGAATCTGCCACGAATTAGGGCGATCAATCCGATACTTGTCCAGAACATTTCACTGAAAACCTCACGATGGTGACAAGAACAAGTCATTAGGGTTCGTCCTCTGACGACCATGAATCGAAATTTCATGGCAATCTGTGGACTGACCACCCAGATCTACAGCACCCTCAAGGCGTTACGGATGTATCGCGTTCACAAAAACAGGATGGACGGCCCAACAACCCGAAAAGATCTCCGACCACGACCAGAGAATCAGAACCAGTCTGAGAAAGAACAAGAGACGCATTTCTCTGTAAATATTAACATTTATTTAAGTATACAATTTAGTATTCTCATATTCTCGTTGCCCCCCCCCCCACCCACCCCTCCCGACCCTTTTCACAGGTTCATCGTCAGTATCTCGGCTTCTTGATGCAGCATTAAGCCTCGCTGGAGGACGGTAAAAACTCTAAAGACGAACAGTTAAAACGAGCGTCGATTATTTCTTTGCACCGCTTACAGACGGAGGATCACAGGCATCGCCAAACCCACAAGCTGCTTGCAAATGCCACATTTGGTTCATTATTATTTGCTCTTTTTTTTAATATTATTCTCCATGAGGAGAAGCATTTACAGTTGCATTGCATAAAATTATAGTTTGTTAACTGAAGGACGGAAAAAGATGATGATTTTTCAAATTATTATTTAGTTTTTTTCTAATAACATTTGTTTGAAATACTGACCAGAGCGATGCTGACGCTTCTTCCTGCAAAAAATAACGGAATGATGTCACAACAAAAACCGACCAAACGTACGAACAAAACTCCCATCATTTCACAAAATGCCACAGTGTGTGTGTGAGTTAATGTGTGTGGACGTATTTTTGTATTAAACAAAAGAAATGTGCTGAACTCAAACATCGTCAGTCATGTTTGTTATCTATGGAGTCTGGAAAAAAAAAAAAACTGAAGATGTACTTTTGCAAGATCCCACGAAACTTTCTTGATATCTTGCAAAAGTTTCTAGAGATCTTACAAAATGTACTTGATACCAGGAAACTTCTGTGAGCTCAAGAAACTTTTGTGAGATCTCAAAAAACTTCTACGAGATCTTGCAAAACTTTTGTGAGATCTTGAGAGTTTCTTGGGATCTTGCAGAAGTAAAAAGTTTCTCGAGATCTTGAAAGATGTACTTTTGCGAGATCTCAAGAAACTTTTGTGAAATCTCAAGAAACTTGTGAGATCCTGAGAAACTTCTGTGAGAAACTTTTGCGATATCTTGAGAAAGTACAGCTTTTATTTTCCCCCAACTTTCATAGTTTTTTCCTCCTCCATGTCTCCTCTGTAGTAATCGCATTTAAAGGCTGCAAAAACCGCAAAACCTTTAGCTTTTAAAAGTGTCCGCTGTCACGGTTTCCTGCCTGAAGTGAAATAAAAATTATTTTTGACAAACGCACACCCAAGAAAAAAACAAAACTGTACTATCATAGAAACTGTGTGCAAATAAACGACTGTAATTACATAAAAATAAAAAGTTGAAGATCCACGTGAGGCGACCAGGCCGCCATGTTTTGGTCAACGAAATGTCTTCATGAAAAAATAACACAACTAAACTACATTTTTTTTAGGAAACTCGAAGGTATGAAAAGAAGCACAGTAAGAAAATAGTGTTATCTCGCATTTTAAACCGACCGCTATCAAACACAAAGAGGATCCTGCCTGTTTGGTCGCACGTACGTCGTCTCCCTTTAAAGTTTCGCAAACAACAAATGGAATGAAAACACGAAGAAGAAATGACAAGTAAAAATATTTCCCAAGGATCAAACGAGGACTCAGATTCCTCTCTGTGGAGCAGCTAGTGTTTTATATTATTGATTATTGATAATGAAATGTAGTCGGCTGCGTCTCCACGTTGTGCTGATGATGAATTTAAGTGCTTTCTAATGACAGGACGAGGGGGGAAGTGGACGGTCCATAACGACGAGGGTGCGCGACGAACGTTACAGATTTAACGGATGAGGTATTGCACAGATTAATTATCATAATCATAGAAAAACAAAAAAGCAAAAAAGGCAAAAATAAATATACAGCAAATTCATACAACATTTACATTACAATTTTAGTCAGATTCTGGAAGATTTTAAGAAGATATTTTAGTGTCAGCGATAGGTGGAGGGGGTGGACAGGGGAGGGTTGGAGGAACAGGAGAGTCATTACTAGTCGTCCCACTCGTCGTCGTCCTCAAAGTCCTCGTCTTCGTCGTCATCCTCGTCTTCGTCTAGAGAAGGAAAACATAAAAGGAAAATTTACAGAGAGAACAAATCTTTTTCAGAAGCCACAGGAAATACAGAACTGAGGAATTAGCATTCCACCTTAAAGGAAAAGTTTGGGAAGAAACATCACTATATATCACTACCAGACTCTATTGACAAAAACAGGAATTTTACAGAGCAGAACTGGAATACCTCTGCCTCCATCTGTTAGTGTGTTTGTTGTGTTGTGTGGTACTTTTACTTCAGTAAAGTATCTGATTACTTCTTCTACCACTGAAAGTCACACAGTAACACTAACACACTAACAGATGGAAGCAGTGGTATTCCAGCAGCTCCTGCGTTCTGCCCTGTAAAATTTCTGTTTTTGTCAATGGAGTCTGGTACTGACTACGGTCACGTTGAGTGTGTCCCAGGTGAATACAAACAGCCTGTCAGCAGAGGTACCTGAGGAATGGATGGCTTTGCTCCTCTTCTGCATCACTTCCATGAGAGCGCCAACGATGCCTGCAGTAGGAGCTGGCGTCGGAGGACCGGACTCTGGATGATCCGACACCTGGAGACAAACAAAACAGATCCAGCTCAGGTTGTTACAGGTACAATTACGTTTCTTTTTATTTGTTATTTTAATCTTTTGATTTTTCAGAAACACTCAGGGGAACTCTCATTTGTCAGATGACAAAATACAGTCCAGACTTTAGACTCTAGGCTCTAGTCTTACGGTCTTGAGCTGGATTCCCTGTCGGATCTGGTCCAGCAGGGCATCTCGCCCAGTGCTGGAGGCCGGCGCTCGGTGGTTCTGCTCCACCTTCTTCAGCTGGGTTCCTCCTCTGATCTGCTCCAGCAGCGCCGACTTCCCGCCAGGGCTTGGCGAATAGGGAGGAGAGTCTCCGCCTCCGCCTCCGCCGTCCAGCTCCAGAGGAGGAGGAGGGCCGGGTGGGGGAGGTGGAGGAGGAGGTGGGGGAGGAGGAGCAGGGGCAGAGCCGCCACATGACTGGAGACTGCTGGGCAGCGGGGAGGAGGAGGAGGCGGGGCTTGAGGGGCAATGGAGAGTCTTGAGGCGGGCTGGAGGAGGAGGTGGAGGCTGGTGGTGGTGGTGATGGTGGGAGGAGGAGGCTGGTGACCTCCTCTGGTGGGAGGTGGAGGGGCGGGGCACAGAGTTCCTGGTCTGGAGAGGGCGGAGGAGGCCAGGCAGGCGCTCTGGATGGAGGAGGAGAGCAGCCTCTGGATGGAGAGGGAGGAGGGAGGTGCAGAGCTGTGGGAGGGAGGAGGAGGGTCCGCCCACGAGAAGGGAGGTGGAGGGCTGAGGGGAGGAGGCCACGAGATCAGGTTTAACATCACCTGGATTTATACTCGATGTTTGAAGCTATGGCGTAAATATGGCGGCTCGTCCAGACATGAAAAAAGATCATCATTTATCCAAACTGTGGGCGTCCCAAGTTCAGATTCAGATCACTCTGCTTTTCAATCTCTCCTGATTTCACACCAGCTCAGGTTAGCATGGATAACATGAACAGAAACTGTAGAGAATAAAAAACATCAGACACAAGGCCGTTTCATCTGCGACTCGTCTGTCGTCGACAGAAAATAAAGGAGAGCGGAGAAACCTTAAGTTCAAAAGATGAGCAAAAATAATCATTTCTGTGAATTTAAAATGATGAAAATACACTATTTATTAGGTCAAAACAGACAGTGCTTAAAAATACTTGGGCTTCTGATTTGATGTACATCCCACAGATCTCAGGTGTCGTGTTCTTGGTGCCAGCTCTCACCTGAGGTAAGCTGTCAATCACTCTGTGATGCAGCGTAAACTACAAATCAGATTTAACTTTTTAAAATGAAGAAGGCGATTCAATGGAACACTGCAGGCGAGGGATGGCGAAGATTAATGGTGATAAATTTTATCCATCATGCTTGGAATCCCAACAGATTTATTTCAAATCATCGAGGAGGTTGTATACGTGTGTCTTAAAGCAATACAATGAAGAGCAGAAGTTTGGGCGTGGGAACATTCCAGCTCAAACTGTATATTGTATGTTAATGCCTCTCAGTTGAGTCTGATCAATAAATCTTTAAATGCTTAAATATAAAGCCTACAGCAGCGTGGAATTATCTCTCCTGCCCGGCTGCTGATAGTATCGATAACTTCGCCAAAACAAAATCCTGATGACACTGTGAGAGCTTCATTTGTTCTTCACTGGAGGCTGCAGTGTTTGATTATTATTTCTGGCTAGTTTGATAATCAGATATCTCCTCAGGGTGTATTGATGTCCTCACCCTGCCTCCTCAGCTCGTTCTTCCACGGCCTCCACCCCTCCCTTCTTCATTAATCGTAGATGACGCACGGGCGTCTCTGGGTCCTTCCAGCTGGGCCTCCAGGATGCCTTTTATGTCGAACAGGTTCTTCAGTTCAGGGTCAGGTTGTTCCAGCTGCAACATCGAAGACCACGGAAGCAATTTAGATCCTGATGAAGAAATCTGTGTTGTGTTTATCTAGTCTTTAATCAAACACTGTTTCCTGATCTGGACTCAACTCCACTGAGTTTTGACTGTATTTTTTAATGTTTGGTCCATTTCATTGTTCAAAACAGTTCCACACCTCTTTGACTTTAAGACGTGTATTCATTTTGTCCACAATTACAGTCAATGATTTGAGTTTCTGCCGTCAGTCACAGCGTCAGTCTCTGATCTGGTGGCCATCAGGTGGAAGTACACCCTGCCTCCAGCCTGACAACAATCCTCCATCTCAAATGTTAACCTGCAGCTCCTCTGTGACTGTGTGCGTTCAGGACCGTCCGACGAGCTCGTTAAACCCGTCATGTCTGAACACAGCGTTTGTTAGCAAACAAACTTAAAGACGACACGCATCAGCAGCTCTGGTCAGCGTTTCTAAACAGCTTCCAAACATCTTAAATGCAGTTTTCATGTTAACGTCCCCGACAACCTCTGTAGTCTCATTTAGACACTCGTTATCAATCGCCTTTTTTAAGACACGTAAAAGCTTCCAAACATCAGGGTGAGGATTTACTGACCCATTTATGTGGAGAATAAAACCTGAAATGTCACGACTTGTGTTAAACCCTGAACCTTATTTCAGACATTTAACTTCAGAAACACACTGACTTTGGGACGAGGGAACAGGAAGTGCTAACATGCTAACATGCTAACATGCAGGACTGTATTCACGTTAGATGGCAGAAAGTGAAGCTCATAGGGAACCAGTCTATACTACGATGGCCTTTACACTGTGTAATCAACATTTACTTCGTAAAGTTAAAACAAAATCAGGTCAATAAAACTTTATTTATACAACACGATGGTGGAGAGAGGTGCCGGATGCAGCTTTTTGTGCCACATTTAAAAACAGGAGCCATATAGGGGTTTGTATTTATTCTAATTAATTAGTTAATTAAGTAGTGTCTGCGGCCTGCAGCTGTGTAACGAGTTCACGAAGCTTCATCCTGATTCTCTGGAACGTTCTGTGTCTGCAGCTTCTGAGACGTAGCGAGATGTTTGTGAATATGAGCAGGAAGCAACAAGAGCCTATTGTGTGATTATTTCATCATGCAGCAACCACACAGGTCACTAGTGTGTTCCTGTGTGTGTGTGTGTGTAGGATACTTACATCAAAACCTGTGTTTGGATCCCAGCCCACGTGACCGATGTGCCTGAAGAAGACGGGACAGATATGTGGTGAGATCACACACGTGTCCACACACACACACACACACAAATATAAATTAGGTAACTATTTAGCATGTGTGCACGTGCGGCCTTGTGCATGTTAACAGTGAACCCCACACACACTGGTCAGACAGTGTGGTCATTGAACTCAGACTTTACTGAGTGTTTTCAGGTCTGTGCTGCTTCAGTCCAACTTCTTCCATCTAGACATTTTCGTCAGCTGAAGCACGTTTGTAAAAGTGTTTTAAGGGAGGAAGTCAGTGTTTATTATCTCCTCAGACTGGTTGACAGTTGAGCTGTGAAAGTTTAGCAGATTAACGACAAACTTTCTGTACGTTTCATCCTGATTTGTTACCAAACCATCATCAGTTCCTGGTTTGAGTGGGCGCTCCTTGTTTTGTCTCTTCACTAATCCTGAGTATTTCTTCTACTCAGACTGAGAAAGCAGTAAAACAATATCCTCTGTGTCTCTGGAGAGGAGGCAGTGCTCCTACTCAGGTATCTCTGCTTCTGCAGAGCCTGGTTATATGAGAAAGCTACAAGGACATGAGGACATATGGAAGCTTTGGTTCGACGCTCTCCTGTAGCAGCAAAACTAGAAAGAAATACAAACCAACACAAGATAAAACAATAGGCACAGTAATATACAGTATATAAAACAATAACAAGGATAATAATAAATACTGAGAGGTAGAATGGTGACAAACTGGTGGGACATTTTGGGAAATATGGGACAAAGCTGAGCCCATAGTCTAGTGATTGTGATGCCTTTATTCACGGTGTAGCTCAAAACTCCTTCACGAAAAGACACTGTTTGTGCAAAAGGCTATTTATTTGTGTAAAACCCAGGACGGTCAGGAGATCTCTGCACAGATTTCTGAGCACTCATACTAACAAATCTGTCTCAACTGGAGCTGAAAAGCGATCAATCAATGGATGAAGTATATGCGATTAACTGTCGAGTCATTTTCAAGCAAACTTCCAACATTTTCTGGTCTAGATTCTCTCCAGTGTTCTGTGTTTTCTGTTTTATATCCTGTAAACTACAGATTTCTTTGCGTTTTGAACTGTTGATTAGACAAAATAAGAGCGTCTTTGAATGAGAGCTGATCTAGAAAATAAAACATTTCATTGATCCTTTGAACAAAAGAGACTTGGAGCTTGCTTCAGATTCTTCCATAATATTTCGTTCTCTTCTTTGGTTCATTTCTTGTCAGGTGTTCTGACCTCTGACATATTATTGATCCCTCATATATTTGTGCTTAATCAACTGGAAACCAACACGACTGAATGACTGGGTGGAAACTGCATCACGTTCTGTTTCAGTGAGTTTCAATCTGTGGTCTGCTGACTCACTGGAAGTTGCTGGGCGTGCGATGTCGTATCGTCAGCTTCTTCTTCTTGCGCTGGTCTTCTTGTCCCATGCGGGTCAGGCCGCCATGGCTCAGCATGTTGTTGAGGTGGAGTACTGACTGCTGGTGGCTGTGGGAGTTGTGGAATCGGACGGTCTCTGGGTTCCTCCCAGTGTCCACCGTGGCCATGGTAGAGCGGACCTGCAAAGAGACAATAAAGTGAGTTCAGTTCTATGACTTCAGACCTGCAGATACTGTGGATGCAGCCTTGCAGGACTTCAGATTGTTGGTCTGGTTTGGGCAGTATATAATCAGGCAGCCGTCTGACTCTCAAACACCATCATCAATATGCCTTTAATAATCCCTGGTACCTGAGGGATCAATATGGCAGAGTCTGCTGTAAACTATGTTTCATGTTCTCTGACAGTGATTTCATCCGTCTGTTCTGAAACACCCCATGATCCATCTTTTCTAATATACTAAATGTCAGGTAGCGCTCCCTCCTCCCTGTTGATGTCGAATGTTCAGTCCCACCAGATCCTAAGTAATCTCCACAAACATGGCTGACATCTGACACCTTTTTCAATCCTGCTAATCCCAGTCCAAATCCCAGTTCCCCATGAATGATAGATGTCTCGACCAGACCAACAGGCTGAGATTCAGCTCATGAAGTCCAGGACTGGGTTGGGGCTGTGGGAGATGCATGGGATGGATTTCTGTGGTACTGACTAGAAACCTTCTATACAAATTATTGATAAATGACAAAGATTTGGTACCAAGTTTTGATGCATATATAACTTTGTCCAGTTCTGAAAGGAGTCTAAACCAAATATCTGATCATAATCCTGTCAGATGGTCCTGATTAAAATAATAATTTTACCAGTTTAAGATGCATTTAGACAAAGGTTGTGAAAAACAACACACACACACACACAAATATAAATTAGTACAGCAACTATTTAGCATGTGCACGTGGGCGGCCTTGTGCGCATGTTAAACAGTGAACCCCCCACACACACTGGTCAGACAGTGTGGTCATTGAGGCTCAGACTTTACTGAGTGTTTCAGGTCTGTGGCTGCTTCAGTCCAACTTCTTCCATCTGAACATTTTAAATCAGCTGAAACTGCACGTTTGTAAAAGTGTTTTTAAGGAGGAAGTCCAGTGTTTATTATCTCCCTCAGACTGAATTTGACAGTTGAGCTGTGAAAGTTTTAGCAGATTAACGACAAACTTTCTGCACGTTTCATCCCTGATTTCTATTTACCAAACCATCCATCAGTTCCTGGTTTAGTGGACGCTCCACTTGTTTTGTCTCTTCACTAATCCTGAGTGTTTCTTCTACTCAGACTGAGGAAACGGTAAAACAATGTCCTCTGTGTCTCTGGAGGAGACGAGTGTCACCACTCGAGTATCTCTGCTTCACCACGGAAACTACAGATTTATACCAGAAAGCTACAAGGACATGAGGACATATGGAAGCTTTGGTTAGACGCTCTCCTGTAGCAGCAAAACTGAAAAATACAAACCAACACAAGATAAAAACAATAGGCACAGTAATATACAGTATATAAAACAATAACAAGGATAATAATAAATACACAGAGGTAGAGTAGTGACAAACTGGTGGGACATTTTGGGAAATATGGGACAAAGCTAGACCCATAGTCTAGTGATTGTGATGCCTTTATTCACGGTGTGAAAGCTCAGAAAAACTCCTTACGAAAAGAGATTTACTGTTTAATGCAAAAACTGTTGTTGTGTAAACAGGACAGTCAGGAGATCTCTGCACAGATTTCTGAGCACTCCTTTTTTAACAAATCTGTCTCCAACTGGAGCTGAAAACGATCAATCAATGGACAAGAAACTATACTGATTAACTGTCCGAGTCATTTTTCAAGCAAAACTTCCAACATTTTTCTGGTCTAGATTCTCCAGTGTTCTGTGTTTCTGTTTTATATCCCTGTAAACTGAATTTCTTTGCGTTTTGAACTGTTGATTAGACAAAATAAGACGTCTTTGAATCGACTGATCTAGAAAATAAAACATTTTCATTGATCCTTTGAACTTAAAGAGACTTGGAGCTTGCTTCAGATTCTTCCATAATATTTCATGATTTCTCTTCTTTGGTTCATTTTCTTGTCAGAGTGTTCTGACCTCTGACCTTAACTGTTGATCCCCTCATATATTTGTGCTTAATCAACTGAAACCAACACGACTGAATGACTGGGTGGAAACTGCATCACGTTCTGTTTCAGTGAGGTTTCAATCTGTGGTGCGCGACTCACTGGAAGTTGCTGGGCGTGCCGATGTCGGCCTTCGTCAGCTTCTTCTTCTTGCCTTTGGTCTTCTTGTCCTTGCGGGTCAGGCCGCCATGGCTCAGCATGTTGTTGAGGTGGTACGGCTGCTGGTGGCTGTGGGAGTTGTGGAATCGGACGTTGTTGATCTCTGGGTTCTTGATGTCCACCGTGGCCATGGGCAGAGCCGGACCTGCAAAGACAATAAAGTGAGTTCAGTTCTATGACTTCAGACCTGCAGATACTGTGGATGCAACATGCAGGACTTCAGATTGTTGGTCTGGTTTTTAGAGCAGTATATAATCGAACTGACCCGTCCTGACTCTCAAACACCATCATCAATATGCCTTTAATAATCCCTGGTACCTGAGGGATCAATATGGCAGAGGTCTGCTGTAAACTGTGTTTCATGTTCTCTGACAGTGATTTCATCCGTCTGTTCTGAGCTTTTATGATCCATCTTTTTCTAATATAAATGTCAGGCAGCGGCGCTCCCTCTCCTCCTGTTGGTCGCGGGCCATTCAGTCCTCGAATCCCTCGTAATCTCCACAAACCGCAGCAGCATCTGACATAACCACTAATCCACTGCTAATCCCAGTCCAAATCCCCCGGATTCCCCATGAATGTTAGATGTCTACGACCAGACCAACAGGCTCGATTCAGCTCCGCAGAGATCCAGGACTGGGTTGGGGGGCTGGTGGGAGATGCATGGGATGGTTCTGTGGTACTGACTGAAAACCTTCTATACTGAAATTATTGATAAATGACAAAAGATTTGGTACCAAGTTTTGATGCATATGTAACTTTGTCCAGTTCTGAAAGTCTAAACCAAATATCTGATCATAATCCTGTTTGTCAGATAGATCCTGATTAAAATAATAATTTTACCAGTTTAAGATGCATTTAGACAAAGTTCTTGTATGAAAAACATGTTTATATTTCTCAGAATAAAGTACTGAATAAGGTATTGATATTATAGCAGTAAAAGTTTTTTTTTTTAACTCAATGGATGCTTTATCTAGAGTTGTAATGAGTTGGGTTTGTGTTCAGTTATTTCTAATATGATTCATATGGCGACACAGCTCATTGCAATACAGATTAATTGGGATATTCATGTGTTTTTAAATACACTTGCCATACATGTCATTATTATGTATGAAAAATGGCATTGAAATGTTTTAACTCAGCACCTTGGATGTATCAAGAGAACTGGATGAACGAATGTCTCAAACCATGATCACATAAAAAGTAATTTCCAGGTGTTCCTTTGATTTACAGCAGTCTGTTCTTGTGTCTTGCTGTCAATAATTAAGACGTCATTTAGAGAAGAACTTCAAGACATTTGAAGTGGTTACCACCATCGCTTCCATGGTATCCAATAATTTCCAATATGTGGCCAATTAATCCAAACTGCAAGACACTTGGATTTGAACTTGCCGAACTCCTTACTGACAAAGGTCGCCAGCTCACTTCAGACCAAAAGCTGCTTGCTTCATTGCTAAAGCTCAAAACAGTCTTGACCAGCAACAACCTGTAACATAAGAAGCGAGTGAAACAATGTGGATAATCCCTGAATGACCAACATGAGCAGCTACCAGTGTTTTTTCTTGATGAGGACAAGAACAACATATTGGAAGAGGAGACAAACATTCGTCTCCCAAACAAATCCAGAGCAACGATGTTGCACGTTTCCCTGCTGAAATGTCAGAATGAATCTGTGCCACTGGAGAGAAACTTCAGTGAAAGAACGATCTCAGGCACGAATCCATGAAGTTGATTGAAGAGACGACTGATCTGTTCAGTTTATGTTAATCCTGCTCTTTACGGCGTCAGTGTTTGCCAACAGTCAGAGGGCTTAATGAAAGTGAACACACAGACACAGCTGCAGAGGAGAAGATTTAAATTAAAGCTCTGATGCTCTGGGACCGTTTATTCACAGCTTTGGTCATGTTGGAAAACAAACACAGTCAAAGGTGATTTTTCATTTTGGAAATCTCCGAGGACGGAGATAAGAGCTGCTCACACGCCATTTTTATCCACAAAACCTGTCAGATTGACGACTTTTAAATAAACATGAGGCACCAAAAGCTGCTTCTACCACTCCCTACCATGATGCATTCAGAAGCAAGGACATGCCCACAATTTTGGCAATAAAATAGTCACCACGTCACTTCAGAGGCGTCAGTTTAAACCCTGTTCATGCTGATCTGTTGAGACTTTTTGCCCTCACACCATCCAGAACACAGAACAACTTTTTGTAAATGACCTCTAACGTGGATCAAGCTGAAAACGTCAGCCATGTTTAAACATCGACAGGAAACCAAGCCTTTACAAACTGCTGATGTAAACCTGTCCAGTTTAATGTTGTGGTCGATCAGTGGACGAAAATTTTCTTCCCTTGTCCATAAACCAAGCCTCTGTGTTGCACTTTTCTAAACTCTGAGCAACTTTTACAAACATAAAACCTTTGTGGTTTAAACAGCAATAACTGAACCTATCTGCAGGCGTCTCTTCTCTAATGTTAGTCTATGGGGAAAAGGCTTTTTAGGGTTGCACAGGACTTTTTGCTGTAGTATCACAGTTGGCCACTGGGGTCCATCAAAAGGCTCAGGCCCTGTTTACAAAACAACACTTTTGCATAAAACGCAACATAAATCTTTGTTGTGGTTTTCTTTGTTCACACAACAGGCCTAAAAACACAAACTTTTGAAACTAGGTTCCAGAGTGTAACCATTTAAAAACACCACCACTACGTTCTCAGCCTAACAGCCATGTGCGAATAGAAGAACAACAATGGCGAACGATCGACTCATCAAGTTACATCACCATCTACTGGCCTGGCTGCATACCACCATGTTTTCACATGTTTTTGCAGATGCACAAAATTCATTTTCAGAATGTTGTCTTGTGAACACAGAAGGAGAAACTTTTCAGTTTTTGGTTGTTGTTGTGTAAATGGGGCCTGAGTTTGCAGACCAAAAGAAAACTGAACCATTTTCCAGTTGTTCAGGCGTTTCAGTGTTGTAAGTGATCAACAACCTGAAAACAGTTTGGATGCACCCTGTTATCACATGTTAACACTTATAAACATCATGCTAGCTCAGTGTAGACATAGCCCACAGAATACACCTGTTCTCATTAACTTCTATCTGTATTTATTGTCTGAGGTGACTCAGCAAACATGAACAAACAATTCTTTGTGGAGTGATGACATTTATATACAAACCAGTGTTCAGCAGCAGTGACTGTGGGGATTACAGATTAGGCCTAATGTGCATCACAACAGGGTTTAAAGGGAACAACAGAGACCATGTGGTCCACATATGGCACAGATGGGCTTCCTGCTGACCAGATTAACCTGCACAAGACTCGGCTCTGTGTCAGTGTGCGAGTCACGCTGTCTGTGAAACAACGCCGCTGCCGACGTGTCAGGAAACACCACAACTCAACAATGATGCTAAAAAAAGATGCTACACGAGCATGAGCACTGTTTTTAATCAGTGACTTCTACATGAAAACACTGAGCTGCTCTGTCAGACCACAATCTGTTTCTGCTGGATACAAAGACAACAGTCTCACAACATTTTCTGATCTCACACAGAACACACTGAGACTCCAAACAGACCCCAGAACTGCAGATCTCACTCAAACCTTGTTGGTGAATCCAGGTCAGAGCGACCAAAAGCACTGGAGGGCTCCAGCAGCACTCAGGTAGATGCCTGGACATTTAATGCAAGAAAAAAGAAACAAGACGAAGTAAAAACCTGGTATATGGTTGGACCGTGTAGGAGCTTGCAAAATTATGAAACCCTATTGCAATGAGTGTTTCTCCTGCCGGGCTGCTGACAGTGTCGTCAGCCAGCACACTGGTAGTTTCTGCTTTAGCTGTGCAAATTCCCATGGTGGACATGAAGCTTTCGGCAGGTTCACAGAGCTCTGCAAACACCTGATACTGGAGCTGAGAGAACTGAAGCAAGCAAACAGAAACAAGTCGCACTTCTGATGATGTAACAGAAACTGTTCCAGTCGTACTGAAAGAGCGACACCCAATGGGAAATGCCCAACATCCAGTCGACCACTGGTATAACTCTATCACTCACTCAGTCACAGACATTCATGTTTACAGGGCTGGCCTCGTTGTGTAGCTGTATGTGAATGAGCTTGAGGGGAGTATGTGCAGTATTTCTAAGTCTGGATCAGGATCTTCGCAGTTGGTGGTTGTGAAAAGAACTGGAAAACTCACTGGATGATTCAGCAACATGGATTACAAATCAATTAAACCAAAAAAGGCTCAGCTCTCATTTGCTATTTTAACACTGGATTTAGTAGAAAGTTTCCTACTTTTTCTCTTTATTTAATTGTTTTCTTATTTATTTAGTGGTTAATTTATCTCCATTTTTGTTATGTCCTGCTGTAGTGTTTGTTGTTTGGCATGGGTGGTTGAATCTTGTGTTCATTCTTGTGTTATTGGAGCTTTTGTGGTTTGATTTGAAAAACATTAAAAAAGAGAAGGTTACAAATAGATATTGATATAACATCATGATCTCAAGATACTTGGCCTAAAAATAAATTAAAACTGTATGTGCCACTGATCAATATTAAGAGTTCAACATACCATTTTTAGGGTCACCTCTTTTCTCTGCAAAAGAAAAATTAACAGAGTTATAGTTTGATAACAGAATCAACAGGATGTCTAACTTCATAAAATGAACGATAGTTTTTTAAGGAGGTGAGAGAAGAAGCTGAGCTGTTTGAGAGTCAGAGAGAGATGCTGAGGTGGTTGTTAGTACGATTCTGTAGCGGTCAGAGAGAAGATGACAGTTTAACGCCCTCAGGTGTCGAAGCTGTCAGAGGCAAAATGCTGCCTCGCGTCTTCGACGCCGCGGGCAAAACAGTCAAGAAGCAGAGTTCAGGAAGTCTTCAAGCAGAAGAGGAGAAGCAAAAGGTTTGAAAGCTGAGTGTCTGTGGGTGTTTGAACCCTCAGTCATCATCACAGTTTGAGGAGGGAGCTTCAAAAAGGCCGGCATGCTGAGAGGAGCTGGAGGGAAGCCAGAGAGGAGCCTCGCTGCAGAGACGTTTACTGCACTGACGGTTTTACTACGGCAGAGAGAAACACACCGAGCTCACAGCAGCAGAGAGAGGAACAGGAGCGTCGCCACACCAAACCTCAACTCATGTCCTCAGAAAAAGTGACAAACACAGGAGGGAAACAGAGCATTACACCGTGACTTTGGTTTGGTCTGATTCGTCCTTTCTGCCTCTAAACATCTGTTTGCAAATATCACACCAGCAAAACAAAACCATGAATCCTCCATGTTTACTGTCACGGTCTTTAGCCCATGAGCGAGGTGGAGAGGTGTGGGACCCAGATTCAGGCTGTTAGTAGAAGAGGAGGTGAGGAAGGTCGCACGGGTCAAACTCACCGGTTTTGCGTTGCCGTCGGTTGAGCAGGTCGTTGATGGCGACTCTGAATCTTTTGGCCTCTTCTTCGCTGGCAAAATTCAGACCGATCTGACAGGTCTGAGAGGAAGAAGGAGGAGGAACCACTGATGATTAAAAAGCCATCTTTCTTTAAATAAAAACATACTCAACAGCAATATCATCTGCACACTTAAACCTGACGTTTCATTTAGATAACAGGCACTGTCTGGAGTTATTTATACTGTTGATTCTGGGCCTGTAGTCTCCTGGTTGACTGGTTGGTCGATATGATCTCATCTGGCCAGATTCTCATTGGTTAAAACACCTCTGCTTTCACAACCTTGAACTCGTCCAACCTCATGGAGACTGCTATGTCTAAAATCATTTAACGTTTATTGAATGAATGTTGAATTGAAGACTTGGGTGCACACATTTAGTGAGAATTTACATTTAAAAACATAAAGTTTCACATCATTTTGGATCATTATCATCACCATATCTGTGTACAAACATCTGGAAAGCTGGAGCAGATTAAAAAAATAAACAACACCCAAAATGCCAAAAGACAAACCTTGGTAAAGAAGTTCATTGGAGACCAACTATGACCTTTAAATCTGGGGAAAGTCATGCAGGTAGTTTAGATTTGACATTAATTTGATTGCGGTGGTGATCACCACAGCTTGGCTGCTGCACCTAACCCTTACACTGGAAAGAGAAAACCTGTTTACTGAGTGTTTACTTGAAGTCGTCTCCAGGCAAACTGACACCATTGCTATGTCTCAATTCTGTGCGTCCACACTAAGAAGTCTAGAAACATGCAGTGAAATATCTGCCCCCAGTGACCAATCGATTGGTAGGAGAGAAGATACGATTTCAGTCGATCAGGATTTTCTTTGGCTGATTCACTGGTGATGAAAAACCAACACACTCTTTAGTTCAGCTTCCTTTATCCTTTAACTTCCAGAAGCTCCAACAGCTTTTTAAAGAGCTGACACATCCTGAGACCCTGCAGCTGCTTCACATTAACGCCTGTGGCCGTGAGAAAGAAGCAAAGAGTGATCAGACCCTGATGTGGATATCTGACTGTGTGTAAACACATTCAGCCATTATCACACTTTATTATGAACAGAGGAGGAGCCAACCAGCTGCTGTGGACGTTTTTCTGGTTTTGAGGTAAACGTTAAAAAAAAGCTTCACACTCACGTCTCCTGCAAAAGAGATGAAGTAGGACCTGGAGCTGCTGATGGAGAAGTTGTGGTACAGTTCCTGTTCATACATGGTTTTCCCTTCCTGCAAAGAGAGAGAAAGAAATACCTGTGTCAGACAGTAAACACACATCAGCAGCTGGTAATTCACTTTGATCCATTACGGCTGCACCATTGATTGTTCATCATCTTTAAAGCATTAATTTCTTTTGATGACTGTCTACAGTCTGTCCACAACCCACACGCTGCAAAGGCAGAGTCAACCCTCTGAGACCCACAGAGACATTTACCTTTTGGTTTTTGCCTTATAAAGTTTTCATTTTTAATAGTATCATCAAGTTTAACACAAATCAGCACAGGCTCAGCTAATCTGTCACTCAAGAAGGACTCCTACACAAGACAACAGGGGATATCAGCCCATAAACAAAGCAAAAAACTGATGTTGAATTTTTTGTCATTCTCTTCAAAAAAGCACTGAAGCCATGAACGTCAAAACTGAAAGTTTCACAAACTTATTAGGATTGTGTTTTAGAAATGTGACGGTCCATGTCATCAACTAAGATGGTGGATGATAAACTTTCAAACTCTCACTAACTTTCTAAGAAGAAAGGCTTTTGTAGAAGAGCTCAGAGCTAAATGAAATGACCAGTTGGAAGCTTAGTGGTGGAGACGTTGACGTCATGTGACCGTGGTGTAGTTGGTTTATAGCCTAACATTAGCTTTTTACTTCTGGAGATTGGATTTAGGCTTCAAACATCAGAACAGTGGTGTTCATCTGTGAAGATTATCTGATCAACTAAACCTGGAAGGATCAGAAACTTTAGTTGGTCTCAGTTTATTTTCTGGAGTTGGTACCATTGGGGGCAGCTGTGGCTCAGGAGGTAGAGTGGTCGCCCACCAATCAGAAGGTCAGTGGTTCGATCCCTGCCGAAGTATCCTTGGGCAAGATACTGAACCCCAAATCGCCCCCGATGCGTGTGTGCATTGGTGTATTATGTGTGTGTGAATGGGTGAATGTGATGTAGTGTGAAGTGTGACCGCTTTGAGTGGTCAATCCGACTAGAAAAGCACGATATAGATACAGTCCATTTACTTGTATTTGTAGACACAGACCTGAGAGTGGCATCAGTCCATGTTGAACTGTATCAACCATCCTCTGGTACCGAGTTAGAGCTTCACTCACCTTGATATCAAACACTCTGATGAAGTAGGACCTCTGTGGGTTGTCTTTGACCAGACAGGCCACTCCACAGCACCTCTTCGCCCAGCTGCCGCTTCGCTCGGCCCCGTACACCTGGACCACTGCCGAACACAGAGTCTGGACAGAACCAGGACAGAGGGCAGGATTATCAAAATCTGTACTGTTCTTTAAAAAGACTAAAAATAAAACAGCTCAGTCAGGAGAATTTTAATCGCTCCTTTGGTTTGGTTTTGAGCAGACACATCTGGTTCCTTGTTTACAAGCTCCACATGTGAAACAGAGCAGCTGATGAGGAAGAAGAAATTTACAGGATGCAAAACTTTCCAGCCATGATAAGGATGACGTACACCTGCTGAACCAGGTGAGAACCAAGAGCAGCAACACTGAGACCTTTTCAAATCTGATTATTAAGTCACACATGCAAATATCTCGACGGTGGAACCAGAAACATGCAGAATAACACAGATACAATCTCTGTTTGGCGTTGGACTCGAGCTGAGAGTCGTCTCTTTAGCCTTAACGTGGTAATCCAGAGAATCCGACATTGTTTAACCTTTAGTTCTGCAGGACAGGAAGCCGAGTCCAGCTGCTGTCCTCAGCACTGTCCCGTCCCTCATCGTTCTGCTCTGGTTTGTGGTTTTGAGGTTCTTTCTGCAGAGGTCACACTGCGTTAAATCCTGAGCCAGGATTTCTCCCCCTCTGCGGCAGAAAAGTAACTCCAGCCACCGGGGGAGAGGAGAGGAAATGCCACTAGGCCAGTTTCCTCCTCTGTGATTTACGAGCATGGGTCAGAGGAGCAGCAGGAAACACTTTTCACCAAGAAATCACTGCTCAGCATCACAGAGGAAAGGTCAAAGGTCGGCTGTTGAAAGCCTCATTTAGGCTCTGTAAGTTCTCACAGAGGAAAAGTCTGCAGCTTTAAACTCAGACTCTTTGCAGGTTACAGCAGCTGGGACCTTTTCATTCATCAGTTTTTAGATTTTCCTTCACGGCATCGGTTTGACTCGAAAGAGAATTAATTTCAGGAGAAGTCGTCGATCAAACCAACACATGATCAATGATTCTCAGCTTCTTCGATATCAGGATTTAAACGGATCATCTTTGGTTTCTGGATGATCACCGCGTGCGAAAGAAAGAAATTCTGATGCCTACTTATTTTTCTGTTGAAATGTTGAGAAACTGACTTCAAACATCCGACAGTCATAAATTCAGTGGTTCCCCCCAAACTCTACATGTAATCTGCCTCCAGATTAATCCACCACCGAGCCCTTTAAAGTGCAGAGGGGCTCTCCACAAAGCCGGATTAGCAAATTAGCCACATAACTTTAGGAAGCTTAAATATCTCATATTTTCTGAAATCATGCTGCGTCGTTTAAGAAACCGTCTCCTTCCAAAACTGAACCCTGATACCACATTTAATATTCCAAGTTTTAATTTCCGATTTAAATCTCTATCAGCAGATTTAGCTTTAATAATATGACAGATATAAGTCTAACTTTCTAATCCTGCTTTGTGAGATAACCTCCACCCCCTCCTCCTTGGGTACAGCCCTCCATCTGTGTGTTTTTTGTGGAGGAGGAGATCAAGTCTGAGTACAAGTTATCCTAAATAATCACGGTTGCTACGGTTACGCCTGGCGTCCACACTCCTCCAGTGACTTCTGGACCCGTTTTAGTTTGAAAACTCCAGGGTCGTGTTTTTAGTCTGGACGGACAAAGACGATGACGCAGATGCCCACATTCACTTCCTGATTGGACTCTCAGTAACACGGAGAATGAATTACAGGAGTTTCTGACCTCTGAGTCTTTGATAGTTCGTAGTATTTTTTGCAACTAAGCAACAACTGCAGAGTCAACAATCTACTTCCTATTTACACTGACTCGCACATGCCCAGTGTAGGTGAACAGTCACGTGATCAGTGTTTTCAGGTGCGTTAATGTGGACAGAAATACAGAGCGAAAACTCTCATCTGGGTGGAGATGGTTTTAGTTTTAAAATGAAAACTTTAGTGTGGACAGCACATGAGACAGCTGTAGCTGTGAGAGCTACAATACAACAATGGCTGCCAAAAACAACACAACCACCAACAAACAGAGAGAGAGGTAACAACTGAGAACCTGAAATAAACCCAGTCAGGGACACAGATCAGATTATGAACAAGCTGCTGTTTTCAGTACTTTGTTTATGAAGATTTGCCATGAAAGCTGCAGCAGATTCTGTTACTTCATGTTTAATAATGGTAAATGTAAGACTGAGTGTTTTATTTATTTTACAATACAGAAAATACACCTTAACTTTTCTATTAAAACCTGTGTTTATTCAGCCAAAGAAGCCAAAATCCTCACACTGGACATTCTGTCCTAACTCAAGAGTCACATAAGAATTTTGTCTAGATAAAATTATGATTTAAATCAGAAGCTAAGTGAAAGAGTCAAAGAATAAGTCCTTTAAGTCAGTAAGACCAGTCTTATTTAGTTAATCTGACAGTTGTGACCTCTGCAGCTGCTTCTTGTTGTCGATCCTGCAGCCTCAGCTCCGGTTCACCTCTGAAACCTGCAGCAGCCGACAGTAAAAACCTGCTGAGCTGGGCTGCTACCACCACATTACATCACCCCCAGAGAGAGATCAGATTAAACTACACGCTCACATTTTAGGAGTTTTTGTCCTCGTGTACGTGCAGCAGGGATAAAACTCTGATCAGTGGTTCAATGTTCAGATGCTGCTGGTTTTTAACTTGGATGGTTTACAGCGAAGAGAAGTCGCTCTGAAGCGTCCAACGACAGTTTCATGCCTTCTTATCTCCACATGTCAAGAGGACAAATGACCATCCTTGATGAAGTGGAAGGAAACGCTGGACCCCCACAATTCCTTTCTCCATGCAAAGAAAGGAATTGTGGGATGCAAAGGAGTGTCACTATTTTAACATTAACTGAAGCCAATTTACTTGAACTTGATGTTGAGTTGTCCAACAAAGCTGTCAAACAATGTTTACATTTACTGGCAAACCTACAGAACAACATTTAAGGTGCCATTTTTAAGCACAGTGCAGCTGATTGGTTACGTCTTGTCACATGACCTGCTGAACACTTCCTGCAATCAAAAAAAGTTGAGATTTTTCCATCTCTGTGCATTGCCAGAAAAAACAGGCACTTTGCAACAAACACGTATCGCCATTGTACGCAAACGATGCGACTCCTGAACGACCTTTAACTCCGTCCGGTGTGCCACCTAAAGCCTTCCTAGGACTCCTGCTGATCCAGGTGTTACCACAGAAATCTGCTGCACTCTGGTTACAGTTTGGACCATTAGAGCTACAAGGGATTATTTCCAGTGCCATTTAATCATTCATTACTGCTTCAATTAATCTATTAATTACTGAATCTATATAATGTCATACTTAGTTTCCAGAAAATACTAATTTGCAGCTGTTTTTTAAAATATTAATGTTATCTTATTATAATTTAAAAATCATATTTAACATGATAGCAGCCTCCAAGCTTTGACTTTTAATGGTGGAAGGTCACAAATTGTTTACGTCTCAACCCGACCTGTCGAGGCAGATGGCCGCCCGCCCGGAGTCCGGTTCTGCTCGAGGTTTCTGCCTCTTAAAATGAAGTTTTTCCTCTCTACTGTCGCCTAATGCTGCTCATGGTGGGAACTGTTGGATCTGTCTCTGTAAATATAATCACATAAGGAGTGCGGTATAGAGCTGAAAAGTGCCTTGGGATCAGTTTTGGTGTCCAGGATTTCAAAGGGTCCAGATTTCATAACAACACCTGGGCCCGTGTTTTCACAACCAAAACCTGGTTCTGCTGCTTCATATCACCTCAGAGAGGTAAACTGGAGGAAAATGCACAGGCTGACATTTCTATATCTGGTCTGAGTGAATGTACCTGCAGCTTTTGTGAACCTGCAGGTGATAAACAAACGAAGGGTGAACTTACGGCGCATTTCCTGCCCAGGTAGCCGAACAGGCACTCGTTCTCCTGCGGGGTCAGGAGGAGGGAGCCGACGTTAGCGACCCTGCGGGGCGGAGGGTGGCTGTTCATGGCTCCGAAATCTTCTAGTTAACCCCGAAACGATGCGGTTATCCCCCGAATCGGGCTCGGCAAACTCTACTGATTACAGAAAATCCATGCGGGCTCCGGTTGCTGTGGCCTGCAACCGAATCATCTCCGCTGAGTCCGACTCCGGGCTGGAGGGCGGAGGAGGAGCACCGGGGGCGTTTTCTCCGGCTCGGTCCTGGTTAAGAAAGAACCCGAACTCCTCCGTTTGGTGTTAAATTAAAAAACAAGGAGCCCTTTTAAGCCCGTAAACGGAAAAACGCTCAACTTTCATTCGGAAACTCCAGCAGCTGCAGCGGCGATGCGTACATCCAACATGGCAGCAAGGCGGAGCAGACCACTTTAAAAAGCGAGGAGAGGGGGGTGTCGGTATGGACAAACTATCATTATTCACTGTGATGTGGATAACATTACGGTGTTAGCGAATAAACAGACAGAAATACGTCGTTTAACAGTAATCCTACGTTAGAACTGTGTGGCATTTGTGTTTTTAGTTCGCGGTGTAGATAAAATGTCGTTGCTAACATTAAATGGTTCGGTCCGATGTGGCAGCAGGAATGCAGCTCTGCGGAGGGAAAGGGAGGGGCGCGTGGATCGGGATGGGAGTGTGACGTAGCGAGGGGAGGAGCCAGATGGCAGAATATTTTGTACTAACGACATTGGCTTTTTTAAAGGCAAAAATAATATTCTGGTTTTTATTCACATGAAAAACAATAATTAGGGAAAATATCTCCAGAAAGAAAGTAATTTGTTACAGAAAATTATATTATATAAAATAAATACATAAAATGAAGTTTAAAAAAGGGTGTTTCCCTTCCACATGGCAAAACAACTCTATCATATTTTAGACTATATTGTTTTTCCTGCAGGTTTGGGGTTTCTAAGGATGATACTTACATTAAATCTGCGTATTAAACTCAGTACTGAGGGCCCCAGGACAGCAAAAAGCAACAAGCTTGCAAGTAAAAGTTTGTTTTTACCTGAAACACTTGATGTTACAGATAAACTTTGAAAAAATTCCTCCATATGTTATATCCCACCCCAACACAAGACACATAAACATCTCATCCACATTGACAAAGCCCAAGGCTGCTGCTCTGTCATAACAAATTAGCTTTAATTAACTTCTTAGGTGCTTTATCAAAGTCAATAAAATGAGGGTGAGGGTTGTGAAGGCAGTGGTGGCAGA
This sequence comes from Lates japonicus, assembly GCA_033238685.1. NCBI lineage: Eukaryota > Metazoa > Chordata > Actinopteri > Centropomidae > Lates > Lates japonicus. Next base: position 4,196,066 of record BRZM01000047.1, read on the forward strand.
TGGACAGACGGCAGCGGAGGTCGGCGTCCCGCAGGTCCCGCCCGTCAGCAGCATTAACACCAACACTAATCTGTAGACCAGCTGCTTCTATGCTCTGCTGTGTAAAACACTGAGCAGAGGCCAAACAGGAGGAGTTAAAGGACCATTCACAAATATCAGAGAACCTGCAATGTAACACTGACATCCTGCTGGTGTTGTAGTGTTCAGTGCAGCCTCTGGAGCCTCACCAGTTGTGGAGCCAAAAATGTAAATTTAACTTGAAGGTGGCGTGACCTGAAAGATGACATGGTCTTTAAAATGTAAAGATGGCATCCTCTGGAGAGCGGGAATGGGATCTGGACATTTCATGACAATCTGACCATGAGGTGTTGAGATATTGTACAGTCTGACAGTCGGTCTCTGTGGTCCAGACTGAAACATCGCAACAACTGGAAGGTGAAATGCAATTAAAACCCTCATACAAACACTCGTGGTCTCCAGAGGATGAATCCCATCGACGCTCAGTGACCCTCTGAGTTTTCCTCCAACCATCATGAGGTGTTTAGTTTTGTTTTCAATGAAATATCTTAACAACTACTGATTGGTCTGCCATGACCTTTCGTGCAGACATTTATGTTGATCTCAGCATTATTTCTAACAACTTTGTTGATCTGTTGACTTTGCATCAGGCATCAATTTACCCATCAGCCTCAGCTGTACTTTGTGTTCAGCACTAATTAGCCAATGTTAGCATGCTAAACTTAGATGGTGAAAATGGCTAACATTATACTCTTTAACCATCACTATGTTAGCATTATCACTGACCGCATGTTAGCATGTTGATGTTAGCATTTAGCTCAAAACATTGCTGTGTCTTAGTCTTTTGAGGCTCCACCCTGTGGCTGCAGCTTTTATCTCATGAATTAACAACTTATGTCATCTTGTTTCATACACACCTGTGAAAGACAGATGACAGTGATAATCTTCATTTTAACAGATGGTGAGGGGTCGAGGGGGGAGGGAGTTGTTGTTGTTGTTTTTGCAGATTTCCAGCAGAATAGACTCTGCTGCAAGGCTGAGACAGATCTGATGATGATCTTCATCTCGTCTTGTTCAGGTGTTTCTCAGGTTTGTAAATTTGCTGTGGAGGAAAAGTTCCCCCCCTATATCTGTCCTCCAGCTGTTACTCATCCAGATTGGAAGCTTTTCCCTGATGATATGATATAATAAGACAAGATAAATGTGATTCTGATCCTGAGATATAATTTTTATGAATAAAAACACATGTAAATATGTAAAGATCTCACATTTAAAAAATATAAACAACATTTTGTTAAAAATGAAATCAGGTTTGTAAACTTGTTGGCCTTTAACACCTTGTCATGTTTCATTGTTAGCAGCGCCAAACCCTTCACACTGTTTCATCTAAATAATCTTCTGAGGCTCAAACACGTAAAATGATCCGTTATTTAACAGACAGGTGTGAAGAACAATGTGGCCAATATCCCATATATATTCATGTATTTAACTGATGACACTACTAGAGATGGCGGGTTAGACACTGAGCTGTCCAAAGTGATTTATAGAGATGTTGCTGGTTAAACAAATAGGATCTTACTCTTTAATGAAAAGCTCTGTCTCTGTAGGAATCCTATCATATTGCTGTCAGACACTCATAACAACAATCTGAGGAAAATGCAAATAGGGAACACTGAAGGGATTTCTTTTACTATCTTCAGTTTCTGGTCAGTTGTTTCTCCAGCTGGAGGAATGTCCTCTGATTTAATCTAAAGTTAATATTTAGGTGGTGTAAACTTACCTGCTGTCAGTTCCAGGTGTGATATAAAGTAAATGTTTGTGCTGAGTCTGTCTGTTTGTTCAGACAGAAACTGATGATTCTGTACATTTCTGCAAGGCCAATGCAGAGGTGCGGCAGAGCTGAGAGTTAGTTTATAATCCTCCAGATGTTTCCTCAGCTGCACAGATGGGTGAGTACAACACCTTTCCCAGGGTCACTGCAGTGTCAAGAATCAGGGTCTGAGCTGCCACCGAAGACACTGGATCCTCTAGGCCAATTAACTGAACTGTTCTTCTTACCATTCCTGGCAGAAAAATATGGTTTTCTTGGCGATGTGGAGAAGACTTTGCAACAGTATTTTAATCTTCACATTGACCAGATTTTGACAGACTGTCTTTTGTGTTTGGTCTAGATTTTCTGGGGAGCGCTATGGGTGATCAGAAAGGTTCAGACCTAAAGACCCACGAAAACTGGCTTGGACCTTAGCATTTCTAAAATCCTGGCTACGGCTCTGTCTGGAATCTGATTTCATCACAGAAACTTCTCGATTCACTGGGCAAAATCCACCTCTCTGGTATTTATCTGTATGTTCAGTATGGTCCGAACAATATCACAGTATCACATCAATGTCACTGTCAATGGTCACTTTATTTTGCACAATTTTCATCTACCTCAATGACTATCACCATTTCTTCTATATTACAACTGCACATTTCACAACTACACATTTTTCTATTTATTACAGAGACTTTTTCTAATGCTGATTGCTGCACTTTAACTTTGTTACTTCTGTGCCTTTCTTATATTATATATATATTTTTTATTTTTCTGTTTTGGTCACCCTTGTTTCTTGCTGCTGTAACATGTGAATTTCCCACAAGTGGGATAAATAAAGTCTATCTTATCTTATCTTATGTACTTGACTGTTATTGTGGGGGTAAGTTCCTGAAGTTCCCATGTAGGTAACTGTCGTCCACATTGGGTAATAAGACCAGCAAATGAGCTCCAGCCTGTTTACTGTCTGGGGCTTCATCCCCTGTTTGGTCCAGTAAATGAGAGACCTGTTGGGCAAAGATGAGGAGGGGCCACACAAACAATAGTGGGGCATTTCTACCCCCTTTTAACACCCAGGAGACCGGAGAGACAGAGGGGACGGAGAGGCAGTTCAGAGGCTTTTCAGACAGACAATCTCTGTATCTGAGGTTAAAACAATAAAGGCGAGGTAATCATCAAAAAAGGAGGCTTCAATCCTCAGCATGGTCGGCAAAGACAGGAAGGTAAAGCTGTTTTCATTCCTATTATTGAAATGTTTTACCTCAGATTTGGTCACCTGTCTTTACACATCTGATCTACAACCATCATAAGAAACTATTATTTCTTGGAAGCTTTAGGTTAGTCAGAGATTTGATTTCATGAAATCGATATCGATACTGAGATGAAAGGTTTCTACTGCAGTGTTCCTTCAAAGGGAGGAAAAACAATGTCAAAATAATTTAAAAAACACAAATCACAAATTCATCTGCCTGTAACCGATGGTTTGAAGCCAGTTTAATGCTCACATCAGTGCAACTGCAACTGAATTACTTGGCTCAAAGTCAGAGTTTTTGTGAAACTGAAATAAGGTTTGAGATACTTAAGGATAAAAAACAGACAGATGGGTGGACAGACAGACTTGATGACTAAACTGTGAAAGTAAAATGTGAAACGCAGCTTCTGGTTGCTGCAGCAGTGAAGTGTCTCAGCGCTGGTGTTAATAAAACCATAAAATCACATCTGGAAAGTGCAGCAGAGAGACCGCAGCCTGAAAACCACACGTGAACACAATCAAGACTCCACTGAAAGCTGGAAATGAACCAGATATAATCAACATATGTGAGAGAGTGATGGAGGGTAAAGGCCTCTGTAGGCGACGTGTTGACGATCCAACAGGAACTTTGTTCAAAGGTGAAACTGTGCCTGATGATGCATGCAAGTTTGCCCTGAGGGTGGCGCTAGAGGAAAGGTCACAGGGTCATCAAATTCTAAAGGAGAACTCCTACTGTATATAGTGATGCTGTATTCGGGGGTCTCAGGCTGGTCTGGATGAGTCTAAGAGGGTGTGTTTGATTCAGCTCGTCCTGGGTAGTCTGGAAAATATGAAGCCAGCCTCGAATTAACGGTTTATGATCCACCGTTAATGTCCAGCGACCAGAGACAGAGTGACAGTCATTATTCAGCAACACCACACATCATGGTGGGTGTGTATATGTGTGTGTTGGGGGGGGCTTTAAAACCACAGAAAGTCTGAGTCAGACCCCTGATTTGACTTCCAACATGTGAGGAGTTGCAAATGTGTTTGCAAGATGAAGCCAGATCTGCTTAGTAAGTGAGTTGAGTTAACAAGTCTACTCTCTAGACTAGATGCCATCATGGACCTGATCCATAAAAAAACCTGGTCTGAGAACGAACCAGAGGACAGTCAGAACTGTTCTGAGCAGACAGAATGATAGTTAGACCAGATGCAGACTGTGGTGGATCTGCCTGCGACCTGTAGCCATACAACAGGATGCTGCCATGTCTGCAGCCTAAGCATTTTATTTGCCAAATGCATCATCATAAATTTTACAGGAAGCCAATGGAAGGATGCAAGAACAGAAATGATATATATATATATATAATATTGAATCTGATATTTGAGGGAAATGCACCAATAAACTGATGAACTACAGAGGTAAAGTTATCAGGCACAGTTAATACACTACAGCTTCCTTCACATTGACTCAAATTTTCAAATTTCAAGGCCCAAATGTGAATCTCACCAGAGGAAAAGTCAGGTGATCACCAAAGTAATCAGGATTCTCTGAGGATCATAAATATCTGTCAGTCCATTCAGTAGTTACAACTGTTGTGACGTTTCAATCTGGTGAACTGACATTGCCATCCACAGAGCCAACCCACCAGCATGGCAAAACATGATGAGGGTTGGCTCATGCTGACAGCCCCCCCCCCCCATCCTCCTCATCTGGATCCAGTTAGTTCAGTTCAGCTGCCTTTTCACCGTTTCGTTGTGTCTGTCTGAGATAAAACATCAAACCAAGTCTCCTGTGTCAGTTTGGACTCAGACTTTGCGTTTGGGGGGTCTTTCTTGTGGTCCAGAGTCTCTGCATTTCCAGAGGCTCCGGGCCTTTCTGTGGTTTGGAGGACAGCCTGAGTGGCTTCACCGCACTCTGTTTGTCTTGGATCAGCATCTTCCAGAAAAACCATCAGGATTATGAAAGTGGTGCGAGACACACAGCCTGAAGAAATGCTTTCCTAAGCTGAGCCGGACATGAGGAAAGTCTCTGATAAATTACAGCCTTCTTTAAATGTTTTGAAGGAAAAATTTCGACAATTTATCTGTGACTATTACTCTTGAGTCCTCCCATCTTCCACCGTCATCCCCTCCGACTCTCCACTCACTGATCCACATCCAAGATTACAGCGATCATAAAGTTCTCGTGCCATTAAAGCCATCAGAGAACATCAGATCCAGGCCAGCGCCTCCTGAGATGAATGAAAAGTTTAAATGATTGGAGAAGCCTCAGCCCACACCGGTGGTTTCCTACAGCCCTGCTCTGGTTACAATCCTGCACAGAGAATGATGGGAGATTTTCCGTTGCGTCCTTGGAGGCAACCTCAGTGGTCATGTTTCCCAAGAGCCGGGTCACAATGTCCTTCCCCCGTCTTTGGAAAAACTTAAATATGAATTACTTGCATATGAGGGGGCGCCAGTAGCAATTAGATGGGGAGAGTGTGTGTGTGTGGGGGGGTTATTACATAAAGAGCTGGAGGGAACAATTTCAGAAGAATGAGAAGAAAATAGAAGGCACAACTATAAAGAGACTAAATGTGATTGAGTATGTGCAACTGAGTATAAACAGAATGACTTTTTAAGCTTTGTGTATTTGTGGTTCCTAAGTAAAAATGCACATTTTTTAAAGCAAATTTCACTAAAAAACACAACTGCTTCACTTTGAAACTATTCAAAAATCTTGTCGTCAGTGTGTCACCTACTTCCATTTTGTAAACAAAGATGCATCCATGTATTTGTAAAATTTCCATATAAACCTTGTCTTGACCTTTTAACCGCAAACAATTCCCTGATAATCAAACAGAGCATCCATTTCAGTTGTATCTGCAGCCACTGTGGCTGCAGATGTTAGGAGCTGTTAACGTTTGTCATGTCATTTAAAGAAGCAGGAGTTCACTTACAACAACTTGTACAGCTGTCCAGCTCAATCAGAAAACAGGGGAGCTTTGTGTTTTGTTGTGTTGTGGAATTTGGAGCATTCACTTCAGTGACCATCACTCAGGCCTGTCTGATTATCTCTGCTCACTGAAGCTTCATAATGTGTGTATTTTCTCTTCAAACATGTAATTTCTCCCCTCTGCCTATGTAGGACCACTAATTGCTCCATGAAGGATCGGGGGCAATGGCGCAGATGGGGCTCCCTCTCCTGGCGCTGGCCTTGTGGGTTGGCGTTGGAGTAAAGCTCCAAGTTGGGGGCGACCAGATGAAACCGTCCCGTGCACCTCTGATCTCTCACCGGCCGTTCATTGTCGTGTGGAATGCTCCAACCGAGTCCTGCCGCCTTCGATTTAAGGTGGACCTAGACCTCAGTGTGTTTGACATTGTAGCAAACCTCAACGAAACCCTCAGTGGACCGAATGTCACCATATTCTACCACAGCCACCTGGGATACTACCCGTACTACTCCAACTCTGGGCTCCCTGTTAATGGTGGACTGCCACAGAACCAGAGCATCTCCAAACACCTGAGCAAAGCCCGGGCCGACATCGACAAGCTGATCCCTCACAAGGATTTCCGAGGCCTGGGTGTCATTGACTGGGAGAACTGGAGGCCTCAGTGGGTCAGGAACTGGGGCTCCAAGGACATCTACCGCAACAAGTCCAAGGAACAGATCCGGAAACTTCACCCACACTGGCCGGAGAGTAAGGTGGAGAAGGAGGCGAAGGAGAGTTTTGAGAGGGCCGGGCTGGCCTTCATGAACCTGACCTTAGCTCTGGCTGAGGGCCGAAGGCCTGACGGGCTGTGGGGGTTTTATCTGTTCCCAGACTGCTACAACTATGGATACAAGCAGCACCCGCAACGGTACACTGGCGAATGTCCCAACATCGAGCATGTTCGCAACGACCACCTGATGTGGCTCTGGAAGGAGAGCACGGCCCTCTACCCGTCGATCTACCTGGACTACGAGCTCAAGTCCTCCCCCAACACAGTCAAGTTTGTCCACTATCGAGTCAAGGAAGCCATGAGGATCGCGTCCATTGCTCGTACAGACTTTACATTGCCTGTGTTTGTCTACTCCAGACCTTTCTATGCTTACACCTTTGTGGTTCTTTCAGAGGTACGTTTTTAGAGAAAGAGACTTTACATTCAGTGTGTTTGTAGCCTAGAGAGCATTTCGATTGCTGCATGTGTCATAAAAGGCAATGAAAACTTGACAGTTACAAATGGTGTCAGGTGTTTAAGGTCTAAAAATGCCTGCCTTTCTGTTTCAGAGTGATCTGGTTCATACCATTGGGGAGAGCGCCGCCTTGGGAGCATCAGGTGTCGTCCTTTGGGGATCATCAGAGTATGCTCGATCACAGGTAACGATAACAACCAAAAATATTTCAAACTGGTGACTTAGAACTGGTTAAAATTCAATGAAGTCCCCCCTCAAAAGCTTTAAATTCACTTGAAATCAGACCAAAAGAGCAGCATTAAAACTTAGTGCTCATTATGTTATCGGATTACTCTTACATTGCAGCATACATTACATAAAACAAGCCACAAAGCATTAGGGAACCACAAATGTTGATGACATAAGTCGCATGCAGTCACAGTACATAAAACTAAGTTCCATGATTTCTGACTGTGATGAATACAAGCAGACATCATTATTCTCTCCTCCAGAATCTTATGTTTCCAAGAATAGTGTTTGTAATTTTTTCTGACTGAAATGAAATGACAATTAAAAACAACAAGACCACTGCACAGAGGTGGACGAAGAAATTCAGGTGATGACCAGTACGAGTACGCAACTGCATCTGATTTATGTCTGAAAGTGGTCAGGATTTCTATTGTTTTACATCTGACTTTTTATGGCATCAAATAACTAATTAAAAACCAAACTTATAAGTAAAATGAACACTTAAACAATCATTCATGTGATAAAAACTTGTCTGCTTTGACATAAGGCGCTAGCGTTAGCATGCTTAACTAACTTATTATTGCCACATGCTGTCTTTTTGAAGTTTTTCTAGAACCACAAACAGAAAAACAAGCAATCTTCTATGGTTGTCATGGTAAACAGACATGAAGTAGAGATAATTTGCAGTTCCAGGTTTAACACGAGTGTGATCCTTTAACTTTACAGACCTCTGACCTTGTGTTTTGTCCCCCACCTCCTTCAGAGGAACTGTCTGACAGTGAAGAAGTACATTGATGGTCCGCTGGGACATTACGTCATCAACGTCACGTCTGCTGCTAAGCTGTGTAGCAAAGCTTTGTGCAAGAAGAACGGCAGGTGCGTCCGCAAGAGTCTTGACTCAGGTGCTTACCTGCACCTGAACCCACGCTTCTTCAACATCCACCGCAACCTGACGCCCAGGGGCCCCCACTTCCATGTCAGCGGTCACCTTAACAACCATGACATCCTGGACATGAAGCACAAGTTCACCTGCCAGTGCTACCAGGGTTGGACAGGTATTTACTGTGAGATGCCCCAGGCTCCGCCTGCTCCTCCTCCTCCACCTCAACCTGACTTCCCTCTGCCTCACCCCCGAGAGAACAGCCTGCTGGGAGATATCCTGCTCCTCCTATCCCTCCATTTCTCCTGTCTGTGCATCATCACTTTTCTGGGACTCTGTCTGATTATCAAGTGTCTGATACTGTAGCCACCACAGAGTCACTGTAGAGACGACAACTGAAAGGTCTGTAGAACGAGCAGCAGGGGGAGTGATCAGCGGCAGTTCCCCTAATGTCCACTAGATGCTGTTTCAAGAAAACTCTGGCTGTATTGAAAAGAATTGTAAAGCCTCCAACTTCTCTCTACAAATATAAAGTCAGCTCTTGGTAACAGAGTTCACATCATCTGAAGTGTGTCTTAGTGGTGAAATTTATTTCTTCCCTAAAGGAATATTTCACTAAAAACCATGTTTGACACATCAAACAAGCATGTAGGCTTAAAATGTTGCTTTGAAAATCTTGCAGCTTGTAGTTTGCAAATTAAGAAAAAGAATTAAAACAGCCATAGAAATGTCTCAAACCACTGCTGTGAGTCCAAACTGACTACAGCTACCATCCCTTACAGGAAGCTCCAAACTTCTCAGAGTATTCCCATAAAATTATGTTAATCCTAGCTGTTTCAAATTAGGTTGTACATTATCTTCAAACCACCGGAATTACAACAGGTCATGGTGTTTTGAATCTTCTCAGTTGCCACAGATAGAAACTTCTTCTGTTTTAAGTCTACTGCAGAAGATTGTGACTCTAAAAACTGTGGGAAACCTGTCACTTCATGTGTCTCATTGTCAGACATTGACAACGATAATTGTCAACTCCAGTCCCACTTTAGCTCCCATGTTTGTGGTTTTGGAAAAGCTAGAAAAAAAGACACCACCCTCTAAAATCTTTAAATGCAGAGTATCATTCTTACCTCACCCCAGTGAACACCATCTCAGCATGCCTACATCCTGTTGCTAAGCTATGATTTGGACAGTTGCTGCTCAGGGGAAGGCGTTTAATGAAATGTTAATTTCAGCTAGACAGGTTTTCATGGAAGAAACAGTCTAAACTACTGCTCCTCCGTTCAGTTCATCTTTTTCACTGACAGTCATGATTTAATGTGGAATCGTTTTTTCATGTGTCTGAGTGTTTACAGACTAAATAAAAGAGACAACTTGAAGGATGATCTCTCATAAATTTTCACACATAACAAAAACAGTCTACAGCCTGTGTTGCACTGTATCCATGACTAGCTGCTAAACTACTTATTAGCTAAAATGCTTTCTTCAGTCATTATCTAAAACTGAGAAAAATTCATTGCATAGTTAAATGTAGAGCTGTAGAGTTTGGTCACCGGTTCATGGTGCTGCACAGCAAAATAATGTCTCATTCCAGATTTCTGATTATCTCTAATTTGACTTCAAAGAAAAACTAGAGAGAGACAGTGAACAGGAGCTTATTCTCCACAGCAGGACAAACTAAACATTAGCCTTCTATAAAAAAAACCTCATAAAGCAATCAACAAATCAACAAATCCCCATGGAAGACAGTTCAGTTGGTTTACGGTCTCAGTCATTTGTTTAATTTGGGATAATGACTGTAATGAGGTTGACATCACAGCCAACACTTCATCAAGCTGCCGACTGAAAATGCAGTTTGGTGGTGACGGTGCAGTCAGTCAATGAGACATAACAATAGTCTCTGTCTGTCCCACGGGAAAGGGAGGGACGGCCGAGTGTCAAACACTGTTTTGGGCGACGACTGCGACTGGAGGTTCGTGATTCACGCCTCTTTAAAAGAAAAACTGTCAAAACAGAGTAAACTGTGGATTATAGAAAGTGCTGATATCTGAATAAATAATGTAGAACTGAAGCTTTAGAGATGCTTCACTAATCTGCTGCTGCTGGAGGATCAGAGCTGCATGTTGGTAAAGTTTTTCCCTGCAGATTAACTGATGGAACTTAAGGCCACACAATTTATGTTTTTAACTTTATTTTTGTATGTTTTTACTTGTAGACACGGCCGAGTCCTGACAGTGTTAGAGGTTTTTTTTAATTTTTATAAATCCCTGACTTCATTCTATCAAAAAATAAAGGGAAGGAATAGTTCAACATTTTTTGTAATGAATGCCTGTCTAAGAGTGAGATATTCAGTCTCATGTTTGGAGTTAGCCTAGCCTAGCATAATTTAGCTTAGCATAAAGACTGGACACTGGGGAAATTCCCTCCAGGCATTCCTGATATATGACGTCAAGAATGTGAGGTCACCATGACCTTGACCTTTGACCATCAAAATCTAATCAGTTCACCTTTGAGTCCAAGTGTACGTCTGTACCAAATTTGAAGAAATTCCCTCAAGGCGTTACTGAGATATTGTGTTCACAAGAATGGGACGGATGGATGGACAACTCAAACACATAATGCCCCCAGCCACAGCCAAATAAGCAAACAGTCTGCCAAGGAGGATATACAACATCAAAAACATTAAAAAATTAAATAAAAACAATGAATAACAACCATGTCTGCAATTCACCCAAAGCAGGAATTCTGTACTCTGTTTGCTCAATTTATTTGGTGTGAAAAAAAATAAAAAATTTTGCTCTTTAAATGCAACTTTGGACTAAATCCTACGTAAACTACTCTAACAAGCAAAGCAACATCTTTACTCTGCTGTTCTGTAAATCACCCTCTGATGAACCTGCTCATTAAAACATGTTTTGGACATAAATATGAGTTGCCAGGCACAGAAACACAATGACTCAGAATATTTCATATGCCTTGAAAATTGGAGAGTTTGTCCAATAATAACGCAATTAAGCAGCTTTTGTGGTTTTTCAGCTGCTCAAAGAATGGACACTCTGACCAGACCGACAAACCACCAAACACTGTGCCCAGATTGGAAACTGCCAGGTCCACTCAGGACCAACATTCACTCACTCCTGGCTGTTGTTTTTGTAATAATTAAAAATGATCACACCGCAGACCTCAGACCTCACCCCTCTCTCCTGAACATCTTTCACCATCACCCACTGATGTTCACTTTTTAAACTACCTTCCCTCCAGGCAGCCATTGGTGTCAATTAATTTCTATTAATATCACTGAGCTGTGGATATGTCACAAAAAGTTAGTTTTATTAACCGGAACCAGGTATGTTGTTTTCATGTAATACATTCACCTAAACACTGTTGCAGACCAAGCCTACACCCCCATGGCAACAGCACTCCCCGATGGCAGGGCCTCCCCCATCAGGACAATGCTCCCACCACACCACAAAAACTGTTAAAGATCCCAATTTGATCCAGCATCAGTGGGATGATCGGGAACAAGGCAGATCCATAGAGGCCCCCCATTTGCAACCCACAGGACCCAAAGGATTCACAGGACACCCCCATGCCCCACTGGGTCAGAGCTGTTTTGGGCCTTGGGTTCCTTGACAATCCGATCACATCATGACTCCTTTTGGCTAACATTCATCTCCATGCAATTCCAGATAAACTCCTTTTTATCATACAAATGATGTGGTTTTGTTGGTGAAGTTTTCCCTTTGGTCTTGTTTCCTGATAACGTTTTTCCTTATCTGAATCTAGGGTCTAAGTGTTTATAAAACAGGTTCTAAAGCCTTTGACTCTGGACTACATAAATAAAACTGACTTACATCCTGTCATGACATTTCCAAAAATGGAATATTCTGACCTTTTGGTGCTGGATTAAAAGTCTTAGGATCACCACAGTCATTAGGATTCATCCTCTGTGTACACTGACTGTCAGAACCAGATTTCACGGCCTTCAGAGCTCCTCATGAGTAAATGCGACTCTGGCAGAGCTGGAGCTGACTTGGCTGAATAATTCTGACAGTGTGTCTCAGTCGGCGTTATTATCGGATTATGATGATTGGCAGCTGAAGAAGTAAACAGCCTCAGCATCTGCAACTTACAGTCCTCTCAGTTTGATGTCAGGGTCTTTTGCTACTTCAACTTCTTAATTTAAACCTGAGAATGTGAGAACAGAGAAAATGATTATGTCAATTAAAGTTAAAACACTTTCCTTTGACTATTCTAACCACATTTGAAGAGATCACTTTCACAAACACTGTATACTGTATCCACTTTATGAAATGAACTCCTGGGGTTTTATCATTTAATATGTCTTAAATACACAGAAACCAAACACCTGTAATTTTACAAACCTCAGACTTCAGTCAGCTCCTGTACTTTCACTAATAACCATAATCAGCTTTAGTTCAGTGTCAGCAGTCGTGCTGGATGTTTGGCTCGTCTGCAGTGAACCTGGCAGAGACTCTGTCCAATCGACTGTGACAGTCTGTCAGTGAAACAGGAAAGAGCCTTTACAGGACCTTGACTCTGACTTTTGAAGCTTATAGCCGATTAAAGAATAAGTAAGAAGTTATTCTGTTTTCCTTACTGTCATCAAATCCCTTGAAAAGGCCAAAACCAACAATATTAGTCCGTCTCCCAACACTTTCTGACTTCCTTCCTCTGTCTCTGGCTCTCAGGCCCAAAACCACTGGTTCCCTCTGAAGATGTAAATCTTTAAATCTGAAAAATGTTCACAAATATATAGTTTTATTTCTAAGGCGAGACACAGGCAAAAACGTTTTTTTCATGCTCCGGTCAATTCATGTTTTCTTTCAGACGAGTGGAAAGAAAACATCCAAAATACACATGGCCCTTAAAAAAATGACCAGTAATGTCCTTAAACAGCTGGACATGGCACCTTATAGCAAATGTTCCACTAACAGGAGGAAAATGTGTGTTTATTGCAGACTAACTGACTATCTGCAGCTCTGCTTGGCTGTTTATCAGGTGTTCATCACCAACTCTCTCCAGCAGCTTCATCTGCAGCTGCTGATTATAGGCCGGGAGGAAAAGCAGCAAAACATTTATGACCTTCGTACACAAACAATTAACAAAGTCCAAACACTCACGACTGATGAACCAGATGGAGAGAATGTCTCACCTCCAAAACAGATGGAAAAAAATCAAAACATCTAACTCAGTTCCACTTCCTGCTCTGTGTAAGCAAAGACTGGCGACTTACTGGAAAACACATAATTTCCCTCTTTCAAAATTAAAGTCTGGAAATGATCCAACAACTATTACAGTTACATGTGAACTTGTACAGTTTGAGTCTCGACTTTCTTCATTTTTTCATCTCTTACACTTTCTATAACCCAAAAGCATTATCTGAGCTGTGGTCACTACCAGAGGATCAAACTGTACCAATAAACACTGCTAACAACTGTTTTTGAAACAGTGGGAACAAAATCTGTGAGAAAATCTGTTTAAAACAACATTCTCAGACCAAGACGAAGGATCTACAGACATGTAGAGTTCCCTGTGAGGCTGAACTTAGGCCACAAACCACAAATATCACTACATTGTGGCGCTAGAGAAAAAGTCAAGGAATCACCAAATTCAATAGGATTCTGCACAGAATTTCAATACATCCAGTGGTTGTTGAGACATGTCAATATGGAGTGGTGGACTGACCAACCAAAGCAGCAGGGATGATGTGTTTCTGTAGTCCAACCCTGAATTTAGCATCACCCTGGTTCCCTCTACAAAAAGCTAATGGGATTTTTTCATTGGGTCAACGTCAACATCTCCACCACAAAGCTTCCAACTGGTCATTTCATTTAGCTCTGAGCTCTTCTACAAAAGCTTTTCTTCTTAGAAAGTTAGTGAGTTTGAAAGAGCAGAGAGAAACACAAATGAGCTGTAAAGGTGGACTGGTGAGTAGATGGCTTTTACATCGCCTCACAACCCTAGTCTCATTTAGACACTCACAAGAAGAACCGCTTTTTAAGACACGTAAAAGCCCAACATCAGGAGGATTTATCAACTCCATTTACACAGGAAGAACCCAGGTCGTCTTAGAGTCAAAGAAACCACAACTTATCGGCCGGACGGTGCTTTAGGAAAACAAAATTAGAGGACTGTCCCAGGAAACCAGAAACATCCACAGAAAGTCCATATATCAACCTTAGATGAGGAATGAAGTCAAAGATCCTTATTGAGTTTAGAAACAAAACAAAACAAAACAAATCTCAATACAAAAAACACTAAATCACTCTGAGGTGTTTTAGAGAGGCAACTGAGGAGGCCTGGTCTAGAGGAGGAGGCCCTCCAGTAAAAAAACATCAACCCCAAGGCCAGTCTGTTGATTTTGGAACCAGTCGGCCTCTCTGGGGATCCTGATCCCATCAACACTACGATTCTGTGAAGCCCTTAGCTAGTAAATGCAGAGTTAGGGTCGGTGGGCAAGATGGCACTAGAAACAATAATATGACTGCTGGGAAAACTGGGTAACCTAGCAACAAACACACCGCCTGTGAAATCTACTCATATATGTGTGAAACCACAAGACTGCACAGGAGGGCAAAGTCACCCAGCAGATCACTGGCCCTCAAGAACGCCCATTGTCATAACTGAATAAGCTTCAGTCCCCAGAGGTCAGAAGGTCAGAGAGCCAGTAGACTGACTTGATGAGAATGGTACATTTTTATTATACTAGATAAAAAACATGGTATGAGAAAGAGCAGTAGGAGCTGTAGATGTCAAGTGCTTAAACAAAGAATAATTAGGTTTATTGCAACTACAGAACTGTATAGAGGATGGTCCTATAGTCTCATGGAGGTTAACAGGTATGGAAGAGGAGTGCACTGTTTCATCGTCAGTTCCACACCAGGGAGATGGGCATTTGAGGAAATCGGATCAAATTAACAGGAAAATTCAATCAGCGATTTATTGAATTATTATTAATTGAAAATATTCACTAAAGATTTAATGATTTGATATTTGATAGAAATAAATTACAGAAGAGTAAAACTAGTAGCAATGCACACATGGAGTAGCAGCCATCTGTTGGGGCTATGGGGCCCGACTTTCTGAGTTGGAACCGACCGCCAGTTGAAACTCCAACTAGAACTGTGAGTAAATTCCGACTTCAGCAAGTTGCACCCGAAGAATAAAGGCCATTGTATAGGTCAACACAACCACACAGAGCACAACCCAAACTTTTAGACTTATTTTGATCAGATATCTTTAGTGATTGACTACGCATCTCAAAAAGCTCCAAGAAGTATTTAAGACTTAAACTTAATTGCTCAAATCACCTCTGCAGAAGAATAAACCAATCAGATCAGCCATTGTCTTAATTAATCTTGTCCTCTGTCCCTGATAACAGATGCTAAAGTCAAACCCCAAAGCCATCAAAGCAGGAGTAGAGCTACTGCCCATAGCAGCTATGTTTGCACCCAAGACACTGACAGAAGCTTTCTATCCCTTCCCACCCACTGACCTTGATACGAAGATGCTGGATCTTTATAAAGGTCTTTTGAAAATTTTTGTCAAAATATGTAAATTGTTGTACAGAGCTAAGACATGCAGAACTACCTGTATGGTTTGATTAAAATGTAAGCAAACAAGGAGAAGAACCAGCCAGTCTAATCCAGTCAATATGACGAGGACAATCACCTCATCTTGCAGCAGCCGAGAGATCAGTTTCAGAAGCCTTTCTGAACAGAATTATTAATTTATCGTCTTGCAGATAGGTTATGGTCGGATGAAAATCTAATTTTCCAGAAACCTCTGAATTCAAAATGATCGATATTGAATTGGATCGAATTTCCAACCGCTACTCTCCTGGGCAACCTGATGCCTAACAGGTCGAGGCGCACAGCGTTGAGGATCCATGGTCTGTGCTCATATCGCATACACAGTCCGCAGGCTGGAGGACCTGACCATGGGGATGCTGAGCTTCTGCAGGGGTGAGGAGGAGGAGGAGACGGGTGAGAGGTGTGCAGGTCCAGGGTGGCCTTTCATCCACAGAGGTGTGTGAAACAACCTGCACCTGCGGATCACAGTGCCAGTTTAGGAATCTAACATAATTGCCGACCACCACCAAATCACTACCACTCCACCCACCTCGGGAACGTGGTTTTCCTACATACATACAGGGCGCTGTATTAAAACCATCTGTAATTGTGTTTGAGTTTGAGTAATAAATGTGCACTGTTTAAGATTGAAGAGTGACAAGAGGGTTTGTCAGAGTTCAGTCCATCCCTAGTACATGTGTGTCGAGCCCCTCATCAATTAAATATCTTTGGGTTTTACAACAATATTGAAGTCGACCATGATGGTCAATATCCAAATGAGGATAAATACAACACACTGCTCTCAATGTGGTCACTGCTGCTCAAGGTCAAACAATCTAAAATTAACTCACTCTGAACAAGCTAATGCTATCGTAACTTGGTTAGTACAGTACAGAATGGCCCAAAACATTTCCACTGCAAATTCAGTAACAGCTGTCAAACAGACACCAAATGCAAAATATTGACGACGGCTATAGTTAGAGCAAAAACATTAATAGTGAAACACACTGCTACCACTGGAGGATCACAGGCAATCTTGCAGTGTCAGCATTAATGCACTGCTGTACCAGACTGCCAGATGAGTAGGAGTTGGAAGGCAAAGCTAGATTTAAGAAGCGATCTACATTCCAACCTCTTAACCTGTGGCTGAAATCAGTAGTGACCAAAACACATCATGTATAAAGTAGCCAAAATGGGTTTTCCTTGTAAAGAGCCTCGCTGAGGTAGTTTGGGGATCTGAATAGAACTTTCTCCTAAGTACTTTCTGGAGGTTTCCTTCAGATGCACCGGGGAGGACCCTGGTGGCAGACCCAGAATCACTGAGAGATTAGAGACCACCAGGTTTGGGAACAGCTCAGTCTGTTGCCACTGTGACCCGACCCCTAGATAAGTAGAGGAAATGATGATGATGGACATCATAACATAGAAACGATGTAAATTAGAAAAGTTGCTACAAACACAGAAAACAAATGTGTATGAAAAAGCTGGAGAACACAGGATATCTGGGCTCTAGAGTCAAGGAACAGCTTGAGCTTTTGATCCATGAGACAAATGAAACACCCAAGATCTGGACTGAGGACCTGAGGACAAAGTTATATGCCCAGCTCCATGTCTACAAAGGATGCGAAGTTTGTGCGTCGATTTAATCATCAAAATTCTGTTTATTTATTATTTCTCCGATGAAGTGGATTTAACGGTCAAATTCTCAAGAGTTCGAACTTTTGGCCTTCTGGCTCTTTTCTTTCTTTAATGAAAACATCTTCTGGGTTATTCAGGAAAGTTTTGTCAATGTACTGTGAAAATATGTTCAAACACAGATGACTTCACCAAACATGTCCTTCGACTTTCCCACCCATAACAACTGTCAATCCATCCTACACAGAAATTCAGAGATGTGATTACAGCCCACAGTCCAATATACAGTTGATGGACGCCATCGACTGTCAACAATGGTCGCACCCTCGACCTAAAACATACCTGTGATGGAGCTATTGAAAGACCAAATTGTAGTGAGGGAGCAAATTAGAAATCAACTGACGAAGTTAGAGAAGATCTGAGAACTCACTGATACATTCTATCAAGGGAGAGAAAACATCTGAGGTCAGCTCAGCAGCTGGGTAATTTGAAGAAAACATACACAAACACACACACACACCTGCTTTGATGTTAAAATTTCAGAGAAACCCAAGTTTAGGTAAACCCTCTGTTCTCTGTCTTCTTCCAGAAACTACCTAGATGGAGGCTGTCACTGGGGGTCCAGACAAAACCAGAAATCTAGATGGTTAGTCACTGTAGTGTTGCACACTGAAAGCAGGGAAACAAGCGCAGCCTAGTCTTAAGTGCTAGAGTCGCAATTGACTTCTTTATGTTTTAAGACGCTTTTATCGAAACAAGTCCTTAGTTCACCATGCCGTGATGAAGGAGATTGAGAGGATCAATAAGACTATTATAGCTCCAGATTTAGGAAGGAAAAGAAAAGATTGTAGTTTATTGAGGTTAATCTATGGTAAACCTGTAACTTTGACGGCCTGGCGAGAACCAGACCAGCGTGTTTGATTTAGACAACATAATCCCAGCAACAGAAACTAGTCAGTCGTCTGAATAAAAGATAATGCTGTGAGATATAATTTTGTTTGGAATTTGGTTTAGATGTTAAAGTGGTTAGGAAAATCATCTTGTATCAGCTGTCCAGTTATTCAATGTTCAACTAAGAGGGTGCTTTGTTTCTCTGATAACTCAGATCCAGACTTGATGATCAAAACTTCATCTGGTTCAAATATAGCAAAAACACCTTCACGATCTAAAGTGTGCATCTTAAAAATAAGGGCTTCAAACCAGACAAACAATTTGATGGCTTTGACAACCACAATTACAGATTTAGGGGTTTGAAATTGCTGGAAACATTTGGGATAATCTAAGAACACAACTCAATATATAAATAGTTTTGAGTGAAGCTTTAATATACTCTAGAGAGTCAAGTTTGTGAGGCCCACATATATTAAACAACAACAATTTTTAGATCCACTGGACGCCATAGAATGGCCTGATGTTCAAAGCTCAGCTGAACGTAACACAGATGATCGTAAGATGCATATTGAATGAGGTATGTTTACTTCAGAGAGAGGCAGAGCATCGGGTTTGTAATAATATATTGTCCTACAACCCAACATGTAGCATTAAAAGTCAGAGATGAGATCATAGACACTTGTTGATATATTTACCAAAAGGAAACAATACAGTTAAAAAACCGCGTATATTTAACAGAGTAACGAAGGGACTGAGTTCATGATTTTTGTCTCCTGGTTGTAAATATGTATGCTGTTCACTGAACTTGTTTATTAAGTGCTGTCCATATGTGTCATTTAACAAGAATGAGAGTGAGAAATTAAGAATGTATGGAGATGAAGATGCTCTTGAAGAACCTAGCCGTACATTTATTTTGTAGCAGGAAAATGATGTCTGTTGTCATGTGACACTTGAGACCCTGATGCATTCCTGTTCTTAAATACAGGAGATTGACAAAAATATATATTGCTTTGTAGAAAAATAACACAAATGATTGCTTGTAGACAACAAAACTACTGGTTAGGGTTGCCAAACATGGAGATGGGTGACAAATTAAAGGAAAAACCTGACACATGAGAAACAGGATGTCAATGACTCAATCCACTGGGCACAAAGTGAATCAGAGGCTTTGACCTTCACAGTCGTCAGATCTCAGCCCAGTGAGGGAATATATTTTGGAGGAACAGTGTTCCAGTAGCATTCAGAGACTTGGAGAATCAATGCCAAGGAGAAGTTGTCTGAGGTCTATGGTATCCAGCAATTCTCAATTAATATAATTTTGTTTTTTCAATTGCTGGTATCTCCACAACCTGAATCAGAATGACTGAGAAGACTACAACTGACGCTGAATCATTTTGAAGAAACCATAGTCATTAAAATGATATAGAGCAGTATTTGAGCAGTGAAGCTGCCCATAGTGGCTTGGAGACAATTGTTTCAATTCAAGATGCAATGTAGTCTCACCTCAGTTCCAAAGCACATTATGACATCAATGAAAATCAAGAAAGTGTTTCCCACCACTGATCAGAAATAACGTCATCATACAGGAGGTAATTATTGACAACTGTGTGTTTACGCCTGTCTCCTGCCCAGCTGGGTGATGAGATGCCACAGGAGATCAGACCCAGAGGAGCCCACAAACTCACAGGGACGAAGCCTCTCTCTCTCTGTCTTACTGTGTGTCTCATGTCTCTCGTCCCACCTCCCTCCCCTCTGCTCTCTAATCGTTGCGTTGTGGTGGTGGCGTTTTCTCCTCCCTCTCCTCTCCTCTCAGGGCTGTATATGGGGATGGCTGGCTTTGTGTTTCAGACTGAGAAAAGTGGATGCAGACCTGATGGACGTACGATGGTGAGGGCCACCATCACCCCTGGCACTTGTGATTTCCCACCGTCCCCAGGACTGCTAAGCGTTGGTCGCAGTAGCTCTACAGGTGAGTAAAAAATATCACAATCAAAACCCAAGTTTGTTTCCTGCAGCTTTTGTTTTGCTACACAAAGATGAAAATAAGGTGTATTTTTAAACCTTGAGGGTGGCGGTAACCCCCAGTGTTACAGCATGGCTTGAGCGTCTGTTTTGTGTGATGCAGGAAGGGGGAGGAGGAGGAG
This sequence comes from Lates japonicus, assembly GCA_033238685.1. Classification (NCBI taxonomy): domain Eukaryota; kingdom Metazoa; phylum Chordata; class Actinopteri; family Centropomidae; genus Lates; species Lates japonicus. Next base: position 4,216,660 of record BRZM01000047.1, read on the forward strand.
GAGGAAAGAGGGGAGCGCCCTGTCATGCAAGGAATGTTGGCTTACCCTTAGCAACCCTCTCACAGTGGAGAAAATTTAGAAATCGGTCGTGCAGCAGCACATTTGTTAGGTCTCTCAAGAGGTGTTTTTGCTGAAAAGCTGCAGAACAGTTGAACTGGGAACATTAAAGGTCCCATTTAGGTAGAGACTCAGTGATTCAGCAGATGCTCTGACTCATTACAAGTTACAGTAAACAGTCAACAACGAAGGAGGTCACGGTTTTCGAGGAACGCCAGTAAGAGCACAAGTTCATCACAGCCGGCTATAAAAAGTTCTTTACTGTTTATGGGAGCTTGTTGTTTTTCAGTCTGCCCTCCACAGAGAGACAAGAGGGTTTAAGTGTCTGAGGTTAAAGATCAAAAGCTGAGTCTTGATTAGCTGATGGGATTTCAGGACTGTGCGTTAAGCTCTGCGGCGAAATGAGATGAGAGATGAGTTAATCTGAAGTTTGCTCATCAAATTCTGATGATGAACCTGTAGCGTACTGACATCTTATGAGATATTACTATTGTGGAGAATCACGTCAGGATTTGTAGGTGATCATCACTTTAAATGATGAGGGGAAGTCAAACTTGTGCTTATTCATCCCCATGGAAGAAAGTCATATTTTACAGCAGGTAAATATTTCAGAAATTATTCTGGAGGAAATCTTAGTAACTGTTGCATCAATTTAGAAAACAAGGAAGATTTTGTGAATGAAATCCTACAAATTGTAGCGGCTGTCAATAACTGTTAATTGTGCAGCTTTAGTTTGTCAATCCATTCAATGAGTCAACGATTGACAGTGGAGCCCGATCAATACATGAGCATGGGAGCTGATCTGAGCAACCAATAGTGGAGTATTCAGCTAAGTGTGGTATCAAAAGGAAAAGTACTCATTATGCAGAATGACCCCTTTCAAAGGTTAAACTATTGGGCCCCTAAAGTCCAATTAATCTCTTCATATTTTGTCCACACAAGTAATTATCTTGTCCAACAGAAAATTATTTTGGGGGGAAAACAGCAGCTTTTCTGTTTATGGAAACAAAAATGTGACAATATATTATATTATTAAACTCTCAAATATTGATGTTGGTATCTGCTGATATCCATTATCACCACAACTCTAATTCACTTTGTATATATGTATTAACTTTAATGGGCATGTGCCAAAATGAAAATTTAATGGCTAAAATTATTTTTAATGTTGGCCGTATCTTTTTATTTTTACTAATTTTAAGTGAAAATCTTCAAAGCTTCACATCCTTCACAGTATCTACTATAAAATATCTTTCTCCATCTTCCTCCTTGATAGACGTTGCTATAAACAGGTAGAATTCTGACACTGAGATGAAAACGAAGGGAAAAAGTAATGACCACCAGAATAAACAAGGACCCACAGACTGTCGACAGACTTGTCACTTTTGAAAAATATCAGATTCTGCTTTTCTGTCTTTATATTCATCTCCATTAGCTCTGTCTTCTCCCTCCCTCTGAGGTCAATCCATCTGTTTTCTCCATCTGACAAACCCACCCCAAACAGAGTGATTTCTGGAGCCTCGGTGCTCACCAGGCTCTGGATAGCCTTGGCTCGGGCCGAGTGGAAAGATTTCAGCCTTGGTGGTGGTTCCCGTTCTCTCCAGCTTTTGTTTTCAGGCTCTCGTGTGAGGAACATGAATCATGACCACATTCGGTCACCAGGAATATTTGTAAAAATGTCTCTCTTTGCTCTGGTTAACATGCTTCAACCAGCGTTCGTGTGTGATTCATGGAAAGTACTGATGCAGAGTCATGTTACTGAGCAACTGAGGAGAGGTTTGAGGATTTTCAGGGTTCATTTTCAGTTGAAGAATCACATGGGCCACCACAGGATTCTGATGAGGATGAAGTCAATCAGTTGATCAGTTGGTCCATCCAACGTTTGGATCCAGAGCGAGATATAACCACAGCAGCTGGCCTGGTTACTGTACCCTGAGTAGATCCTCTGTCTATATGGTGCGTACGGCGTATGTTGCACTTTAAGTGACATGAATCTTGTTTTTAAAATCAGTTCTGTAGAGCCAAAGTCATGACAACACATCCAGGCTAGCCTATGATTTCTGAAACATGATGCAGTCTCCCATCTAGCTTCTCTTTGATTTGTCTTAACAAAAATGAAGCTTGTTCCTGGGGTTAAGAACCCAGAGTTCAAGGTGAATTTGAGTCCGTTTTACGCAGGCTCTCATATGCATCAACAGGCCTCAATATTGGTTTACTGAATCAAGACAAAACCTTTGAACACGTAACCTTGAACTCTTGTAAAAGGCATGACATTTTATAGAATAAATTAACCAAATATTAATTGGTAGAGCAAACAAAAAAAAACAAAAAAACACTGCTCCCACAAAAACTTACAATTGTTTCATCCATATCCATAACACAAAGAATTGGTTTATTGTAAATATAATTAGTTGCAGCCCCAGATCTTTTATTCATCATGTGCACTACACATTCTGTATAAAGCCTGAGTCATGTCCACGCAGCTTATAAAACATGCCTGAAGAATTAACCCATGAGGAAGAAACAGGGATGAACTTTGAACAAACTTAAATTCCAGACTGACAAAATAAATATACAAGTAAAATTTTAAATGCTGCCGAGCATTTTCCAAATCATTCCCTCAGTTTTCAGGTTGAGTTTTCTCCTTCCAGGAAACCTTTTACACTTCAACTTGCAGAACCTGAAAATCCTGCAGGTATCTATTTATGATCTGCAGATACAGGCCTGTTAAATTATCGTACAACAGTCCAATGCTTTCACGGTGTTTGAAGCATTCGCGCAGTCAGATTCAGACTGTGTTGAGTGGTAATGTGACTTGGTGACGTCCGGTCAGTGTTGGAACATTTTTACATGACAGATGGTATATGTGAGAAAATCTGTTATTTTGGCTTCCGGCCTTCAGCCCTCCATCAGGGGTTCGGCTCGATTCCCACACATCAAACCCAGAGACGAGCTTCTTCCTCCCCTGGCATCTCTGAATGTGCTCACTGTTCTCATCTTTCTATCCTCTTAGAAATGCCTCCATCAAACAGTCAACTTTGTTTACTCCTGAGTTCAAAATGCTTTCTTTGGGCATGAATTCCCTCGTGTTCCAGAAGAAACTGGTGTGAAATGAGGTGCTGAGGTTGTCGAGGTCATGCGGCAAAACACTGAACCACGCACCAACGATAAGAAATAGCTTTTCACACAGACAAGAGATCATAACTTGATCTTCTATCAGATGCAGAGTTACACAGAACTGTGAGGTGGTGCGCCAGTACTCCTGTATTACATCTTCCTCCTGACTTTTGCTCTGCATTATCACTCAGCTCAGGGATGCTGCAGAGAGGACGAAGAACCGTCTAAACTTCAGACGCTCTAAGCTGTGGCTCACCCAGATTTTCCAACAGAGACACTGAAAATTAGACGGTCTCTCTTTTTCTTGCATTTGTTGAACGAGTGGAGCCACTCCACAAGAACCACAGACATCAACAAACTCTTATCTTAATCGATGCCAGACCAGCCCGCGGCTCCAAGCTCCTCTGGATAAATAATTCACTTTGACTCAAGGCCAAAGCTTTAAACATGAACTCCAATGTGTTTAATCTGACGCTGCTCTTTCTGTGTTATATCGTGATAAGAACCAACAACTGGAGCAAACGAAGGCTCAGTCCAATTCTGCCTTCCAACCGGACTCAGACTGTGGTACCAAATGAACTCAGGCTCCTTTGAGTTGCACCACAATCGGACCATCTACAGTTTGAGGCTTGTTTCAGGTCTCCACTGGACCATCTTGGCCTGAAACACAACAGCACTGGACGGTTTTTTCTTACAATCTACTTGAAGTTGAAAAAATTAGTAAATTAATTAGTCAGTCGATCAGCAGACAACGATTCTGGAAGTACCTGATACTGGATTAATCAGTTCTTCCTGGCTGTAAAGTAAACTGAGACATACAGTATCTGTCACTTAACTGAACAGATAAACTTCATTCAGACTTTACATGAAAGTATCACACTTAAAACTTAAAGTATGTTTGTACTGATCAAAATTGAAGCACAACACGTCCATGAGATGGTTGACAACACACACTGGCCAAGTGAATCACACAACACTACGAGTTTTGAATGACACCATACAGACAGAAGTAGTCAAAGTATGTCTGCTTTTCTAGAGCACATCAATGACTGGAAATCACTGATGTGAAACATGGAACATTTTACATCTTGTCTTGCATCAACAATAACAACTGGTCTCTTCTAACCTTGATAACAATCTTTCTTTAACCTAAACAAAGTCATTTTAGTTGCCTAAACGTCACAAAACCATAGACATAAGAGATCTGAAAACGCTTAAATTAACTGTTTTTTTAAAGTTCACATGGGTTGTTTTGGTATTTAAATCCTGCAGACTGTGAAAACTCTGACATAAGTTGGAAACATCACACACAGCATGGCAGGATAGAGATCTGTCATGCATCACCTGTGAGTAGAGCTCAGAGATTTCAACCAGGAATTAAACTATAAAAAGAGAAGAATTAGCTGTGTTAAAGATGTAAAACCAAGTTAAAAAATGGTTAAAATCAGAAACATTCCTGTCATCTAATCACGTCTGCTCTGCTCTCTGCCAGGCTTCAGATGGAAGTGATTTCAAACATTAAGAGCCATTAACCAGCCAAACATCCATACATTTACTGCAACACCGCAGTCACAGGCGACTTTGAAAAACGATCTGCTTCGGTAAACGCAGTCAAATTATTTCCAAACCTACAGGGAGAAACTGGCAGCAACATAAAGAAAGGAAAAGATTCCAAACCGACATAACTCAGAGAGGAAAAAAATAACTCTCATAAAATTATAAGAACAAAATGAAAATCCTGTACAGCACTTTAAGAATACCACTGTTTAAATTAACATGAAACAATGCCTTTGTTTCAGATGCAGAACTATGAACCATTACACAACTGCCAGCTTCAGACTGGTATTATAAGATGGGGATGGACTGGGGCTAGCTGGTTAGCACGCTAACTTCAGTAGAAATCTCTGCAACACAAAACCTAGATGTCAAAACTGTTAGTTCTTCACATTTGGTTGATATTTTTAATTAAATTTTGAATGTTTTAAAGTAAAACAATCACACATAGCTACTTTAAGAGAGTCGAAGGCTAACAGTTTAATATACAGTAAATGTTGTTGGAGGAAAATAATTGTCAGACTAATGGATAACGAATATAATCATTTGTTTTAGCCCTAAAATGACAGCAGGTGTCTGTCAGCTGGAGACAAAAGATTTTTGGTCGTTTTTCTTCTCTTTGTGGTCGTTTTGCATCTTTGAACTGAGCTTTATAACTTTCAAACAAGAAATACAAACAGTCACTTCCTGGTCTCACCAAATGGCATGAATAATATGCCATTTACCTGAAGTCATTTCACGTATTGTCACTATGCATTGTTAGCTTCTTGTGTGTCATTTCACGCCACGTCATTTGTCTACTTACTAACCCCAACTCTAACCAAAACAGCATTAACCTTAACATGAGGTTTAAATTAAAATGTCAAATTTAGTTGATGTGGTTATTTGAGATGTAACCAAGATGACTACATAACTGAAATATCCAAGATACAGGGTCAAACTTTTAGACTGAGTGTGTAGAATAAAGTACAAAATATGTTTATGCAGGTAAGACATTTATTCCTGAATTTCACTAACCAACTCAGAGAAAAACTAGACTGAAAAGATTTGAGTACAGATTTCAGACTTGTGATTTGTCTGCTCTCTCACTGGATGTTTGGTTCAGCTGGCTGTATGTAAGACGCAGAGACTCAGCAAACACCGAACCTCACTGAGACATTTGGCATTAGAGGCCTGTCATTGTGGCCTGAGGCTTCAGCTCTGGTCAGAGGAAGACTAGATGTGGACAGGAAAACAGCGGTCTATACAGCTGAAGTCTTCGTTCCAATCCCTGGGTGTCAACTGATTTCCTCTCTGTGACCTCTGACCCCTGGGTGCCGTGGAAATGAGACCAGAGCTATTTATGTCTTTGAGGGCAACAGTGGTCACGAGATAAAATTCACATGACATGATAGCGGAGTACACAACAAAACAGGAAATGGAAACAGCACGAAACGTAGCGAGACATTACACAATTAATCTTGCCTTGTACTTTCTAGACAAACTGAGTTGTTTTTTTCTATAAAATGTAGGAGAATAGTTAAAAAAAAACACTCATCACAGTTTCCCAGAGCCAAAGGTGACGTCTTCAAATGTCTTGTTTAATCTGATCAATGCGCCAAAACCCATTTTCTTTTGCCCATTTTCTGGAAATTTAGTTAAAATTTGCACTAATTTTGGGTGGAAATTTGACTGTGGATGTGGCTAGCTACACAGGAAGTTGACATTTTAACGGTCAACCATGCTCTGATTGTTTCTCCAACCAGGCAAACAGCCGTCTAAGACCATTTGAATCTCTGAATAAGGTTTGTCCTGAGGGTTGTGGCAAAGGAAAAGTCATGGGGTCATTAAAATCTAAAGGGTTCATCAGCTGGGGAGATGTATTCAGGAAGGTTCACGTCACTCTGACCAGTGGTTTTTATATTTTTTTCTGGACAACTGGAAAATTTGTCTTGTTGGCGGTGCTAGAGGAAAGGTCAGAAGGTCGCCAAAATCCTCAGGATTAATTTTCTAGGGAGTGGAAATAGCCACAGCACTGTGAATGGAAATCCAATCCAATCCATCCATCCATCCATTGTATTGTAACATATTGTAACATTAGATTCTCTGAAAACTACTGGGATCTCCAAGGACTTCTAATTTCACCAGCTGCTAAATAAATGAGGATTTAGTTTCTTACAATACGAGGTTGAAGATGGAAAAACAGCTCTGCTCATCACACATAAAAGCAAAGTATTAAAATTATTTATTACAAAAGTATTTAAAGTTTTTGTTTTTTGTCTTTCCTGCATCTTTGTCCCTCTCTCAGGATGATTGACAGCTGCTCCTCCTGAACCCAAGGATGCCTGTGGTGCCAGTGGGCGGGACATCCTCCTCCCACCACGTTGTACCTGTTGCCCTCACCTGTTCCTGGCTGCTTCTGCTCTTCCATGCTGCCTTTGGTCAGAAACCTGCTAAGCTGCCCTTGATCAACAGGAAGCCCTTCATCGCAGCCTGGAACGCCCCGTTGGACATGTGCACCCACAAGTACAACGTCACCATAAACCTCAACCGTCTCTTCCACATCCACGGGAGCCCACGTGCTGATTGGACGGGCCAGAATGTCACCATCTTCTACGCCAACCGGCTGGGCTACTACCCTCACTACACCCCGCAGGGTACTGCCGTGCACGGCGGCCTGCCACAGAACTGCAGCCTGGACCTGCACCTGTTCAAGGCCTACCAGGACATCAACCACTTCATCCCTGCAGAGGACTTCCGCGGCCTGGCCGTCATCGACTGGGAGTTCTGGCGGCCTCAGTGGAGCCGTAACTGGCACAAGAAGGATATCTACCGGCAAAAGTCGAGGGAACTGGCCACAAAGGCATATGTGAACGTGACGGCAGCGCAGGTGGAGGAGCTGGCACGCCGGCGGTTTGAGAAAAGTGCCAAGGAGTTCATGCAGAGGACTATTCAGCTGGGGACACGCCTTCGCCCCAATGGCCTCTGGGGTTTCTACCTCTACCCCGACTGCCACAACTACAACCTGCATGATCAGAACTACACGGGCTTCTGCCCCCTGCTGGAGAGGCTGAGGAACGACGAGCTGCTGTGGCTGTGGAACAGCAGCACGGCGCTCTTCCCCTCGGTGGCGATCAGGAAAAGTCACATCAACAGTATCAGCAACCTGCACTTCACCCAGCACAGGATCAGAGAGTCGCTTCGTGTTGCCTCGCTGACCTCGAAGGAGTACGACCTCCCAACCTACGTGTACCTAAGGCTGGGATACCGAGACGAGGCCCTGGCCTTCCTCACCGCAGTAAGATACTAAGTTTAGAAAGCAATGTAGTTGTATTACTTTGTGTTTAGTAATAACCACATAATTTACATACTGAGCTCTGGTTGGACAGTTATGTTCTCCTGTTGCCACATTGGTGCACAGCAAAGTACTCAATTTCCCTGTTTGTTTTAAAGTCTTGTATCTCAGTATAGTTACATCATGTTAAATGTGGAAGAGGTTTATCTTTTTTCCCCACATTCTTTTGAACTTTAGGAGCTAACAGCTACAGGTCCATTTTGTGCCTCCGTATTCATAAAACCAAACCCACTTTTTAGCAACCCAGTAAAATATAAAGGTTTGAACCATCAAAACCTGGTTTCACTAGTAGTTAACCATCACAAACTGTTGCTGCCTTCAAAAGGAATGTGTGAACTCATGGTTATGACACAAATTATGTACAGTTTAGCAAGCTAACTGTAATGCAGGAAATGCAAAGACAAGGGGGAAAAGATTGAAACTGTTGGGAATATCAACAATTTCCTCAGACATATTGCAAATTGCAAAGAAAAACTCTCCATGACTAAAATTAGAATACATTAACTTAACATCCAATAAAAAATCAACTTCCATGACCTTCACCAGTTCTGAAAACATCAGCAAGCACGTCACAACTCCTGGAACTGGAGCCTTCAGAAAATTCAGAGGTAATGAATGCTACAAGACGTGGATGTTCATGGACTCTTGTCGTGAACAGGGTAAACTCAACCCTATTTGAAGGCAGCAACACACCACAGCAATATCATAATGTAATGAGTGGAAAATGGAAACCTGCCTGCTGGTTCTGGATTTTAACACATGCAGGGAGTAGTTTCAGTGCATCATTTAGTCATTTTAATATGTTGTTGTTTTAAATCAAAAAAGAACTGCCAGTTCTTCTACAAGGAACTAATATTTAAAACATCATTTTAAAGGTTTTGAGGGATACTTATTTATCCTAAAACAATTACTTATCTGTTTGTCTCTACAAACGACAGGTTAAATGTTTAATTATAAACAAAGATTTGTGGACTCTATGGAAACCAGAGACTTTGTTGGTTCTGGTTGAAGTCCAAGCCAAAACCTGTAATGAAGGCCATTACCCAGAAAAATAAATAAATTAAATAACAATACAGAGCTCCCAAATCCTCAGTCACTCACCACTCTGTAATTTGAAATACAAAGGTTTGTTATTACCGTTGTAACCGACCCCAGAGATTTAAACCTCTTTTGATTCTGAGATCAGTTTACTGAGGAGAAGCTTCATAAGCCACAATCAAACTAATGCAACTTAAACAAAGATGCTTACTAAAGACACAACTGCATATACAGACCTCTGACATAACAGATCTACAGCTTGATCGCAGCAGTGTCTGTTTGCACTGTTTACTTTCTGAATCTATTCACTACTGCCATCTCATGGAGAACCACAGAAATACACCTCAGAGTCTCAAATAAAAACTTCAGTGTCCCGTGGTTTCTTTGTTAAACCTAAATTTCATCATGACCTGGAGTTGTAGAAATAAGCTTTGAAATATCTGTGAAGATATATTTTAGTCAGCCAGGTGGTAAAAGGTGGGAGAGAAACCCATGACACAGGCTTAGTTAAGAAATATTTCTTTTTCACTTGATCTTGAGCAGAATTGCTCCACATTGTCTTTCAGTACTGATTTTAGACTGTTATTTCTTTATAACTTCATTATATTTAATGAAAAATCTTCTGCATATATTGTACTGTATGCCATGCGATAGTAGAGATGCATTTTGAACAGCAGTACGTAAGTTTTGTTTTGTGTCACATGTTTTTGGTTTATTTAAATTCTTCCTTATACTTTCTTGTAGTTTTGAATGTTCACTGTGTCTGTGTAGTTTCAGTGGTTTGGATAGCTAATGTATGTCAGTGTGACCATAAGATGTAATGTCTGTTTCTATGTGTCGTCTTGCAGAAAGACTTGATCCACACCATTGGAGAGAGCGCTGCTCTGGGAGCTGCAGGATTCGTCATCTGGGGCGACATGAACTTGACCTCGTCCAGGGTAGGTGTCCTTTGCCTAAATCTTTAATTACCCTCTCTTACTCTCTGTGTCTCTGATGACTCACTGAATATTTAAATAGGGTTGTATATGAGAAGATATGTTGTTTTAGCTGAAGATCTGCTGTCAAACTTTTTTTTTGTCCTAATTTGTGCTGTCGAGTCAGATGAAGTCTGACTGTTTACTTTCGTGTGAAAAACATTCTTTCCTAAAGCTTCCTGATTTGTTTTGGACTCTAGACAAACCACCCCTGTAAACAGCCAAGACAATAGAAAGCTGACATCATGTGGTTGCTGTGTGCTGTAAAACCACTCTGACATTTTGAAAAGTATAATGCATGTTTTTATGGTCTGCTGTGATCCTGTCTGCATCTAAACAGGCAGATCTCAGGGAGTGTTTGTGCATGGAATCGTAGCTGCTTTTCAAATGTTTGCTTGGCAGTTTGCAATCTCTTTTTCTGTGCACAGCTGTGATCCTCTACCTGATCCAACCCAGCTCTTAAAACTCTGGTTAGTTTGGACAATCTCAGTTAATTTTGGCCACTAGGGGGCAGACACAAAGCCCTAACATTATAAACAGCTGCCCACAGCCACATCAAACAAACCACCAAGACACATCACATCATGACTGTTTGGTGTTGTTTTGTTTCCACAGCATAACTGCACCAAGGTGAAGTCCTTCCTGAGCCACCGCCTGGGTCAATACATCACCAACGTGACGCGAGCCGCCGAGGTCTGCAGCGACCTCCTGTGCCAAGGGAACGGCCGCTGCGTCCGCCGGAACCCCCGTGCCCGCCATTACCTCCACCTGAGCTCCAAGAGCTACCGCATTTGGCCCTTAGGCAACGGGGAATTCACTGTGGCCGGGTGGCATTCTCCGGACGACCTGCAGCTGCTGACCGAGAGGTTCCGCTGCCACTGCTACGAAGGCCACGAGGGCGAAAGCTGCGACAGCATCAACAAAGTGAGGGAGGACGACGAACTGTGGAGGGAGGAGGGGCAGGACGAGCAGGAGAAGAAGAGGACCCAATGGGAGGTCGAGCAGAAAGACCCAGACAGGGAAGGGAAGAGTGCAGGACCTTCAACCAGTGTCAGCCTTCGTATGATGTTACTGATGCTCCTCTTGAACTTATCGATAGTAAAGACAGTCGTATGACGCATTCTGATGAGAGGAGTCATGTTTCAACACAGCTGTGTACAGATGTTACTTTTCCACACAATCAGTGTAATGTTTCCGATTTAAGAGGCAGACTTGAACCCTGGATGGTACCTTTCACCCTGTGGACCACCAGAGCACCCTCTCCAAAACCAAATGTAGATCAGGGCTGCAACTACTTTTTATATTATCATCAGTAAATCTGTCTATAGTTTTTATTCCAAAAAATCATTTTAGCTGGTTCTAGTCCACTAAATCACTGCCTACATCTCTGATTTGATTAGTGATTCAAATTCAGTTGATATGAACATTAACTACTCCTATTTCCAGCAACCACAGCAATCCAAAAAGCACAAAAGAGATTGCATGAATACGATGTCCCACCAAATAACAGAGAAAAAACTAAATGCTAAATCTACAATAAAGCTACAATAATTTAACAACGCTAAATGGTAATGTAAGTTTTCAGTCCAAATTAGTTCTTCAAACTGCTTATTCACTGACAATTAAAGTCTACAGCCTTGTGCTGAGAGGCTGTACTAGCATGCTAACAATAACAACGCTAACAGGCTAATGTTCAGCAGGTATATGTTAACATGCTAACATTTGCTAATTAACAATAAACACAAAGTACAGCTGGGTTGGTTTTTCAGGTCTTTAGTCATTAGGTAAAGTATTAGTCAAAGTGTTATTAACCTATCAATCTGTTGATCGGAGCTCTGACTGCGTACTGAAACACGGCCCAATGGTGTATATTACCCATGATCCCCAGCCACTGAAGCAGGAAGTGCTGTGGCTGTAACAAACACATCAAACTCTGTCTCTAAGTTTCCTGGCAGGATATCAGAGATGAATGCTGTTTTTTTAATTACTTCTAAGTATTTTTAACTGATCTACAGTTTGGCAAGCAGCTATCACCACCACCTGGAAACGACAGTCGGTGGCAGAGAGAACTTACAAATTGCCCTTTTGACGTGCTGCTGAGGTTGCTGCTGAGTTTAAAATTTAAAATGAACAACAGCTGCTGTGTTGGAAAGTAACAAATGTGTAAATCTGCACTTTACATGACACAGAGGTTTGGCATGTTGACAGTTGAAGGTGTGGTTGATTGTAATCTGCACTGCCTTTTTGGCCGACATCTGCATCAGGTCTTCCAGGAATGTTGATTAGTAAAGTGTGGACTGTGGACTTTAGCAAAGAGAAGATTTGACATAACGATCGTCCAGCGTCGAGCCGAGGATCGAATCAGATCTTCACGATTCAGTAGAACCACAGTAAAAACCTGACTCGCTGCAGGATGATCCTCTAGTTTGTTTGGTGAAGACACAACAGTCAAGCCTCTGAGTAGAAACCAAAGGGTGCTAATGTACTACCACACAGCCATATGTAGAAAGATAATTACTATGATCTGACGGTTGGCTCGTGATATTTTTTAAGACAGACTTTAAAAAATTACTGTGTATTTCTGATGGTATGAAACCCATTAATTTTCTTGACAATAAGCTGTTATTTCACTTGATATTATATATAATTTTTGTACTGTTGCTTACATTATACTCTTAAAGGTACAGCTTGTCCAGAAACGCTGCATATTTGAGCCTGTTGGGACACAGCTGGGTGCTAGTGTTTTCAAAATATTATGTATCCTTCATTTTTGTGTATCCTCTAACTATAGAGGGTCAGGTCTGTTTTTCAATGATCATATAGAGGTTAATGTTACTATATCTTGGAGGAATCAGATTGACAAGCCAAGTTTAGTTAGTCAGTTTTTAAGTGGCTGAAAAACAGCTACAGTCTCTGAAGCTGATGTGGAGTAATGTAGGTGTGACGAAACACTGAAAAGGATGTAAAATATGGCACATAGCGTATCTGAAAACACGACTCAGTGGCTCTGCGGTGGTTTTATGTTTCTTCAACGTCTACTTCTTGCCATAGAGCAGTAAATAAAAAACAACTGAACGTGTTAGAGGTTACTGGAGAAGCCACAGCAGTTTTTTAAAACCCTGATAAGGATAAAATCCAAACACATCAGAGTCCAGATTAAGTGTTTGTTGGTGTTTCCAGTTCTTGGTTTGTCTCTGAAACAGCTTTAACTGCACCAGTCAAAACTTCAAATGGCCCGTTCAAGGTATGAGTTTTTTAAGTAACCTTGTATTTGTTCAAATGCTAAAGTGACTGTTTTAGTTTACTTGACAAAGACCGTCTGTGGTCGTGTGAATTACGTGTCGTGATGTGTGTGTGTCAGGAACAAAGGGAGGAAGTTATAGTGCCACAAAACCTCGAACACCAAACACTCAGAGAGAGCACTGTTTGAGTGAGGTAGAGAGTGAAATGAAGAGCAGTCCATACTTCTACAAAGCAGCTAACTAGGATGCCTCAATCAGCAGATGAGGTTTGCTCAGTTGTCATGGAGCTTTAGATCTAAACTTTAAGGTCTCGTTACCTGCACGTCCAGTTCAACTCTCTGACTGATTATACAGAAAGTTTTAAATTAATAACTTCTGTGGTTTTTCTGTTTCAGGTAACTGAAAATTGAAAGTCAGAGAAAATGGTCTCAGCAGCAGTAACGTCATCATCACTGTCAAAATGGCGACCGCTGAGCTCCTCCTCCATCCCAGGGGTGGAGGTTTTAGTCTGTGAGGTGAGGGGTTGGACGAGGATGACTGCACGAAGGCAGATGGTGTCCATTTTCTCAGACAGAGCTGACTTTCAATTTTCAATTTCCTGAAACAAAAAAAACCACAGGTTATTGACTTCAAACTTTCTGCAGAATCACCAAAAGAGTTGAGCTGTATGTGCTGATAACAAGAGCTGTTGAACTCATCTCCTTAGGCCACAAACTCATCAATCACCTCTGGAACAATCCACTCAGTCTGACTGCACCTTTAAGTTTCTCTCAGTGAACAGCATCATTGATTTTTCTTTGGCAGCAACTCACAGAGCTCAGTAATCAGCAGAAAAAGGCCTGCAGTGATACTGACTGGAGCTGGCTGACTGGGGGAAAAACATGCACCATCAAGTTGGTAATTTGATGGTAACAGACTGTTCTTGAGTTCGATCCAAATTTGTCACCTTGAGCATTTTAAATCGAGGACTGAGGTGGACCTGAAACTTGGTTTTGGTCGTGTCATCCCAAACATGGCGAGTGTCTGTAACTTTATAGTTAAATGTGCAGCATCTGATCCTGGTTTAAACTGAATCAGTATTCATCTCAAAGCAGCCTTCAGGTCTGAAGAGTTTTACCTCTCTCATAATGATGCAGTTTCCTGCACTTACTGTTGTTTTAAGATTGTAAACCAAATATGCAACAAGGACTATGCAACACATGGAAAATGTCACCTGAATGTAAACGCACTGCAAATAAACACTTTTCTTCAGTACACCTGAGTTTCTGTATTTTTTGGTTCTGTGCACATACAAGGGGAATTCAAGGGGCGTTAGAGTGTCACAAGGGCACTAACGTGGCTTCAGACATTTAGGATCCTCTGTTACACCTGGTACAAAGTAGAACCAAACTTAATGCAGGTGTCCTTGCTACAGAGTCATCTTTTTCCCACCCAGCGTCCACATTGTTCGAAAAGCAAATGCACTTGCACCCATCTCAGTGCCCTCAGAGGTAGTGAAACGCAACTGACCAAGAAAAACCTGGTCTGAAGTCAGTGGTGCAGTATTTCACTGTTATTTTAAGGACGTAAGAGGCCTGATGCTGAACTGCATGTGCTGACAATGAACACAAATACACCAGCAGCAGCACTGGTGATAAGAGATCAGCTGGGCGTGAAGAGAGGTGAGGAGAGATAAACTGGCACAAGAGGCACTGCAACCTTTTTTTTCAACTTTAAACTAGCAAAAGTGGGTTTGGACACGACCTGAGTGCTCCTCCTTCATGGGCTTAGACTGTTGAAACAGAGCCTTCAGTCTTAGTGAAATATATCCTGAGGTGGAAACTGAGTTGAACCTCAAACAAACCTCAAAGTCACTCTTCTCTTTTCTGCTCCAAAGTTTCTGACTGAGGACAGGAAAGAGGAAGAGGTGTCGACAGAGAGAGATTACAGTCTGCTGTCTCATCAACCGTGACTCATGAAAAAACACCCGAGTGTTTCATCTGAACTAAGCGACAAATGTAGATACTGTTCTGCAGCACTGTCCTTAAAGTGTTTGAAAACTGCTCTGAAAGTGCAGAAATCTCAGGACGAGGTCCAGGTCAGTCTTTAAAACCTCTGAGGCCTCAAAACAAACGCCTCAGTTCATCAGTCAGTCCCGTACAGACACTGTAATGATGAAAATACAGCTTAACCAGAATTAACCACAGAAGAGGACTAAACACACACAATAATATAAAATAAAAAAGTACAATAAATCAAAAAAGGCTCTGAACACCACGGCAGGTGCAACAGGCACAAATACATAAATCGTTTTATAAAACGTGTTTTAGCCTGTTTGTGCATCTTGCATCATGCATCTTCTTTTTCTCTTTTTTTTAACAATCTAAAGTGCAAATTGGGAATATATAAATTAATTTAAAAAAAATTCATACATGATACTATCTATTAATCCACGATCTGTACCTGTTTAAATGCGTAAAGGAGAAACTAAAAAAATAATCTTTATTCACTTTTCTGAACCTCAACATGTTTAAATATAATTTTGGTAATTTGGTCTTAAGTTGTTTTCATCCTCCACTGGTGTCTGTGTCATTGTCATTACTCAAACTGGCTTTGTCATTGTTATCCTAGCGCTCCATCATTGTTTATAAAGTTTAAGTATGTCCACCGTACTGCACATGATGAGATGATGTTTTCTTTTCTTTCTATTTGGTCAAATTCTACATGTTATTAAAAAACAGAAGTCAAAATAAAATGTTGAAATCACAATAAAAGTTTTTTAATACAACAACCCATCAGTGAACACCTGAGTCCTGAATCTTTGACTCGTCCAACAATTGACAGAACGACCGGTCAGGGCCAGAAGTAAGGACATCGATCAGATAACAATCGATCAGAGTGAAGAAACCGTTTCCTCCGACGTATGAAGCAGCAAAAAACAGAGAGACAGAGAAGTTTAGAAACAGTGAACAGTCCTTCACAGGTCACTGAAGAGAGCAGCAGGTAGGAAACAACGACAAAATGAAACAATTATTTAAAATCCAAATATCAGCTATCTGGTTTGATAAAAGAGATTATTGGAGACATTTAAATAAAATGGACATGGAATCAATCATCTGAACAGTTTTTGCTCATTCTGTAGCAGCAGTCGACAGATTGATTCTGTATTAATCTTAGATGGATTTTAAAAAATTAAGCAAGTTTGTGATTTGCCCGTTTCAGCTGTTTCTACAAAATGTTAAGTCTTTGAGAAAAAACAAACAGCCGCCTTCGTTTATAGTTTTAAAAATCTTTAGCTCAATACATTTTCTTTTCTTTGTTCAGTGGAGTTTATATTTGGCATCACAAATGGTAAATGGACTGTACTTATATACCGCTTTTCTAGTCTTTTCGACCACTCAAAGCGTTTCACACTACAGATCACATTCACCCCATTCACACACACATTCATACAGCACTTGTTCTATACAATGTGCTTTCTAGCACAGACACACACATTCACACACCGATGACACACATCGGAGGCAATTTGGGGTTCAGTATCTTGCCCAAGGATACTTTGGCATGTGGACTGGAGGAGCCAGGAATCGAGCCACCGACCTTCTGATTGGTGGGCGACTGCTCTACCTCCTGAGCCACAGCCGCAAAGCAGATGGTTGTAACCCACTACTTTATTTACTTTATTCTACCATATTATTAAACAGGAAGTGTCTCAAGAAACATGAACTGTTTCATGAGAAAGACCTGTCCAACATGGCGGAGTAGAGCAGTCACATACAAATGCCTCATATGAAACCAGTAAATTATTCCAAACCCAGGGAGCAGGGTATAAAAATGCAGTTTTTTCAGTAAACCTCTGTATGTGGCTGAATCAAACTAATTTCTAAATTTCTTTATGGAAAATGTTCATATAGCAACTGAAAAAAGCAAAACTGTAAATCCGTTAGACTGGAGGGCTAAAAGGTAACACTAAAATAGAATAAAACAAAACTCTTGTAACTTGTCTTCTATTATTATTATGTCTTTTAATATCTTTAATCCTACAAATGAAACCAAAACAAGCAAAATTAAAAATCATTTGGTAATGCTTTGATTTCAGGTCCCACATTTTCCAGAAACTTTCCTCACATTTTACTAAAAAATAGCTGGTAACTGTATCAATTAAGTGCCTGTTTGTTATATTCAAACATTTTGAGGAAATAAAAAAGAAAAAAAGGAAATTATGTTGTAGTTAAGAGAAAAATAGTTCATAAACAGATGTCTTTTGGGCACTATTTTAAACCCTTTCTGTTGTTGCACTACAATTCACAAGTCACTAGACAAGTTTTAAACCTGGCATTGTTCAGTCTGGGACAGACTTAGATCTATATTTTATTGCACCTATATCACACAGTGTGACATGACATGAAGTAAGTAAATAAATTTTTTCAGTATTTGCACATAAGTTAACAGGAAGTCGAAAATAACAAGTCTTTACCAACGTAATGTCAGAGGATTTCAGCATCTACTTCCTCTCCTAGCAGTGACATAGCTGTTTATTAGGGTTGACCCTCCATGTGTACATGGATGCAGAGTGGACAAGGTGAAGGTATCACTGACTGAGGCTTATTTATTTGTCTTTTATGTATTTGTCCACAGCCATGACGATGGCCGCACCTTTCCTGTCCTACGTTGCCCTCTGTATCATCGGATCCATCCTGGCCCTGCCAGTTACCGAGCCGCCATTGATCCATGACCACCCCTTCGTGGCTGTATGGAACGCCCCAACCGACCAATGTAAACGACTCGAAATCCCACTGGACACCGCAGCCTTCCAGGCCGTGACCACACCTGCTGCCGTACCCGGTCAGTTCCTCACCATCTTCTATGAAAACCGCCTCGGCCTCTATCCTAAAGTCGATACAGTCAAGCACAAGATCTACAGAGGTGGAGTCCCCCAAAACGGAAACCTGACAGAGCATTTGGCCAAGGCCCAGAGTCAAATAGATCACTACATCCCCCAGGATTCTGCTCCTGGGCTGGCCGTCATCGACTGGGAGTCCTGGCGCCCACTGTGGGACCGGAATTGGGGATCAAAACATATTTATCAGAAGCTGTCAATCTCTCATGCCATGCAGGTGGCCCCATTTTTATCATCAAATCAAATTTCCAAATTGGCCAAGACCCAATTCCAACAGGCCGGCCGGCGCTTCATGGAGAGGACCATCAGCCTCGGCATCGGCGAGCGTCCAAGCCGCCGCTGGGGCTTCTACCTGTTCCCTGACTGCTACAACCACGGCTGGGACAAGGCCGGCTACACAGGGAAGTGCTCAAAGACGACCCAAGAGCAGAATAACCAGATGGTGTGGCTGTGGGAGCGCAGCACTGCCCTCTTCCCCTCCATTTACCTCCACCAGAGTCTGAGGAACTCCCCCCGGGCCGCACTTTATGTCCGCAACCGTGTCCAGGAGGCTCTGAGGGTGGCGGCGTTGCCTAAACGTCCATATACGGCACCTATCTACGTCTACTCCAGGCCATTGTACCGAGATCAGACTGAGAAGTTCCAGAGTCTGGTGAGACAGTCTGATTACTGAACATCTGCTTGAGTTACTTGTAAACAAACTTTAGGTTCGTTAGATTTCAGCTGCATTGATGTGACTTGTTTGATAATTAGACTGCATGCTCATTTTGTTTCTCTTCATTCTTCAGTGTGACATGGCATTCATGTTAGCCACTTCCTGCTGGGGGGAGTTACTTTGCTCAGCAGTGGTTGATGTATCTGCCCCATCAATATCACTTTCATAAGTTGTGGTAGCTTGCTAGAAGCAGTAAACGTTTATCAAATCAGTCAAGATGTCCCGTGTCCATGCCCTGACGGGTTAGAGTTGTTTTGGTGGCATGAAGGGAACCTACACAATATTAGGCAGGTCCCACAGATGCTGGATCAGATTGAGATTTGGGGAGTTTGGAGGACAAGTCAACACCTTGGGCTCTTTGTCATGTTCCTCGAGACATTTCTGAGCAGTTTGTGGTGTGCTGGGAGCATGGTCCTGCTGGGGGATGTAGATGTAGGTTCTCACACGTTGACCCATGGGATCTTAACGAGTCACATCGGTCAAGGTCTGCAGGGTTGGTCATTGATTCTCATGACCACCTCCAAGGTGACAACCCCACCAAAGGACAAATACCTGGGATATTCCCATCAAATTTCAGAACTAAAGAAACCTTTCAAATGACAGGTGAAACGTCTTCAAAGAACCTAAAAGAAGCACTTGAGACTAATTGGATTGTAACAAGATGATCAATGTTATGTAATGTTCATTTCATTTGTAAGTGGTTTTATTGTATTGGCTCATCAGTGTATATCCCAAGTTTTTATACTGAATACGTTACAGTTGATTTGTGTGGGATTCCATCTTGAGCACTAGTTTGCAAGTTTTTCACAACACCTCCTGCTCTTAGTTGCATCACTACAACACAATATGAGTAATTAAACAAAGGATTATCTATCTGCAGAAAGTCTCCACGTGTTGTTTTCTAATCAAAATTACTTGTTACAGAAATAAAATACAATAATAAAATACACCAAAATGTGGAGAATTTGTATTTGGATTTAAGAGTCTCAGATCTCCTGTGTGTTTCATCTACTTCCAGATGGACCTGGTGAATACTGTCGGAGAGAGTGCAGCTCTGGGAGCTTCAGGGGTCGTAATGTGGGGAGGAACCAAGGACTACAACAATAAGGTAACAACAGCTTTCTGAAGTTAAATCACTGGTTGGACTTTTTCGCTGTTGTTTTCTTTGCTGACGCAGGAAACTGG
The DNA here is from genome assembly GCA_033238685.1 of Lates japonicus. Lineage (NCBI taxonomy): Eukaryota > Metazoa > Chordata > Actinopteri > Centropomidae > Lates > Lates japonicus. Next base: position 4,236,755 of record BRZM01000047.1, read on the forward strand.
AAATCATCACATCAACTTGAAGACGTGGCACTTTAAATTTTTATATATGTGTTTTCAGCCATGATAAAATCTTCAGATGTGAAAACAGGAACACAGATGACCAGGCTTTAATTAGCAAATAATTAACTGACACAGTTTCCTCTTTCAGGGAGGAACTAACAGCTCTGACACTGAAATATTTGTCACCTCTGCTGACAAACGTGTGAAAGAACTATTTCAGCTTTATGTTTCTGCTTTTTTATGTGCCTTCTTAATTTACTGTTATTTGCCGTTTCCATTAATCCACTATTGTACTGTAATACAATCCAGCTGAATTGGTATATACGGTAAAAGGGCTTTTCAGATTTATTATTTGGTTTGTTATCATTAAAAGGAAGAAAAAACACATCACAAACTTTATTTATTTGTCTGTGTATGGAGGAGCGAAGCTACCTTTTCCAATTAAGATTTACCTTAAATTTTATGTTTGAAAATGTGATTCCAGTCATTATGTGCCTTTTCTGGGTCACTGTTTTCCTCTCTAGGATTAATTTATGATTTTTAACTAATCCAATAACAGACCGTTTTCTTTCTGTCTTAATACACCTGAATCTCACCTGTAAACCCCGCCCCCTCTCCGCAGGCTGCCTGTCAGTCTCTCTCCGAGTACCTGACGTCCACCTTCAACCCGTACATCGCTAACGTGACGGCGGCCGCCATGCTCTGCAGCCAGGTCCTGTGCCAGGGGAACGGCAGATGCGTCCGGAAGAACTACGACTCCTCCCAGTACCTGCACCTGAACCCCTCCCACTTCAGCATCCTGCGGGCCAAGAAGCATTACGTGGCGGTCGGCCTGCCCTCCGCCTCCGACCTTGACGGCTGGGCCTCGAACTTCACCTGTCAGTGCTACGCGGGGCGGAGCTGTTCAGCTAAACTGTCGCGTCCGAACACGATCAAACTCATCTGGGTTTAATCTGCGAGGAGAGTAAAACGTTTCTCCTGCTGACCAACAGATAAAACTAAAGTCTGTAATTTGATAAAATTCTGCCTAAATTACATCAGCAATGTGTTTATTTAAAAAAATAGAAAACTGTATTTAATTTTTTTTTGCAAGTTACATCATTAAATGTTACGTCAGTCTTTTCAAAATTGGACACAATAATGATTGATTGGAATTGAAAACAAAAAGCTTAATAAATGCTTTGCAGAAAACTGTTTTTTGCATTTTCTTTGATGTAACTGACGAAACAGACAAACAAAAACTGAGGAACAGATTAATAAAATCAGAATGAACAGCATAATGATTTAGAAACAAAAACCTTTATTTTATTATCAAGCTCTAATCAATCACCACTTAATCAAGTCTTAACGAGTTCTATTAGAGACCAAGTCAAAACAAGATATACCTTAATTTGCTGAGTACAGACCTTTGGATGTAAATTTGTCCAAATGTTGCATCATTTGCTAAGATTTCAAAAAAGTACTGACTTATATAAGGAAGGAAATATGCTTGCTTAATTTAAAAAGCTAATGATGATGATAAACAATCTGCACTGTAAATACCAGAGCAGAACTGTGACATGATGTTAAACTATGCTGCACGACAAGTCTGAGTCAAAACACCTGCATGTTTGGGAAAGTGACAAATTCAAAACACCGGAGGACGAAGGCAGTCGCAGCCCTGATTTCAAAACACAGACTGTTTCCCATCAGTTGAACCATCAGAAATGAACATTTTAATGAGATATTAATGATTAAAGTGACAGGTGCTGACATTCTGACTTGTCTTAGCAAAAGTTTGGGTATAATTAATAACATCAGTGATGAATCTTTTCCAGTAGATGTGTCAGTGAAAGAGCATGAACAGTATTAAGATCCTGGCACTGAAAACAGTCATTATGATGCTGATACAGAATTTATCTGTTGTCTGAAGCTCTGCATCTGTGTCACAAATTTAGAGCTTTAGGGCAAGGTGGGTTCTAATGATCTGTAAATGGACTAAATAGAGAATAGTGTGACTAATTTCAGATGTCATGCAGGGTTCAAAACATCACTGAAGACCTGACCTTACTAAAACTAATGACACTGAACAAGCTGTAAGAACACTACTGAAGGCGAAATAAAAACTAAAGACATGCTTAGTTTCTATTACCTCATTGAAACACTCAATTACTGTGGCTCTATTAGCAGTGTAAGATTCAGCAAAATGACTGGAGCTACAGAGCTAACTGTGACACTATAGAGTCCTCTACCTGTGATAATATATGTTTTGTGTAAATATTTCAAAATACAAACTCCCCAGATCTCAATCCAATTGGGCAGTAAAGAATGAACACGTTCTTAAGAAAAAAAATCTGCTTAGCAAGTTGAAAGATCACACAACACATTTTTCTGCCGACTAAGACGACCCTATCCTTGGTAAAAGAAAAAGAAGCAGAGCTCACACAGCAGCTCCATCTTAACTATTTTGCAAATTGAGCCACACAACTAAAAAGTACCAGACAATAACACAAACACACCAATAGATGGAGGTAGTGGTATTCCAGTTCTGCTCAGTAAAATTCCTGTTTTGTCTGTGGCAAAAGCAAGAACTTTAGTGGATGGACTCTGATGTGGACGATTGTCCATTGGATCATTTACACCCAAAACATGGAGAATAAGACCCAGGTTCAAAAACACCAGTTATCTTCGGTTGTCTTGGCAACATATTTTATTGGTCACACAATATTAAGACCATTTCTTCGCCATTTCTTCCACCGGATATTTTGGCCGTTGATATTTTCATGACAGCGGAAAACAGCCAAAAACCAGCATATGCAACAGAGGAGATAACGTTGGCTACAAAAGCAGGCTAAGCCTGCTAAGTTTATGACACATCCCTGCTAATTTCTAATCACATCACAGCCAGTAAACAACACACCACGAGTCAAAAGATGATAGTACTTTTTATTGTGGATTTCCTGCATTTAAACAATCTGAACAAGAGAAATAACTCCCTGTAGTGACTTGTGTCAGTCATTCTCCCTTTGTCAGACTCTTTAAAACCAGCTGATATTAATCTGTGTTTTCAGTAGAAGCTGATGATTAGTGATGGAAACCAGCCAAGCTTGCTCTCCGTATGATTCATAGCTCTGATGATGAAACCATCAACCACCAACTGGATTTCCTTCAGCTCAGTAGATTTCCAACTTCGCCTGACCAAGGTTAAAAAACTCTCACAGCATTCCTCACATGTCCGTACAGAGGCCTTAGATATGAGAGGCAGAGGGTCCACACATTGTCCTCATCCCTGAGCTTCCTCTGATAAATCCCTCGGGGGCAGGAGAAAGGAGGGAAAACGTCAGGGCATCCTGGTAAGACCCACCACACACCTCGGGGCGGACTATCTCTCTCGGCTCTGACAAGTTTCCACAAGTGTTGCGGCTGTAATTCAAGCTGTAACGGCTTATTTAAGAGCAGCTATTTAGACTCCCAGAGGAGAGTGAGGGTGGTGTTTATGTGTAACAGGTAATAATTTAACGACTCACAGAGCGTGGACGCCGGGATCCCAAAACAGGTTGGTGCTCAGTCTGAATTAACTGTCTTGTTTTGGGTTCAAAGGTTTATTGGTGTTTTCCGAGAGTTTTAACAACGAACATTAACAGGGGTCGAGTTCATTCGCTGAAATTACAGAAATCATAAAACTGTCAGGCTGCGTGGTTTCCTATAACCTGCCTGGAGACAAAGATACTGTAGTTACACATCAGATACTGTGGCCTCATAAAGATACTAAAGTTAACACAGTGTAAAACTATCTGTCAACGCTCGACACTGTCTGTCCAGAGCAGGTGAAAATATAATCAAACAATAAAGATGCTGAACGATTAACTTGTAAAAATGAGAAACTGTTTTCTAAGTGGTCAAAGATGTGACTCTGTGAGATGTGTGGACAGTGAACTATAATTAGATCCAAATGTATCTGCAGCATCTGTAAAGTGTCTGGTTTCAATTTGCTCTTTGTGTTTTCAAGTGAACCTGAGAGAGAGTTGATATCATCAGACACTAAAGTCACACCACAGCATCTACTAGATAAATAAATACTACAAATCAGCCACACACAGATTTTACACAAATTTCAAACCTTAAACTTTGAATCTAATGAGTGATTAATCGTCAGTGTAACTGTCTCTGGTGCTTTATGTGCCTTTCTTTTGTCAAGTATGTTTTATTGAACAGATGTAGGATTAAAAAACGCAGTCTACATTTTCATTAGAAAGAAACAAGGTATATCAAATAAATAGACATAAGAGGAGGATACACTCTTAATAAAGTCTCTCTCCCTCCTTACTGCTCCAAAAGTATGTGACAGTAAAGATGGACAATAAAAAACAAAAGGTGAAAAGTAACAATAGATGGTCATTTGCACAAGGAATGTCCACTAAGGGTTATTTCTTGGGTAACAGGGGAAGGGGCAGTCAAATCCTGTTAAATTGTTATTTACCTTTAATCTTAAGGGTTAAGGTGCAGGGTGGGGGGTCTCCGTGGATCTAGCTTATTCTGGATCCGGTTCTTCAATTTTGATGTGTTCAAGTCACTGTAAGATTTTGGTAATCGGTTGCACTGACATTACCTGCATGATAATTAAACCAAATTCCTGTTTCTGACGTATCTGCCCCACTGATGCCATTTTAAGTCAGTTCAGAAGTTGTTGACTTAAGGAGTTCTTATTTCTGCAGGCTGATTTACAAACTTGTACAACTGCTAACATCTCATCCACACTTATATTTGTGGACCCAGAGGTCCCGTGTCCATGTCCTATAAGGGGGACGTACATAGTATTAGACAGGTGCTGGATCCGATTGGGATCTGGGGAGTTTGGAGGCCTTTGTCGTGTTCGCGACACTTCTTAGCAGGCTAGGTGGTGTAGTGGGTTCGTCCTGCTGGGGGAGGCCCCTGTCATTGGAGAGTGTTGTTGTCATGGTCTACAACAATGCTTAGTTGGGTGGTACGAGTCAAAGTAACATCCAGATTGAAAACCAGCATGGAACGTTTAGCTTCATCATCACATGACAGAAAAGTAGCAATTAAACGAAGGATAATCTATCAGCAGCAAGTCTCAAGTCTCCAGAAGTTAATTTCAAATTAAATTAACTGGTGTTGAAGTTAAAAAAAATAAATAAAAAAACACTAAATTTCTTCACATTTTTGTTCAGTCAAACTGAGTTTATTTCCTCAGAGAATCTCTGATCGAGCAGCTGGAGGTTATGTAGTCAGTGAGGGTGGAGAAACTGTTTGTATTGACGTTTTTGATTATCAGAGGAAAATTTTTGCCACCAGAAGCAACTGCCGTCGTTAAATTTCATCTGTCTTATGCAACAAAGGAAAATCCAAACAATTTACTGACTCAGCTCTTTGTCGTCAGGATATTACAAACACATAAATCTTCCCTGAAGTCAGGACATCTGGTGCCATATCATTGAAGTAATATGAAAAATCTTCCAGCCCTGTGTTATAACTTGAACTGATCTGCCAGGCTGAAAAAAACACTGGCACAACTAAGAAATAACTGGTGGTTAAATACTGATGTGTGTTATGTGCTGTACAGTCGCTACTATAACTGAAGAACAATGGAACTCTGAGACGTCCGTAAAAATAATTCACTATTTTTTAAAAGGTTTATGAATCAAAAACAGAAATGAATACAACACTGGTAATTAAATACTCAAAGTGGAGAGTAAAAGTAAGTCTAAATGAAGCACTGTATATATTACAGAGATATATAGAAAATTTGATGAAAATATCAACGGCCAATACCTCTAATGGAAAATATAAGTATCACTGAACCTACAGAGATACTGTAGACCTTTTTATTAGAGATCCCAGAAACATCACTATATATCACTACCAGACTCCATTGACAAAAACAGGAATTTTACTGAGCAGAACATTTATTAGATTGTAGCGTTTGTGTTTTATTGTTGTTTAAAAGTAGGCAATTATGCCGCTATTTAAAACATATGTCCACTTGTTCTACATGGCTGGAATTCTAACATATAACAAAAAAGTCTAGAGTAAACTAAGTAAGTAAAGTGGTATCATAAGTCTATTTTATTTTTGTGAGCCTACTTAACTAGGAAATTTAGAATTCACTGTAACATCCTTACATATTAATTCAGCATACAGTTAATAGTGAAATATAATGTAGTACAGTCACACAAAATTAAAAACTTTCACAGATCAATATATCAGTAAACTAATTTCCACTAGTAAAAATGGGTTTCGCCGAGTGTTGCAGCAAAAACACTGCAGGTTCAGTTCTACCTTTATCCAGGTGTTCTTCATTCTCAGGACAGGAGCAGGCGCCATTTTGTTCCTCATTGTCGGGATGGGTAAACACCAAACGATCCTCACACCAAAACGTGGCCTGTTATTAAACAGTACAACATACATACACGTATCTTAGTCTTACATGTTCCATGACAAAGCAGATTATTTGCGGATAAATACAGGGTAATTATTAATTTGGTCTGAATCGCGTGTCAAAATGGCGGCGCCCGTCTCCTCACTTTACGACCAAGGCGAGACTTGACCGATTCCGCAGCATGTAGCGTCTCGCAATTCACTTTACACCATGAAAACACGCGAAATACACAACATAAATAGTGTAACATAAACATAAATAGTCGTAGCTTAGGTACCGAAAATTTTGGCATTTGGCATTTCACATTCAGCCTAAAAACAAGGAAATAACACGCTAGTTTTAATCATTTAACTCACCAAACAAACAGAATCCAGCGGTGCAGACAGAGTGAAAACGAAACCCTTAAAAAATAGGTAAATTAAAGTTTAAATTCCTCTAAACTTCCTTCTTTACTCTTATTTTCCTAATCACTGGTTTCTCCTCCGCCATCTTTCCTCTCTATTTTCCCTCTCTCTCCTACAGGTGGCACAGTTGCACTGACTGGCTGTTACCTGCAGTTGTAAAGGAACAGTTCACAAAGTTTGTTTACATTCATTATCTGTTAAAGGTCATATTAAGTTACATGAAGCTGATTTATTTAAATCTATATATTTATTTTTTTAACCACTTGATTGGAAAAGTATAATTACTTTTTGACTTTAATTATCCAACCAATAATATTATTTTTTGATTTCTTCAGTTTTATTTTTGTCAGAATCTTTTTCTATATTTTGTCAGTTTTTGGACTCCACGCTCTTATCAAAATTATGTATATATATATATATATATATATATATATGCATTAGCTTTAAAGCTAGAGTTCAGAACTTTTTCTAACATACATCATACATACAGAGTACATACAAGTATGCATTGATAATGTTTATGTAATTACTCTCACTGCCACAAGAGGGAGACAAAACTTCCGCACAGGTTTAAATCCCATTCATGCTGTCCCACAACTTTGTTACTTTTTTAATGCTGGGGGGGCATTTCAGATTAACCTTTTCTGACTTATATGTGGCAATTAATATGATATATTAATATAAGAGTTTTTTAAAATATATATTGCCATGACGATTTAAGAATGCAACATTTAAATCTAAATCTAACAGTGACAGTCATTTTGCTGTTTTTTCTGCTGCTTCTTTGCTAACACTTTGAACATCTGCTCTTGCTCCTCATTGAACCAGGTAAGCTGAACAGGTGTCAGGTGCATTGTCTTCTCTGAGCCGTAAAAACTAACACTTCAGCCCTGAACATCTGAAAAGATTTCTACCCCTTTTCCCCAGAAGTAGCTTCAACACAGAAACAAAACAGACCATGATAACGGCTCTGTGAAGATGTACTTAGGTATAGTTTGAGCTAAACGTCAGCATGGTAACACTGTCACACTGACATTGCTAGCAGAGAACTTTGTTGGACAAAAACAAAGTAGACTGTGAGCTACAACTCTGAAATTAGGACAAAGTCTATTCACCTCAGAGAGAAGAAAGATTTCTTTAAGAACAGCAGGAACTCATTCTGACCTCCTAATGTTTGTGTTTCTTTTTTCTTATAGATAAGATTCCTGATTCAAAATGAACAAAGTCAAACATTTCTCCGTCTTCATAACCACGTTGACCCTACTGAGCTCCGGCCAGGCCTTACCGAGGACGGATCCTCCAATCCGTCCTCATCACCCCTTCCTGTTCATGTGGAACGCCCCTACTGAGCTGTGTGACATCCGCTTCGGCCTGCCCCTCGACCTCTCCCACTTCCACATTGTCAGCAGCACCCTGAAAACAGCGACCAACCAGAGCATCTCCATCTTCTACACCGACCGCTTCGGCATCTTCCCCTATGTGGACGAGGACACTGGTGAGATGTACGATGAGGGTCTGCCACAGCTGATAGACCTGAAGGAGCACCGCGAGCTGGCCGAGGACGACATCGAGTACTATATTCCCGCCAACCAGCCAGGCCTTGCTGTGCTTGACTTTGAGGAGTGGAGGCCGCAGTGGATTAGAAACTGGGGCAGTAAAGACATCTACCGACAGATTTCCATCGAAACGGTCAAGAAGAACAACGCGTCACTCTCTGATGACGAGGCAGAAGACCGGGCAAAGATTGTCTTTGAACGTGCAGCCAAGAGGTACTTCCTCCGGTCTATCGGCCTTGGCAAGAAGCTGAGGCCCAACAGACTCTGGGGTTACTACCTGTATCCCGACTGCTACAACTACGACTACAACCAGGACATGGCGGGCTTCACCGGAGAGTGTCCCGCCATCGAGAAGGACAGAAACAATGAGCTGCTGTGGCTCTGGAACATGTCCACGGCGCTCTTTCCATCCATCTATCTGGAGGAGGTGCTCAAAGACTCCCAGCAGGCCCGGCTGTTCGTCCGCCATCGAATCCAAGAGGCCATGAGGGTGTCGACGCTCCCCAACAACTCCTACTCCATCCCGGTCTATGCCTACATCCGCCCCGTGTACAAGGACAGCATCAACAACTACATGTCAGAGGTCAAACAGCTCATAGTAGATTAACAAGTGCCTCAGTTGGAAAGTTTTGCAGTTTATCAATCACGATGACCCTGTGGAAGGCCATTTCCTGCTCTTCTCTGATTGGTTAACTGTCTTTCTCTTTTTGCAGTTTGATCTGGTCAACACCATTGGAGAAGCTGCAGCTCTTGGCGCCGCCGGCGTCATTTCCTGGGGAGACATGAATGTCACAGAGTCAGAGGTACAAAGTGACGTCACTGTAGTTTTCTGGGGCGGTTTAAAGCTGCTTCTTCTGTTTGCAACTTTACTTAACAACATATCCCACAATCCCGTAGGACTCTTGCTTTGACGCTCGGCGCCACCTGGAGCAGGTCATGAACCAGTACATCCTGAACGTCTCTATGGCAACCCAGCTCTGCAGCGAGGCTCTCTGCCAGGGCCAAGGTCGCTGTATAAGGAAGCACTGGGACGACGACGTCTACCTCCACCTGGACCCACGTCGGTACCAGATCCAGCAGCGGCGCACCGGCAGCCCACTCACCGTGAGCGGCGACCTCTCGCAGGACGACATCAACTGGTTCGACCGCAACTTTGACTGCATGTGCTACAGCGAAGAGCCGTGCAGATCGGTCCTGACGATCAACGTCATCCAGGAGGCCGTCGTCACCAGGAAGAATAGAGGTGCTGACAGGCCCCGCCCCTTGCTGCTGGTGATGGTACTGCTCTGTCTGAAGTTTGTCGGGATGGGAATATAAAATAAAAGCACAAACCTGATACAACTGGATGTGTGGTTGTGGACAGTTAAAGGACAGTTACACTGATATTTGAGTTTGTTGAACATTTCTTGTTATTTCCGTTTTTACCTGAGTTTTAAATATTTTAAATATAGTTTATCTTCAGTCTCATTCACTCAGTTACACTCACAGCTGGATTAACCTGTTAATTAAAGGACTATCAAAGAAAGGACTATAATTAAAGAGTAACTTAAAAACCCTTCCAAATCTTGTTGCTGATGTCCAGTGATTGACTGACTTCATCCAGCACCATCACCAGGTCTAAATCTTGATTTGTCCATTACTCTGGTTTAAGACCAAACACCTGCTAAACTAATTCATTCCCATCAGCCTCAGTTATACTTTGTGCTTAGCACAAATTGGCAAGTATTAGCATGCTAACATGCTAAACTAAGATGGTGAACATGGCAAACATTACATGTGCATTGTCTCCAGAGCGATGTGAGGGACGGAGGGCAGCAAAGCATGAGACATAGGAACACATGGCTAAAATGTCTGAAATAAACAAATTTATTTAACAATAAGTAAATAAAAGACTGCAGCCAACCAGTCGTCCAATACAATTCAACTGTTGAAGATAAAGACTCAGTAAAGCTAAAAGCTTATTTCTAGGGAATGGGGATAAGAGGCCAGATGTTCAAGTCAGGTAGGTTAAAATGTGTGCAATAACAAAACAAACAAAGAAGACACAAACAAAACAAGCTCATGAGAGCACAAAAAACATGACTATTTGTCAACCATTTCTGTACTAAAACTTTAAATCCCCTGTAATACCTCTGTTCCACCAACATGGAATAGGTTCCGTTCTAGTTTTCTGCACCTAATTTTGAAATGTTCAGAGCATTTTGGTCAAAAATAAATCCGTCTGGAGCCTGAAAAGTCAGTTCTCAGCTGGAACCAATCAGGTGTTCAGGTGTAAACCATGAGAACATCAGTGGGCGTGTCCTCTTCTACAGGTTGTACAGAGAGGATGGAGAAGGAAACAAATATCTACAATAACATTACAAACACTCGCACACACGTCTCTTGATTACAATGGTTCTGATCTAAACTGGAGGAAAGGTGGGCTGGCTGGGTCACTGGATAGAACCAAGGTTACAAGAATCCTGAACGGAACCATTTGAAGAACCAAAGCTAATTTGGTGGAAAAGTGGCATCAGAGATCCTGGAGAACTCTTCCAGAGAACTGCAGCAAAGTCTAAAATGTATTTTTGCCAATGGATCTCTTCAATCTAAATTAAACTACCTCTTGTTGCATAATTACGTTCATCTCTGATGAAATTAAAATAGTTAAGTAACCAGGAGCTGTATTTTTTGTAACTTAAGTGAGACCCTGTTGAATTTAAATAATTCTTTCTAGTGCAAAATAACTGAGATTTTCCAGTTCAGACATGACCTGAATAAGATCATTTTGAGTGGTTTTCAGCTTGTTTTTAACGAGTTGTTGAGAACTGCTGCACCCAAATCAAAAGTGACAATGGACTAATGCCCCAGCCAGAGTTTGTAACGTCAGGCTGTCAGGACTTTCAGTGAAATAATATGCAAACAGTACGCAGCCTCTTCAGCTCAAAAATCATGCTCAGTGGTGAAATCAACGCCAACACCATCTTCAATCCCTGATCGCCTTCAGCATGGGGGCTCATCCTCATGGAGATGGCTGTCTCTTTTTCCTGTTGGCAGAGTTAAGAAATATGGACGTAGTTAGGGATTTGATCATTCCTCTGAGAGTGCGTGCGGTTATACACATAAGTGACATTTGGTTTCAGTTTATTTGAAGCAGGACTGTAACTTCCTTCCTATGTCCAAACTTTGCTCTGAAGAGAGGAATATTAAAGTGCTTCTCTGAATCCAGACACAGTAGATGCAAAAAGGTAAGAAAGCATGAAGGCAAAAAAGATTAATTTTAATGTTTTTTTAAAAAGATCTTGTTTTTAGCTGAGAATAAGGACAACTCGGTTCCTTTTTGTCACATATTTGGTCTCTAGGGGGCGAAACTGAAGGAAGACAGAGTGTTAAAGTGGAGCTGAAAGCACCCTGTGTGTGTGTGTTTGTGTGTTTCTACCTCTCCTCCTGCTGCAGTAGATAGACACCATCAGTGCAGTGGGGATGCAGTACAGGCAGATGACCACTAGATGGCAGAACAACATGGCCAGAGGCAGAGGGGGTGAAGGTGATGAGGGGGGAGGATCTGAAGGGGAGACCAGCAGAGTTGACAGTATTTTTAGTCTGAAATTTCCTCTTTGTGTTGCTGCAGCTCAGCAAGAAAACTCTGTTCTACAGAAGCAGAAAGAAGGAACTTGGTGCTGAGAAGGCTGTAACTCTGGAAGATCCCTGATTCGATGAGTTACTTATGGCCACTGGGTACCAAAAATAACCTGCTACATTTCTAGGTGCTGTGCTAAGATCCAGTGGCTTCATGACTGGGGAATCAAACATGTGGTGATCAGCTGTTTTTAAGTGCAGCTGGTTGTGTGAGAGGAAGCAGTGGTAGCAAATAAATATGTACATTTACTCAAGTACTGTGCTAAAAGGTTGTGTTGGTACAACATTCAGGACATTCAGATAAAAGATGCTGTGGGAGTAAGACAGTGATTAATTATAGCCACAAAGGAACATCCACATCTGAATGAGATGCAAATGTGTACCAGGTGATACTGACCCCAAGAGAAACTCCTTTTGTTTATCATGTTGAGTTCATATCATTAAAGGAGCTATTGCTACATAGCTAACATTAGCATTAACAGCTGCTTACCTACAAGTATAGAGGAAATGTTGAGTGCAAGTCAAGACCATTTTTATTTGCATAACGCCAAACAGAACAGAACGGCACCACAGATAGAACAGGTCTAGACCGTACTCTTTATATCATAACATTTACAAAGAGAGACCCAACAGGTCCCAGGAAAAACTTGCTTATAAAAGTTAGAAACCTCAAGCAGAACCGGACTCAGGGTGGGCGGGCATCTGCCTCGACCAGCAGTTCAGCAAGTTCATCATTAAGCTTCATTCCTTCTCTCAGAAAGAGCTGTCTCCAGAGGTGGAAAGCGACACCAATGTTAACTCTTGTTTTGCTTCTATTTCCATCATAATTCTTTTAATGGAGTTAGCATGCTAACCAGCTAGCCCTTGCCCATTAGTGAGTCACTGTAGCGTCCAGTCTGTCCTCAGAGGAAGAAGAAGTAGCACTACTCAGAGGACATATTCTAACCTCTTGTCTTGTAAATGCACTGATGGCTGAAGCTCTTGGTAAGCGACCATTACCTCCATCACCTGGTCCCAGCAAGAAACCATGTTTGGCGGCAAAGAAATAAAGTGATAGAACAAGACACAAACATTGGCGTTGTTTTCCACCTCTGGAGACAGCTCCCGGTGAGTAAAGGAATGAACTTGCAGCTTTTTCTCGAGACTAGCAGGTAAACAGCTGCTAATGATAATGTTAGCTATGTAGCTACAGCAAAAACGTACATATAGCACCTTTAACCACAACTGTCATAATAAAAACAGACCTCTGACACTCAGCCAGCTCTTAAATGAAGCTGAGAAAAGTCCTGTTGAACACGAGTAGAAACCCTCATGAGACGGTTGGATATTGTTGATGATGAACTCTCCATTGAGTCTGTATCCTAAGTAGGTCCCGTTCCTGAAGAAATATGCTGTTTGTTTGGAAGAACGTCCAGTTTTACAGCGCAGAGTGACATCACTTCCTGCAAACACAGGAAGCTCAGGCAACTCCAGGGTCACAGAAGCACCTGAACGAGAACCAGAGCCAGAGTTAGTCCAGAAACTTAGAGTTCATCAAATTTTATTGGAGTGTCAGTGATTTCACCTCCATCAGCTCACCTGCAGAAACAGTCACTTCAAACAGCTGCAGCACAGCCACGCCTGCAACAAGAAGACTGGTTACTAAAGGTCAGAGGTCAGCAGGGTCACATTAGGTCAACAGGACAGTGTAGTAAATAAATAAAGACATGAGATCAGTCCACATGTTTCAATGTTTCACATGTTTCAATCTGAATCAAATGTAAACAGTGAGACTGTGGACAAACTGTGGACGTTTCTATCAGGAGAGAAAAAGGGAACCACATGATGATGATGGTGACAGATGAGGACTTCCTGTTGCTTTAGCAATCAGAGAAACTAAACTACAGTCATTCGTTTTTTTTCTGTTAAGAATCGTCATGGAAACCAAATAAAAACATGTTGCACCAGTTTAGTGTGAGTAGTTATCAGCAGGTAATCCATTGACTAGATACTGTTCATTGACTAGTTACTATTCACAGTCAATGTGCAATCAGTAACACCAACCTAGTTACAGACAGTCATCATGTAACCCTTGGTACTGACTAGTTACTTTTTCTAATAATCAAATAACCCATGACTAGTTACTGTTCAATAACTGGTCACTGTTTAAAAACTAGTCACTGTTGTAATCAATGACTCTGTCTAATTACTGTTCAAGGACTAGTCTCTGGTTACTGTTTACTGATTAGTTACTGTTCAGCAACTGTCACATAATCCACAGCACTGACTAGTTACTGTTTATTGTAATCAGGTAATGTATTATTTTTGCCAGTTATTGTTCATTTAGTCTTCAAAAACTGTAATCAATAACACTGATTAGTTGCTGTTTAAAGACTGGTTATTGATTACTAACCAGTTAGTTTGATAATCAGAGGTGTGTAGTTGTGATTAACTCACCGAGGAAAAGACAAACAATCGCAGCCTTCATGTTTTCTGGACGAAGAATCATTTGAGTCTCTGAACGTTCCCACTTGATTGGACTATGACACCGCAGCATCAAACCACAGCTTCTGTTTTTTAAATCTTGAGGAAACAAATAAAGCTCCTCTGTTACCACAGTCTCCGGAGAAGGAGTCACAAGGAGGAAACACTCTAGATTCAAACCGCTTCACTTCATTTTCAGACTTCGCTCAGTATAAAACAATCTTTATTTTACAACAGAGCTGCAGGTAATTACATTTAGCGTGATTTTATGATGTTATTCTTTCATATTCATAGGAGTTCACCATCTTTGAGGTAAAAAAACAAACAAAAAAAATCATTTCATTGTTTGTTTTTCAACATGTTCTCTCAGTCTGAGGCAGCTGTGTGGTAGTTTTAATGTATAAAAAATGACTCCATGAGTATTCCTCCAGGGGAAGAGAAGCTGACTGTGGCGAGACTTCAGTCCTGATTTGGATATGGAGTGGGATTAGGAAGAATACATTATCATTTATAATAGGTGGGTGTGTGGCAGCTGTGGCCAATCACATTTGCTTCTCTCTCTCTTCAGTGTGAGTTTTCTTTAAAGGGAATTTATATTCTCATCCAGGACGACCAACAGTCCAACGATCCCAAGATGTGGAGCTGAAGCTGAAGTGAATGTGACGATGTGTTCAGGTGTAATTGGAGGAACCGGACAGAGCTTCACTCCTGCTGCAGCAGCAACAGCCTGAGATGCACTGCATGTTGGTGTCCTGCAGGGGGAGCCAGAGCTCTGTTCCTTTACACAACCACAGCCTGATTGGTTGTTGTAGACATGAAGTATACCTTTTTTACCTGCAGAGACAGAGCTTTTTATTAAAGAGTAACATCTTTTTAGTTTAACCAGAAACATCACTATATGTCACTACCAGACTCCATTGACAAAAACAGGGATTTTACTGAGCAGGAGCTGCTGGAATACCACCTCAGCTGTTAGTGTGTTTGACGTATTTACTATGCTTGTTTCAGTGGTGGAAGAAGTAATCAGTACTTTACTGAAGTAAAAAGTACTGGTATTCCAACGCTCTGGTTACTCTAACAAAATTCCTGTTTTTGTCAATGAGTCTGTGGTGATATATTTGATGAAATACTTGGACTTTCTTTCATGTTTAATGATGATTCCAACAATCAGAAAACCACAACACAAACTGGACTTTCTTACCGAGTAGAACGAAGCAGGATGATCTGCAAAATCATCACGGTGGCTTTGGCACACACCTGAGAACAAAGAGAGTCTTACTGCTACTTTTGCAGTTACGGTATGGTATTACTATTAAAACATGAATAGAACTGCACTTGTTGTTCTATGTTCATTTATTTATTTTAAACACTTGGTTACTCTGGTTTAGGTGTCCTTAAAAAGTGAGTGTGCCACGTGTTCAGTCATTATCTCCGGTTTTTGAGCCATTTCCATCAGTCAAGATTTTTAGTTTTTAGAGAGCAGAAAACAGCTTTAAACAGCTTTTTGTACAAGAAACAGATCCTCAAGACGTGGTTAATTTTGATGCTGAATGAGGTTTCCTCTGAATTACAGACGTTAAGAAGCAGGGGATGTGACATCCCATCGTGTTGGGGATGTTGGTTCTTGCTCACTTTCACTCCACGTCAGCAACGACTGAACTAGTACATCTGCATCATAAACACAAGCACAGACCAGTCCTCTGCTGTGAATGAATAAGAACTCTGAGGTGTTTCTTGCCCTGAGCTCAGACTTTCAGGCTCGACTTCTACCTCCCTCCCTGAGAATAAGGAGAACTAATACACTTCCTGTTTTCTGGAGTGGTGACTCATTTCAGAAACCTGTCTGAAGAGACCACAACAGCAGATATGGAGGCTGTTTGTCGAGCAGCCAGTACCTGATGCAACACTGCAGCTGTAGCTGTGACTCGGCTCCATGTCCTCAGGCAGCAGGGTTCTTCTTCTGTGTTCGGTTCTGCTGTCGAAACATTTTCCTCCTCCAACTGACCGGCTGTGATCGAAGAGTCTCTGCTGCTGTTTGATTTCACACAACAAAGATCTGAGACACACAAACACACACACACCTCCTGCACACTGGGCTCTGCACCAACACAGCAGATACTTGTTATTATAATAAAATATACTGTAACTGATTTGGTTGAAGAGTTTGGGTGGACAATCGTTCGCGCCTAAAGAAAGAAGGAGAAAGAAGAGACAGAAACGAAACAGCCTGACTCTGTCAAGAGGTTAAAAAAGTTAAATTTCAGTGTTGGTTTGTAAAATAAACTCATGTGTGTGGAATGTGCAGAGCTCGGTGTGAAACACAGACTCATTGTTTCATCAATGTGAACGTCTGAATTCCCTGAGCACAGTGAGATTTTCTGTCCAGGACACATGTTGGGCGTCCTCATCCCATATTCAGGACTGCGTCCAGCATCAGCTGGTCTCTCAGAAATCCGGTCTGGTGTAGACTGCTCCGATGACAATGAGACGGACTGTTGTACTTGATATAGATATTTCATGTCTAGGATCTCTGGTTTCTACTACGCTCAGTATTAGCTGACCATCTCATGCAGGAGGATTTACAGTAAACACAGATTCATATCAGAGCACACATTTCTCAACTGTCACCTTCGGCGAGAGTCAGAGGACACCTGGTCCAGCCCACACCTGAAAACACAAAAACATGACATAGATGAAGTATTCTGATACACTGTACTGATATATTCTAGTAAAATACCACAAAAACATGTTAAAAAACATTTTCCCACAAGTAGACCTTTTCCTTAAAAGTAACAGTATTCAAACTAGAGCCAGACTCTACAAAGAGCTTCACAATTCAGGATAAAATGAAATGATCATCAAAGAAATAATGGTTTTCTAAAAATAAAATAAATAAACTAATTATTGGATTTTTATTAAGTCATCATGTCACTGAGAGACAGACAGAGAGGAGCTGCAACTTTTTTTTACTTCTCGTTGACTTTAAACAAGCGTTTGAATTAAATTTCCACCTCAGAAAACTGTAGCAACCACCTGTGGCGTGAGCCCATTCTTCTTTTCTAAAACCAGTTCATGTGTAGGAAATGTGTGTTGTTTGTGTGTCATCCATCATCCATTGAGGCTAAGAATGTAATTGTAAAATGTTAGGAGAGGTCAGGCGTCAGCAAAAACACTACGATTCATTCAAGTCTGCTCCAAGTAATTTTGGCCAAAGTGGACTCAGTGGGCGTGGTGACCCAACAGCTGATCACCGACTGAACCACCACGACTCCTCCCTGGTGGGCCGTCACCCTCTGTGTTCCAGGCAGCCCGGTCCGACCCGGCCCAGCTTGGCTCGGCTCGGTTCTGTGCCTGCATAATCCTCTGTCAGATGGAAGCTGTCGACCAGGGGTGTGGTGTGAGGTGGGGATAAGAGCTTCAGCCTGATTCTTCCCCTTTGTTGGGGATTGCAGCAACATTCTAGGTCACGGCTGTGACTGAGCAGCCCGCTGCCCAAACCACTGAGGAAATTCACCCCACCATATTTCACCCAGTACTGTCGGAGGCATTGAAATCTACTCTGAGCAACAACAGATCTCTGCAGTCCCAGCGTCTGTTGTTTTTGTGTCAGGCGGATACATTAACGGATCTTGCTGACTCAAAGTGTTTGTCAGGTTCTTTCATGGTGATAATTGGTCGGACGAGCCTTAGTCCTCTCTCTCCCTCCCATTCATCTCCTCATCATTATCTTTAACCCTTCACCTGATCTCTCTCTGGGGTTAAGCACTGCGTTAATGTTCTCACTTTAATGTCTGGCATTTTGTCATTCAGCCTGTTAGTACTTCACTTTTTAGGTATTCTACCTCAAGGTTGCGTTCAGTCTTTGAGGCTGTTGTCTTCTTTGCCGTCACTCTCAATGAGTTTAGAACAGGTTGGACTTTTCCAGCATCATGGAGCTGGATGTGTGGGAATACTGCCCTGCTGAGAGTGGCATTTACTGTTTAAAGACTCAGCTGTACAGCATCTGCATCTAAGAAAGGACACTCTCTGACTCTGACCACTTTGAACAGAATGGTTTACTTAACTTCAACTATCAGCCACTGATACTTGTGGTCCTGAGATCCTTACCCCCCATTCATACCTGGACCCATGTGATCCCAATGACTCATATGATGGCAGGTCGGTCAAAACTCTCAGACCACCTCAAGGACAACCTACATCAAGGGGTTAAGTACCTGGGCCTTCCCTAACCCAAATTCTAGAACTGGTAGAGCCTTTCAGACGAAGGTAAAACATCTAGTCCAGCTTCCCTCAGCTCAAGCACTTAAGACAATCTAGTTTCAGAGGTTCAAGGTCAGGGATTATAATCCTCTTCTTTTAGATTTGATGCTTCTCAGTTTTATCCTTCAACTCCAAGACACGAAATCACCATTAAAAGCCTCTCAGCAAAACATCCTTATCAGGGTCATATGAGTCTGGCGCCTGTATCTGCCATATGTATTATCTCCTCGTTGTTGTCATGGTCCTCTCTAGACCTAAGTTGAGGATTTCTGCAGTTTCTGACACTGGAGCTAACACAAACATCTCAGTTGGGGCAGGCGTCGTCACAGCAGGAAACCGCCTGAAGTTTCTCTTCTTCGTCTTTTGGATGTGATACTCCAGCAGCAGGCGGTGACAGGGCTGACACTTCTGTCTGCACAGTTTCAGTTTGTGATGTGAAGAGTTTTGTGGAGGGGAGCTGCAGCAGGCGTCTGGAGGGAATCTTTGAGTGAATCAGATCACTGCAGCTCTCTGGCGGCGGCCCGCAGTTCCACTGTCGTTAAAACCCTTCGCCCGGCGTGAAAATGCTGCTGCAGGTCACAGCTGGTTAGCAGCAGAATCCTGTCAACTGCAGAGGAGAGAGGAGGAAGAAGTGGGTCTACAGTCGAAACTGTGGAGCGTTTAACTGAGTGGCAAAGAGAAAACCTTGATTTTAAAGTCTCTGAAGAGCTGGAAATAAGGATGGTCGATTGCATCAGTCCAACACTTTGGTCAGAGAAAGAGTTCATGACAAGACTATAAAATGTGATGATTGCACAAGAACAGCTGAGAGCAAGGACACACATAAAGGGCATAAACATTACAACTGGTAATACATTAAACAACGAACTGAACCACTGCTCAAGCTAAACCTTTGTAAAATAGAGTTCCCAGTTCTATCGTCCCAAAGTCAGTGTGTTTCTGGTTAAATGTCTGAAATAAGGTCTGTGGTTTTAACACAAGCTCAAGACATTTTCAGGTTTTATTCTCAGACATAAAATGGGTCGAGAGATAATCCCCCACTCCTGATGTTTGAAGCTTTTACGTGTCTTAAAAAGGCGGTTGCTAGGTGTCTAAATGAGACTACAGAGGTTGTCGGGGCGTGCTGAAACCCATCTACTCACCAGTCCCACCTTTACAGCCTCGTTGTGTTTCTACTCACGCTCTTTCAAACTATCACTAACTTTCTAGAAGAAGGCTTTTGTAGAAGAGCTCAGAGCTAAATGAAATGACAGTTGGAAGCTTAGTGGTGGAGGCGTTGGCGTCATGTGACGATGTGTGGTTGGTTTATAGCCTAACATTAGCTTTTACTTCTGGAATTGGATTTAGGCTTCAAACATCAGAACAGTAATTGTTCATCTGTGAGATTATCTGATCAACTAAGCCCTGGAAGGATCAGAAACTTTGGTTGGTCACAGTTTATCTTCTGGAATAATCAAAACCAATGAAAAATCCCATTGGCTTTTGTGGAGGAACCAGGCTGATGCTGACTTCAGGTTGGACTACAGAAACACATCATCCCTCTATTAGTAGTACTGTATATAATGGTAATTTCTGTGAGAGATGTTGGAGACAGTTTCAACAAAAACATTAACAGATCAACCTTCATGAAGGGAGGATTTATTTCAGGACTGATTTATCAGACTTCTTTAGCATTAGTTTTAGCGATGTATACCTAATAAAGTGGAAACTGGTTGCATCCATAATCAGAAAAATTACAATCATCTGGTGTATTGTCCAAAATCTGTCTACTTGGCAGGAAACTTTGTTGTAATCATGCTCACAGTTTTTTATTTTATGGCTGTTTTGGCAGAGAAAACTTATCTGAACCTGATCCATTCAGGACGAGTGGTTCGGTTACCCTGGAAACCTGGCTCCTGTTGGAGGGCAGCGATTCCAGCCCTCCCAAGACGTCCGTCCTCATCCCGAAAACAGCCCTGGGAGCAGTTGGGAGAAGGTCAGTGAGCAGCTTGTTGAGCAGGCCTCAGTGTACCCAGCCGCCCCGTGTTTCGTGAATGGGGCTGTCTAATTACTGGAGCAGCGACTGGGGCCTCCAGCCTCGTTTACAAAGGAGCTCAAACGCGGGTTTGGTGCCAGAGGCAAATCAAGTAGCGGGTGATTAGAAGAATGTGGTTTACATACAAAGAGTCCCCTCTGGGTGGAATCTGTGATGAGCACAATTGAACAAAATGTTATGTCATTAACGGGGACGAATGCTATAAATACAAGTTCAGAGTGTTAATACATTGGTATTTTTAAATGTTGGGGAAAGAAATAGTAAAGAGTTTAAGAAAACAAAAAAAAAAAATGTCCAATGTCTCCTGCCAGTCGACTACCAAATCCTGCACATTCAAATGTGAAGAATGTTTTCTCTGAGGTTCTCACGGTCTAGATGTCAAGTATCTGTCCAGTTCAACGATGTTCAGGCCAAGAACCCCTCTGGAACTGTTGGCTGATTGTGAGCCGACACTTTGGTCCAGAGTGAAACAACTTGGATTAACTGTTGTGAAATTTTGCACAGATGTTCATAGACTCAAGCGATGAATCCTACTGCTTTGATGATATTCTGGGTTGATGATATTCTAAGCGCCATCATCAGGTCAACTTTCCTATACCCTTCAGGTCATGCCAGTCCAACCTCCGCTACACTTTGAGATTAATTCTGAAACATTTTAAATAAAAAATGTTTCATGAAAAATAAAACCAAAATGGTTTTTAAAAAGTTATTGTTTGCATGCTAATAGCTAAGAGGCAAAAACAATACAAATATGTTTGAAACTTTAATAAATCACCGAATACTATAAATAAGCTAAGCTGCTAAACAGTAGCAAGTTATACTGACATACCAGATGTAGGAATGTCAGTATGCTAACAGTCAGTGTGCTAAGCTTATGAGGAAGATTACAAATAAAATGTTCACATTCTAACATTTCTATATTTATTATGATAATCATAAAATGTTAGCATGCTCATCTAAACTTACTACGTGTTACATTCTAAATACAAAGTGCTAACAGGCTAAAATACTAGACATTCTAAACTGGAATATTAAGCGTACAAACAGACTCACATTCTAAACCAACAAAACAATTGTTAGAGTAACATTCATGCTAACATGCAGATTAATATGGTATATGGTATGATGCTATATCAAATGTTAACATGGTAAAATTAAAAATTCATGCATAGAGCTAACAGGCTAAACATTATACATTAAGTTTGTGTTGGTATCCTCATTCTACATTAAGTGATTGGTACTATGTTACAAAGATATTCTAAATTTACAATGTTAACATGCTAACATGCTAACAAGCAGTTACATTCTAAATGATTAGAGCTAACATGCAACTAGAGCGTTGCTAAGTGTTACCTAAACCCGGCGCTATGGGCATCAGTGCAAACATACCAAAATGCTAAATGTTGGCAGCAACAACACTGTAGATGAACATGCTTACATGTTAATGTTGTATGTTACTAAGCTAACTCTATGCATCTTTCATCATGCTAACATGCTAAAATATTAGCACTAACAAATAATAGCGATTGTAAATTCACATTACTGCTTACAAATATGTTTGAACAAACCATAACACAGAGTGAAACTATGCTACGTGTTAGCGTACGGTGTGTAAATCAAACACAAACACAAGTCCACACTGGTTGTTCAAACCATTCACAGTAATAATGCCTGGCGCTAAAACAGCTCCTGAGAAACATGTGTTTACTTGTACAGAAATCACACGAAGAGAAGCAGCAACAGCTCAGGTGTGAGTCAGTCTGAGCTGTTTGCAAACCCGGTATTAATGAAGACACGTTGTTTACGAACCAGACTGCTGGTTGACCAGAAACCATCAGTGACAACACTCTGAATAAATGCTGACTGCTTTACTGCGCTGTTCAGCTGAGAACTCCCTCTGTTGTCATGACAGCGGGCCGAGACAATGGCGTGTTGTGTCCTCCCGGCTGGGCGGCTGATAGCGAAACTATGGCAAAGAGACACAACAGCTGAGAGTTGGAAGGCTAGGCCTGGCCGCAACAAATAAACTGTCATCATTTTCTGTTGTTCTGATGATTCGAGCCAAATTAAGCTTTTCCTGAGAATAACTGATGCTCAGGTACTTTTGACTTTAATAAAGCGGCTGCTTTGTGTCGCCTGAGGGAGGGGTTCAGTGGTTTGTTGGACTGACTGTAACATGTTGTTGAGAGTCTGAACTGCTTACAAACAATAGCAGCTGTGTCTCTGGATGGATCTCTGACGAGTTAAAATCATAAGCATTTGTTTATTCTGTCCAGCATTTTTCACAGCAGCCTGCAGAAAACACGGCGTTGAGCGACAACAGAAGGGCATTTCTGGTGTTCAGATTCTACAAAGTCTATTAATTTTCCCCAAAGACAGTTTCATGACGCACTTCTAGAGCTTGAATCTGCATAAAACTGCCCTGGTTGGATAATTCATGTAAGGACTCATGGGTAATATAGTATTTTAGGTAAACTAAAATTATACTTCATTTAAATGTCCCGGAGGAGAAGACATGGAAAAAAATCCCAAAACTTTTACGAGATCTTGAAAAACTTTGCGAGCCTGAGAAACCTTCTCAGAAACTTTCACAAGATCCCGAGGAAACTTCTCGAGATCTCCAATCTTTCTGATTCTTTTGAATCTGTCTCGGGATCTTGCAAAAGTACATCTTCCCCAACTTTCAAAATTTTGTTCCTCCGAGGCTATTTAAAGACTGGAATGATCAGGTTTCTCATGACCTTGGTTGGGTTGAGAGATTTTGATTTTGATATTGATGATGTAGAATTGATTGGCAGGGGCGACTAGGATTAACGTTTAACTGCAAGAAAAAGTGTTGCGCAAATAACGCCACTTTCTTTAAGCACACCAAGTTTAAAAGAAAAACCCTATTTAAAAATATACTTTTAATTAAAGTGACATTTCTCATATTGGCAAAAAAACAAACCTGTCACATTACAGACTGAGAGTGAAGTGCAGTTTCTCTGCTATCAAACACAGTGAAGAATAAATACTAGCACAGGCAGATTCCACAACGCGGTGGCTAACACAACACAGCATCTGACCCGGTTATATTACTGTGTCCCATTTAACTCACTCACACTGAGAATAAAAGAAAAAGAGACAAGAACAGGGCTACAGATGCTGATAGCAGCTGTGGTTGAGTAACTTGACTTTATACCCGTTTTAAGGTAACACTGCAAGACCTCAATATTTCCCAACAGCTTCCGGAAGATCGTAAATACAGATAAAATAAGTCAGTGTTTGATTGGTACAAACCCAAAAATAATTACTTACAGTTAACTGTCAGAGAGCTCGATTACAGTTAAGGACAGTTAAACATGCAAACATAAAATATATCTACAAGAAAACCTACAATTTGACATAAGAACAAACATTTACTCAGGTTTTAAAGGTGGAATGCGCTGTTCTGTGTAAATGTATAAAAGGACTACCTGTGTGCTACTTGTTGTGTTGTGTACTTTTTCAAAAAAGTAGCATAATTTTAATCAGGCAACATTTCATTTGGTGCGATTGATGATGTCGCATATCCTGTTTGTGCATGTGTCAAGCAACAACTTGTTTGGTTTTAATCAGCTGGTCTGTTTTGTTTCAGAGAGGAGGAGAACTCTGAGGAGAATTCAGCTCTGAACCATCAACACTGAATCCTGACCGGGAGAAACGACCCATGACGGTGATCAAGACAACTACTCCCATGGGTCCACTATTTCCCTTTTGTCATTGTTTTGATTAGAAATAACTGCTCATAAATTCAACACAACTAACTGAATACAGCTAAAATAACTACCAGTTTTCCAAGGAAGTTGTTGAGAAATTCTGAAGTTTTAAAATGGGCAGAAAAAATGATCAGCGCCACAAAAGCAGTGACAATGAGGAAATATCGTCACGACCAGTGCGAATTCAGTAAAAATACTTGTGAGTTAATTAAAAACTAAACAAATGCTATTAACTAAAAACGGACTGCATCTTTTACGTGTATAAATTCTATGACGATGGCGTCTTCGGTCTGTAAATATAAAGTTGGGTCGATTCCACTCCAGGAACTTGAAGCCTGATCTGTCAGCGTGTCCACTTATCAGAGGGCGACTCCATCTTTGACCTTTGACCTCAGTGTGTTCCCACGACAGCATAGGCGGTAATTGGGCCTTACTCACGGATGGTGCACCAGAATGGCGACAGCTCCAGCTCAGTGGTGGTGCACTTTCGTTTTGACGTCGCTAGGTGGTGGTGATCAGTGAGCCGCGCCCTGCAGCAGCAGCAGCAGCAGTCAGGAAGGCTTTGACAACTGGCTGGCACAGGCAGAACAACAGCACCCGGCGTCACGGCGGACTTACGAAGAGCAGCTGGCTGACCCAGGTTACCTCCAGGATTTCTCCTGGGAGCGCCCGACCGCCATGTACACGCTCACGTGTTGCAGATGTTCTCCGGGATGATGCAAAAAGCCATAGAGGATGCGCCAAGCCACCACGGCTGGTTCTCTAGCTCTCAGGTGGATCTGCTTCTTGCTGCCTGCAGGCGCCCAGGCTCGCTCCGCATGGCGGTCTTGCGGGCGGTGACCAGCGGAAACTGCAGATGGTGAACAGCGTCGCGGGCTGGTAGCAGCGAAGTACCGCGAGCCGTGCGCCATCGTGGTGAGCCGAGCGTACAGCGTGTCCGGGAGCTGGTGGAGATCCCGGACCACGCGGGCGCTCGCGGGGGCGTCATCCGGGCGGGTCACCATCCTCGGTGACCAGCCGCCGGATCAACAGCTCGGGCAGCGCAAGCAGCGGGCGCCCACCCAGATGACAGCTTGGCAGTGGGCGGCGGACCACCGATCATCTGGTACATCTGCACGTTGGTGGCGGCTCGGAAGCGGTCGTGCACAGGCGCTGGCGTGAAGGTGCGTGACCCGAGGCGCCACCTGGGAACAGAAGAGAAATCTGGTCACAGGACGACCATCACACTCTGACCAAACTCCTGAATCTAAATCAGATTAATTAAAATGTTTCCTGCGTCATTAGGTTGATGGGAACAGACAGTTCAGACACACACACGTCACAATATTGTGCCTCAGCAGCTGTAAACACTTCACACTGGATAAAGAACAACAGTCATTGTGTGTGTGGTGTGAGGACCAACTGTAACGCTGCTGAGGTACTGTCGTAAACAAACAAAGTCCTGATGTCAGTTCTTGTTGCTGCTACTGATTGCTGTCCGTTTTCCAACAGAGATAGAGCTTTATATTAAAGAATAGTTTGAACCAGAAACATCACTATATATTTCTACCAGACTCCATTGACAAAAAGAGGAATTTTACTGGGAGCTGCTGGAATACCACTGCCTCCATCTGTTAGTGTGTTTGTGTTACTGTGTGACTTTCAGTGGTGGAGGAAGTAATCAGATACTTTACTGGAGTAAAAGTACAACACAGTAACACAAACACACTAACAGATGAAGGCAGAGGTATTCCAGTTGCTGCACAATAAAACTGATATATAGAGATGTTTCTGGTTAAACTAAAGGATCTCTTTAATAGAAAGTTCTGTCTCTGTAGGAATCTATCATCATGTTGTCAGACACTTATAAACAAGGGCAAAAACAAGAACTTTAATGGATGTTCATTAGAGTGGGCGATTGTCATTGGATTACACCATGTTGGTGGTGGTGCTTGGGTACTTTGTATTTTCAGTCATTTACACCCAAAAGCATTAGGTAGACTGAATTAAAAATAAAGGACTGCCCTGAAATTAAAATAAATACTAAGTTTAGAGAGGTGACGCTGGTGACATCAATAAATATCACTAAAGTCATGTGGGTCATCAGAGCTGCTGCTGATAAGAAGATTAAACTCCTTTTGTTTTCAAATTTTACAGTAAAGCTTTTAAATCGTCACAACCAGCTGCAAACATGTAAATGAAACATGACTCTAAAATCATTAGTATTATTGACGTCCACTCTGCTGGTTTCCTGGATCAGTGTGGTCGACACTGACGTTTGGGGGAGTCAGGTCTGGCTCAAAGTGGGTGTTGGATGGGGTTGGAAGTCGTTTCAGTCTAATCTCCAGTCTGAGAGACCGTCATTAATGCAGTTAGCTCTGATTGGGCAGCGGAGGTCACATGTTCAGCATCAGATTAATCGACCTTCACGCGTGAAGCGTTAAACTGAGGTAAACCCTGATGCAGTCTGGAGCGACATAATCCACTCTCAAGATGACCTCCCCGGCCTTTGCACCTGTCTACAGCTGGTCCTGATTTTGTACCTCACATTACTGACACTCATCACACAGGCTTTAAACTCTGTGGTTTTACAGGTGGAATAACGTCATTCAACTGCAGTTTGTTCCAGTTTTACTCGAACTTCCTGTTGGGTTTCATCATCGACTCTTTCAAGTTTCTGTTTAAAGCGTTTATTTTAGAGATAACTAGAAGGAAACTGTAGAAATAACAACTGCCCTCCTTGGATCAATACAGTCTAACTCCATCCATTTTATCCATCTATCAATCATCCATCCATCCCTTTTTCTATCCATCATTCGACCAGTTTTCTATCGATCATCCATCTGTTCTCACCCACAAGACAGGTTGGAATGAATTGTGTTCCACGTGTCCATACAGGGGTAGGGGAACAGGTGTGAGGGATGTCTGGTACACACACAGACCCCCTCCTCCCTTCTCTCCCCCTCTCACCTCCAGGTGCGGGATGATCCTGCACGAGAACTCTCCAGCAGCCAGTTCTTGGTGAGCTCGTGAAACACCACAGGCGGCAAGCAGAAGAAGATGATGACAGAAATCCCAGAGCGCGGAGTTGAGCAGGGAGTTAAGGGTGCTCCTCATGTAGTAGTTGTGACACACGATGCACATGACGGACACGTTCCCGATAGTCCGACGCTGAAGATGACGGCGGCGGTGATGTAAACGCGTACATATTGCGACTCGGCGGGTCACCGGGTAGAACAGGTTCTTCACCTGCTTCCGCCTGAATTGCGCGTGTTCATCGGCACGAACAGCGTGGTGTCGGTGAAGTCCGGCGAGTACTCCTCCTCACGTAGTCGCTGGTGTTGAGTCCAAGGGGTCGGCTCCTGCTCCTGCCGCCATGGTTCCGTCCTGCAGCTGACTCCTTCGCCGCATCCTGCCTAAGTTCTCCTCGCGCTCCCGCTTGTGCCGCCAGTGGTGTCGGTCCTCCCTGGGCTGGGCGGGTCCGTGCCGGGTTGTTTGAGCACCTCCCGGACTGCATCCACCGTTTTGCATATTTGCGCGTCGGTTTTACGCACGGCGCGCCGGTACAACTCGGAGGTCCGGTTCACGGGATCCAGCAGGGCCCCGCGCTCCCACGTCCCCATCACTCCCGCTGACCGTGCGCCATCGTGACTCTGCATTCCCTCAGCGGCGGCGGAGTCCGCCAGCGAGGACTGGTGGTCTTTGTTTGGTGCCAGTGGACTGAGTCGCGACGGCCTCGCTGCAGCCACAGACACAGGAACCTCAGGGGCGGATGCGGCATCGTGAGGGTTCGGTCTAACCAGGAGGTGGGAACCGTGCGATCCACAGTGGCCATCATCTCGATTTTAAAAAAACGTTTTCAAACTTTCTCTAAAGGTCAATTTTCCTTCATTTTTCGCGCGAGCAACTTCCACAAAGTCTCCGGTCGTGTCCAACAGGTGTCGGGTTCGGGTTCGTCCGGAGCGGCTCCCACTCTGGGGCACATCACCGAAGAGACCAAAACCCGGAGCAGGTTCTGTCCTCAAACAGTTAACCAACCTCACTGTAGCAGCAGCAGCGGCAGCAGGAGGAGGGAGGAGGTGGTGGTGGAGGTGGAGAACTGAATCCAGGCGGGGGCAGGTCCAAGTCCGTGAGGAAAGTTTCTGCACGCGGAGCGCCCCTGAGCGCGCAGGAGGCTGGGGCAGGTACAGGGAAGAATGCGACCGGAGGAGACGCCGAGCTCCGTCTGAGAGGAGGAGGAGGGAGGAGGGGAGGAGGAGCAGTCATCTGTCCTCTCCTCCTCTGATAATAAACTGAGCGGAATTAAACCACAGACACTAATTTCTTCTCTGGTTTAAAACTTTCTCTCATGTAAAACAACTTTCTCTTTAATAATTTGAAAAGTGCTGGAAGTTTGATCTGAGGTTCTTAACATATTTACTAGATTTAAAAAATACATTTTCCCAAATAAAAACTTTCTGCATTTGGGAGAAAACCTCAGCACAGAGATCTAAAAATCTGCTCCTTTAAAAATAACCATTTAGTTTAGTAGATGTAGCTTTCAATGATTATTTAGAATTTAATTTCCTTTAGCATTAAAGTTTGTATCTGTGTGCTGTTTATTGTGACATGGGTTATTGTCACCATGTTATAAACACTAAAAAAAACTGGTTATTTAATGCTGAAACTACATCAAAGTCTTAAATTAAGTTAAAGGGCACTAAATGATTAACTGTTTCTGATGAAACTAGAATTCTTTCTGGTTTGTCAGAAAAAAATAATAAAATCAGACATTTTTAATCTTCCTGCAGGAAGTTAAACTATGTTATGTCGTTTCATTTGAAGTTTTATGTGTAGGAACTGGAGAAACTTTTAACATGCCTCTGCAGTTTGAGCTCCAGTGGAGAAGGACTAAATCTGATTCTCCTGTTATGAGGTCACTAATCTTGTCTGCCCCGGCCTTAGTCTAGTGTCACACCAACACTGAACTGACCTGCAGCATCTAAACTAACAAATATTAAGGTGTTAGGATTGTTTTGACTTCCTGTCTCAGTGTGTTTGTGTCTTCGTTTGTGGTTCAGTGGTTTTCCAGTCTGAGGTTTCCTGACCTCCTCTCTCTGGTCTGGGTCGTTGATCTTCTCCAGTGTCAACATCAGTCGTCTGAACGGGAGAAACGAGATAAAGACCAGAGCGGCCTCGTCTTCCTCCTCGACAAAAACCAGCAGCTTCCTGGGCTGAGGGACGAAACAAAGAAACATAAATGAGTAAATCAAAGAAAGTTTATAATAACTGATAAATAAACCGTCTCCCTCTCTGCTGTATCATTCCAATGAATCCAGGTCTTTAATAAAGGCTGTCGTGCTGTCAGTCGACCAGCAGATGGAACTGCAACATGCAGTCAGGTTCTGAAGATGAACAGAAACAAAGTGAAGAGTTTGTACGAAAATAAACAACGTACACAGACTGTTTATCTGTCCATCCATCCAGAAGCGGAACAAACCACTGAGTGTCTTCTGATACAAAAATGTAAAAACATTTATTGCTAAATGATCAACATATGATGTCAGAGGTTCCTGAACATATTTTAATCCTGAAAATGATCAGAGGTTTGAGGATGATTTACTACTGTAAATAACAAGGAGAAGGAGGAAAGAGGGAGCATATTTCAGCTTCAGCTGCAAAAACATCAACAACCTCATTAAAAGTCTCATTATTTGAGCTTTTTATTTTGAGAGGAGTCATTAAAGGATGTGAGCTGAACGGGTGAAGTTTAAAATATTTTCCACGGCTACAGTTTATGAACATTTATTCACTTTATACAATAAATAAAAAATAAAATTACAGCAGGAGGTGGAAACACAAACAGGTAGAAACAGTTTTTTCCTGCAGGACTCTGCCTTTTTTACCGAAGACCTTTAAACCTGCAGGTGGTTCAGGCGGGTCTGGTTCGGGCGGAGCAGAGGAGGAGGGTTTGGTGTGACGGATCTGGTAGCAGGTCTGGCTCTGGTCCTCGTCACCTGCTGCTCGATATGCCGTTAGACAGAGGTCGAGCCACGGACGCACACCTGACGACACACGAACGCATTACCTGAGCTTCCTGTGGAGTATTTGGACTGAACTCTTTAATCCAGGTGTGTGTTTGGCAGACATACCTGTGCTGCCCTCTGGTGGACAGAGGGTGTCCATGGTTTGATGGATGCTTCTCTGAGCCTCCTGATTGGCTGCTGCGTCCTCCGCCAACACACCGAAGAACAACTCCTGATTAAAGACACAAAACGAGCTGAACAACAACAAAGTGAATCTATATCAGTACCAGACTCCATTCACTAAAACAGGAATTTTATTGTACAAAACTGGAATCCCACTGCCTCCATCTGTTAGTGTGTCTGTGTTACTGTGTGGTACTTTTACTTCAGTAAGGTATCTGATTACTTCTTCCACCTCCAAAACTCACGGTAACACAAACACTAACAGATGAAACAATCCAACTCTAGTAAAATTCCTCTTTTTGTCAGTGGAGTCTGGTAGTGATATATAGTGATGTTTCTGGTTACACAAAAACCCTTATATAACACGTTTTATTAAAACCTCAGACAGAGTATTTTTTTCTCTGCAGATTCTCTCGCTCTCTGATTTAATCCAGAGTGAGCAGGACGTTAAAAACTCACGGCGTCTCTCCACAGGAAGACGTCCAACGAGTCGGTGGCGTCCTGCAACTCGAGCTTCATCAGCAGGACGAACCTCAGCAGCCGAACGCCGAGAGCTGCAGATGAAAGACAGA
Source organism: Lates japonicus (assembly GCA_033238685.1). Classification (NCBI taxonomy): domain Eukaryota; kingdom Metazoa; phylum Chordata; class Actinopteri; family Centropomidae; genus Lates; species Lates japonicus. The sequence goes on from BRZM01000047.1 coordinate 4,267,946, forward strand.
ACGTTAACGCTGTGATTTATCTCAGAGGGCTGCAGCCTGAACAGACCTGAGATCAGCCAGGGAATGGGGCACAACCTGCTGAGTCAGCGGAAGGAAGGACACAGACGCAAACTGAGTCTGGGGTCTGGGATCCCTTGCAGATATCAGCAGTGAAACAGGATCTGACAGTAAAAAGCTTTTGTAATTAACCTCCTGTCCATCGATTTATGAAAGCATCGTCGAACTCAATGTTTCCGCTCTTAAAGTCCGCAGTGGCGGCGTGCAGACAAGAACAAGGCGTATAAACTCTCCGTCTCACCTTCTGCAACCATCTTCTCATCGATCGCCTCAACTCCCTCAGCACACGGCTCCCTGAGCGCGACATCAGAGCAACGTTTACACCTGAAACACAGACAGGAAGTCAGAGGGAACCTGCAGGTGTCATTTCTAACACTGCTTCACCACTGTGCTTTTATTTTGAAATATAACCAGCTTTATTTTGACGAGGTACCACAGAAGGAACAAGGAGGACGAACAAGAAGAAGAGGAAGAGGTAGAGAAGAGGAAGAAGGAGGAGGAGGAGGAGAAGAAGAAAAAGAAGAAGGAGGAGGAGGAGGAGGAGAAGAAAAAGAAGAAGGAGGAGGAGGAGGAGGAAGAAAGAAGAAGGAGGGAAGGAGAAGGAGGAGGAAGGAGGAGAAGAAAGAAGAAGGAGGAGGAGGAGGAGGAGAAGAAAAAGAAGAAGGAGGAGGGAGGAGGAGGAGGAGGAAAAGGAGGAGAAGAAAAAGAAGAAGGAGGAGGAGGAGGAGGAGGCAGTCAGTCACTGTGATCGGACGTTAAACTGAAACATAAACAAAGATGGCCGCCACAGCTCCTTCATCATGTTTTCCAGTAGAAACCAAATAATTTTTTTTCTACTGACCCGTAGAATCTCTTCCTGCCTCTGAACAGGAAAGGAGCTGATAGGTCGAGCAGAGTCAGGTGACCTCCTGACGACCTCACGGGGACGACGTTCTGGTAGCCAACCGTCGGTCGATGCGTCTCCTCAGGGGTGAACCTGAAGAGATCAGGAACCTCAGATAAAATCTGCCTTTGATACAAACAGACCAGATAAATCTGATCAGATTTTTCCATGAGGAGATGAGCTCACCAGTTTAGGCCCTGGGACAGGGAGCTGGGTGAACAAATTAGACGTTCAGAGCTCGCATCGAGTCTCCGGGGACGTCCACCCGCCCGGACACCGACCACGGTGGAGGACTGTAGGGTTCATAGACTCTGGACGCCTCCGAGAACAAACCAGACACTAGGTCATCATCTGGGACCTCCAGCCTGAGACCAGAGGGAAATCAGATCAATCATTTCTTAAATCACAAACAATTCAAACACCAGAGTCCATTGACAAAAACAGGAATTGTACAGAGCAGAACACAGAACATCACTGCCTCCCTCTGTTAAGTTTGTTTGTGTTGTTGTGCAGTACTTATATTTCAGTGAAGTATCTGATTACTTATTCCACCTCCGAAAGTCACACAATAACACAAACACAATAACAGAAAAAGGCAGTGGATTCCAGTTCTGCTCGGTAAAATTCCTGTTTTTGTCAATGGAGTCTGGTAGTGATATAACAGCTGTTACCTGGTCAAATTAAAAGGATCTTTGACATTATGGATAAGATTCCTCCAGAGATAGAGCTTTCTTTATAAAGGAGTAAAATCCATTTTATTTGACCAGAAACATCACTATATATATTACTAACAGATGGAGGCAGTGGTATTCCTGCAGCTCCCAGTAAAATTCCTGTCTTTGTCAATGGAGTCTGGTACTGATACATGGTGATGTTTCTGGTTGATGTTTCCAAATAATTTACAACCAAAAACATGAGAAACATGGAAAAAAAAGGCCCAGGTTCAAAAATAGCAGGCTGTGTGTGAACCTACATCGTTGTACACTTGCTGCAGTAGAGTTTCAGAGCCTGGTGGAGTCTGCAGGGCTCGTAGGATCTGAGCTGAACTCTAACGTGGTGAACTCGACCCGGATCGGACCGCTTCACCTCGGACAGCGTCACCGGCTGCAGGTCGTGACCGCAGCTTCTCTCTAACCAAAAAAAAAAGTTTTTAATGCTCTGTAGAGGAGAACAAATGGAAACTTAATCTGACGTCACAGCAACTTTCAGACCGTTAAATGAACCTTTACGAGACAAACCAGGACCTGGACGACTGAGAATCATTAAAATATAATTTCAGATGTTATGAAACATTTTCCTGCAGACACACTGTGCTCAGGATTTGTGTATATTTATGTCTAAATACGTATTTGTTTGTACCATAGAGGCTGAGAGGTCACGTTCAATGACTCGAATTAGCTGTGGTGATGCCTAGCATACAGCTAGCAGCTAGCCAACCGTGAGCTGTAACCGTAACTTTTTATGCTCCAAGCCACGGGATCAGTCTGAGCTGAAAGTGTTGAAATCTTTAAACACAAACTTAAAATCGAACTCCTCAGCCTAGCTTTTGATTAATTTTATTATCTAATTTATGTTTCTCCATTTTTATTGTATTTTATTTATGTTTGTTTGTCTAACTCTGCTTTATCTATTTTATTGCTTTTATAGTTTTAAAATTCAATTTTACTGTTGCTGATGTTCAGCATTGTGTTTGTTTTGTCTTCTATAATTTGTCTTATTATCGTCTTGTGACGCACTTTGAACAAAACCAACGTGTTTGAAAGGTGCTATACAAATAAAATTTGATTGATTGATTTCTAATTGTTCCCTTTTTTATATTTCTTTATCTAATTTCTTTGTCTTGTCTGGTGTTTACAGTCACACTTAATAGAAGTGTTATGTACCAGGGAATTGTTCATATAAGATTTAAGTACACTGATCTCCTCAGGCTGTTGATAAGTCTGAGCTGATGTTGACTTTAAAAAGGAAACTTGATCCACAACATTTAAACAAACCACCGATCTTCTGTTTGTTGAGTTTGACCTGTGGAGCTGCTGCAGTGTTGTGTTTCGTACCTGTGCTGCACTCGACCGTTTCACCATCTAAAAACACAAACAGAGAAAATATAAAGGACTGAACCAGATACTGAGACCAGACAAATCAATGAGCAATAAGCAACAGTGGCCGTTAAACAAACTGTGAGCTGCTGCCGAAAAACATCTGATCTGAAACAGCTTTTTATTAGAATGAGCAAACATGCATCGTCCACTCAGAGTTACACAACAGACATCAGGCCTGCAGGTCTGTGGGAGTGTTTTAAAGCTGCAGCTGTTTGTGCGTCTGTGTGGAAACCTCCAGGTCACAGTCAAAGTTTGGACTTTTTATTTTTATCCCCAGTGAAGCGAAGGCTTTTAGGGAGGCCTTGCTAATGGAAGCAGCTCCCTGCAGCTTCACTCCGTCCGTCCTGTCGTCAGTGAAGAGGCCGGTCTGGATGTTCGTGTTTCTGCTGCTGGTAAACACGTCTTTCATTTCATCAAAGACTCTTATTGTTCTTTCTTCTTTGTCTTTTATCCCACATTAAAAATATTTTAATTTTCCTTCACAGTCATTTGTAAGACGACAGTATGATACAGGGTTTTCCTTCAGCACCAGCTGTCGGCCGGACATTAAAACACTTTCAGTTTCTCACTGTTTCAAGTCACCATGACTTTTTCTAACGTTCTTAAACCAGATGAAGGATTTTAGTCATCAGACATCTGGATCTAACTGGTTGGTTTGGCAAACCGCCTACGGATGAACACTCTGGGAAATAGGTGTCGGCTGAGGCTGTATCTAAGCACAACAAGCTAAATGCTAACATCAGCATGCTAAAATGTTTAGTGGGTTTATTTGGTCGCCTGTTTGCTAAATGGCGACAAAGTAGAGCTGGAGCTGATTGAAGAGTCAGTAGTTTTGGAGGAGTTTAGCAAAATAAACCAAAGTATTTAACAAATAAAAATTTGATTTGAGTCATCCTGAGGAGGAAATAAATGTTGGTAATAAATTTTAGAGTCGGTGCAGGAGCAGCATCTAGTGGTCACAAGAGGAACTGCAGCTGCTGATTGGTCAGGACACCTGAGAGTTTAATCTGCAGAGTTGTTTCATACCCAGAGACTCTGGTGGAGTGCTCCAGACATCCAACAACTCTGAGTCATTCAGCTCAGCGAATTCGTCCTTGTCATCTTCTGGGAAGGCCTCGAGGGTTCTGCAGACACATAAACAAGTAGAAAATTACAAATATAAACACAAATACGACAAATACAGAGTGAGAGAGGAATGTGATAATTAGGGTTGATCTTAAACTTGGATTAAACCTAGGATTATTTTATACTGCACAGTGTGAAATCTTCTTTGTTGTTTAAAATCTTTCATCTTCAAAAATGCATTTTTAGGAGGGACAGAACAAAACTTAAACCTAAAACTTCCAGGTTTGAATGTTGCCCAGAACAAATGGCAGCCATTATCTAAACTGGCTGGGTCAGAACCAGAGCTCAGTGTGTGATATGAAGCAGCTTTTTATTTTCAGCCTCAGTATTTTTGTCCCTCGTCTCCTGCCACACCTCTTCAGTTCCTGAACATCGGGACTGTTTTCTGGAAGAACCCGAATACCCCTCCCGTACGCCGTCCCTCCGTGCAGGTGAAAAGCCAGGTGGTCCACCTCCTCCGACTGGCTGCTGGTGAGGCCAGGGACCTTACTGGATCCTGGAATCGCTCGCAGGTTGTAGATCCTCAGGAAGTCTCCGGGCTGAACGGACAAACAGGACAATTAAAAACATGAAAACAGAAATTCAGACATTTGTAATCAGACTAGCAGCAAGAGAAAGAAAGATCCTGGAGTTCAGGTCTTAGAAAACAAGAATAATAAAAACCAAAGCTCTTACATGGAGCTTTTTATCCCTCGTTTGTCTCTCATTCATGCACTCAGCTGCCATGTGAGGTACCAGCAGACATCAGTAACAATTTGAGGCTCAGCGTCTCAACATGTCCAACGTTAATGGCAGGTTGAACCTGTAACCCTGCGATAAATGGAGCACCTGCTCCACCTCCTGAGCCTCAACCGCCCACCAAAAAACAATCAGACACAAAAGATGAAACTGGTCTGTGGTTCTTTTAAAGTTAAACTATACCTGAGACTCTATTTGACCCTAGGTTTCCCCCCGAAGTCGGTCACATTCCCATTTGGCCAGACGAGCTTCACTAGATAAAACTTTTTGTGTGTTTTTGTACCGATGTGAAGTTTGTGTTTGTGCTTGGTGCCACTCGTTTGGTTGTTCACAAACTCCATTTCAAAGCTGACGTTTTCCAGTCAAGAACAAAGAACAAAGGGACAGCAGTACAGCACAAGATCACTTTGTGTGAAGACAAAAGATCCCAAGATGCAGAGTGAAAAAAAAAACAAACTGCTTAGCACCATCATCTGTGCAAATTCAGCCGCCGACTAACTGTAGTGCAAACAAGAGTCTTTCTAAAGGAGTTTTAATGAATTTCCAATGCTTTGTACCTAGATACGTAAAGAATCAAACAATTACTTTAATAATAATGATAATTATTATTCTAATCCAGCTGAACATGCTTCATAAGGATTTAACCCAAAGCTCTGTCACACTGTTCCTATTTTTCTGGTCAGTCAGTGTAGACTTCCTCAGGTTCTATTGATCAGCAGATGGCGATGTTGCACCAAACTTCCAGTCCGAGCGGTGACAATGATTCAGAGGCTGCTCAGAGGACTCTGTTTGGAGGGTTTGTCATTTTGTTTTTTTTATTTTTCTTCTCTCCATTGGCTCTCTGTCACGACGAGCCTGCAGCCGATAGAAATCTGTCCTCGCTCTCATCATCAACAAACGCTTCACTGATCGAGAGCCAGAAGGATTCACTCTGTTCAGAAATTTCACAGAGGCTTTTATACTGTTTTTACTCAGCAGGGTTTAGACAACACGAGGCCCAGATATTCATGTATATATGACCTTTAATTGCATTATAGTTGCAGAGCAGAAGAATGTCTCAGAGAGTGAATCTTCTTATAAGCTGTACAGGCTCCTTTTAAATCCATTTTCTCCATTTACTGAGTGAAGTTTGAGTCACTGTCAGGGTGGATTAACAGCTGATCTCCAGAGGCCTCTCTTCCTCTGAAGGTCCACAGAAGAGAGAGAGGAGAGAGATGAACTGGGAGGACTGGAGAGCCACCACCTCTCCAATGGAAGTGTTTGATGATCTGGAATTATCCTTTTATCTAGAATTATTTCCACATAACTGGACTTTAGTTTGAAACTGACAAGAGAAGATCTGTCCTTCAAAAACTGAAGAAAAAAAAAGAAATTTACTTGGGTTTACTTTCTCTATGAGGAAACAGGATTAAGTAAAAAATTGAAACGATGACAGGACTTCAGGAGAGAATGATGACAGATCGCCACATGACTTAGACAAAGCATGGACGTATCTAGATTTGACTGAAAACTCTTCAGCTCCAAATGAATGATAACGTTTCTCTGTACAGTTTGGCTCAAATCTTAACCAATTTTAAAAACATGGGAGACCACCAACATGACAACAGGTGTAAACGATTTCTAATACTTCAATTGTAAAAACGAACAAACCAGATGATTCAGTTGAGACACAGGACCACACAAGAAAAGAAACGTGGATATAAGAATCTAATTTGCACCTCTACATAGAAGGTCCTATCAAAGAAATCTGTGATCGTAGTCGTCACAGGTTTTTGCTTTATTTATTCTTTATTTTTTGATAAGTCAGCACAAAAGTTAATTTTTAATGTTTAGTTAAGGCAAATAAAACATGTTTGCAAAGTAAAATGTTATTCAGTTTTTTAAAATAACTTCTATTTTCACAAATAAATTAATGAGCGCACTGGTTCCTTTAGAGTCTACTCATTATGAGCAAATTCTTGTTGAGTTGAAAAATTTTTAACTAAAAGTGACTAATCGTACTAACCCCCAAAACATATGGCTTTAAGGAGAGAAAATGAAGCCTTCTGGTATATTCAGCCTCAGAATTTGATCAGATGTTCATCTTAGGTGACCAATCCTCTACCAGACATGAATCATCATTTGTTAACAGATTTTAAATATTCTGACCCTTGTGATCTCTTCATCTTCATTGAAATAAAAATTGGAGTTAAATTTAGTGCAACAAGGCCAGAGGAAGCACTTTCCTCTTTTTCTTTGGGTGTATGTTTTCGTGTTAGTTCTCTTCATCTTCTGCAGCACTTTCTAAGTACTTAGGAAAACATGCTATTTGAATATGAATCATTATTAAGATCATATAAATCCCACCGAGGCAGGAAGCAAACAATGAGACCAAACAGGCAGTATTTTTGTTTGCTGAATCCCAGACTCTGCCTGGGTTTTATTTTGTCTCCGGAGACCTGGATGTTTAGCAGAATGAGACAGAGGAAAACAACTGCTAAGTACTCGTGAGCCTCACTGTGTTTTCTCAGAGCTACATGAGAGTTTAGCTGAATTTACCACAGTTTGTGTTTGGAGGCAGGTGTAGAGGGAACGGAGAGGGTGACTAATGCTGAACGACTGGGAGAAAACATCAGAGGACAGACGGCAGAGGGGCGAATAAAAGGTGGTGCTGCCATGTGGCGTCGGCTCTGATCCGGCTCGGTCCAGCTCACTGTCTGTAGTCACATATAAAATCCTCTGCAGCAGCCCTGAGAGACCAGGTGTGATTATAACAAGCAGCAGACATTCAGCAGCACTAAGTTTAGACCAGAACATGACTCCATGACTCATCCAGAAGTACAGAAGTATACTGAGGGCGATTCAGGAGAAACTCTGACGCTGACAAAACTTATATGGTTTCATCTTTGGTTCATTGTTTTTCAGTAGTGTACAGTGTAAGAGCAGCTTAGAAGACAAAACGGACTCCAAAGTGATTACCCTGATGCCTTGGTTTCCCATGAGCCGTTCTTTGGCATTGCTTGTTTTGACCTCTTCAAATTGTTGCCTTCTTCCATTCACTTAGACAGTTGGTGAAGTTGCAGCAGAAATCCATTCATCATCTAGACAAAATGATCTGTATCCAAACACATTCTAAAGATCCAATCTTGCCTTTGTGTTTCCACCTGGTATTTTCAAAGAGTTCTCATTCTCCTCAGACAGATCAGCTGTAGGACTCAGAAATGTCTTTGTAAACTGAGCTGTTTCTGAAGGAACTGTCCAGTTTATCTTGGACAGCTCTGTCACCACAAAACAACAACAAACATCTTGTTTCCTGAAGCTCCAGGGATGAAAATCTGAGAGGTCGACTTGATTGCATTGTTAAACATCTCATTGTGTTTCATTTGTTGGTTAAGATTCCTTCAGTGTTCATGGTTCAGGAGGTTTTTACCAGGAGCTAAATTCTCCTCAGAGGTCTCCTCCTCTCCAAAACAAACAGACCAGCTGATTGAAATCAGCAAAAACACTGAATAAAACAGTTTCATGATAAAAATCGATGTTTCTCTGTGAGGATCTTGATCCAAAAATCCCAAAATTCAAAAATCCTTCATCCAGTTTAAGATTATAGTTATAACGTCATTAAAAGTGACAGTGACTTGAAACAGTGACAAAGCAGTCGGCTGAAAATGTTTTAATGTCCGGCAGATAGTCAGCACTTACAGGAAACCCTGCACTGTAACCATCAGAGCCTTTTTTTTTTCTTTTCTTCTTATCATCAATTTAGATTACTTCTGATGCAAGGAGTTGGGGTCTCAGATCTCCATGTAGAGACAATGTTGGACTCCCAGAGTCTACAATGAGAGCCATGTCCATAAAGAAATGGTTTTCCCAGTTTGGTGTTAGATTAGATCTTCCCCCTTCATTAATATCTTTAAAACTGGTCCTTCAGTCTATGACTGGCCACACTCTGGCTTTTATTTGTTCTCTGTGCAATGCTGTTGTGTTATTTCATCCATATATTCTATGCTTTTATTAATTTATTTATATCCTCATATTTAATCTCTCTGTAGAGCACATTGGTGAACATTTGTTGTTTTTTAATATGCTCTATAACTAAACTGACTTGACTTAAAGTAAGGTTTTTATCACAAAGATTATTTATTTGGCATCATTAACTGAGCACAGGTCTCATATTAGCATTTTTTAACTGCAGCTGACTGGACCCACAGGGCTGTTACAGGCCTTAATGTTGCCTTGTTTTACATTAATGCTACAGATATACATGTTTAATCAAAACTTTCATCAAAAAAACAGAAACCACAGAGTCATTTTGTCTGCTTCCTGTGCGAGGTTACAGAAATTTAAAGCCTTCATTAGACCAAGATTACCTGAGAATAAAGGAAATAAAAGCTCAGAAGAAAAGAGAAAATCACCTCATGGCTCCATCATTACCACAACAGTTGGCATAGCAACCGACAGCAGGAGAATCAGCGGCATGAGTTGACTTGAGTTTTTCGATCAGATTGTTCAGCTGAGACCACGCTTAGTATAATGGGCACATTATCACTATCTGCATGTGCACAGGGGGGCATTCAGGGGCCGTAGGACAAGCTGGTCTACAAGTCAGAGAGAGATCAGCCTGTATGACAGAAAATGGCTCCCTGCAGCTTCCCCTGCAAACAAACTATTTTCTTTTTAAAGAGGTTGAGGGAGCAGACTGGAGCAGCCTGTGGCGACTTTTGTAAGCACTTGATCTGTATGAAAACTAAACACTCCACCGTCCACCCACCGCCCGACAGCAAAGACGCCGCTACCGCTGTCTCTTGGTGTTAGTGCTGCTCAGCTGCTCGGTAAAAAAGAGATTCCTTAAAATTCAAAAGATTGCTCTGGGCCTCCACGGCTTCTCGTTGAGACAAGGCTCAATAAAGCAGCCAAAAAAACTTGTGCCCTCGCTGAGAAGAAGAAACATTCATTCCACATGGGCATCTTCATGGAGCAGCAGGAAATGGGCTTTAAAAGCCAGACAGATTCAGCTTGACTCGACAGCAAGGCTTTTTGTGCTGGAAAATCAGCTCAACAGTGAGGAAGGGGATATGACAGACTGAAATACACTTAATTTCAGATTAAATACCTCAACTGCACTCTGAGACATTAATATAAAACAACCAAAGACAGGAAATAGAGACTATCTATTATTGAATAATCAGTCAATAATTTTCATCACCTCTAGAGTCTATGATACATACTTGAAAAAATGCAGAAACTTTTAGGTTATTTTCTGAGAGGATGAGTTGAATTGAAAACATGCCGAGGTCAGACACTCGTTTGTCTACAAACCAATTAATGTCAAGTATAAGCAGACGCAGCACAGGTAGGTGATGACAACAGGATGTAGATAGGTCGTGTCAAGTTCTTTAGTGAGCTCACAGAACTGCAACATGAAACCATAACTAACTGGCTCAAATGTAACAAATCCTGAACCTCAGTTCAGACTTTCAGGTATGAAAACAGTTTGAGGGTGTTTTCTACTTTGTTTGGTCCAAACCAAAACAGCAGGTGTGAAAGGTGCCTCGGACCACAGTCCAGACCAAAGGACCAAAATTTGGTCAGGCAAAAAAAGAGATGGTCTCAGTCAAACTGAACCATGATTCGGCTCGTTTACAGCTCTTTTTTGGATGGTTTCAGGCTGAGTTGAGGCCCGTCATCCAATAAACAGAAGAAGAAAAATAACCAGAAGAGAGATAAAAATGAGCTGCAGCAGTACATGGGGAGAGGAGGAGACAAAGCACACCACGTGAAACCAAAATTAACTGGATCAAACAAGAACATGAACCTTGGTCCAAACTTTCAGGTGTGAAAACCTCCAATGACAATCTGAGTAGAATGACTTACTATGACGTCTGTTCATCAATACTCAGATTAAACTATTAGTTTACTGACTGCAGTCTCTAGAGGAGTGTTCATAGAGGGTCTGTGTTCTGTAGTTTTCTGGCTCCTTATCTCTCTTCATGAATAATGGAAGAAGGTTGAGGTGGTCCTTGAGGTTGCCAGAGTCAGACAGCCACCAGGGAAATCCAGGCCCTCACAGAGTCCGAAAACCTTCAGCAGCAGGATTTGGAATTCAGAAGTGTTGAACAGACTTGGACCATTTTATTCTACATGAACATAACATTCGTTTTCCTGTTCACAAGGTTGAAAAAGAGCCAAACGAACAGACTGTCGGCCTATCTGACACAAGAAAATGCTGGAAAATAAAATCTTTTTTTAAATTCTGCTCCTCAGATTAGACATTACACCCACTCACACTCACACAGAGATAAATCTGTTCAAAGCTGTATCATCTAAATAAATTATCTGTACATGAGATGAAGACAGACGAGAGCTGTGTAATGAAGCGTCGGTGCGAATGTGGATCTGAACTCTCGGTTGTTTGAGTGATGCTCTGCTGCCTTCTCGAGCGTCGGGAGAAGCAGCGTTTCCGTTGTGGTCCATGGTTTTTCGGGGGAGATTTGAGCCTGCAGGGCCGATATGAAGTCTCATTTTCCTCATAGCTGTGTTCACTAAACAGGAAACAGTGTGGGAGTAAAGAGCGTGCCGCATCAGAGCGTGACCCCCCCCCCCTTCCCCAAAAACATTCAATGACATGGAAATGTGCACTTGGTCGACCGTGACTGCTAAAAACGAGATAATGAGCGGAAGCTGTCGGAGCTGAACACAGCTCATGAGGACAAAGTGAACATAACAATCAATGGCTCAGACTTTCACAACGTTTCAGGATGGACAGATTAAAGAAAACAAAAGATTTATATAATGGTTGAAATGCACAGTGCAACTTTACTTTTGCCTGAGCTTTAACACCTTTAAAGGTACAGTAGGGAAGAATTTCAAGCAATTTACATCTAATAATTGCTTTTTTGTTGCCAATGTGAAATAAAAAATGAGCCATTCCCTGACTTCCCCCGTTGCTTATAACACCCTGTAGACTGATTTCTATGTGAAGAACTCTATCAAGTTTTCTGGATGCTTGCTCCTGAGTGCACCGCCACAATAAAAGTCTCTCTTCTGCGCCGCTAAAGCACCGGCAATGTACTATGTTAGCTTCAGAATGGAGTCTGCCACCGTTACGAAATGACTGTCCCCGCAGCACAAGAAATACTCCAACACAAACTCTGTGCAAAAACAAAAACTGGAAGCTTGTTTGGCCAAATGTGAATTGGACTGATGTTGGGGGAAAACTAGGGCATTTGATTCATGGAGAGACTTTGGGGATCAGAACCGACCCTGACCTGGCTCTCTTCCTATTGGACAGGTGAGCTAACGTTACTGCAAAGCCTGAGAAATTTATTGTGATACTGTGACTTTAGCTGGCTAATGCTTTCTAATGTTAGCTTACCTGCTAATGTGGACAGATTGGTAGTAAACTACTGTGTTGAGTGGATAACGTCTGCTAATTCATCCAAACTCCTGGGGCTGATCTGGCTAATAATTACTTCATTGGCTTCATCCCTGCAGTGTAACTAAGTTACAGCAGGCTACCCTTTGGCTACCCTTTGTTTGTTTGCTCGATAGAATTATCGTCATGGCTGGACTGGGTCGGTTCGATGCTTGCACCCGCCCTCTAACCACAGACTGTATAATGGAGTGCAAGCAACAGGACACAAACTGCAGTTCACCTAATGGCCACAGGTGTCAGTAATAACAAGGGATTTCAGGTTTCAATATACAGAACCATTAATATTTCACCAATCAGGCACAACATTAAAACCACCGACAGGTGAAGTGAATAACAAAAGCCCAAGATGTTGACCTATTGATCTATATCTTAAAAAATACAGTGATAATGTTTTTAACCCACTAAGTTTCAGACTAAAGGCAGGTGCAGGTTCAGCAGGAAGAGAAAATGAGGTGAGTGCAGAGGCAACCAGGTAAACATCTGTGCTGCAGATTCTGCTGAGACAGAGAGAGAAGGACTGCAGGAGGGAGAGAGGGGGGATAAACGGATAAATGAAGAGTGGTACAGTCAGGAGAAACTGAAAATGAGAGATGGACAAATGGATGAAAAGAGACAGGGAGAGTGTGGGGGCGAATAACGACGATGAGAAACTCTGAGGCTGCAAACAGGTGAGAGGAAAAAAAACAGAAAAACTATGAGTGCATCAGAGTTTAGTTTAAGAGCCACAGGACTCAGATCTCTGGACCAGAAAGACCGTCAGGGATCATTTAATGTTTCTGAGCTGGAGCTGAAGGAGACTCTGCTGAAAGGTATCGACCAAAGGCTGTTTAATGACAGCTCCAATGAAAGAAGCCAAAACTTTTCAATTGCCTCCTGGTGGCTCGCTGCAAGATAGGCCAAGACTTACCACCTGAAGAATGATTATGATACTTTCATCTGTCTTGAGACTGAATGACAGACAGAAACATTGAGAATCAGGCCTCAAACTACAACAGATCTCCACCATCTTTATATACACTCATTGGCAGCAACATGTAGGTTGTGTAGGTTCTCAGTCATCCAGGTCATGGTAGTATTAAGTGCTAGAGTCAAAGGGAACCAGACACTTGAGGATACAAATGTCTCCCTAGCAACACTTTCCTGCTCCTCCTGGGGGATCCTGAGATGTTCCCAGGTCAAATGGGATATATAATCCCTCCAGTGAGTTCTGGGTCTACCCCGGGTTCTCCTTCCGGTTGGACGTGCCCACCTCCAAAGGAAAGCGGCCAGGAGGATCCTGATCAGATGCCCGAACCCCTTCAACTGGCTTGTTTCAAGCACTCCGAGCTCCTCACCTTCTCTCTAATGGTCCTGCCAACTCACAGAGGAAACTCATTTCAACCGCTTGTATATGCGATCTTGTCCTTTTGGTCACTACCCACAGTTCATGACCAATAGGTGAGGGTTTGAACGTAGCGGAAGAAAATGGATGGATAGATGGATGGAGAGAATCACTTCCTCTTTAGTGATATCGCCCAGAAAATAAAAGCGGAAAAAGTTTGCAGTAATGCTTTATTTTGAGATAATACAGAGCTTTTACTCTGATTCTGTCGCTGCTGCACTCAAACTTACATGTGACTGTGACCAAGGAGCCACATGTGAACTGGAACAATGAAAATTCAAGCTGCATTTTCTTACCACATGGGATCCAACGGAGCAAAACAAACATGGAGGTCGTCAGCCGGTTTCACCACTATGTTTTGCACCGAAAACAAAATAGGAGAAAATAATCTGTGGATGAAGTCATGGCCGAGAAAATGGGATGAGCACAGCTTATACTTGAAAGTTCTTGTCTTTGTTATCAGAGCGATGTGATCACATTTGTCCAACAGGAGGGTCCACGCGGTCACACAAACGTTAATCTAAACTCTTTAACGGTGAAGAAGAACCCATCCAAAACACTTAAGGCTTCAGTAAAGCTCAGAACGACGTATCATGGGTAAAGTGTCACTTTGATTGAATTTTTTTTGACAAACGTCAGTCAGTTCACCTCAGACTCACACATCGAGAGCCTTTCCACTGAAGAAGTGTTTGAATAGGAATATTTCCCCCCAATTACCAGACTCCTCTGGTGAATCATCGGTGATATTGTGTGAAATCGACTGAGGCGTTTCTGTGAGAAGAAGGCCATTAAGAGAGAAAGGAGCCCATTATGATGAAAAGAAAAGCAGAGAACAAGAGAGCGAGGAGGAGGAGGTGGTGGTGGAGGAGGGCTGCAGTCGGTGTGTGTGTTGCCTCCTCCATCATTGATTCCTCCAGCGAACACACACAGATGATAAAACATTTATTTCAATGGTACTTGTTTAAGAAAGGAAGAAACCTTCTGCAGACTTAATCAAAGCAACAAAATGTCACATTCAGCTGTCAGTCTGTCACTCCTACACCACCTTCATCAGCTGAAACACTCACAAATCCATTGGTATAAGGAGATGAAGAGCATGTAGATTATACTACAATATGCTCTCACGGTTTTTACATGAAACTTTTGCATTATGATGTCGTTCGAGTCACATAAATAAGCTGCTGTTCATCAAGATAAATCCCATGGAGCAGGTTCAACTTGAGCAAATTTTGAGCAGATGTAAGCCCAACACCTCAAGTGGGATGATCCAGAACAAGCCAGATCAATGAAGGCCTAACCCCACCACCCACAGGACCCAGAGGATCCACAGGAAAAGATCTGCAAACTCACTCCTCAACTATTAATTACAATCAGAGTTTACACAACACAAGCAAAGACATTTCTCACCAAACTGTTCTTTATTAAGGAGCAGCAACTGAGTCTAAATTTAACCCGATCTTAATTAATTTTTACACCTCAGCCGAGAGTTTTCACACACCTGACTCCCCATACAGAAAAAAAAAAAATCTCTCACTTCAGTCACATTGTGTCTGTATCTCCCCTTTTCCAGCTATTATCTCTCTGTCATCAGAGTCTGAGTTCACGGCTGTAAATAAACATCACAGGTCAAACACAGTGGGATACAACATGTCTAACACAGTGACAGACAGCCGACTCAGGAAACAGCCGACTCAGGAAACAGGAAACATGGAGTCTGTTCCCCTGGTATCTATCGATAGCTTTCCCCAGGTAGAGGAAATGGTGACTGATAGTTGGAGGAGGCAAAAAGGGTGAAGAGAAAGTGACAGAAACCTCAGACGAATGTTCAGCAGATGGAAAGAGCCATGGTCCACCAGCCCACCAGGATTTGTCCTTGTAGTCCCTATGATCGGTCTGACTACGGAGAGAGCTCCGGAACTTGAGAGGGTTCAAACCGAAAGTCGTTTTTATTTTTACTGGATGAGACAGTAACTAAACCTACTACTGATTAATACAACTAGGTGTTTTACTCTGCCATTATCACAGCTCTGAGATCAGCGTTTCTGGTTCAAACTGGGATTCTTGCAGTTGTCTCTTTCTTTGGACAGTAGCCATGTTGCTAACACTAACGACAGCAACACCAACATCAACACCATTTGGAAACACAAGAGGGGGAAGTTGTCTATTGCCACTTTAGCGGAGCTAAGAGAATCAAGTCTCAATAATATTCAGACAATCAGATGTCTGATGGGTCAATATATATCTAACACCCTGGTCCATGGACCTGATCATGTCCAAAAACCTAGTTCTCACCAGGACACTCAAGAAAACCCCAATCTAAACCATGATGCTCCCAGAAGCCGATCCTGAACACAATACTCCAAATATCCCTAAGTGGGATTCGCCAAAAATCCAATCCTAAAAGACATACTTCCAAAACCAGATCTTAACCAGGGACACTTCAAAAACCTGGTCCATACAGAAACCTCTTCTCCAGCTCTGAGGCTTCAGGTCAAGGTCGAGGCTGATAACATTTCACGGAGTCTTATTTAATCTCAACACTTTACTTCAAACTCATTAACTACTTAACTTAAGTTGAATAATGTATCAAAGGAAAAGTATTTACAACATTTAGACATGGTTAACAGTGGTTTGTGTAATGAACCAGCTCTGTCTGATTGTGAGGATCTCTTTAACGCCTCCAGGGGTGTCGAGTGCAGACGTGCATCACAAGGATGAAGTGGAGAGCTGTTCACGCTGTAAAATACTGTAGACCCTGCTCGACCTCACAGGCTCTACATTTAACTGACACATGAAACATACATAACATAATACAGCGATAATTAAGACAATTAATGAGAAGAAATTAACCTCTCTCAGGCAAACTTCACTTAAGCAAATGATTGGTAAATGAAGCAAATACCAAAGAATAACAGTCATTTTCTATCACCAATAAAAGTGTAAATTCACTGATGAAGTCTCCACAGGAAGAAGAAGCTCCCACTGTCTGTTCTCAACAACTTTAACAACATTTAACTGAGCTAAAAATATATAAAAAGAACAACTCAAATCACTCCAGTTTTTCCTCTCTTTGATTTTGTTGATTCATGAGAACTTTTAGTCCCCCTCTCTAACCTTAACCTGAACCATGCCTGCCACAATTGTAAAGCACTTTGGGTCAACTTGTGTTGTCTGTAAATGTGCTATATAAATAAAAGTGACTTGACTTAACCCTAAAACCAAGTGTTGAGGGTGAAAAGCTGATACAATTTAAGGTCAAACTATAAACTGATCAGCCACAACATTAAACCACTGACAGGTGAAGTGAATAACATGGATCATCTCTTTACAATCCAACGTTCTGCTGGGAAACCTTGGCTCCTTCATTCATCTGGATGTTACTTTGACACATACCACCCATCTTAACATTGTTATAGACCAAGCACGACAGAAAATATATTCATTGTTTCTATTGATGAGCTCTTGACTGTAACATACCCTGCTGCTGTGATCACAAAGTTATGTAGCTGAGAGCATCTGGTACTTCTGCACTGAAAAAGATGTTCTGACAAACATCAAGTGCTGAGGGCTGAGAACTGAGCTGAAGCCAAATACACCAAGCCTTCAGTTCGCAAAACATCCAAGGCCTCGAGGCTTCAAAGATCTGAGGCCGTTTTAAACTTTCAGCAGTGTTAAAAAATCAAGGTTACAATGAAAGTTTCTCCACAAGCAAAAAAGCAGAAGAGAAATATCTCAGTAAAAGTCTGACAGAGAGTGTTGCAGCCCTGCAGTCAACACTGATGTAACACAGCAAGTAAAGAAACAACAGAAAGGCACTGAAACTACTCAGAGGTCAATGCAAACTCATTTATCTTTGAACATATTCAGTCCTGTCTGTAAAGTCAAACAGCAGCCGAGGCTGTGTGGGATTAGCTCTGCAGCAGGAGGACAGGGAATGTGGTTTCCATAGCTGTAATTCAGTCATTTCTCCTGTTAGAGCAGAGTTATTTCTGATTATTACAGGGTGGACGTCCTTGCAGAGAAACACTGAAAAGGACAAATGAGCTCTTGGTTTCCAGCCAGCTCCATTCAGTCGGTGCAGCTCCACGGGCTGTAGCTCCATACTGATTACTAACATATAAGAGAAGAAAAGGACAAAGACCTCAGGGCGCAGAGTCACCGACAGCAACATAAAGAAAGAAAGAAAAGGCATTTATGGCTGCGAGTGCAAGAATCTAGACATAACACTCCATCATTTGAAGAGAGAGAGCTTTTATACTGGAGGGCCCATTTATAAACGCGGTTATTTGAATGAATTGACATAATTCAATCTATCTGCTCTCTTCTTACAAGTACTTAGAGAGAGGACATTGAAACTATAAAGGCAATTTGACAATGACGGAGGGTTTGCATGTAATCGTGTGGAAAATATGTTGGTCAAGTGTTTGTCTGGTCAAAGCAAAAGTAAACTGAGCTTGTTGGAGCAGGAGAGAGGGATTGAGAGTTGTTTTATCTTCTCAACAGGACAAAACCAAAACATATGCAGTTCACAGCGGGGCTGGGCGATATGGATATATCAGTCAATATCGACACGATATTACGATATAAATCAAATCACTGTTTCTGTTGAGCTTAAAGGTTCCTTGTTACTTCTAAGTGAGATGTGGGATGATATGAAAATTTAACGTCATGATTATCCTGGCCAAAATAATTGCGATTCACGATATTATTGTGATAATCATGATAATATGCTTTAAACTCTTAAAATGGTTTGAGCTGTTCCTTATAGGCTGTGGCCAGATTAACTTTGCAGTTAATGTTAAAGGAAAAACTGTAGTAAATTCACCAGAACCCGCAGCTCCAATCTCATCTGAATAATTTTTCAGTTACTGTAGATTATAAACATTCATCAACGGGGAATTTTAGTGTCAACATGGCACATTAAACCATTAAACCACAGACTTTGTAAGAGGAACCATCTAAATGTTCACTTGTTACAGTGCACGACAGGCAGTGCTGGGGGCAGCATTAATAATCTACAAATCAGTCAACTACCAAAATAATCTTTAGTTGCAGCCTGAGTCTGTATGTAGAAATGCAGACAGGTTTTTGTTTTATTGTGTTTACCACAATGTGAGAGGCTCAAATAATAAACTGTTCTTGAATATAATCACAACATGATTATAACGAATGAGGAGAAACACTGACTGGGATCAACTTTTTCTCTGCAGCAAGTCGATCTGTAGCAGAGATGAGCTGAAACCGGTCTGGAAGGAAAGAAATAAATCTAAAACCTCATGGGATGACAGGAACGTGATCTCTAACTTGTAGTTAATGGCCTAAAATATACCAGTGAACCGTTGGTACCATGGTTCATTGGGTATGTGGATATGAACACACACTTGAGCAGGTGAAGCACAGAAAGGGTCAGATGAAGTTTGACATTCATCTGTCAGATGTGTCAGACGAGAGGTCAAAAGCTAAAGAAATGCTTTATAAACCGGTGTTGTGTGTTGTGTGTGTGGTTAGTCTTGTAATTCAATGTGACTTTGTGACCGACACAGTGTAATTTATGTCTCAGAGACCTGAATAAAGATGGATGTGCTTCCTCGCTCACACACACACACTTCACAGCAAACAGAGAGAAATCATTTGAAAGGGACTCGGAGTGGATTTGTCTGCTGTTAGATTCAATCTAACAGCAGCTGAGTGAATCTGAAATCATACACAGGTGGTAGTTATTGTCTTATTTTGATTGTGCTGTCCATCACTTCTATCAGAAATAACAAGATTGTGTTCAGCAATATCTGTCTCACTTGTTTTGAGGGCGTTTTAAAACCTTCAGACAGATCTGAACACAGTAGTTGTACTCAGGTGTGGGTCAAAGCAACCACAGACCCTTTAAAGGAAGTGGCCTCAGTACAGTCACAAATGAATCCTGGAGGGGCTCATTTGGGGTGGGAGCGACTTCAATCAGACCCAACTACAAGGTGACTCAGCAAGTTTAAGCTAAACAGCTCCTGTTCAGTCGGAGAATTAATCTGACATGAATCAGCACTGCCTTCTTTACCTATATCTAACCAAAGGAGTGACTCCGTCATGTGGCTTTTCAGCGACGTGTTTTGGTGTGCTAGGATTTTCTTCTGTGTGAAAAGAAACCGAACCAAAGCGAAAACTAGTTACAGCTAGAATCACTGACAGTCCAGGTGCAGTTAATTAGCGTGAGTTATTAAATTATGGCCAAAAACATGTTTTTTGCAGTCACTGCGACCTTTGACGTTTGACCACAAATTCTAATCAATTCATTCTTGAGTCCAACTAAAATCAAAAGTTAGTGATGGTTTGAAAGAGCGTGAGTAGAAACACAACGAGGCTTTGTGTTCGGAGGCTTTGTGTTCGGAGGCTTTGTGTTCGGAATTAGCGTGTTCTCATCACACTGATGTTTGTTTAAGTGTTCGTTTTACTGACAAGTTTTAATCAGTTACTTGATGCTTTAAAAATCAGGTGAAACAACATGATTGACAGCTGTGATTGACTTCTGATTGGTCGGGTGGCCGTATGGGCTGGAATTCAATACCTTGGTTCCAAATGACATCACTAGCACAAAGATGGCGGTGCTCATATCCTAAATATTGGGAGGAAGGAAGTGGAGACTTAGAGTTGCCCATCTTTATATACAGTCACTGGGTCACAGAGACCTTGACCTTTGACCTTTGACCACCAACATATAACGAGTTCGTCATTGAGTCCAACTGAACATTTGTACCAAATCTGAAGAAGTTACCTCAAGGCGTTACCGAGATATCGTATTCACAAGAAAGGGACAGATGACCTGAAAACATACCCAACCAGATTAAGACTCAATGATTTCTATGATGTTATTACTGATAAAAATGATGGACTACAGGCTCTTTCTGTCTGGTCACAGCAGGCGCTATACAACAACAATATAAAATATAAAAATGAAATAAAAAACTCAACCACGAAGTGAAAAACAAAACAGGTCTAATGAGTGTCAGAGCTCCACAGCTGTATGTTAATGAGTCTCGGTCTGCGGCGCTGATAAGAACATCTGAGACGTAAAGAGGATCAAAGCTGCAGTTTCACTTCCCAAAGAAACGAGGAGGAGAGAGATGGAGATGCTTTTTAAAAATTCACAGTGATTATTGTGTGCAGTGTAATCTGAGGTGAGCCTGAGGCGCTCTGAGCTGCACAGAAACAAACTGGTTTGTTTTGTAGAACAGAGGGTGAAATAAATGTTTAACATAAAGACGGAGGAAGGAGGTAAACGCTGCTGTGGTACAGTCACATATATATTTCTTTTTCAGGGTTTCGTTTTTGTCTGTGACCTCTGACCTTCAGCTGTCTGGCGACCTCCACGTGGTTGTCGTAGACGAGGATGTTGGCGATGAGTTTCTCTTTCTCCTTGGAAGGCGGCGGCCCTCAGTAGCGTTAGAAACGACTATCACCCTTCAGCCCAAGTCAAGAAGAAGATTTTTCGTCCCGTCCCACCTGGAACAACACAAAACACAGCACTGGATGGAAGTAAAATTAGCACACTAGAGACAGGAGTAAGATCCTTTTTATTCAAACCAGAAGAATCACTACTCTCTCTCTACGAATCCATTGGCAAAACAGGAATTTCCTGACGGAACTGGAATACCTCTGCCTTGTCTATTTGAGTATGTTTGTGCTAATGCCCAAATTACTTTTACTCATATAAAGTATCTGATTCACTTCTTCCACCCACTGAATAGCAATAGCAATATACAAACAGAGCTAGCAAGAGCAAGGGCAGTACATTGCTGACTCCATGTTCTGCTCAGTAGTCTATTTTTATCAGTAAAATCTAATGTCTCGAGATATTTCTGGTTAAAATAAAGATCTTCCTCTTCATCAAAGCTCTATCTCTGTATTAGCAACCCTGAATTATTTATTATAAAAGTCAGCAACATTCTGGATAGAGATGGGCTTTTTATTTATTCGGGTTAGAAGCTGAGAGCCAGGAGTATTTATAGACTCTTGACAGTGCTGATCTCAGTGTGTTTAAGGGAAAGCAAAAGGCATATTATAATTTTGGAACCAACATCCTCTCTTGATTTGTACATGTTTTCCAAGCTCAACTCAGACTGGCAGCAAACCCAGCACTCCTGCACCCAAATCCTGTTCAAATTTACTCCTATCTCGAAAGCTCGCTGGCAGAAACCAGACATCACTTGGCCCTCATTTCCTCTAGAAGAAAAAAAAAAGACAAAGCTGGCCGATAAAACAGCTCAGGACCGAGATAAAACACATAGGACCTCCCTCACTGGGGCCACCCAGATTTGACAGATTTACTACAAGACAGATAGAGACTGAGAGCGGGCAGCTCCGGCGTATTTCGAAAACCACTTCCCAGAGTGGTTTTCGGGAACCGTAGTTGAAGACAAAGGCAAAGCATTATAAAGATAGAAACACAGAGTGAAGTATAGCTAATAAAAGAGGCAGCACTGAGATTAAATGGGAGCAATCTGACAGTAAACACCCTCCAAGAAACTACAGAATTTCTTTCTTCTGATCCTATATTTATATTTAGGAATGCTTTAGTAAATAATAAAGATGGATGAATTAATCAAATTGATACACAACATTTTGAGATAATCACTTCAGCCCAGATGTTGTAAATTATTAAAGCCGATAAACAAAATGCTCTATTTTTATTCATAAAACTTTTGAAGAGTTTTGTATTTTTTGATGAGTTATATATTTTTAGATTCAAAATACTAAATTCGGTACACAGAGACAAGTACATATTTTTATTTCAAAATCTTTTTCTCTGCTGAAAATTAAAAGCAGCAGTCAAGGAGAAGTAAAAGCTGGGAATCAAGGCGTCTACTTTTCCAAGCTCATCAAACAAATATAATAGAAACATCTTCATCCATAAGGGTAAAAACTGAAATCAGAGTTAGTACTTGATTATTTTCACGGAACTACAGTGGCTGAGACAAATCCTCATAGATTTGTAGCCTAAGCTAACAGGGCGCTAAACGCCATTTTGAATTTATCTAGCGTCAGTGTGCTCCGAAACCTTTTGTTTTAGGTCTTTAGAAGCCTTTATAAGCTGTAAAGCAAATGCTCACAGTACAGGCCTGGCAGCTCACTGGAACACAGGGCTGGAATGCTCCTGCACTCATCTGTTAATTGTAGCTGCCTCCTGTATTTCTGCTCAGTTCAAATTCCTATTTTAGTCAGGTAGAATTTAGTAGTGATATATAGTAGTGTTTTTGGGTTTCCTGGCTGGATGCCGGAGATGGGCGGCTGGTTTCTTACCTAAGCAGGGTGCAGGTGGTGTATCGATCGGGCTGGCAGGCAGCTGCTGGCAGGAGTCAGGTGATCGCTCCTGGGCTGGGCGTGGACGGAGGATTGTAGGGCTGAAAGGGTGAGGAGGAGGTCTATCCAGCGCTTGGATCTCAAGCTCCTCCACGGTCGTGATCGTCCTCATCGAGAGTTAAGAGGATCGGCTGGAAGTCCGTGGCTCACAGCTCCGCCCCACTCTTGTCAGGCATCACACAGAGAGCCGAAGGGTGTTGAGGCGTGAAGTGGGCCGTTGAAGAACTGGAGTCTGTGAGGGGAGGCAGAGGGATCGTTTTATCCTTTTGAAACAACATGTTAAGGTTTAATCTGCGGCTGAAGGACTGGACTGTAGTCCAGGTCGGACCTTGACTCTATGCGAGGCCGGTTGATGCTACCGATCCCAGGATTTTGGGATGAGTAATCAGCTTCTACTTGAAGATGGGTGGCCAGTCACTAGTTGGACTGATCGGTGATCTTCAGGCTCAGGCAGAATCTGTGGAAAGAAGAAGTGTCTCTGGGCTCACCTGCTCATTTACTGGGTCAAGTTTGGGTTTGCAAGCTAACTACTAGTACTAAGCTGGTGGCTCAATCAACAGCGTCAGTGGAATAAAGACAGACTCTACTGGATTTAGCTTGGCTGAACCAAGACTTTTCTTTACTGCTCTCTTTGTGGATTTTAGCTAATTTTAAGTCAATTTCTGCTTATCAAGTATCTACAGTCAAAATTAATATTTATTTTGATTTATTCTGCTATATTCTCTTATCAGTGTGAAAAGAAATAAAATTAATTGGCCCCAGTCCTCCACAAAATGCAAGGCAAGCAGATATATTTTGTATGTTTTAGTTATATATATAACCAAGTAGTTGTTATCAAGCGTCATATTTTATCTTGCTCTAAAATGGTAGAGTTTTTTACAATATATATTTTTAAAACTTAATTTCGAAACAAGTATAAAATATTGAGGTTAAAACAGATATGAGCCAAGAGGATACATATAAACACTGTTACAATAATAAACCCAAACAGACCAAGTACAACTGTTCACCTCATGACGTTTTCCATCGAGGTCGAGGAGAAGTGGTGAGAAGAGGAGATTTTTTAATTAACGATTCGACCGCAGCCCAAATGACATCACCAGCACAAAGATGGCGGCGCTCGTATCCTAAATATTGTGGCTTAATTTTTGCTCAGTGGGATGAAGTGGAGACGAGTCGTCCATCTTTAAATACAGTCAAAAGAGCAAACTGACCTCTGCTTTTGAGCGGTCTCAGTTTGGTTGTTAGTCATTAAAGTTAGTTTTGGTCTGTTCATGTAAACACAGCAGATGTTCAGATGTATAAACGTCCTCACGTAAAGACAGGCGTCGTCTCCCGACAGCAGCAGGTTACAGGGGTGCAGCTTGTCTTTATTAACTGTGGGAGATTTGCTGACGGTGAAGCCAGAGGCCACCACCACATCCTGCAAGATAAACAAGAAGAGGCAGAGAAATCAGGGATTAAACAGAGCACACAGAGATAAATATACATCCTTCTTCCCAGAGGGAGGACAGATTGAAGCAGCAGATGTTGCATCCTGGGAGAGACATTAAATAAGACGTCACAACGAGCCAACGAGGATAAGCCAGTGTGAAAAAGTGGAGATTGTCTTTTGTTTGGCGTGTCAGCTGCCCCCGAGACGGCTTTAAAGCCTGTGCTCAGGGCTGACAAAGGGACAGCAGATCGTCTGAATAATCACGTTACTGAGACACACAGCCTGACATGACCTCTGTGATCTACAGCCGCTGACGACTTCCTGCCTTCGCCGAGCTTTACAAGGCTTTGAGTTCCATCAAGACGCCGCTGAGGGGAAACCAAAAGCACGGTGAGACGCCGCTGACGGGAGGATTATCCCTGATGCGTTCACTGTCCCCGTACAGGTCACAGACAAACTCAGCGCTCTGTAAGCAACATCACAGGTGCTAAACCGTCAACGACGATTCACAGCTGCAGGAGGTGAACTGTCACACAGGACCGAGTTAACTCAGCGTGGACCCACAGAGCTCAAGATCATCTGTTCTTTAAAGGTTAGCATAGCATATTAGAAAAGTTAGCATTAGCATTAGCAGCTGTTTGAGTTCAGCATCAAACATTACTCACTAAAACCTGTCTCCAGAGGTGGAAAACAACACCAATGTTTTACTTCTGTTTCTACAAAGTTAGCATGCTAACCAGCTAGCCTCCACCCATCCCATCTCATAACACCACTCTGTGGTACAAAGTCACTGTAGCGTCCAGTAGGGATATGATAAGAATTAGTCATCCCATGATGATAACTATAAACTCTAGATGATGACGTAACGGGTAACAGGTAACTTTAGCCAGGTAACGTTAGCTATGAGCCAGTTGGACTTTATTTTTGTTGAAGGATAATTCCTGTAAGTGAAAAGTAGAGCATGATTGAAAAAATACAGGAAATATTGTGAGAAAGAACAGACTCGCACTGTTTTGCTAATTTTTTTCTTTATTTTTGCAGACGAATGTGAAGATTGTTTGAATGGTTTTCACAAAAAAAAAGATGTGTCCTACCTGTGATGCAGTAAAAATACTTGTTTCTTACCAAGAAAGAGTTTAAAGCGCATTTTGATGATCATTGTGATTATTTTAGTTAGAATAATCATGACATGAAAATTTCATATCATCCCATGCCTAAAGTATGAGCTTATTTCAAATTAAGGACTGGGTGAACCAGAAATATACATACAAACAGACTCAGACAAACAATAAGTTAGTGATTATTCTGGCCTTTCTGAAAAGCATGATGGGACATCCAGATGAAGCTGGAGTCGTCTGAGAGGAGGAGGAGGTTGTGAACTTCACCAGCAACACTCAGGTGACACAGGAGAAAATAACTCAGACTGTGAATTAGATTCAGCAGCCAGACATCATCACTGCAGTTCATCATCATCATCTTCATCATCTTCATCACACTTCATCTCAACAGCAGCACTAAATATAGAGTCACATGGTGTTTCCTCCAGATGCAGCTCAGTTTGTCAGGACAGTGAAGAAACCAAAGAATTTTCTGATACTGTGACTGGATTTATGTAAATTAAAACCTGATGCGACTTAAACTGAAACAGCTGCTTGTTCCTGTTCCACAGTTTAACAGTTGAATCTGTAATGACTGAGTGAACCTACCCCTTGACTGACAGACTGACTGAAGTCTTTGGCCAGAGCTCCGAACAGAACCACATTGATGGAGGCGATCGACTGCAAAACTTCTTCCTCTGGAAAACAGAAAGGGAAATTAACGTTAAAACGACTGAGAGCTCCCGCAGAATTTGTTTGTAAAAGACAGAAATGGAAAGAGGAGAAACCTTAGCAAGACAAACACAACCCTCATACAAAATCCCATAATGCATCAGCAGCTAAAACACTGTACAGACACTGACAGATTGTCTACAACCCAACAATACAGCAGAGACGGTCCTGATCATCCTGCAGCCGGCGACACGGCCGAGGTGTCAGAGTTTAAACAAATGAAAGGAAGGATGTTGCTGCCACAATAAGAGCCTTGGCTCTCTGTGGCTCTTTAATCAGGTGGCTCACAGATAAGAAGGCCACAGACATGACAACAATGAGACACACCAGACTCCATCTGCTGCTACGATCCACACCAGCTACACAGTCCTGACAGCTCCACAACAAGAACTCTGCAGTGATTCGCAGCGTTTTAGCCTCTTAAAGCTACTGGTTTTATTTTTTCTGAACATTTCCAGTTTGATTCAGTCTCAGTGTTTCCAGCAGCAGCAGCTCTGATAAACCCAACGAACATAACCAAACCTTTTACACACATTTTCAATCATGAACCAACAACAAAACACCCTCACAGTGCTGACTGTAGAGGGAACAAAAATCCACAAATATCTATCGCATTAGGTGCATCTCACCATCCAGGTTTATACGACCACAGTCTAGCTAAGTATAAACAGAGGTTGTGAGGCTTGAGCCCTATGCTGTTGAGTTGTTGACCAATTAGCAACCAAACCAGGATGCTAGCTTAAATTTAGGGCTATTGTGGCTGGCTAGAACAAGCAGGTACCAGTACCTGCTAATTTACTGCTAGCTAGATCTAGCACTAGCACAGTAGCTTGCCACATAGGCCCATAAGTCGTCTTTACGTCACCAAGTTTCCAGCACCACCTGTTTCCTGAGGAGGCACCGATGAAATGAGAAAGACTTAAAGGTGCTGTATGTATGGTAAGTTTTTGCTATCACTACATAGCTAATGTTAGTGTTAGCAGCTGTTTTCTTACCAGTCTAAACGAAATGTTAGTCATTCTTTTACTCACCAAGAGCTCTCTCCAGAGGTGGAAAACAACGCCAGTGTTTTGCTTCTATTTCGATCACTTCTTTTCTTCTGCTTAAATTAGCATGTTAACCCCATCCCATCTCCTAACACCACTTTGGGATAATGAGTCACTGTAGCATCCAATCTGTCCTCAGTCCAACATGAGAAGATGAAGAAGCAGCCCTGCCTGGAGGACGTATTTTATCCTCTTGTAAACACAATGGTGGCCGAACGCTGCGTTCCAATTACATCAGAAGTTTGAAGTCAGAACTGGGAGGGACGTCACATCCGAGTTAACGGCGTTCCAGTTGAGAAGTTGGAAAAACATGGACGCTCACAGAAACTTTATAGTTTATAGTTCTTTCGAAGTATAGACAACTTTGAAACAAATCTGCTCCACCTGAAGAACACCTCAGCTGTTAACATTAGATTTTGATGCAAACACTTTAGAACGTTCTTAAAAAGCTGTTCACATTTAACTGTTGAAAAACATAACATTAAACCATGAAGGTGAACTGATTCAAACGTAACTCAGACTAGCCGTTGTTAGCAACAGCAGCTAAGATTCAACTGCTATAAACAGTAACATTAGCAGAGTGTTCACTACTATTGATGTGACGAGCAGCCATCTTGAATTCTTATGTCGGGGTTGGTGGGGTTGCTCCGACTTCAGGGGGCATTCAGGTGAAACTAGGAACTCGGAAATTCAGACTTATGAGTATAACTGGAACGCACCAGAAGCTCTTGTTGAGTAAACAGCTGCTAATGCTAACATCAGCTATGTAGCAATAGTAAAAACTTACATATAGCACCTTTAATGCTAAAATAAGTTTGTTTTTTGCAACTTGAGAACAGTGGCAACAAACTGTGAACAGTCCCTTTCTTTTAGCTCCAGTTTTGGTCTCTACCACCTCCTGAGGGAAATATGACTTCTTTCCTGTAACTGAAAGGTTGGTGGCTTGATTCCTTGTAGTAACATGAGAAACTTGGACCATATTTACATACAAACAGACACGTGGCACACATTATTGTTTGAGTATTACCTTGGATGACAGTCTTCAAGATGAAGTCGTCAGCTGCCAATGACACCAGCGGGCCTTTCCGAATCACTTTCCCCTGGAAAAATAAAGAAAACACTAAAGTTAGAGACAAACTGAGAAGCATTTAGCGCCGACTGAAGCTCTGCAGATTTTCACTGAGAGCCTGTCAACTGATCAAAGCCACGTCAGTAAACTGAGCGGCATTGATGAGCGCCTCAGGGAAATGAGCTGCGAGACAGAAGGTGGATTATTCTGCTGCTTTGGTTTTCATAAATATATTCCTGCAGCGTACTAATCAAGAACAAGAAAACAGCGTAAAGGAAAAAAGGAAACTAGGTGGATGGAACAGATGGTGGCAGGTGACAGATGAATGAAAAGGGAATAAAGAGAGAAATACATGGATATCAGTGCAGGGAAATAAATTTTTCTACAAAAAAGATGGAGGCCTACACAAAACATCTTTCAGCACATTTTCTTTAAAGAAATACTAGGTGAAAACCAATCCCAAACAGACAATTTATTAAATACAATAACGACATTTCAGGAAAACCACGACAACCGACAACCTCTGTAGCCTCATTTAAATACTCGTTAGCAACCGCCTTTTTTAAGACACGTAAAAGCTTCAAACATCAGGAGCGGGGGATTTACTGACCCATTTTATGTCGGAGAATAAAACCTGAAAATGTTTTGAGCTTGTGTTAAAACCACTTGTTAAAACTTATTTCAGGAAACAGGAAGTGCTAACATGCTAACTTACTTCCTGGTTTTAGGACTCATTCCTGCTCCACTCTGTAGTGGTGTTAAGAATACCCCCCGAATACACCAAAGACAGACATAAAAATAAAACGTGTGTAAGCTTCTAGGGCTGTAACTTTTATTAGAAAATCAAACATTAATTCGAACATAGGGTGAAACTATTCAAGCTCGTTGTGGTATTTTGGGGAAGCAGGCACATTTGAATTAATTCTAACGAATTGCGGGTCATTTCGAATTTGTTTGATCTTAATTTTTTTGAAAAAGTGCCCTTCAAGTTTCTCTGCATCTCTGGGAGAAAAGAACTTTGGCAATATTCTTTAAATGCTGTTCTAGTTATATTCCTGCTAGATTAGAGTGAACAGTATCCGTAACACAGATTTCCTGCCTGAGGTAATACTGTCGTGCAGATACAGAGCTTCTCTTTGAGATTAATATCAGTTTATCTAGAGTCTTTCTGCTGTGAACAAACCTTGACTGTTTTGTTGAAGCAGTCGGTGCTGCTGGTGATGAGTGGGATGGAAATCCTGGTCAGGTGTGCTGGTACCTGGGTGCCAGGCCCCGCCCCCTCCGACAGCACACAGAGAGGCATGACGTCGAGGTGACCTGGAGACACAAATCAAAACATACGATTAGATTCTGTACCACCATCTGAAGAAGTTCAGTTCATGGTCATGTGGTTTGGTGAACGTCAGTCCGGTGCGACCACCCTCCACCATAGACAACTCATTTCCAGGATAAAACATCTGACAGGAAACACCTGATCCGTGTCGACAGCGCAGCGGGAGGGTTTAAGTCTTTGAGGTGTTTCAGACAGAGAGAAACGCAGCAAAGTGTCAGCCATGTTCCCAGCAGGTAGCACATTGCTTCCTGTCAGAGCTCGTTAGTTTGATTTCCTGCAGATTTGACCGGCGAGTCCCTCAGTGGTACCGAGCCGACCAAGGACGGCAGAGCGGCGGAGCAGGAACAGCCTGCGAGGCAGACGAGCCGTTCACTCGACCGTACAATTAGCCGCTCAGTCAGTCAGGCAGAAAACCCAGCCAGGAAAAAAAAAATCAAATCAAATCAAATAAACCTCTCTGATTTAGACCAGAGGGGAAGAGCCAGAGGCCTGAATCAGACCAGGACGAGTGATTCATTCATGAGTTCAGAGCTCAAGGTAGCGCAGACCATTTCTGGATCTGACCTACAGCTGCTGCACGTCGCTCCGTCAGACAGTCTGTCCACAAAAACCTCACAGAGCTGCAGGTTTACACACAAATAAAAACAGCTCTTCCTTTTTATTGGCTGTTCACAAACTGTCGAGTACCAACAGGTCAGATTCATAATGTGTTGTTTGTTTGACGGTTCCTGATTGTAGCAGAGATCAATACACTGAGAAAACACAAGAAAATAGACAAAATGAAAGTCACACAAAACAAAAGAGAGAAAACGTGTCCCGAGTCCAAAAAACTGACGACAACGTCCTGATGAATAATCTGGTTTAAAGAGAAAATAAGACCGATCAATGTAAGACTGAATGATTGGAGGGAAATATCTATTAGAGACTGAATTTACAATCTGAATTCAGATTATTGTCTCTAAATCAAACTACAGGTCTGCAGCTGTGGTTTACATCAGAGGTTCCTGAACTTTTTATCCCCCAACTCCCAAACTAACGAGGCCAGAAACTCGCGACCCCGACCATCTCCGAAGGTGGTTGAAGCACACAAACGTTGCACGCAGGCAAATTTAAACACATCAACACAAAAGAACACAACAGCCTGAAAACCACAGAGGAATTAAAGATAGACTAGACAGACAGATATGTCAGTCAAAGTAATGTCCATGTGTAAACTGTAGGACTGAGTTAACAGAGCTGCAGAAACCAGGAAGTAAGTTAGCATGTTGCTTCTGTTCCCTAAATCACAAAAGTCAGTGTGTTTCTGGTTAAATGTCTGACCAGTAAACCTAAAATGCTGGAAATTTGATTAAGAAATGTGTGTTTGTTTCTTGTATTGATCAGTTCATGTCATTGGTCTGCAGACTGACAGGAAACCAAAGTTAACCGTCTCTCCCTCCGTCCACTGAGAAACAAACTGAACTCACATATTTAATTGCTGTTTTACAATCTCCAGTTTTCCAGAGTACACTCGTTAATTAGGGACAGAGGTGAACCCCAGCACACCACAGCTTGAGCTGCCCTGGGACAGGCACCTACAACATAAAACCTCCAGCTGACAAAGGCGCACGCTCCAGCAGTTTCACCTATTGAAAAAATAAACTCTCAGAGCTCAGCAGGTGATTTCAGGGGTTTTTATCAGGTCAGGAGCAGCTTGTAGAGGGAGGGTGTCGGGGGAGATCGGTGGCTCAGAGAACCACTTTTATTAAAAACCATTTAAAACCACACTTCAGCAGCACTGAGTCACAGAGTCTCTGTGAACACAACCAGACCTGGTCTCGTGTTTGATTTGTCTCACGTCTGCACTACAAAAACTAAAAGGTTAATTTCCTTTTTTTTTTTTTGTTAAAGCCACTTGACTGTTTCTTTAACCTCCAGCTCCTCACACTGCATGACCATTAGTTTAAACAGGCCTGGTTTCAGACCTGGCTGCAGGTCATCTGTTTGTTTCTGGCTGCTAGTGTACTGTCCAACGCAAGAAGAATGCCAGTTTGAACCATAAACCCTGATCTCAGAGCTGGCCAAATCAAAAGGCCGGGGTAAACACCTGGTTGTATTAATCAGTAGCAGGTTTACTTTGTGACTGATCCAGTAGAAATAAAAACAGCTGACTGTTGGTTTGAACTCTCAAGTCCTGGAGCTCTCTCCATAGACTGACTGGACTTCTGAGTATTGCGATGATCTACATGTGTTTCTGTGGTGTTAGCCACCAAGTCAGCCTCCAGCCTGGTTCCACTCCACAAAAAGCCAGAGATTTTTTCATTGTGCTTTTGGATTATTCAGAAAAATAAACTGTGAGCAACTAAAGTTTCAATTCCGGGTTTGATTGATCAGATAATCTTCTAAGATGAACACACTGTTCCATTGACCTACGTCAATCTCAGTAAAAAGCTAATGTTAGGCTAACAAACCAACTACACACCACGGTCACATAGTCTCCACCACCTAAACTTCCAACTGGTCATTTTCTTTAGCTCAGGCTCTTCTACAAAAGCACTGTTCTTAGAAAGTTAGTGATGTGAGTTTGAAAGGCGTGGTAAACACTTGAGGCTGTAAGGTGGACTGGTGAGTAGATGGGTTTTCATGCGTCCCCGACAACCTCTGTAGTCTCATTTGAACCTCGTTGCCAACCCTTTTTAAGACACGTAAAAGCTAAACATCAGGAGTGGGGTTACTGACCCATTTTATGTTGGAGAGCCTACAAACCTGAAAATGTCTTGAGCTTGTGTTAAAACCACAGACCTTATTTCAGACATTTAACCAAACACACTGACTTGGGACGAGGAACAGAAAGTGCTAACTAACATGCTAGCTTACTTCCTGGTTTTAGGACTCATTCCTGCTGCTCTCTATAAGGACGACCGGGACAAAGTCGGTCCTGGAGGAAAAGTCCAGGACTGAATTTCTGTCCCAGGCTGACCGTGGCTCTTTACATCTGAGGTTAACTCTTATCTTCGATTTCTATCACTCTCCCTCTTCACCTTCTTTGCCTCCTTCAACTACAAGTGCTTCCACCGACCGCCGTTTCCTCTACCTGAGGAAAGCTATCGACCGATCTGATCTGTCGTCTCTAGCTGGAGCTAATAAGTCAGATATTATATGCAATAATTGCGCTGCATCTGTTACAGGTGGAAGTAGGAAGCCATTGCTAACATTTACAAAACACAACAGTTTGTTGTGCTGCTTTCAAGTGACCAAAAAAAGCAACTAATGCAGGTTTAAATGGTCACATAACGGCTTGGAAGACTGATAAATCTTCAGGACGATGTTCGCAGCTGATATTAGCTCACTGCAGATTGGTTGATCAATATACCAGTTGAACCCTGACAGCGCTGAGGAACAGCTGAGTGAGATAGTATTTTTTATTTCCATGTTGTTTTATCTGATTCATCATCAGAAAAAAGGGTTAAAATATTTAGTTTGAGGACTGGAGGCTTCTCTCCTTGTGGCAACATGATAAAGCTGACATAGGTTCAATAATACAAATATCACAGAGAGACGGGACGACAGCTACAGTACGAACACGAGGTCAACACAGTAATCTGGATACAACATCAGGCTGTTACATATCATCAGTTTTTTGATTACCTCATCATGAACCAAAATTATGGTCAAATGGAAATTTCACCGTTTTTTATGGGACCAGGACCTACAAACTGGACCCTGAAAAAACAGGTGGCAATCACAGCTTCTAAAATACTCAAACACGTTCAGCACATGGTCAGTTTCTACTGAACTAATCCCTGATTTGATTTAACCAGGAAGTTAGATTCACCAAGAAAGGTAGTAACACAAATAACAACACAAAGCTACAGACAGAAAGAGAGGATTTCAGCTTCCACATAACCAGGTAACCAGGTAAAAACAATGACAAATAATTCTTTCAATTTTAATTTAAACGGGTGGAAACTTTCCAGAAACTTTCCATGGGAAGTGGGAATTTTGGAAATAATCCCAGTTGAAAACTCTTCATGGGAATTAGCTGTAAATTCGGGGGAATATATACAGTTCAGCTAGCTAGCACCATGATAGCTAACCTCTTGCTAGCTCTTGTTAGCTAGCTTACATTTAGCATCTCTGATTTAGCAGCTAGCTGCTGTATAAACACATGTAGATGTATTTCATTGCTGGAATTTTCAACCCTAATGAAGACCAATAAAGAGTATGGGAGCAGACCACTGACAGAGCCTACAGGTGTCCAGAGCAGGTGATCGTACCTGAGAAGCAGGTACCCCTGATATAAGCTATGGGGGTTTTTGGGCAGCACAGAAAAGGACTGACAACTGACGCATGAAGGTGTGGGCTCATGACACTGGTGGCTTCTGAGCTTATATCCAGGGTATTCTTCGTTTAGCTGGTTGGGTTTGAAAACAGAGACCATGTGGTGGACTGAGAAACAATGTTTCTATGGTCATGATCTGGGTTAACAAGTTTGTATTAAATAAGACAAACTGCAGCTCCTGCACTTGAACGCATCGCAATGATATTTCTATTAATTGTTCGGGGGCGTCCCCTGCAGGACGATGCTCCTACCTCACCACAAAAACTGCTCAGAAGTGTCTCAGGAACACGACAAAGAGCCCCATGTGTCGACCTGGCAAACAAAACAAACTAGATCCATGGAGGTCCTGCACCCTGCAACCCACAGGACCCAGAGGATCCATTGCTGACGTCCTGGTCCTGATGGTACCAGGTGGTTTTAATGTTGTGGCTGATTGAGTCCATTTCTGTTCCATTTTAAAAACTTTTCCTCAGGAGTTAAAAATATAACCCTGATGAAACTTTCTGTGCTTACAGAAGCAGATTTTTTTTTTTTTTTTTTGGATGTGCTTCTCAAAATTGAAACACTTAGGAGCTGCTGACTGCAGGTCCCACAGTGACTGGTTTTATTGTCTTAATGGAGATGGTTAGAAGTTTTAATGAGCTCCTATGGAGGTATCACCTCACTGGAAAATAAATAAATTTCTTCTAAAATGAAATCTCCCGTCTTGGCCGAGAGCCACTCGGAGCCACAGCTGTCAGATAAGATGACAGCAGGCAGCAAGCCTGTAATTACTGTATCACAGAAGATGACAACTTAATAATATCATTTAAATGAACAGAGGTTTTTCTGTAGTGAAACACACCTCACAGCAGTGAAAGAGAGGCCGACACAAATCAGGAAGAGATTTTAACACACATCAGAATTAATTCTCAAATTCCACCTGAAAACATTCAAGTCTCAAATAACAGACAGGATTTAAATAAAGGCTGAGTCTCTTAGAAAGGCCGGGTAGAGATCACTGAGGAGGAATTTAATTATCTGCACAAAGGACTGAACTGAAACAAAGATGTGGCTCATAGCAAGAAACACCCTGTAAAACCCAGAGCTTATATCAGGGGTACCTGCATTTACCAACGTCTGCTAACATTAGCTAGGTTAGCTAGTTAACACAGCATCTTGAAAACAGGAGAGACTCCTGGACCAGGAAACAGGATTTACATCGGTCATTACTTCAGACTGAACAAGCAGATAACACACTGCTGTCTTGGAATTATTAGAAATTATTTATCAATTAACTTCCCTGGAAAAACCCAGAGCGAGTTGTTTTACGATGCCTCAGTGAGACAGAGGAAGAAGATGGGAATTAATCCTTCCTGCCAAGACAGAGTGACGGCCATGTTGAGATGCTGCCTCACAGTTTGTTTTGTTTGTTTGTTTCTGTTCTCAGATAAACAGCGACTGTGTCAAAATCACAAACTGTCCTCTGTTGGTTCAGTCGACGCCGGAGCGTTCGCCAAGACACAAACGTTATTTACTCCACATCTTTGAGAGAGAGAGACAGAAGCAGAGCCAAAAACAAAGGAGGAAAATCAGCTCCCAGAATAGATGTGGAGAGGAACGTCTCAGTGAAAGTGTTTCAGCCGTTCATCTGTCACACCTGCACAGACACTTCTGTGCTCACCTGTCACCTGTCCTGTTATTGTTACAGCTAACTCTGTCCCAGGACCCAGATATCTGAGGATGATGTGTGACTAAAATCAAAGCTGCAACAATCAGACGATAAACGGCTGAAATGCTCAACAGAAAACTGATGTGCAACAACATCCGTCCTTTATCTGTAACGTTTATCTTTGACCTATATCAATCAAATTTGAAGAAATTCCCTCAACGTCTTACGGAGAGATCACATTCACGAGAATGAGACAGACGACCTGGAAACGACTGTTGCCGGTGCAGAGGAAGATTTTTTTATATTTTTGTGAGCTGAACTCTCCTCAGAGGTCTCCTCCTCTCCAGAACAAACAGACCAGCTGATTAAATCTGATAAAAATAAAGAACGTTAGCTCAGCTTGTTTCTCTGATAAACATGAGAAACCATTTTACACTTTTCCACCTGGAGGAAGAAGAAAAACAGTTGGTTGTAGTTGCTGCCAACCAGAGGATCATCCAGCAAGCAATGTAAAAGCCTCCACCCAACTTGGAAAGGGCGTAGCAAATTTCAAATTTCATTGCAGAGGATTTGCATCTGTATCCAGTCATTGAGACCTGGGGCTTTCACGCTAAATTGCCGAGATACAACGTCCCATCTCCGAGATAACTTACTGACACAACGCTTCCAACACTCTACGAGAACAAAACCGAAGTCCTGGAATCACTGAAGAAAGAGTTATTACCGTTTTTATGGATCATTACAAATACTCTGAGAAGTCACACGATGAGAAAAAAAGAAATCCTGTACAGAAGAATAGATGCTTCAAGATGCATCAATAATGAATCGTAATCGAATCGTCAGGAGATTCCCATCCACAGTCATCGTGGACTTTGAATAAGTCTGGGAATTAACATGAACAGGCTGCAGGTGGAGAAACCAGCTTTAATTTTCAGATTGTTATTTCAATTTTAAAACGATGACGTGTGTCTACATCCTCATCAACATGGAGTCATTTCAGTTTGACTTTGCAGGTTTCTCAGCTTCATGTTGGACAGTTTCACTCTGCTCTTTCAGCTTTTTTTTTTAGCTCCAAGCAACAATTTTTCAGCTGCAGCAGGTGAAGAAAGTAGCAGGTGATCTCTGTAACGCAGCAGCAGCCACTGAGGCGAAGACTAGAAACACCAGGAGGCCTCAGTCTGGTGTCCTCAGCAGGAGGGAGCGCTCGTCTTTTAACTCTCACAGCCGGGTGGAGACAGGGGAAGTAAATTCCCCAGAGCTCGTGATTTTCTCCCCGTATCGATCAATATTTATTTCTATCACGATCAGTGAGTTTGAAGAGTTTCCTGACGATGACTGAAGCCTAAAAAAACGTAGCGAGCATAATAAACATTATAACAAGTGATCATTTTGTCTCATTTTTATTCTGGTCATTTCACCTCATCCATTTCAGACGTGGTTCATTCAAACAAACAAACCTCAGCCTAAAACGTCAACAACAGATTTAAGTGGGCAAGACTTTTAGCAAAAAACAGGCAGAGGATAACACAGGTAAAAATCATCGACTGCTGTATCTTCTAACTTTTCTTCTTTATTTTCTGCTGGATTAATCTGACACCTCCCTGACGATAAACCTAAGATAGAGCTTTTTGTGTCAGACATTACTGCAAAAATCTCCGTATTACAACAGCAGAGTAAAAACTAGTCTATCGACTATCATATAGAAGTGAAGAAATATGAGAACTGCAAGCACCAGAAATCTACAAGCCACTAAAACCAGTGTGTACCATCATCACGTAACTTGGTATTTTACATGTAGTTAGTAAATATTGTCCATGTCACGCACTGTACGGGGAGGTAATAAATATCTAATATAAGCAGTGACAACATCAGCCCTTTAAGTACTTCACCTGTCTGTGTGTGCCTACAGCTAACTGTTAGCTAGTTAGCCTGCTAGCCAACTTTAGCAAACATTGACGCACCGGGAAGACTAGCTTAGCCGTGCTCCGGTTTAACACCGACATAAACGTCACACTCGCGACACTTTAAACTATTTTACACGATGTTAAACTAAAGTAGCGAACAAAGAAAAGTGTACGAATGCACACCGAGCGAGATAGTATTCTGTTCCGCCGTGTAATAGAATCTTAAACTAGACTCTATTTGAAAATCCTTCGGTTTAAAGTTGTATTCATTCTCTACAACCATACACGAATAACAGAAGATGATATACAACTTTTTATGACTATATAGACTCTCTTGGTAAATTCGGCAAGCATTTAATACACCGTGCTGCACATTTTTAAAACAATATTTCAACTTTCCCCTCGCACCGCAAGCGGTGGAGTTTAGCATGATTCCGGAGGACAGGAAGACTGCGAGAACCGAAACACAAATCATTAAAGACCTCAATTGACTATATTAAGAATCCCGTTTTGTACTTGGGGTAGGCCGAAATTTAGAGTGGATGATGCAGATTTATAAAATGTCTAAAACTCTGCTTGCCGTCTTGTATGGTTGTGATACGGTGATGAAACCCAAAACATTATGTTTTTTATATTGGGTCTGGCCAAACATTCTCTTCCGAAAAGACGACGGAGGCTTGAACAGCGTTGAACTGTCACTAAACAAACCTCTACAGAGAAATAAACAACATTAATAAAGTGACCGTCGTGGGAATATGTCTTTATATAGAAGGAAACACTGCATTTAATGTTGTAAATAAAAGTGTTGAACTTACAGCTGCAGGAGTCGGTTTGTTTTTCCCTCGCTTGGTTTCGAATGAAGCTGTAATGCGCATGCGCGAGGGAACCTCGTTTATATTAACAATAAATGTAAATAAACAGAAACTCACTGGGAACAGACAATAAATAAATAAATGTTAAAAACAACTGAAAATACAAACTTAAAATTGTATTTATTAGAAAATGACAATAAATCCTCTAAAGATATACAATAAAAATGTTTTATCATTTTAAAATCGTTTAATTAGTAGAGCAAGACCTGTTTTTATCTTGGAGATTATGGTTGACAGTTCCTCTACATCCCAAAAACATGAGAAAATATGGCCCAGTTTAAAAAAATACTTATGTTATCCATGAAACTGAGTCTTCAACTCCTTTCGACACCTTGACCTCATCTGGTACGTCTTCATCCAGCGTTTACATTTACATGCTTCCTCTTCAAGTGCAAATTTATTTCCTTTACATCTCCACCTTCATCCATTATTGACATTTACAGATATTTAACAAGTTACAGAGACTCAACATGAACTCATTTTCTTCTTTACAATCACAGACACATTAACAGATGAAGGCAGTGGTATTCCAGCAGCTGCCAGTAAAATCCCTGTTTTTGTCAATGGAGTCTGGTAGTGATATATAGAGATGTTTCTGGTTAAACTAAAAGGATCTGACTCTTTAATAAAAAGCTCTGTCTCTGTAGGAATCCTATCATCATGCTGTCAGACACTGAGAAGAACAGTCTGAGCCTGTCAGTGACAAAAACAAGAACTTTAGTGGACGTTCATTGAAGTGGACGATTGTCCATTGGATTCCACTGCAGTAGCTCTTAACGTTATTCTTTAATGTCACTGGAGGAAAGATTAGAAGATCACCACAATCATTAGGAACCATCCTTTAATGAGCAACAGGAGTGCATTTCCTGTCAGTATGTCAGTAATTATTGAGTTATCTCTGCAGATCAATCTGGATCAATCAGCATCATTAGGCTCGGGGCAGAAACAACAACTTCCCTCTCATCAAACAGCAGCTCCGCTCCGAGCGATCGCCGGTGTCATATCCACGTTTCATTATCGATGGAAACCTCAGACGCTTTTACAACCAGATTACTGACTGTTTAATTAAATTGAAAAATGCCAAACACTCACAGAGGCTGTGATGGAGAGTATAACTCTGCTGCTGTATTAGCAGGAGGCTCATTACTCAGCACTAATGAGTCTCTCCTGCAGAGACACATCACAGCAGCAGGCCTGAGGTTCTGCTTTATGTTTCTAATCAACTGTCCTCCACTGTGAAGAATATCACCAATAAACTACATACATGAAGCTGTCGTCCAGATGGACAACAACAACTTCCATATTGTTCTGTCTGGGCCTGTTGCTGAGGGGGTTCATTGGCAGCTCTGTTCACTCTGACCTTAGCATCATGATGCTGCTGCCAATCAAGGCCACCCTGTGGTTTAGATGTTGCAGGGGGAAACGACAGTAGTATTACGATGCTCGTAAAGATTTACTGTAATTTGTATGCGACAGAGTAACAGCAACAACTGAACGGTCGTTACTAGTCTTTATTTTTATATTATAATCAGTCTTTAAATCTATTTCATTATCTCTCTTCTGACACACACATCTCTTTCAAAGCAGTTCATTCATTGTCGAGGTGGTACATTCGTCCGTACAGACAGGCAGTGACCAGGCCTCCAGTCATGTTGGAATGTTTCATGGTCACTGTGCCGTCAGCAGTCTTCTCCAGATACTCTGGCTGCTCCAGGACCATATGGCTGGCCAAAACCGATGGGTACACGTACCTGGTCCCAGACTTCCCCTCCAACAGGAAGTCCATTTTAGTCTCAGCCTCTGACACTTCCTTACCACAGGAACTGGCCTCCGACCCTGCACAGCGGACTAACGCACAAACCTGCACATAATGTCAAAGCAAACCAGGAGGCCAAACCTCCATCGAAAGGTGTATCAGATGTTATCAAGTGAAGCTGAAACCATGAAGACCACCCTCAGGAAACACAAGGACCTGGGCTGGGGTTCACATAGTTGTGAACTCAGAGACATTTAACATGCTTCTTTACAAGATCATAAAGAGAAAAAAATAATCATGACCAAATTTGCCATGGGACACAAACTAATGCCCCTCCCTTCATAACTACCCTGCCACTGTATGTTCAAGGAATGACCCCTTTATTGTCAAGTTTATTTATCAGACACTGACAGAGTTTGAATTATGATCAGTCAGTTTCTTTAAAGTCAATTTAATCCATTTTGAAACATTTCACTACACAGAATGAGCTTCCTTATTTTTAAGTATATAATAGTGAATGATATGGATACTACATAAAAAGAATTAATTATTCTTTAATTACTGAGTGACCAACATATTTCTTGAACTGAAAAACAACACATTGAATAAGTCTCTCCTGTCCTGTTCATACCTGCTGGGCAGCCTGCTCTTCAAAGACATCCAGGTTTTTCTGCATGTGCTGCAGTGCAGCAGAGCGGGACACTGAGACACGAGGGTTCGGGTTCTGGATTAAATTGTGCTTGTACACGGTGGCAACGTATGTGGAACCAGGAACGGGCTCTGTTCGACCAATGGCCGACATGAAAGACAAACTAACAAGAACGGCAACAAACATTGTTTCTTCCTTGAGAGTTCTGAATGCTATGAGAGAGACAGACTATATATACTACAGTATCTGAGAGGTCTGAAGTCCAAGTAAACATGGCTGAAACAGCTGAATAATCTTAATAGAAACAGAATATTGATCCACATGGTTGTATTTTATGCATCAACTCCAAGCTTTGGACTGCACTGGTCAGATCACAGAAAACAAGAGTTAGCACAGAGATAGCAGGTAAAACCTTCTTATCAACATCTGCAGTTTCGTCAAACGTGAGAAAAGTTGGTAGAACACTCAACTGAATAAAACTCAGTTGTCCACATTTGATAACACCCTTCTTTAAAAGCAGAGGTCCAGAAATCTTAGAGGGTCTTTGACAATAGTCATTCTGACCCCACAGAGGTCAACACCTGAACTGGATGTTATATCCCAAGCCTGCCTCTAGTTAGGAAACCTGATCCTGGCTGATGTTATTTTAAGAAACACTGAGGTCCTGTTTACACAACAACAGTTTTACTAAAAATGGAAAAGTTCAGTGTTCACGCTGATCTGAAAAAATGACTGAGAAAGCAGTAGTATGCCGCCGGGCCAGTAAGGAGCGATGTAACTTGATCAGTCTGAAGCACAAACACAGCTTGACAGTCCGCGACAGAGAGCTGCAGGACTGATCCTAAAACCAGGAAGTCAGTTAGCATGTTAGCACGTTAGCACTTCCTGTTCCCTCGTCCCAAAGTCAATGTGTTTCTGGTTAAATGTCTGAAATAAGGTCTGTGGTTTTAACACAAGCTCAAGACATTTTCAGGTTTTATTCTCCGACATAAAATGGGTCAGTAAATCCCCCACTCCTGATGTTTGAAGCTTTTACGTGTCTTAAAAAAGGCGGTTGCTAACGAGTGTCTAAATGAGACTACAGAGGTTGTCGGGGACGTTAACATGAAAACCCATCTACTCACCAGTCCACCTTTACAGCCTCGTTGTGTTTCTACTCACGCTCTTTCAAACTATCACTAACTTTCTAAGAAGAAAGGCTTTTGTAGAAGAGCTCAGAGCTAAATGAAATGACAAGTTGGAAGCTCTCTCTGTGGCCAACACTCATAAATAATCCCATGAAAATAACCAGGATTTCAGTGTCACTGTCGCCTGGCATCAACACAAACGACACAAAAATACGACCATAAACCCTGACGCCAACCTTCCAGCAGCCCCAGGGGCCCAGGAAGAGGAGGTGATGAGCTCCATCATCTCCTGAGCCCTGAGGAGAGTCGTGTCCTGACTGAAACTGAAACACAACCCTCTGCCCTGTGGTCACAGCTGTTCATTTCACTGACAGCAAGAAAAACAGGAAACATACTCCAGGTTCACATCTGCAAGTTTCTACATAGAAACTGGAATACCGCTGCCTCCACCTTCAGTGGTGGAAGAAGTAATCAGATACTTTACTTAAGTAAAAGTACCACACAGTAACACAAACAATTCCTGTTTTTGAGTCAGGTAGTGATATCGACACAAATCTTTAAACAGCATTTGTCAAAGTCAGACTCTCAAAGCCTAAAATGAACTCCTGATATACTTACATACAATACAAGGACTGTGGGTTATTATCCATCCATCACCTTCAGTGGAAGTACATTAGAACGGGATCTTTAAACGGCCTGGTTCATAAACTCTGGTTGAAAAGTTTCCTCAGAGTTTAGTTCTCAGTCACGACTGACATCCATCAGTGAAATGAGTCTGGAGGTAACTGATCGCAGAATTAATACACGACTTAACAGTGAAATTGCAAATAACATTTTTATGGAGTTAATTGCTGCGGGTTGATGGTGTGAGAGAGAGAGAGAGAGACGTCAGCGGTGGATCATTTCCCTGATCAACGATGATATGGAGGCACCTGAACACAGCACAACAATGAGAGATGAAGGTCTGGAGGATCTAATCAAACTCCAACAGAGAGACAGTCACTCAGTGGTCTACAGCAATGAACCTGCAAACATCTACAACCTGACACATTATTCAGAAAATGACGTTAAAATATCTGAACTTATCAGGTTATTTTAGCCTTTAACACAAAAAATCAGAGCTGTTTATCACCTGTTAAAGTGTAAGACCTTTAGCATCATCGAAAGGAGAAATCTATATCTGTCCAACACTTTGGTTTATGATGACATGGCTGAAAAACCAATTACGTTCCCATCAACCTCAGTCTGCACTTATGTTGCGTTTCATTTACATCAGACGTCAGAACTGTGAGTGACATCACCTCCGAGTTGATGCTGTTCCAGTTGAGAAGTCGGCAAAACATGGAGAGTTTAGACAACAACAAATCTGCTCCACCTGAACAACACCTCAGTTGTTAACGTTAGATTTTAATACAAACGCTTTAGAACATTCTGAAAAAGCCATTCAAATTGAACTGTTCATAAAAAATGTTTAAAACTTTAAACCATGAAGGTGAACTGATTCAGACGTATCTCAGACTAGCTGTTGTTAGCAACAGTTGATAACAACGCTCTACAAACAGCGTAGCAACATGTCCACAGATAAAACCTGAACAGTTCTCTGTGTCTGACTGACTTCATGTGAAACTAATGAGACTGAGCTGCTATAAACAGGAACATTAGCAGAGTGTTCACTGCTGTTGATGAGAGGAGAATTCTGTAAAAAGCCACTCCAGCGATTAAGATAACTGAGCTTTAAACCACAATATCTAATTTTCTGTCATCTGATGGGATAAAGTAAGAACCTGGTAAGAGGATCTTGTTCATGTACAACAAATCCTCAGGGACATTTCCTGTCATGTTTCTGCAGTTCAAGCTTTTTGTGTGTCTTTTAATGTTAAGGTCGAGGTTATAGGTTAGTCAGGACAGAAATAATGTTGGAATGACACATGAAAAGAAAAAATAGATGGAGTTAATGTGTTTTCACCCTGGAACACAGTCATAAAAGAAGTTCTGCGTGAGGACTCTGCAGTAATCCTCCACACTGTCGTCACTGATGGAGTAAAAGTAGACGATGCTCTGTTGCTTCAGTCTCTTCCTCTCTGTCAGAAAGTGCAGACGAACTGCTGCTGCAATTAATCCTAAACTCAGATTCAATATGTGGAGGCCTCAGAGTGAACGCAGTGAGGATTAACAAGCTCCAGGTGTTTCTGTGGAAACAAGGAAAAAGAATCAAGTGAATTTTAAGCAGTACAGTATTTCTAAAGCATTGACCCAAATATAATGAAGACAAACTGACAGGAGGTGGATATTTCTCTCACTTCCTG
Organism: Lates japonicus; assembly: GCA_033238685.1. Lineage (NCBI taxonomy): Eukaryota > Metazoa > Chordata > Actinopteri > Centropomidae > Lates > Lates japonicus. The sequence continues at coordinate 4,312,286 of BRZM01000047.1, forward strand.
TACAGAGAGCTGTTAATTCCAGGTCATGGTCATGTCTTTAAATGTCTGGGTTGACAGTCAGCAGCTGTTTAAAGACAGACTGAGCTCAGCAGACCTTCTCTCTCTGTGTAATAAAGGTTTACAGCGAAGCGGTGACCGTTATCTCTCCTGTGGCTTCCTGCGGCGTCGACACATCGTCCTCAGAGAGTCATTATCCTGAGCGTCCGGCCGGCAGCGGTCCTCAGGATGAAACGAGCCCGATCTTTATGACCAGAGGTGCAGCCCTAACAAGGCCGAGGAGACGGATCATTACGGAGCCGGATCACAAGTGTGAAGTGTGTTTGACAGTTGTGTCGAGGCCTCTGGACAGACTGAGACAGTTAGTTAAATGTCTGTAAGTCTCCAGAGCGTCAGCCAATCAGACTCTGCAAAGCTGCTGATCATCACAGCTCAGGCCGGTGGACAGGAAACATGCTGCTCAGTGTTCTGCAGCTCGTTCAGTAACGTGTTCAACCTTTATTTATACAGGGTGGACCGCTGAGACTGCAGAGATGCTCTGAGGACATTACAGCTCAGAGCAGGGTCAGATTTACCTGCTGAAGAGACAAGAGGTAAAAAATCTACTCTGGACTGACCCAACTTAGAAAACACATGCAAAAGACAAAACACAACCAAATGCACAAATGTGCTTCAAAACCAGAAACCTCCTCCTGGTGGTCGACTGCAGCTTCTACAGTTGATGGTCCAGGTCCTGACCTCCTGTCCTGGCACATTAACAAAGCTCATTTAGCGTCATTGTCACAGTTTAACATATAACATGCAGCTGGTCTGTCACATGTTCATATATATAACCTGAACCAGTGTTTTGATACACTGGAAGAACTATTCCTTTAACTCTATTATTACCAAACCCTGTCATAAACCCAGGATCCTATCTGCTTGTTGTTGTAACACTGTTTCCAGGTCCAACTGCAGAGGCTCTGAGTTCAGTTCTCGTTCTACCTCCTTGTGACGAGAAAGAGGAAATGGCTGCAGTTGATAGGTTTCAATTCTTAAACGAAGGAAGAAAAACATTAACCAGCTAACCTACCTAACCCACCTGTTCTCACTGTAGCTGGGTGAAAATAGCTAGCTAAGACCAAAACATGGAGATGTGGACTCATAGCAAGAGACACCCTGTAAAACCCAGAGCTGATATCAGGGGTACCTGCTTTTACCAGCAGGTGCTGATGTTAGCTAGGTTAGCTAGCTAATGAAGCTGTCAAACCTTTCTTTATTCGTTTAAAAACTGTAATTTATCATCTGCAGTCATTTCCTCTTCTCTTCCTCATCACAGTGAAAACAGTAGAATGACACTGAATAGTTTTTTGGACTCAGAAAATAAAAATAAGCTAAAATACAGTAAAACAAATAGAAACAAATAGAAGATAAGAATATAAGTTACAGTACAGAGCAGGAAGTCTCACATTTGATTCAACAGAAGGCAGCGGCAAACTGAAAATATTTGTTAGGGATCGTTCACCAGCTGACGTTAATATGACGTGTTTTAATTGTGCGACAGCAGTGACGTCATTAACGGCGCAGAGAGAACACAACCCGCGTAGTGTCCGGAAGTGTTTTAACACGTCACCGATGAGCCCACTGTTTAGTGAGTGGGTTGGAGGGAATGACTGAGTGAAGGTGGACCAGGAAACAGGATTTTCATCGGTCGAGACGTCACGACTGAACAAGTGGACTTGTTTCCATCAAAGACCCGACAGCTCCTCTGGTCCTCCACCTACAGGTCTGGAGAATTTCTGTTGTGTTGATGGATAAGCAGCGTTTGTGGTCTAGTACACTGGTCTGGTATATTAGAGATACTGAGGTCAGAAAACCAGTGACCTGGACGCCTCCTCCTCCTGCAGCAGAAGCTGAGAGCTGAGGTTTGTGTGTCTCCATCATCAGCACCTCTACAGAAGCTGCACTGTTTGTTGAGTTATTTGATTAAAGTTGTGTGTGAGAGACGGGGACGCTCGTCTCAGTCTGAGGACACTTTGATGAGATGTGTTATTTCTCCAAACGCTCTCATGTTTCATGTGAAGGATGAACGCCATTCACCTCGTACAGGATCTCAATTACCATACTTCAACAGTGGAGCTGCACTAAGAGAGAAAAATGGCTCATTATTGAAATTGTTCTGGTGTAAACATTTGATTAAAGACACGTTGTATTCTGCGCTGCAGCCCAATAACTTAAATTTATAAAGTGGTTTAACTTAATGAATCCTGGAGGACGACGTCGCACCAGTTAGATTTAAATAATCCCTGAAGCTCGTTAGTCAATAAGAAAAAAAAACTCCAGGAGAGTTTCTGGAATTGAACTATTCTTCATTGTGAAATATTTTGCAATTACAGCAGAGCTGCTGCGTACAAAGCAAATCAGTTGTGTTTGTCGTTTTGCATAATGACTACAAATGTGTTGAATCCAGAGGGAGACCTGCTCTAAAGCAGAGAGACGTTTCCTGACGACTGTGACGACATTTTCATCTCTGCAGAGTTAAACTCCTCTGGAAAATATCACACCTCATATTGATTTTTAACCTCGTTCAGACGTGACAGCGTCTCGTCAGGTTAAAGCTGCGGCCATTTCCTCTTCTCTTCCTCGTCACAGTGAAACAGTAGAATGACACTGAATCGTTGTTTGGACTCAGATCTGTTCAAACAACACGGACTCAGCACTGCAGCATCTGGAAACAGGAGAGACTCAGAGAAGTTGGAGCAGGAAACAGGATTTTCATCAGTCGTTACTTCAGTCTTAACGAGCAGATTGTCACAGTGTGACCAGGAGCACAGAGAAATACAGAGACTACAGTAGAAAATTAAAGACAGGAAGTAAAACCATAACGGACACAGAAGACATGACAGAGTCCTCAGAGGGACAGGTCCTGGCTCTGATAAAGTCTCCTGGACGTCCCTGAGCCTCAGAAACACAGGAAGAACCTGACATGATCCACGTCCAGGATTTAATCTCTGCAAATAATCAAGTTTTCAAAAAAAAAAAAACTTGAAACTTCACTTATTTATTTTCCAGTTCTCAGCTCAGCTGAAGGTTTCCAGGTTCCTCTGTGGGCTCACAAAACTTTATTAAGCTTAAATATTCTGTCCATAACTTTTTTTTAAAACTCAGAGAGAAAACCCTGGAGAGCAGCAGCGTTATGTTCAGTCTGTTTTACCTCCTCACATCATTAAATCACACTCACAGTCTGTTGTTGTATAAAGAGGGAAGAGATTCTTGAGCCTGAAGTCTGAGCTCAGCTCCACTGCAGAGAAAACTCCTCTATAACCTGCAGCTAACCTCCACGAGACATTTTATCAGCATAATACAGATGTTCATGTTTGATTTGATGCCTTTTATACGCCTGATTACCCTCTTACTCTCTGCTCCTCGGCGAGCAGTAAACTCATATTCTTCGCCTCTTCAGTGACCCGCTCTCGTCTGCATTAATATTTCACGTTGCCTAAAAACTTTAAATGGGGCTGAGGCGTGCCAATCTTTAATTCCAACACCTTGAATAATTGATGCTGTTGGAATCTGATGCACTGCAGAGCTGCAGCTGCTTCTCCCACTGATCTACATTTCCCATCAGGCCTCAGGAGCAGCTGCCAAAACCTCCCCTAAACACAGAGACACGGTATCAGGCTAATTCACTGCTCAACTGCTGCAGGAATGTGTCAGAAAACCAGACAGAGTTCAGGAACCTGCAGGACCCTCATGTACAAACCAAACCAGCAATGGACCAGGACCTCGGGGGGGGGGGCTCCTGTGTTATCCGGCTTGTTCCGGATCATCCCACAGAAGCTGGATCAGATTGGGATTTGGGGAGTTTGGAGGTCAGGTCAACACCTTGGGCTCTTTGTTGTGTTCCTCCAGACTTTTCTGAGCAGTTTTTGTGGTGTGGTTGGAGCATTGTCCTGCTGGGGGAGGCCCCTGACATTGGGGAGTGTTGTTGCTTGGTCTACAACAATGTTCAGGTGGATGGTACGTGTCAAAGTAACATCCAGATGAATGAAGGACTCCAGGTTTCCCAGCAGAACATTGGATTGTAATGAGACGATCGATGTAGAGAGAACTCATGGACGAGGTCAGAGCTCAGACACCAAACATCAAAATCATAGATATTCTACTTTTAAATAAGAATCTCCTCCAGGTGAGTTCACTGACTGAACTGTAACTGTCAGGTTTAATCAGCTGTAGCTTCTTGATCAACTTTAACCTCATGAGGTGGTTGAAAATGACGGTTGGTTTATAGCCTAACATTAGCTTTTTACTGCTGGAGATTGGATTTAGGCTTCAAACATCAGAACAGGCTGATGCTAACTTCAGGGTTGGACTGCATCACTCTGATCAACAACCTCTCTAATCATGACCGTCCTGATTCAGAGCAGAACACTGATCAGGTTTCTTCTGACTCCATCCTGTTGGACGACAGGTAACCAGTGACTGACAGGATGTAGTTCCACCTCCTGCCTCAGGCCTCTCCTCATTGGTCGGATTGTTTTTCTACACTTTCACATTGAAATAAAACGAGCGGAGGAAAGATACTATTTGATCTTCCTCTTTGCTTCCATAAACACTGATTTATTTTTATCGTTCTAAGATAAATCATCCGTGAAACTTAAACCACCTGCAGCTTTAAACCCAAACACTGATGGTAACTGAGGGTTTTCGGGGACAGGCCTGGATTTGGATCTCTGGATTTCTCTCAGTTTCACCCTGTTTACTGCTTTTAAAATTTATATTTTTATTACAAATAATTGCTTCTTGTTAAGCTTGAATTTTCTACTGTCTCTGCACATAAACAGAAAACTTTATAGCAGCTTTGAGAGAAACTGTGACGCCTCCATAGCTGTAAAATAACATCTTTCTTTCACCATCTACTCATCTCAATTTATGATTTCTACAATACATGTATTATGTTCAGTTTGGAGGCCTCCCACCACAGCACGACAAACAGAGGTGAAACAGCCGGGTCCAGTCGCCCTGGATTCACCTCTTCCTGGTTAATGCTGTTCGTCGTCTTCTTGGGGAATAGTGATTCTGCTGTGGTACCTGCACTCTCATGTTTTCTGTCTGTAAAATCATTTGTGAAGCTCCAGAGGTGTTTTAACGTATTTGCCGGGAAGCTGCTGTTTTTCCTCCACTGGGGCAGAAAATGTGAAACGCTTCAGGGAGTTTCAACAGCCTCTAAACCGAGACACAAACTCCTAAAGTGCTTTCATCACTCCTGGGACAAACAGGATTTCACAGCTTTCTGCTGCGAATCCCGTCGTCTGGGACTGAAAATGGCTTTCTGCTGTGAAATACCTGTAAGAGCGACAACAAAAGGGACTTTAACGCCAATGACAGTCCTGATTTAAAACCATATACTGAAAAATAGGCTCTGTGTGTTCACATAGAGACGGATAGAAGCATCTTATAAACATGACTGCAATCCAAGGTTACAGTTAAACAAGCACATCAATGCTGCTGTGCTATGTTCGGTGTCAGTTCAATTTAATCTTTTAGACCAGGAGAAGAATAATTCACCACCTTAACCTGGATCGGGCTAATCTTTGGTTGAAGTAAATTGGTCCAAAACATCACCTAGCTTCCCTCCTGAAGAGCTGAATAAAATAAAACATCAGTACACTGGATCTCTACATCGTTTGAGGGACTTGTGACACCTATAAAATATAACACCTCTTAACAGCACAGGGTCGTTTCAGTCAGTATCCAGAACTCTGAATTCAGGTTGGACTGAGAGTTTCCTCAGAAAAGGTTCGGGAGACAAAAGGTCCAACGCAAGCTTTAAAATCCAAAACAAACATTTTGATTGTGCTGCACAGCTGGTAACGTCGAGGGCCTTGGATCAGGACCAGAGCTACAACCAGTTGATCTTTAAACGTGCCCCAACTTTACCCTACACTTTTTTTTCCTAATTGAATTTGGGGCAATGTACGATTTATGACTGCACTGTAATTGCACCATAAAGTCGAGTCAATATTATTTATACAGGCCAATAATATCACAAGTCACAAATTTGCCTCAAGGGGCTTTACAGTCTGTAACACCCTCTGTCTTTATAGAGCCTTGAGTCTGATAAAGGCTTTAAAACAAACACACAAAACAGAGCAACACACTGTAGATGAAAATATGATCCAGGACGACATCAGGTGCTGCAAACACATTGGACCTGAACCACACGACCTCCTCTCCACCATGAAAACCAGAGTTCATAAAAACTCAAACATCATTAACACTGAGAGACGAGGACAAACCCGAACATGAGGAGACAATATTTCAAGTCTAATTCTTGTTTAATTTCTAATCTAACTGCTTTTATTTTGTATTTTCTTGTGTTTTAAATGTCAGTCTAACGCTCTTCTGTCACTGAGGCTTCTGAGAGCTGTCGGTCTCATTATCTCTGAAGATATTCTGAGAATTCACACAGCTGCTTGTACAAAACACAACACACTCACTGTAGAAGCTCAGACTTTTGTTTCCTTTGAGATGGACTGAAGGAAACACTGACCGACAGACGATTACAGTATAATTACAGAGCTCATTATTTGTCTCTGCAGGTGGTTCAGATGGTTCGTCTGTTAAAGGAACGTTTTTCAGCAGATGGAAGAAGAAGAAGAGACAAACCTGCCGACTGTTCATCCACACCACAAAGGTCAGAGGTCACACCTACAGCCACATGAAACTTTATCTGGCATTTGCCCCATAAGTACAGGACAGACTTAAAGGTACACTGTGGAGCTGTTTATCCGTTTGTTTGTGTTGAAAACATAAATCTGAAACATAAGTTTATTTATTTTGCTGTTTGTTAAGATCATCTCTCTGTTAATGAGCCTGAAATTTGTGCACATTATTTGTATTTCAAACTCAGTTATGAATTCATATCTTTAAATGAATAATTCTTTTGCGTAATCAGTGTCTACAAACGCTGCATGTGCTGCTTGTTTAAATTACTGCCACCTTTTTTTATTCTGATTCAAACCCTGGTCTGCAACTTCAGTCTACAACACAAACAGGTTTGTTTTATGGTTATTAGCTTATTTGCATTAAGTTCTGTGGTTCTCCAGGAGAAATAATCTCCAGCTGAAAATCCATCCAGGCCGATTCGTGTGTTCGTCCAGTCAAAGGTTCAGTGTACTTGTCCTCCAGGACTTTCACTGTCCTCTCACTTCTCTTTCAAACAGAACAATTTCCTCCGTGTCAGTTGCAGGCGGCGTAATTATTTTGACACTCCAAATTGAATTTCCAACTTTTGTCTGGCTCTGGGTTTTTCTCCATCACAGGACTTATTGAAGTGTCACTCTGAGCGCCGGCACTGCCCATTTATTTTTCCATTATTCCAGCTGATAAATATTTTGATGTCTCTGTTTTGTTGTGGCAGCGTTTAAGTGTCACTTCAAAGTCACAGAGAGAGAAGGAAACGCTTCATCGACCAGTTTAAACTTAGTTTTATCGACCGCACTTCAGATCTGATTCCAATTAAACTAATTTCAGCACAAATGATGAACACTATTAACACTGTTTAACGTCAGGCTTCAATAACAACACTATTAACGTAGATATATCCATTCCATTCATCAAATCAAGCTGCAGTTCTTGAAATGTCCACTAGATGTTGCTACAAAAACACTAACTATATTGAAATGAAGAGGAAAACCGAACTTCTCTCGACAAATAAAAAGTCTTCAGCTGGCTGTAGATGAGTCTGAGCAGAGAATTTCAAAGTAAATGCTTCATTATGGAGACATTAAGGTTTAAAATGTTGCTTTGGAGCATGTTACACTGCTGTTTCAACCAAACAGTCAAGGACGCCAGGAAAATCTCAGAAAAAAGACTTTATCAACATAATGTTGGAGAAAACTCAACTAAGCTGTCCCCATTTAGGGGGAAGCTTAGTGGTTGTTTTACTGGTTGGTTGGTTGGTTGATTTGCTGGCTGGCCAACGTGTTGACTCACTGGCTACTTGGTTGTTTGACTGACCTACTTAGATGGTCGGTTTGATGTTGGTTTATTGGATGATTAGTTAGTCAGTTGGATGTGTGATTGGTTAATTGCTTGGTTGGATATTTGGTTCACTGGTGAATTGGTTGATTGATTAGCTAATCGGTTGGATGTTTGTTTGGTTAGATGATTAGTTGGTTTGTTGATTGGTTGATTGGACGATTGGTTGGTTGAATCGTTGGTTGGTTTGTTGGTCAGTTGGATGTTTTATTGGTTGTTTGGTTGTTGGTTCTACACCAGCTGTGAGATGCTACAATAACCAACAAGAAAACAACCCACTGGCAAATAAAACCACTGACTAAAGAACAAACACCATCATGTGATTGGCCTCATGTTGTCGTTGGCCAATCTGGATGATGTGATCATTAAATCGGGAGGTACAAACACTTCACTCTCTGACTGATCAATGCTTCAAACTTCTGTTTCTGTTTGAAGTTTCCTTTTGTGTAATTAACATTCGGTCAACTACCACCTGAACAGCATCTGACAGGATGAGCTCTTCCTCTGTCTGTTTACTTGTTTCTGAACGTGCAGCTGGATGATCTTCATGTCTGATGGCAGCCAGAGGATTAATTCCAGCTGTAAACCTTTCAAAGTGTAAGTCATCAACAGTTTGGTGTCTAATTCCCTGCAGTGACAGTGCAGTGTTGTGATATCTGGTTCTGTTACAGTCAGTGATGGTTGTCAGGGCTGAGAGAGCAGAGTAGATGAAGGCTGAAAGCTTGAAGAGGAGGATTTCTTCTGACTTACTGCTGTATGTGACACAATGGTATTTACAAAGAGGTGCGTTTGATTTTTATGTACCCAGACAAGACGATGGGGTTCAGCCGCTACGTCTCAGTGTGAAGAGACGTCTGAAGACAACATGTCAGATGACAGCGGGAGACGACTGATGAGTAACAGCTGAGCTAAAAGCTCCCGTGCAGCTCCACGTCTCATCTGCACTGACAGATTCAGGACGGCAACATCGCAGCACATCTGCAGTCTGCATCACTGAGAGACAAGACAAAACAACAACAGCAACAACAACAGCTGCATTTTGGGATGGAAGAGTTCAGGTTGTTGTATAATTTGACTTTGCCAGGTAGAATAAATGTACAGGAACTAATGCAGGTGCTGGAACAACACCAGAAACTGAAGTGATTGTGTTCATAAACGCAGAATCAAAAAGACTAAATATTCAAGTCTTTTCTAACTTTTCTTATTTAAATAAAACCAAAACATCTGTCCTGTTTTATTCTAAAAATAAACTTTACGCTGTAGCTTTGTTGTTTATAACCTCCTACACACCAATAAGGGGTTTGGTTTGGTTTGGTTTGTAGCACCTGGTGACACTGACATGCTTCAATGCACATACAGATTACACATTTACATTTAATCCATTTTTTGTCTGTTTTTCTGAAGCACTCTGTAATTGTTTTACTTTCTGGTGGTTTATCGTCCTCTAGATGTTTCTCCGTCCTCCTGCTCACGGCTCTGTATTTGCATTTTAAGACATTTTCCTCTTCTTAGAAAAAAGGGCTTGGGTATATTTAGCAGCTCAAATCCTGATATAGTCCTCTGTGCAGGAGGATCCATTGAATGTTTGTATTCTTAGTGGGCGGTTATAATGGCAGCGAGTCTGTGTCGTCTCACCGGGACTCCCATGATCCTCTGCTGGATTTCTGCACAATCACAAAAGCATTTCTTTGTTGAATCTGTTTAGGTGTTACTCATCGCACTTATCGGTCTGCAGCATGTGTTCTTCTCGGCTCCTGCCTCATTCTGAATGCATTACACCAAAAACATTCATCCCCTGTCAAACAGTACACCTGTACGCCCAGATACACTTCACTGATTCCTTTCTATCCCCGCTGCACTATTTACATTCCCTCCACTGCTCATCTGCTGAGGAGGGAAAACAAGCTGCTTCAAGGCCCGAAGCCCAGAAATATTTGAAGTGTTTCTGTTGGTAAAAATCAGAATGCACAGGATCAGTGCAGAGGAGTGCTGAACAGCAAAACAAGTGGCACACATCAGTGTCCTGATCGTGGTCGTCTGATCCATCACTGAGGCGGAGGAGAGTTTGGAAAGTTACAAGCTAGTACTGAAGGTAAACATGTTGGAACAGTGGTTATTTCAGGTATCCTGTTCTTCCAATTCACCAACATGACACAAATACAACATTAGACTCAGGGCAGCTGTCAATCTTTGATCGTCTGCGTCTGTACTCGGCTCTCCGACTTCATTTCTTCGAGTTTCAGGTCGAGTTTGACCTCAGAGGAACAAATTACCTTCAGTTTTATCTGCAGGATCTGTAGAAGACTTGGAGGACTCAGCTCCCTCAGAGTCCAAATCAATAGCAGCAGTGATGTGGAAGAGAAATGGAGGTGTCTGTCCTTGTTGTGTTATGAGGAAGGTTATCTTAATCAGAGACCGTCAGGGCAGTTGTTGAGAGGCTGAGCGTGTCGGTGGGTTCAGGGAAGTAAACGTCAGAGTTTAACATTGACCTTTGTCACGTTTATCATCTTCTTCATTCTTCTGTGGAAAACTCTTCCCAGTGAGAGATAGGAAGTAGCATTAGCTGCTAATGCTAGACTTCTTCTGTCTGTAAACTTACCGTCAGCTCTCACGTCTCTTTTCTTGAAGACCCAGAGCTCAGTGAAGGAGGTGTGAGTGGTCATCTCTACGTACGCTCATTCACACCCACTCTGTGCAATCAAATCAAGTCCCTGTAACAATTCACTGTTCCAGCATTTTCTGTTTCCCCCAGAAATATGTCAGAGAACAGAAGCTGAAGATGCTTCAACCTTTGAAAATTAGAAGTAAATTCAGCCACAACATTAAACCATTGACAGATGAAGTGAATAACATCGATCATCTGGTTACAGTCCAATGTTCTGCAGGGAAACCTTGACTCCTTTATTCACCTGGATGTTACTTTGACACGTACCACCCACCTAAACATTGTTGAAGACCAAGCTCACCCCCCCTTGGCACAGGAGCCTCCCCAAGCAGGACAATGCTCCCACCACACCACAAAAACACAACAAAGAGCCTAAGGTGTTGACCTGGCCTCCAAACTCCCCAGATCCCAATCTGATCCAACATCTGTGGGATCATCCAGAACAAGCCAGATCCATGGAGGCCCCCCATCCCACCACAGGACCCAGAGGATCCACAGGACACCCCCAGAGGTCCATGCCCTGATGGGTCAGAGCTGTTTTGGCAGGTCAACAACCTCTTCAGCATCGTCAGCGTGAGCTGTTGAGTTTGTGAAATCATATTAATTCAGTCGTGTTTGTTTCTGGTTTCTGAATCCCACCTCAGCTCGGTCTGTGCAGCTCCTGGTAATGACATCTGCAGACAGATGGCGAGGAAGAGAAAAAGACGAAACCCACAGCCATTAGCGCCGACGTTGTCCTTGGTTCCTGAGCTGATTCCTATCTCCCACAATCCTCAGAGTGTATTTGTGAGTAAACACCCCGCCTTCAGAATGACACCTTAATGAAGAAAAATGCAGCGTTTCCTCCACAGCCAAAGTTAACGGTAAATAATGCAGTGTGTGTGTGTAACAGGACAGTATGTGGATCATTAATATCAGAGCGTCCAGGACGGGTCATCTACGCCTGCAGGGGCCCCAAGGGGCCACAGTTAATTATAGCCTGTGCCCAGGAGGGAGATGATGAAGAGGTTTCTGGAGAAACAGAGTGTGTGTGTTCATATTTGTCGGGCTGATTGTGTGCAGGTGTGTATCAGCACCTGTGTATATTTTTAGTTATGTTTTACTGAAGTGTTGGTTTTGCTGTAAATCACCTGCTGTGATTACATCACAGGAAAAAAGCTTCTTACTTTCAAAGCAAATGAGACGACAGCCACACTAATGGCTCTCTGAGGCTGAGTTTATTGCTAATGGCAGCATGCTAACACTTCACAGCATGCTAATATGTGCTAATATGTGCTAATTAGCACTAAACACAAAACCCAGATGCTGATGACATGTCATGAGTTTTGCAGTGATGAACCAAAGTCTTGGACTAAGTGTTAACAGCTCATCCACAGGGGAACTCAAATGTTTGGACCAAATTTAGGTCTGTTCATTTAATCCCTCTTTGTTGAGATTATTTCACTCGTAAGTGCAAATGTGAACCCTGTGGTTGGACCAAAGGAAAAGTCAGAGGATCACCAGAACCATTAGCGATCGTCCCCTGGAGACAACGAACGCCTACAACAAATTTCACCAAGACTACATGACGTCTATATGAGCTGATAATATGTTGATGATGTGTTATTAGTTTGTTCTGCTGCCCCCAAGTGGCCAAAAAAAACAACAACTACAAAATGTAGCCTGAGGTCCAAGGATATTTTCTTAATTTTTACATAGTTTATTTAATTCCCCTTTTTCAGGTACTTGCTTATAACATGATACCCAAGTGTTTCATGTCAGAAATTTCAGAACAATCTCAGCTTTATTTGTCCTGAGGCTCCTGTTTGTTCTAGAGCAGTTGCAAAGACATAATTTGGCCCAAATACTGAAAATGTGAAGTCCAATTTTTGACGTTTTTAAAAATCTTGTGAAAACACACCTTTACTCATGTGGATTTGTTTTGGTATTTTAAATTGGTTTGCCAAAGTCTTAGCTTCATAAAAGTAGTGGAATATATGAATAAAATATATATATATATAGATAGGTGTGTAAAACATGTCTAAAATGAAATGTTGTAATGTTGTTTTGTGAGCAGAGGAGTTATGTGTCACTCTGCTTTCGTCAAATGTCAGAGGGACTGAGATAAATAGACTGAATTAAAATATCATGAATTATCTACAGAGGCTCAGAGGTTAAGCCACTGACTATCACTCAGTTAAACGGACATCATACCTGCTGTGAAAAGTTACACAACAACAGGTGTTGAGACAGAGGCTCCACTCTCCCTGTTAGATTTAAATAGTTACATAACAGCAGAAGTCTGAGAATAAACTGTTCCTGCTGTGAGGAGACGTCCATCAAACCAACAGACACTCCAGGGAATAGTCTGACGTGTTTCTATTGTCAAACAGTAAAAAAAATAAGCTGCTGCGTTTCTACTCTGTCTCCAGGCTAATGTATATGTATGAGTTTGCACTTTAGCAAAAAGTCAATTTGTTAAAACCGTTTTTTCATTGTGCAGCTTATAAATAGTCAACACAGACGCCTGCGAGATATAAACAGCCGATTTCACATGCTAATCATCCATCTGATTTACATGTTAATAACACACAAAGAATCGCAGCGACTGATCTGTGATCAGCGTTATCTGAATATGAATATGTTCAATCTACAAAAATAAAAACACCCAGAAAGCAGCGAGCGAGTGAACGCCTCCTCTGACATGTGCGGAGGCATTATGCTTAGAAAATGTCAGGCATAATGTGTTTTCCAAAAAAAAAGAAAATAAAATGTGGAGCAGTTTGGTTTGGAGAGCTGATGGTGAGGCATAAACAAGACAAGCTGCCATTTCAGGCATGAGTGTAGTTTTATTTTTATAAGCTGGAGAGGGATTTGTAGTTTGTGGACAGTTTAAAGAGCAGAGCTGGAAGTCACTCTGTGCTTCACACAGTCCTGCAGGTTCATCGCAGGTGACATTTTGGGTTCAGGTAAAAGATTTTTTTCCCACAGTCGACTCAGGTCATAAATCAAGAAGATGAAATGCAAAACTCAGCACTTTTATCTCTTTGGATTCATTTCTCCAGCTCCATATCTGAAAAACTCTCAGCTCAGGCCGATTCAATACTGAAAGAACTTTAAAAACTCAGACGACTAAAGACAAGTTGAGTTATTTGCTGAAACTATTTGCTCTCATGTACTGATCCACCATTAACCTCAGTGTCTGCTCTGCATTTGTGCATTTAATCCTTCACTGATGTCTGGCAGCAGTTTTTTGTTCTGAGGAGAAACGTTCAGTTTGAGAGTCTTTAAAGGAACTCAGAGACTTTTTGGTGAAGGTTCCTCGTTTTCTTGTAAAGCAGCTTTGATTCTGTTCTTAGAAGTAGAATGATGTTTGGGGAATTCGATAAGTTTCTCTCCACATTCAGAAACTAATCAGAGTTTCTGTTTAATTTCTTCCTCTGGTTGAATAAGAATCGTTTAAGACTCTGCCTCCTGGCCTTTGTTCATCCCTGCAGGCAGCAGCTCCATGTTGTTTTTCGGGCTGACGAGGCCTCAGGTTCAAACCCTGGCCACCAGACACTTGCTGATGTTCTTCCCACCCAGGTCTGGCTCCAGGTTCCGGTTTCTCCAGACCCTCCATTGGCTTGCCTTCCTCTCCATAGTGCATCCTGCTGCTGTTTCTTTTCCAGGTAAACCTGCACACACACCTGGCCGTCCACATGATGTAAGAGAAAACCTGATTCATCAGACCAGGCCTCTTCCTTCCACTGAGCTTTCTATCAGACCCAGCATCAAGATTTTCAGACCACACAGGTCAGCCTTAACTCCCAACATGCATCAGTGAGCCTTGGGCATCCATGACCCCCTGTCTTCAGTTCATTGGTTGTCCTACTTTGGACCTCGTTGGTTGGTACTGACCACTGAACACACTAGACCCTGATCAAAGTCGCTCAGATCTTCACACTTGTCCATTTTTCCTGCCTCCAAAACATCAACTTCAAGAGCCGACTCGTCACCTGCTGCCTGATGAATCCCTCCTCCTGACAGGCGCTGTTTTAACGAGATAATGAATTATATTCATTTCTCCTGTCGATGGTTTTAATGCCGCAGCTGATCAGTTTATATCCAAAGCAGAGTGAACACATGCAGTCTCAGAGGGGGGTCGTTCAGGGGGAGCAGTGACCTCCTCTGAACCATGACCACTGAGCATGTCACTGCAGCTCAGAGACCACCTGGGACCAAACCTGCCTGCAGCCAATTAAAATCTCAGAGTCAGGGAGAAGCTGTGACCCCCCCCCCTTAAATCGATACCCGAGATGGTAAAAATAAACTCCCTTCGCGCGTCAGAATCCATCAGAATTCAGAGAGTTGTGAAATCAGCTGACGACTGGACGGGAAGATTCCTGTGGAAAACAGACGAAGCTGCAGGAGCTGCATTCGTCTCACAAAACCTATTGATTATTAATGACGACACTTATCTGAGCGGCAGGTTTGACTGTTTGGTGATTCCTGCTCTCATCAGCAGTCTGGAGGTGTTGATGGAGGATTTCTGTTTTCAGCTGCTGTGGAAAAAGTCTGAGGTGAATTTAAAATAATATTCTGCTGTTTTTAGTTCCTTCATTCATCTGGATGTTACTTTGACACCTAAACGTTGTAGACCAAGCACCCCTTAGTCCTGTAGACCTGGTGAAGTTCAAACTGAGCATCAGAACGAGGAAGAAAGGTGATTTAAGTGTCTTTGAACGTGTCATGGTTGTTGGTCTGATCTACTGGGACTTTCCCTCACAACCATCTCTGTGGTTTACAGAGAAAGAAACAGAGAAAATATCCAGTGGGCAGCAGTTCTCTGGGTGAATGTCAGAGGTCAAAGGTCAGACAGCTTCAAGCTGATAGGAAGGCAACAGTTACTCAGATAATCACTGTTTACAACCAAGGTCTGCAGAAGATCATCTCTGAACACACAACACATTGAACCTTGAAAACAGGAAAAAACAGGAAACTAAGGCTTCAGTTCACACAGACTCATTAAAACTGGAAAAAACATTGTCTGGTCTGACGAGTCTGGGTTTTTGGGCCAGAATCTGGTGTAAACAACATGAAATCATGGATAAATCCTGCCTCGTATCAGTGGTTCAGGCTGCTGCTGGTGTGGGAGATATTTCCTCGTCACACTTTTGGCTCCTCAGAACCAACTGAGCCTCATTTAAACACCACAGCCGACCTGAGGATTGTTGCTGACCAGGTCCACAGTGAACCCATGTTCTGACGGCTGCTTCCAGCACCTTGTTGAACCTCTGTGTGTTAGTACAGGTTCCTGACAGCAGCTGTGTTGATATTTGAAAGTCTGAGTTGCCTGATAAAGATAAAAATAATCGGCCTGGTGTCCTCAGTAAAGAGCAGTGAAATTAAACTGAACAAACCTGATCACAGACGCAGTGAAGGGCAGATTCATGTGGAAACAGCACTCGTTTCTCTGCTTCCAGACGACGTTAATTACATAAAACGTGACCGTTTCCAACATTTTGTCGTTTCAATGTAAAGCTAATAAGCTTTTCTTTGGTGTTTTATGATGACTGAGCCGATCTGTGGTCACTCACATCCTCCTCGTCTCTGGAAACGACGTGCAGATTCGTTAAAACAATGTAAACTCTCAGAGAGTAATTGGCCCCGGGGCCACCTACAGCAGCTGGATGAAAATGCTTAGTAATGAGAAAAACCTACAGTGTGTCTGTCAAAGAGCCAATTAAGCTGATGGTGCAGGATTTCCCGCCGGTGTCAGACTGGTTTAGTGGAGATAAGATGCAGAGAGGAGGAAGCTGAAGCTGCTGGAGTCACTGTTATCAGTCAGAGAGAGACTCGCTGAGCTGCAGACTCCTTCCTCTGTGAACTGAGTCTGTGAGATAAGTTATGTTATAGACGCAGCAGGGTGGTAGAAAACTCAAAAGTAATATTAGTATTAATTAACTTTTTTCAGTTTCCTCAGAATATACTGATAATAAAGAGTTATTAGCTAACATTTACAGGGCTCTATCAGCTGAAATGGAATATAAAATACATAAGTATGTTTTTATTTGTGTCTAAACATCCAAAGTTAATAATCGTGTTTCATTCACATTCAGCATTTTTTTAACCATCAGATTAGTTTTTTAACTCTGTGTCCTTGGTTACATACAAACCGAACAGTGGTCCAGTGCATTTTGTATGTTGATGCCACAGTTTGAATACAGAGGACGGAGAAAACAAAGAGGAAAACAGGAAGTACAGGTCAAGAACGCGACAGCAGCGGTTCAGCTAACTCAGCTACTGTTGATTTTATCAGTCACTCGTCAGCCTTTGTTCTCAAACATACTTTTTAATTGAATTATTAGCCTTGTAAGGATTCACTGATTGGACACTGTGGGTGATTTTTCATAACTACCATCAGTTTTCTTCAGGGTTTTAAATTCATACGTCATTTTCCTTATATGTGATAATTAATGTGATCTGTGCAGTGTTTTATCTTTTTATATACATTCTGTGGTGACTTCATTAAACCTGTCATCTGTTCACATTCATTTCTTTATTCAAGCCTTAAACCGTCTCAGTGTGGTAAATCCTCCTCATGTAGAAGATCACAGACGGAGCTGGCTTCTCTGTCTTTAAGGTGAATGTATTTTAAGACCAATCAGAGGCGGTTGCTAGGCGGACCAATCAGCGTTTTTCTGCCAATGTTAGCTGACGTATGTCGTCATTGCTGCGACGTGTCTCGTTATTGGCCATGACCTTTCTGGGAGGAGCCCAGAGAGGCGGAGAAACGGAAGTCGGAAAACAGATTTAAACCAAGTTTGGAGCGTCGCCTCTGTTTGTCAGTGCCGTGAGAAAACGTCGTTACCGGAGAGTCTGGATGTTAAAACAAACTCCGGAGCTGCTTTTTGTCGAACACCAGTGAGACTGGACACTGAACACACCTGCGGCGCGAAGGTAAGACAAACAGGTAGCGGCTAGCGTTAGCATTAGCAGCGAACGTTAGCATTAATGTGTAATAATACCGTTCAATCCCATTTTCATTCGTTTATATCGCGTGGGTCAGAGTGTGTTTGTGTTTCCCTGACATGAGTTGTGGACCTCTAACGTGAACGGATGATAACACACGGGGTCTTGTTAATCTCCGTGAACCCCTGTTTTCACTTTACCAACATTTTACATCTCTTTGTTACTTTGTTTTTAACTCAGTTTATGGTGGTTTATTGTGTCAATGTGATCATGTTGTGTCTCTTTATTGTGGTATTGCCTTATATTGTTTCCTTGTTGTTTTGTGTCTTTGTAGTTTTGTGGTAGTAATCTGTCCATAGCCATCCATTGATCCCCTCTTGTGTATATTATTGATTAGAGATTTGTTTGTGGTGACATGAGACTTTATTGAGCTCAGTTTTGTGTTAAATACAAGCTTGAAAACTACAGTTTAACTCAGAGAGTAGGTCACTGTGTCTGAGCTACAGATTACTGTTAGAAATTATTGTAAAACCTGCTCTAAAAATAGCTTTTCTCTTTGAGATGAATAAAGTCATATTCTAGTAACAGAATGAATTTATTCAATTCAAAACTCAAAGTGTGATTGACGGTCTTTGTTTTCCAGGTTTACTGGTTCAGCTGCTGCAGCCTGGACAGAGACACCAGCTCTCACCTGACAAACCAAACAGGTATGTGTCCTTCAGATTTACTCAGTCTGAAAACATGTGTTGATGAGCTGAATTATTAATGTTAATAACAGTGTTATTGTTTAAACCCTTGGTGTTTAATTAGTTTAATATTGATTATAATAATGACTGATTAATCATGTCTATACATTGTCAGAAATTAGTTCTAGTTATAATTTCTAAAAACCCACAGTAGTTGTCAGTTAATTTTCTGCCTGTGGACTGAAGTATAATTAAAAATACCACAAGTTAAAACCCTGCTTTTAAAAATTTACTTAAGTGAACGTTTTTATTTTGCAGTTCACAGTAATATACATGATTCCTCCCGTGATGAGTTGACAGACAATTAATATAGAAATTTAAGATCTGAGATCATTTCAGTAAATTTTTCCCAAACATTTATTGTTATTGATTCTTAAAGATGTGATGTAATGTTGAATATTTCTCTGTGTTTTCATGGTTTAACTGTTGATGAGGAATAGGTAATAGAGTATTGATCATTTTCCTTTGTATGTTTCTCTTTGATTTCCTCCAGGTGTCACCACTTCGTCCACAATGTCGTCCACGATCACAGAGAGTCTTCGTACAATGAGGAAGGTCTTTGAGACCAGGACAGAGTCCTCCAGGTAATTCACTAACAGCTTTACATCAACTGTCCAACACAGAGCACTGACATTAAAGTGTATATCTTCAGTAACTGATCTGAGGTCTGAATAGTTTGATTTGTCACAAAAAGACTGAACTCCTTATTAAAGTTTATTTACAGAGTTCATGAATGTTCAGTTCAAAAAAAATGAAGAATTTAAACATCGTCTCTCTCTGTCTCCCTCCCTTGGCTATCGTTCCGTTCCACAGAGAGCGTGCTCGGCTCAGCTCGGTTTACTTCATTTTGCTTCTATCAACCAAATTTTGTTCAAAATTTAACTGACTGGAGAAACAATCATTTCCATTCACTGCTGCTGTGTGAATATCAGGAGCTGGTGGAGTCAGTTCTCCAGTCAGATCAACTTCTTCTGTCTTTGTGTAGAAAGCAAATTTAACTCTTGGACTAGTTCTGATTAGTCCAGAACCAGTTAGTCCACACTCTGATTTCTCTGTAGATTTAGTGTCTTTTACTTCTCTCTCTTTTGACAGTTTGAAGAACAATACCCAGAAACCCTCTGTGCTTTTATTTTGCAGTGTTAAAAGTCAAATTTTTATATCAACGTTTGTTGTGTTTTTCTCCACAGGATTCAAACTTTAACCATTAAATCACAGAGAGAAGAGACGGACGTGAAGGTCAGTGTTAGTTTATTCTTTTCAGTCTGACTCAGTCATTATCTCAGCTGCAGTTTGACTCTTTAAAACCTCTTGTCTGGAACAAATAGAAACAATTTAAAGCTGCTTTAACTTATTAGTATTATTAGTTTTAATTAGTATTTTTCAAGAATGTAGAAAATATAAAGCCTTGATTTAGAATAGACTAGAAACCCTTTTAACAAATATGAAACATATAAAAATTAAATGTAAAACCTTTAAAAATATGTAAAATAAATATAATATATATATATTCAGAAATACATTTAAAACTATATCTAACCTTAATATATGGTATATATATATATATATATATATATACAGTGGTATGAAAATTTGGCACTTTACATACCTCAGGCGCCCTGTTTGTGTTGAAGTTGAAGTTAGTTGTGCCGCTGATACTTCAACAAGACAATCACCCTAAACACTGCTCAAATTTACTAAGGCATTCATGCAGAGGAACAAGCAACGCTCTGAATGGCCAATCAGTCCCCAGACCTGAATATTATTGAAAATCTGTGGTGTGATTTGAAGGGCTGTCCATGTAACGGAAACCATCAAACCTGACTGAACTGGAGATAAGCTTTGTAAAGAAGAATGGTCAAAATACTTCAACTAGAATCCAGACCTCATTGGAAGCTATAGGAAGAAGAGGCTGTTATTTCGCAAAAGGAGGACACTGAATATTGATGTATTTTCCGTTGTATGCCCAAATCTATGCACCCGGCTCACTTTGTTTAAAGAATTATTGCACACTTTCTGTAAATCCTATAAACTCATTTCACTTCATATATCACTGTGTTTGTTCGCTATATGATATATTTAATTGAAATTGCTGATCCGAATAACCAGGATTTATAAAGGAAAATCTTGAAAATTATCAGGGTGCCCAAACTTTTCATACTACTGTATATATATATATATATATATATATATGTATATATATAGTGTGTGTGTGTATATATATATATATATATATATATATCATAATTTTAAAATAGAGAAATGCAACCTGAAGTTTGGGAAGACGCTTTTTAACGATTTTATTTCGACAAATATTTAATAAACTACTAAAGTAAGAACATTTGACCACAAGAAACATTTGTTAGAGTTTGTTAGGTTAATGTATATGAGCATATTTTCCAAAGGTGAACATGTTCATTTAAGCTTCTGATTATTTAACTGCTTCTTGACAGTTATTCATTAAATGTTGTTTCATAAGCAGTTGAATGCTCCTCAGGTGTTTAATAGAGACATTAGTCTTGGAAAATGTGCCCATGACTACATAATAGATGGTGGAGAAACATGCCGTTTATTTGAACAACAGGAAACCAGCACTGTTTACAGCAGTTAGATGGTGGAGGTCTTTATCTAATTAACAGCTCTTACAACACTTTTGTTGTCTTTCATCCACTTGAGGTCTTCAGCTGTTGTCGCCATCTTCCTGCAGAGACAAGAACATGTTAATCACAGGAACCGATGAATACATCTATTTTCCTTTCCAAACTGTTATCTTTTGGATACCTAATTAGGTCGATTTAAACTAAACTTTTTAAAACTCAGTCAGATATTTTTTGACACTATACTATACTATGACATGTTCTTGATTGGTTTTACGCCATACTATACTATGATTTTTTTTTTACATTTTTGACATCATACTATACTTGCGACGTTTTTTAACCATTTTTTGACCATTTCGAGGCCTTATTATATTATGATATTTTTTGATGTTTTTCTGTTAATTACCATACTTCATGGACATTTCTTTATGGTTTTAATGCCATGCTACTATGACGCTTTTTTGATCTGTTTATGACATTTTTGGTGTATTTTAACGCCCATATACTATGACATTTTTTGACCACTTTGGATGCTATACTATATTATGATATTTATTCGTTCTAAATTCAATTTATTTATAGTAGTCATACATCACAACAAAAGTAATCTCAAGGCACTTTTCATAGAGTGAGGTCTAGACCATACTTTTAAAATAGGTATTTACAGAGAGAGACCCAACAACCCAACATGTGAGCAGCACTAGGAGACAGTGGAGAGGAAAAACTTCCCTTTAAGAGGCAGAAAACTGGAACAGAACCGGACTCAGGTGAGGCCATCTGCCTCGACCGTTGCTATGTAGCGAGAAGAATATAGTATAACACGGGTTCCATATAAAATGTAAGGTGATGCCAATAATACAAGGGGGTAGCAGTAATGATAGTAGTGATAATTAAAGTATTAATCAAGCAACACAGGCAACTAATAGCAAAGTAATTTCACCTTGAAAGCAGCAGGTGTTGAGTGTGTGTGGAGCTGTGGTGGGGAGCAGCAGGAGACTTGTCATCACAGATCAGACTCTACAGCTCCAGAGGCAGAAATACCTGCAGAAAGAGACAGAAGAGGAGAGAGAGAGACGGAAGAGCACAATACTGGTGAAAGGGAAGATATTGATGATTTTTGACACCACTGAACTGTGACATTTTTTTTGACATTTTTGGACGCCATACTATATTATGATTTTTTTTTTCATGGTTTTTGACACCATACTATACTATGACATTTTGTGACCATTTTGGATGCTATACTATATTATGATATTTATTGATGGTTTTGATGCCTTACTACTATGACATTTTGACGCCATACTGTACTATGGCGCTTTTGAATCGCTTTTTTGACCATTTTTGACCACTTTGGACGCCATAGTATATTATGATTTTTTCGATGGTTTTTGATGCCAATACTAAGATATTTTTTGACATTTTTGGACATCATACTATACTATGACATTTTAGACACCATACTATACTATGACATTTTTTATGGTTTTCACGCTATGCTATACTTCATGACATTTTTTAAACCAGTTTTTGACCACTTTGGACGCCTTACTGCACTATACTATGACATTTTTTTATCGGATGCCTTATTATATTAAGATATTTTTGATGGTTTTTGACACTATACTGTTACAATGACTTTATGGATGGCCTTTTAATGTGTCACCATACTATTTTTTGACTCCAAACTATACTAGGACATTTTGTTCGTTTTGCCACCTTTACTATACTATGAGATGCAGCTTTTAAGACAAAAGTTGAATGGTCTTTAAAGCAGCCGCTTTACCTTGGTTTTGTTGTTGTCTCACACCTCTACACTGCTTGTGGGTTAGGTTAGTTTCCTTGTTTTTGTCATTCATTTGGTGAGTTTTGCCATTTCAAACAGGTAATATGTGTACATATTTCGTTTATACTGTTGTATATTGTTTGTATATTGTTATTTTATATTTTGTAATATGTTTATATCATGTGCCTTTTCTAATTTTGCTGTTGCAACACTGAACTCTTCATGGACTAATAAAGGATTGTCTTACTCAAATAAATACTCTGAACACCGAATATTTTGACTGTCTGTGCACATTGTATGAAAGTGAATACTAGCCAGAGTGCCTCTTTCTAACAGGAGGTTAGTTATGCCTTTTAATGGAGGGTAGGGGTTAGGGTTAAGCAGCTTTTACTACTTTTAACTGTAGAGGTTAGGTTGGCAGCTTTTAGCCAGAGAGTAGGGTTAGGTTATGTTTTTGGTCGATAAGTTAGGGTTACAGCTTTTAGCCACTTTTAACCAGAGGTTAGGGTTAGTGTTAGGGCTTTTGGCCGGAGGTTAGGGTTAGGGTTACAGCTTTTAGCCACTTTTAACCAGAGGTTAGTGTTAGGGCTTTTGGCCGGAGGTTAGGGTTACAGCTTTTAGCCACTTTTAACCAGAGGTTAGGGTTAGGGTTAGGGCTTTTGGCCGGAGGTTAGGGTTAGGGTTACAGCTTTTAGCCACTTTTAACCAGAGGTTAGGGTGGGGTTACAGCTTTTAGCCACTTTTAACCAGAGGGTAGGGTTACAGCTTTTAACCAGAGGGTAGGGTTACAGCTTTTGGCCGGAGGTTAGGGTTAGGGTTACAGCTTTTAGCCACTTTTAACCAGAGGTTAGGGAGGGTTACAGCTTTTAGCCACTCTTAACCAGAGGTTGTGTGTTAGGGCTAATGGAGGTTAGGGTTACAGCTTTTAGCCACTTTTAACCAGAGGTTAGGGTTAGTGTTAGGGCTTTTGACCGGAGGTTAGGGTTAGGGTTAGAGCTTTTAGCCACTTTTAACCAGAGGTTAGTGTTAGGGCTTTTGGCTGGAGGTTAGGGTTACAGCTTTTAGCCACTTTTAACCAGAGGTTAGTTAGTTAGGCCAATGATAGGGGTTAGTTGCTACTTTAGCCACTTTTTAACCAGAGGTTAGGGGTTACAGCTTAGCCACTTTTAACCAGAGGTTAGGGTTAGGTTAGGCTTAATGAGGTTAGGGTTAGGGTTACAGCTTTTAGCCACTTTTAACCAGAGGTTAGGGTTAGGGTTACAGCTTTTAGCCACTTTTAACCAGAGGTTAGTGTTAGCTTTTGGCCGGAGGTTAGGGTTACAGCTTTGAGCCACCTTTTAACCAGAGGTTAGGGTTACAGCTTTTAGCCACTTTTAACCAGAGGTTAGGGTTAGGGTTAGGGCTTTTGGCCGGAGTGTTAGGGTTATGTTTTAGAAACTTTTAGCCGAGTTAGAAGTTACTACTTTACTACTTTAGCTGTAGATCAGAGTTTTGAAAAGCAATTATACATTATAATTGAAAAATCAATCTTATATTAATTTGAAACACTGAAAACAACATAACTTTATTTTGTTCTAGACAATATTTAACAAACTAATACAAAGATAATCCACCATTATTTGACTACTGAGGCACTTTATTTTATTCTCTGACCTAACCTTGATGTAGATGAATACATAGGGATATACTTATTTAAGTCTTTACATCTCTAAACATCTGAAGAATACTTAACTACTTTTTGTTGTCCCCCTCTCTCTCTCTTCAGGTGATGTGGTCTTTTCTCCTCCCAGAGACGAAACACACATCACAGAAACTGTCCAAAGTTTCCAAGTCCGCAACTTATTACAAGAGTATAATTAAAGAATTATCCCCAAATGCCTCCTATTACAACATAGAAATCTAATCCTTTTCTTGTTAGTAATATTATAAGTAACCTCATATTTGAGAGATAATATGAAATTTTCTGATATTGACTATTACACCGTGATACTGTGACATTTTTTGACACCTTACTGCTAGCGTCATTTTTCACTCATTTTTTTTTGATGCCTCATTATATTATCTCATTTTAAAACTTTTGATGCCTTCTATACTGACATTTTTGAGTTTTGACACCTTGTCATTTTTGACCTTACTATACTATGACATTTACAGTTTTTGACGCCTACTATACTATATGTTTGTTTTGACACCCATCTAGTAAGAGATTACTTTGACCACATGTCTGTTTCTGATATTGTCAGTTACATTTATATTAATCTATTAATACAACTTACTTATCCATTATTTTTTATATTTTAGATTGCTCTGGCAGGCTCTGTCCTGGTCTGAAAAACTTCTGTGATCGTGATCACAGGACAAAGTCTCTGTGATCATCGAAATGTCTCTCTCTGATTCCGGGCGTATGCCGTTGAATTGAGGAACTCTGTCACCACCAACTCACATGTCTCTGCAAGTCATGGACCATGTTTCTCATGATCGTGGACGATGTTGTGGATATGGCACCTGGAGGAAATTCAAGAGAAACATACAAAGGAAAATGATCAATACCTACTACCTATTCTCATCAACAGTTAAAACAATGAAAATCAGGTAAATATTCAACATTACAGCTGAATCACAGAGATGACAAACATGTTAATGGGTTTTATTATACTAAGACATTGCTGTCTTAATATACTATGATATTTTCATAACATTTTGATACTTCACTACCCAACCAGTTGAGGCATGGTCACTTCACCCTGAGACTGGTTCTGTCTAAGGTTTCGTTTCAAAGGACGTTTTTCTGTTACTGTCATTTCGTGCTGAGTAACCATCTAGACACCAGACTATACTATGACTTTTTTTTATGTCTTACTACATTATGACTTTTTTGACAGTTTTGATGTCTTACTACTATGATTTATTTCATGCTACTTGACATTACAATTACTTTACATTACTTCTATTCATACAGATTACTTATACATTATTTTGTATAGATTACTTCTATTGTTACACTTGGTTCGATTTATTGAATACTAAACATAAACAGTCAATGTCAGCTCTGTGTTGGACAGTTGATGTAAAGCTGTTTCAGACCATCGAGGACTCTGTCCCGGGTCTCAAAGACCTTCTTCTATTGTACTTATTAGCCTCTGTGATGGCGGACTACATCTCGTGATCGCTGACAATGTCTCTGGAGATTATGACAAAGTCCTGTGGATCATGGACAATGTATTTGGTGGATCGTGACGATGTCTCTGAGATCATAGATTTGGTGTCTCGTGACTGGCCATAATGTCTCCTGATCGCGGTCATGCGTCGAATCGAGGAACCACAGTGTCACTACTGATTCTTGCGCAGAGCTCTGCGAAGCATGGGACAACGTCTCTTGGACCGCGGACAATCGCCCCTCATCTTTGACAAGGTCTTCATGATCGTGGACAATGTCTTGATCAGGATCGGCACCCTCATCCTCAACAATGTCTCTCCATCATGGACCAGCACCCTGCAATGGATCAATGCCTTCGTGATCGCGATAATGTTCTAGATTATGGACAAAGCTCCCATGATCATCGATAATGTCTTCTGAACGCTGCAATGCCACAATCGACCAAGTCACATCATGGACAGTCTTTGATCGAGGACAATGTCTCTCATCTCAACAATGTTCTCCGATCACGACGCCGCCCAAGCATCGTGGACGACACAGGACGATGTTGTGGACGGGTAGGCACCTGGAGGAAATCAAAGAGAAACATACAAAGGAAAATGATCAATACTTAATACCTATTCCTCATCAACAGTTAAACAATGAAAATCAGGCAAATATTCAACATTACAGCTGAATCCAGAGACGATTAAACATGTTAATGCTTTATTATACTACATTGCTGTCTTACTATACTTCATGGATATTTACAACATTTTGATACTATCATCTAAATCAGTTGAGGCAGATACGTCACCTTGAGACTGGTTCTGTTCAAGGTTTTCGCTTCTAAAGGACGTTTACACTGTCGCCTGGTGCTGGAGTACCATCTAGACACCAGACTATACTATGACTTTTTATGTCTTAATACATTACACTTTTTTTGACAGTTTTGATGTCTACTACTATGATTTATTTCATGCTACTTGACATTGCCAATTATTTTTTATGCATTATCATATTCATACAGATTACTTATACATTATTTTTGTATAGCAGATTATCATTGTTACACTGTCTGATTTATTGAATACTTCAAATATAAAACAGTTTAATGTCAGTGCCTGTGTTGGATAAGTTGATGTAAAGCTGTTTGTGAATTACCTGGAGGACTTGGTCCTGGTCTCTAAAGACCTTCTTCATTGTAATGATAGCTCTCTGTGATGGTGGACTGCATCTCTGTGATCGCGGACAACAAGTTTCGAGATTATGGACAAAGTCTCTGCATCATGGACACGTATTTGTGATCGTGATTTATGTCTGAGATCAGCAGGACGCAATCTCTGTGATCATTAACAATGCTTCCTGATCGGGTCATGCTGTCAATCGAGGAACCACAGTCACCACCGATTCTGCGCAGAGCTCTCATGTAAGCATGGGACAATGTCTCGATCATGGACAACGTCTCTCTCCTATCTTTTGGATAAGGTCTCATGACTGTGACAATGTTCTGATCGTGATCGGCTGTCTCCCCTCATCCCCAACAATGTCTCTCTCCGACCGCGGACTATGTCTCTGCAATCATGGACGACGTCTTCATGTATCGCGTGACAATGTCTCTTGAGATGGACAAAGTCTCTGCGATCATGGACACGTCTTCTGAACGCCGGGTAATGCCGATTAATCGGGACCAGTCACCAATAATCATGGATACCGTCTTTGATCGAGGACACGTTCCCCTCATCCTCAACAATGTCTCTCCATCACGGACGCCCGCTCGCCATTGTGGACTTATGTTATGGACGATGTTGTGGACGAAGTGGTGGCACCTGGAGGAAATCAAAGAGAAACATACAAAGGAAAATGATCAATACTCTACTACCTATTCCTCATCAACAGTTAAAACAATGAAAAATCAGGCAAATATTCAACATTACAGCTGAACCAGAGTATTTATCAAAACATGTTTATGTTTTATTATACTAAGACATTGTCATGTTCATTACAATATGATATTCTCACAACATTTTTGATACTCATCACCTAACCAGTTGAGGTGATACGCCCACCCTGGAGATCATTCTAAGCCGGGTTTCGCCTCAAAGGACGCGCTTTTTTTTCGCTTACCGTCGCCTGCGTTGAGTACCATCTAGACAACCCCAGACTATACTAAGTGACTTTTTTATGTTCAATACATTATGACTTTTTACAGTTTTGATGTCTTTACTACTATGATTTTATTCTTATGCTACTTGATATTGCCAATTACTTTACATTACTTCTATTCATACAGATTACTTATACATTATTTTTGTATAGTAGATTACTTCTATTGTTACACTTGTCTGATTTATTGAATACTAAACATAAACAGTTTAATGTCAGTGCTCTGTGTTGGACAGTTGATGTAAAGCTGTTTGTGAATTCATCGAGGATTCTGTCCTGGTCTCAAAGACCTTCTCTTCATTGTACGATAGCTCTGTGATGGTGACTACATCCTGTGATCATGACGTTCTGAGATTATGGACAAGTCCTGTGATCATGGACAATGTATTTGTGGATCGTGATCAACCTGAGAGATCATAGACGGGTGTCTCTGTGATCATTATCAATGTCTCCGATCGCTGTCATGTCAATCGAGGAACCATAGTGTCACTACCGATTCTGCTAGAGCTCAAGTACATGACAAATGTCCTTGATCATGGACAACGTCTCTTCCTCATCTTTGACAAGGTCTCAAGCATCGTGATAATGTCTCTGATCGCGGATCATGTCTCCCCATCCTCAACAACAGTTCTCCATCGCGACCAGCGTTCCTGCAATCACGGATTTACGCTTCAAGCATCGCGATAATGCCCCGGTGAGATTATGGACAAAGTCTCTGCGATCGATAATGTCTTCTGAACGCCGCACGCCGATTAATCGGGACCAAGTCACCACGGACCATGGACAATGTCTTTGATCGAGGATACAATGTCTCCTCATCCTCAACAATGCCCTCCTCGATCACGGACGCGCCCCGCGATCGTGACGGCGTTATGGACGATGTTGTGGACGAAGTGGTGGCACCTGGAGGAAATCAAAGAGAAACATACTAAGGAAAATGATCAATACTCTACTACCTATTCCTCATCAACAGTTAAAACAATGAAAAATCAGGCAAATATTCAACATTACAGCTGAACCAGAGTATTTATCAAAACATGTTATGCCTTATTATACTAAGACATTGTCATGTCTTACTATACTATGATATTTTCACAACATTTTTGATACTTCACTACCCAACCAGTTGAGGCAGATGGCGCCCACCCTGAGACTGGTTCTGTTCAAGGTTTCTGCCTCTTAAAGGACGTTTTTTCTTGCCACTGTCGCCTGGTGCTGAGTACCATCTAGACACCAGACTATACTATGACTTTTTTTATGTCTTACTACATTATGACTTTTTTTGACAGTTTTTGATGTCTTACTACTATGATTTATTTCATGCTACTTCTGATATTGCCAATTACTTTTACATTACTTCTATCCATACAGATTACTTATACATTATTTTTGTAGCAGATTATTTTCATTGTTACACTTGTCTGATTTATTGAATATGATTAAAATATAACAGTTTAATGTCAGTGCTCTGTGTTGACAGCGATGGAAGTTATTGTGAATTACCTGGAGGGATTCTGTCCTGGTCTCAAAGACCTTCATTGTACGATAGCTCTTGATGGTGGACTACATCTCTGTGATCGGGATAATGTCTCTCTGAGGATTATGGACAAAGTCTCTGTGATCATGGACAATGTATTTGATCGTGATCGGCGTCTCTGAGATCATAGACGGTGTCTCTGTGACCACAATAATGTCTCCTGATCGCGTCATGCCGAATCGAGAACCATAGTGTCACTACCATTCTTGCAGAGCCTGCCAAGCATGGGACAATGTCTCTGATCATGGACAACGCCTCTTCTCATCTTTGGACAAGGTCTCAAGCCATCAGGATAATGCTCTGATCGTGACGATGTCTCCTCATCTCAACAATGTCTCCGATCATGGACTATGTCTCAGAATCATGGACGACGCTTCATGAACAAGGATAATGTCTCTCTGATTATGGACAAAGTCTCATGTATCATCGATAATGTCTTCTCTGAACGCCGCAACAACACTAATCGGGACCAAGTCACTATCAATCATGGATAATGTCTTGATCGAGATTAATGGTCTCCTCATCCTCAACAATGAAGTCCTCCGATCACGACGCCGCCCGCGATCGTGGACTCATGTTATGGATTTATGCTAGGACGCAAGTGGTACCTGGAGGAAATCAAAGAGAAATATACAAAGGAAAATGATCAATACTCTACTACCTATTCCCTACTCAACAGTTAAAACAATGTGAAAAATCAGGCAAATTATTCAAATATTACAATGAACTAGAGACGATCAAAACATGTTTATGCCTTTTATTATACTAAGACATTGTCATGTCTTACTATACTATGATATTTTCACAACATTTTTGATACTTCACTACCCAACCAGTTGAGGCAGATGGTTACCACCCTGAGACTGTCTCTGTTCAAGGTTTCGCTCTTTAAAGGACGTTTTTCACACTACGCTTGGTGCTGAGTACCTCATCTAGACACCAGACTATACTATGACTTTTATGTCTACTACATTATGACTTTTTTCGACAGTTTTTGGATGTCTTACTACTATGATTTATTCGCTACTTCTGATATTGCCAATTACTTTACTACTCTATTCATACAGATTACATTTATACATTATTTTGTATAGCAGATTACTTCTATTGCTTGCTATAATTTTGGTCTGATTTATTGAATACTAAACATAAACAGTTTAATGTCAGTGCTCTGTGTTGGATAGTTGATGTAAAGCTGTTTCAGAATTACCCGAGGACTCTGTCCTGGTCTCAAAGACCTTCTTTCATTGCACGATAGCTCTCCGTGATGGTGATCATATCTCTGTGATCGCGGACAATGTCTCTGAGATTATGACAAAGTCTCAGATCGCGACAATGACGCAGATCGTGGACGATGTCTCTCTGAGATCATAGACGGTGTCTCTGTGATCATTGCCACAATGTCTCCTGATCGCGCCGCGCCGCCGAATCGAGAAACCACAGTGTCACCACCATTTTGCGCAGAGCTCATGGCTACGGGATAACGTTCCACTGGCGGACAACGCCTCTTCTCATCTTTGATAAGGTCTTCATGACGGACAATGTCTCTGATCGTGATTTTATGTCTCCTCATCCTCAACAATGTCTCTCCGATCATGCACCATGTCTCTGTAATCATGGATTTTACCGCCTCTGCGATCATGACAATGTCTCTGAGATTATGGACAAAGTCTCGCGATCATCATCGACACGTCTTCTGAACGCCGGGTAATGCCGACTAATCGGGACCAATACCACGAATCATGGACAATGTCTTTGATC
The DNA here is from genome assembly GCA_033238685.1 of Lates japonicus. Taxonomy (NCBI): domain Eukaryota; kingdom Metazoa; phylum Chordata; class Actinopteri; family Centropomidae; genus Lates; species Lates japonicus. Next base: position 4,343,632 of record BRZM01000047.1, read on the forward strand.
GAGGACACCCCCTATCCTCAACATCGCCCTCCGATCACGGACGCCTCTCGCGATCGTGGACGATGTTATGGACGATGTTGTGACGGGCGGGTGGCACCTGGAGGAAATCAAAGAGAAATATACAAAGGAAAATGACTACATTTACTACTTATTCTCATCAACAGTTAAAATAATGAAAATCAGGCAAATATTCAAACATTAGCTGAACTAGAGTATTTAATAAAACATGTTAATGCCTTATTATACTAAGACATTGTCATGTCTTACTATACTATGATATTTCACAACATTTTTGATACTTCACTACCCAACCAGTTGAGGCAGATGGCCGCCCACCCTGAGACTGGTTCTGTTCAAGGTTTCTGCCTCTTAAAGGACGTTTTTTCTTGCCACTGTCGCCTGGTGCTGAGTACCATCTAGACACCAGACTATACTATGACTTTTTTATGTCTTACTACATTATGACTTTTTTTGACAGTTTTTGATGTCTTACTACTATGATTTATTTCATGCTACTTCTGATATTGCCAATTACTTTTACATTACTTCTATTCATACAGATTACTTATACATTATTTTTGTATAGCAGATTACTTCTATTGTTACACTTGTCTGATTTATTGAATACTAAACATAAACAGTTTAATGTCAGTGCTCTGTGTTGGACAGTTGATGTAAAGCTGTTTGTGAATTACCTGGAGGACTTTGTCCTGGTCTCAAAGACCTTCTTCATTGTACGATAGCTCTCTGTGATGGTGGACTACATCTCTACATCAATGTCTCTCCAATCATGGACGACGTCACTGCGATCGTGGACGATGTTGTGGACGAAGTGGTGACACCTGGAGGAAATCAAAGAGAAACATACACAAACGATCAATACACTACTACCTAATCCTTATCAACAGTTTAATCACATGAAAACAGATAAAACATTCATTACAGCTGAACCAATAACATTTAATGTAAAACTTTAGAGGTTGTTTCAGAAAATCAACAGTTGACTGTCATCACCTCCTGAAGAACCACAACAATATTTGATAAAAGTCATGATTACGTACTATAATTGTTTATCTATCAATTAATCACTGAAGCAGCCATGTATGTTACTGTGAAGTGCATTAACAAACAGATGCCTTGTTTTTGTTTAGTGACTAAAACCAAATTTAGAAAGGTTTTAACAGCAGCTTAGGAACATTTTAACAGTAAGTAAGAGGAACCACGTTAAAAAACTGTAAAGATATTTTAAAATCATCCTCTGACCAACAGTTAAAATTAACACAATAAACAGACTGGAAAGGTTACACCTCCTCAAATAAGGGCGCTTTTAGTTGCAGAAACACACAAATACACTTTAACCCACGCAATAAAAACGTATTTACTAAAAGGAAAACTCTCAAAGACATCTCTGAAAGGTAAGACTGATTCTAACGCTAACATCCAGGTGTAAAGCAGCCAGGTACAGACGCAATTACAATCTGAAATCTAATTACAACACACACAAAACTATGACACCGACATGACAGACTTATAAACTGAATTAAATGACCAGGATGGAACACAAAGTTACAGATGCAAATGTCGGTCAAGTGGCTGTAAACAAACACAACTGACTTAAACAGACTATTAAGAGCTTGTTGTGTTTTCACCACGTTAGGGTCCACAACTCGCCACGGAAACACAAAACACTCTGAATTTTACTTGGTGATAAAAACGACTGAAATGGAAATAAGGATTAAATATGCCATTACAAGAGAAGTTACATCACGCTATCGCAGAATGCTAACGCTTAGCCGCTAGCTAGCCTTACCTTCAAGGCCGCAGGTGTGTTCAGTTTCAGCTTCACTGTGTTCACAACAAAGCAGCTCCACAGTTTGTTTTAACATCCGGCTTCATCAGTGTGATTCAGTTTTCACAGTACCGATAACACTGAGCCAACCGCTCAAACGCTATTTAACCCGATTTCCGCCCCGCCCGCCCTACGCCTCCTCCCTAAGGCCGATGACTTACACACGCCGAGGCCAGCTTGACGGCACACGAAGGCGGTGAAAACCACGAAGGTCTGCTGACCTCTGTTCCGCCTAGCAACCGCCCTGATTGGTCTTTTAAATACATCGACTAGAATACCGATAAGGTCTGATCATGGATGTATCATCAGAACTGATACTCCAGTGGCCTCGTACTGCATAAAAATCACCTGTAGCCCAAAAAAGCATTTTCCTAAAGGCCTCTAAGTCGTAAAAAGAGACGCCTGTAAAACTGCTGGACAGTGACAATTTGCAGCTATAAACAAGGTCACTATCATTCTTGTATTTTATATTTTAAATCTATGGTCTTTACAGTCTATGGTGACTTCAGTTCATTGAACCTGGCCATCCTTCACATTCATTTCTTTATTCAAGGCTTAAACTGTCTCAGTGTGGTAAATCCTCCTCATGGAAGATCAGGATGAGCTGGTCGGTGAAGAAGCTGACCTGTAGTTCTCCACCTGAAGTTCCCAGGATGCTGATCATCTTCCATCACCTACAGACCAAGCTAACTCTGGGACAGTTCAATACACTGCTAAAAAGTAGATTTCAGACCCTTAAACCCAAGCATTGTGGATCAATAGCTGCTGTAATCAACTACAGTTTCATATACGTTACAGTAGCATGTTCATTATCTGGGCGCATACATTAATATATGGGACCTATGTTCGTTTGTCAGAAAATAGTCAATAAAAATAAAAAAACAAAAACAATAAAAGAGTTTCACCTTCGGATTTTATGTACTGATTTTTATTTTACAATATTAACGATAATTTTCATTTAATAAATGCACAATAAAACATTCAATAAATTGAACATCAACTGGAAAACATTAATGTATCTTGTCATAATTAGCAATAATCCCTTGTGGTTTATGATGAAAGATAAATACAAACAACAAATGTTGATGTAAATGTGGAGGTTAAAAGTAAGTATAGAGTTACATTGGTTCACTTTTTAGTGGTAACATTTTTCCTGGGTCCTAAAAATATCACAATCAGCCTTTGAAAATCCATCACATGCAATTATAAAACATAACGTCCTCCTCAGGTCATTCAAATCCAGAAACAGTGCAGAGGACATGAACTCAGTGTCCTCACTATCTTAATGCATTTATATGACAATAATTGCATATATCCAAATGTGTCACATAAATCGCAGGATACAATCAATCCATCCAAAATAATACTATGTCAGTCGCACTGAGTTATTTCACCTTGTTTTCTCTCTCTTTAGAGCTGTAATGGTGGTGAGCGTCGGTCATTTTATTTAAAACTCTTATATTGGACACCTCTAGTGGGCTGAATTAAATTTTCCTTTTTTGTTGATTATTTTGGCAGTGTCCAATTTCAGAGCTTTCGATTACCTCGCAGCGGCTTCATAAATACAACCAGCGGTTCTGCCAATCCGCTCGGCTGATTCTTTCCACTGTGGGAACAGATTCAGGCCGTCTGTTGCATCTCAGGTTCAGATGGCCTCCTGACCGAGCCCAACTCTGACTGTGGACAGAATTACTGCTGATTATTACTGATTATTGTAACTGGGTGATTCCGTCACGGTCACAGGATGTTAATCATAATCTGGATATCTGAGGGGTCGATTTCTTTTCTGTGGACGTATCTGCCATTATCTCGCGGTAATGAATTGGTATGTTTTTGGAACATTGTGGGCAACAAAAAGATATCATAAATAATCTTTATATACAAAATTGTACAAACAAAACAAGAAAACAATAATGTTCCCAAACAGATTAAATTATTCCCTTCATTTTTGATTATGCTAGCAGTTGTAACTTGACTAGCATGGTCCATCTACCATACTAATTCGCAGCTTCCAGGTGGAAAGTGATGATTAAATAAAGGCACAAGGTTTTATTTTGATGTGGGAACCGAAAGCACATGATACAATGGGTGCAAGACTGATTAAGTCCATCCATTTTCCTCCTCTGCTTATCCGAGGTTGGGTCATGGTGCCAGCAGGCTAAGCAGGGTAGAGGTCTAGATGTTCCTTCCCCCAGCAGCCTCTAAGAGGACCCTAAGGGGTTCCCAGGCCGATGGGATATAATTTCTCCAGAGAGAATTCCTGGGTCTACCCTGGGTTCCACCAATTAGATGCCAGGAAAACTTCCAAAGGAAGGCACCCAGAGGATCCTGATCAGAAGCCCAACCACCTAAACCGGGTTCCTTTGACGCTGGGCACAGGCTCTACTTTGAGCTCCTCACCCTGTGTCTAAGGCTGAGTCCAGACACCCAATAGAAGAAACTCATTTCAGCTGCTTGTATTCAGATCTTGTTCTTTGGTCACTACCCAAAGTTCATGACCACAGGTAAGGGTTGGAACGTAGATCAACGTCTTGTAACCGCCTCCACCCTACCTCACTTGTGGACAAGAATTGCCACCTTAATGTGGTGGATGGCTCATGTGTCTCCAGTGTGTCCTCTGGTAATAGCCTCTGGTAGGTCACCCACAGCAAAATCCCAGGGCCTGACCAGACTAAGATCGAGACCTTAATGAGACGGATAATTTCAAGCTTGAGTACTTGGGGTCCTGATTAGGGGACACCTTGCTGAAGCCAGACTTGGCCGGGAAGAGCGCAGGCAAACATCTGGAACCTGAGCTTGTCGGCTCAGCCTAAAATAACTACATGGTGCCGCTACATGGGCCTTGCCCATGGGGATGGGCTTGAATAGTGCCTGGCTGGCCAAGTGGCAGGCAAGGGTGAGGAACCAGGTGCACTGATGCCTGGCATTGCAGAGTGATTTAAGTCACAAGGTCAACAGCTGTTGAATGAGGAATTGTTTTACGCTTTTATCAGTACGCTGGGAAGAAGATGCTTAGAATGTTTCCAGCTGAGATCTCAGAGTCTTTCATTGTGACCTGTTTTGAGGTCCAGTAATAAAACACCATGTTATTGATGTGTCCTTTTCATTTTCGCTCTCAGTCGTCCATCTGTAATTTCCATTAGAGGATTTAATTGCCTTGTGTCTTGAACCTGGGGGTCAGAGGTCACCACCACATTGTTCCATTTCACTTCAAACAACAACCTCTGAACCTGCTCTTGTTGTACATATTGAGCAGCTGAAGGTTTGTTTTGATCAGGTTCAAGCTCCTCATCTTGTGTTTTAATAAAACATTCTCCTGCCACAGAGCTGCCAACACATTTATTACAGGAAAACATGTCCGCTGTAAGTCGACCACAGGTTAGTGTAAATGTGTAAATGGAGGAGAATTGTGATGATGAAGAGGAACAGTGAGTGTTTAAAAGCAGCAGTTGTATCACCACGTTAACAGACAGAAGTAGGACAGATGTGCTGCAGTTAATGGGTTTTGGGACGATTATGTTAATATTAATCAGCTGTTGCTTCATCTGAAATGTGAACAGAAATAATTAGATCAACACATCAATTCCTCCTCTGTTTGAAACATGTATTCTTCTCACTTAGTATTGAGGAATTTGGAAGTTAAAAGGAATAGTTTGATATCAAGAGTTGATGAGAAGATTGTATGAACATATCACTACTAGACTAATACCGATAACAGCAAGAATTTACAGAGCAGAAACTTTCTATATTTAATGTAACTGAGTTTCTAGACTATACTGTATGCAGACGTCCCAAAGCAGAACTCCAACCTAATTGAAGGCTAAACAGCTGAGCCTAAGGACAGCGAATAATTGATCAGTCAGAAAAATCCCCAAATCAAAACCTGTGAGAAATTCAGAGGATTGTTTCATTTCAGATTCATTTCCAGTGTGGACGGGCTCTTTTCTTTCAGTTGGCCGCAGATGCTAGAAATGAGAGTACAGCTGGGGAAATACTTACAGTGACGCCCAGGCCCACTGTTCAGACTCTACCTGTCCCTCCCTCCTCCTCCTCTTCTTCTTCTCTGCGAAGAAGAGATGCAGAAATATTCATTACATGCATGAGGAGTTCTCCAGCTCGTATTGATCCAGCCTCCGTTCCACACACATATTGACTCTTTCACTTCACTGTTTTTAAAGTTCAATGAGGCACACTGGAAGTTGAGTTTCGCCAGACTCAGGTTCATGATGTTAAAGGCTCAATCCAGCCAGATGGAGTTTTCTTCACTTCCTGCTCCGTTTCGTAGATTTGTTTCCTCTCGTCCATCGATGAAGATCGGCGGACAGAGTGTGCTAATTTTAAGACAGTTTCCTTTTGTTTTACGCCCAGGTTGATCTGCCAGGTGTGTACTTTCTGTGAAATATTTTACAAAGTTGTATGAACCACTTTCATGTAACTTTAAAAGAAGCTACACTTAGCATGCTACCAATGTTAGCCAAATATGCCACTATTTTTTGGTACGACATTTGTAGGTGAGAGTATTTTATACTTTCAATACTCCTACTGTTTGTGTTCTGTTTGTGTGTGTCTGATTCTGCTCTGGAGGTTTGCCCTTAAAGGAAGTATGTTTCCTCTCCACCGTCTCCTAGTGCCTGCGGTGGGAACTAAGGTCTCTCTATGAATACCTCTATTTTAAAGAGTATGGTCTAGGATCTGTCGCATATGGCGCGCTCTGAGATGACTTTTTGTTGTGATATGACGCCATATAAATAAAACTGAATTGGAATTGTGTTGCACTGTTTGTGCTGTTCCAAATTGACCGTTTATGAACCAGAGGCTGTGTTGTTGCCTTCAGTGGCTTTAAAACAACGTAACATTTAGTTTTTGTCAACAGTGCTAGTTTAGGCCTCAGTTTCCTCGGATGAGATGAAACATAAATACCTGTGTCTCACACTTAAGAATCAGTGGTGTCTCTGGAGCACAAATACTCCTGGTTTCCACTGGAGAGGACTACCAGAGTCCGATCACTGGAAAAATCACCAAACCCTCACCACCTAGAACAAAAAACAACAGTTATGTACATTTTATCTGGTTCCACTGAAACAACAGACCCAAACATGACGCTAACCTGTGAAATATCTTTATTATAATGATCATTTATAAAACGGCATGCTTCAATTCAACTATGGTATTTAGACATTTTTACAAACTAAAAAGCTACTCGCTCATTTATCGAAACATGCATAAACCTATCCTCTTATAATGCAGGCTTTAATGGACGGACGCATAGTTTTTTGAGACAAGAATCAGAAATTTTCAACCAAGTTTTTTTTTTAACGACAATTAGAATAACAAATATGTGGCTGGTCTCACAATTTCTTTTTGTATTTCTTTTAAAGACTTGTTTACATTTTTATTTTTTTTAGTTTTTTCAGGCTACTATCCTCCCCTGCTTCCTCGCGGGGTCTCGATGTTTTTTTAATTGTGATTCGCTCAGGTTTTGGCGTCATTAGGCTCCGCCCCTGCAGTCTGTAAACATAAAGACACCACAGATGTTGGTTCAGTTCGCTCTCTTCCTTCGATCAGAGCACCTTTGTGTTTCCTGTGTCTGACAGAAATCTCCTCATTACGACGCCCCGTGTTGAAGGCGCCGCTTCTTCACATGGCGTGGTTGGTGAAATATCGGTGGTTTTTGTTGCGGTACTAAGGAGAGAAATGAAATAGCAGGTTGGTAAACTGACGGACTCTCACTCCCCCAGGTTAAAGGATAACTCTGGTATGAGTCTTATTTCTTCAATATAAATGACGCCATTCAGATTTTTCTACATAAAACTTTCCCTTTATATGAGCCTACAACCAGACTATATGTGCTATAAACAAAATATCAAAATGTTTCTGTACTGCTATCAAATTCTAAATAGGGGGAATCATGTGATAACTTTTGAACACGGGCCATTCTATCAGTACCAGACTGCACTGACAAAAACAAGAATTTTAACAAGCAGAACACAAGAGCTGCTGAAATACCACTGCCTCCATCTGTTAGTTTGTATTATTGTGTTATTGAAGTAATCAGATACTTTACTGAAGTAAAAGTACCACACAACACACTAACAGATGGAGGCAGGGGTAATCCAGTTCCACATAATAAAATTCCTGTTTTTGTCAATAGAGTCTGGTAGTGATATATAGTGATGTTTCTGGTGGTGGTGCTAGAGGACACGTCATGGAATCTGGATTTTTCCTCTGAGGTTTCATGACTATTCTCATTAACTGTAAAGGTAATTCATCCAGCAGTTGTTGAGATATCGTGGATCAAATAAACCTCAGAAAACATTTCCACCTCATGTAGTTTCTCATCACTATATCTTTGCGACGTCTTCTCCTCACACCGAACGCTCTGCGAGATGAAAGAGGAAGTTCAGCCTCGTGTAAGGCTGAGAAAGTAAAAGTGATGTGAGAGCTGCTGCTTGTTAGATAAAGCAGATCAGTTCCGCTCAGCACATCTCTGATGAGTAAACAATCCGACGTCTCCCACTTTTCTGCTGACGGAGTGAGAACGAGCTTTGAAGTGTAACTCTGAGCTGTAAACACTTTGGCTTCATCACATCTGGTCTCAGGTGACGCCTGAAAAGCTTCAACTTCCCCAAGTTAAATCCTTGTTACTGAGAAGAGGCTTCATTCACTCTTCACCTGCAGACAGTAGGATATCCACAGACTTTTCCTCTGACTGTGTTCAGACAATAATTATTATATTTATTAAGTCTTTCTGTCTGTTCATCATTACTATAAATTGACTATAGACAGATAGATGATGAAGGAGGTGACACGAGAGAAATGTTCTGGTTTTAGTCGATCTGAGTCAGAGAGAAAGACTTATGGACAGGAAATATGTTGACACCCTTTAGAATTGTTTCATTTGCCTCAGGCACACCTGTATATGACTGTGTTGGTTCTCAGTCATCCATCCATATTCTCTTGGACGTGATCCTGAGAGTCGATGACCCACCCTGATGTCATGTGAGTCGTTAGGATGGCATGACACAACCAGTTTTTGCCTAAGACCCAGCAACACCCTTAGGAAAAAGTTTATTTAACCCTCATTCACACCTCGACCCATGTGATCCTAATGACTCCCATGACAGCAGGGTGGGTCAACGACCTCTAATGTAACAACCCACACCAAAGGTTAAATACCTGGGCCTTCAGCCTTTAGAACTGATGAAGCTTTTCAGACGAAATGTGAAACCTGTTCAAGAAACCTATAAAAAGTCCAGTTGCCTTCAGCTCTAGAACTTAAGACCTGTACATGAGCTTCTGTAACACAAAGCAACGTCTCTTATCGTTGTCCAGCAGTGTGGGCACTTGCATCTTCCTAACTTGGTTTCGTCCATGTTCATAAAACTCACTTACACTTGTCATCTCTGTTTACAGACACGTCTGAACAAACCACAACGCTCTCGCTTCTTGTATCGTTGTGAGCATTCAGCTTATGAGAAAGGCTGTTTGTTAAACGACAGGATGTAATTTTCTTACTCCTAGTAGTCTCTCAATCAAAACAGTAATACGGTGGTGAAGACACCAACCCCATGATCCCAGTTATCATCGGCTGTCTTTAAACTATGTCTTTGTTGCTCGTCAGTTTCCTCCTGGTTAGGATTCTCAGTGTCGCTCAGAGGTCTCCTTCCTCCAAACAGACCAGCTTGATTAAAACCAATAAAACACTGAATAAAACTGTTTCATGTTAGTAAATCATAATGTCAGCTGTCAACCCAACAGACCTGGTTCCACCTAAAGCATCATAATCAACTCCGCCTCCACTCACCGCTGGCTCACGCCCGCACAGCTCTGTCTTCACTCGCCAGCTGCCGTGTACGCCAGCCGCGACAGCTTGCTGGCCGCGGTGGCGGCGGTGACGATGGCCTTGAAGCTGCGCGCTTATGCTGTATCGCTTCTACTTGGGTGGAAGATGATGACAGACCTTCGCATGTAGAGCATGCCCAGAGAGACGGTGGAGGCGCTGGAGGTTGAGGGAGACAGTGGGTGTGGCTTGATGTACATCTGAGGAGGAAACAGAGGGGAGAGCGTTAGAGGGGACGGGTTAGAGAGGACGCCAATGACAGAGGTCGGCGAGATTCGAGAGACAGCAGGGACATCGTCTTTAAAGTTACAAGATTAGCTAGGTTAGCTGATAATAGTACCTACTGGCATCAAACAGTATTGCTGGTCGAGGGTCAGATTAACAAGGGTAAGTGTCTGAACATTATGGATCAGTGTTCAGCTGAAAACACCTAAGAAGTTTGTAGGTTGACGCTGGAGTGAAGATTTTTGCTTACAGAAACCAACATTGTTTAACACAAGTTTACACCCACTCTCCGTCCAAATTCAAATAATAAACTTCATTAAATTGAAGTATTTCTATTTAGACTGAACTGTTCATGGACTGACAACTGTCATAGTTATTTTAAACTATTATATTGAACAGCGAACTGACAGCCGAATCAATGAATTCTCAGCAGGAGATGCAGTTGCCAAGCAGTGGGCTGATCCTACACCCCACCCTCCTGCCATCACTTGCACCTGACAGACTTACAAGTACACATTAATAATTAATGCACAAACAACAAATAAACAAATGAAATACCTGACACTGTTAGGTCCGTATAAATTTTAAAACTTAAAGACTATGTTCTTGCCCATAAAAATATTCATTTTGTTTGTTCATCTCGTCTGTCTCCTGCTACACCTTAAAAACTCTCCACTGTTTTGTTCTGCCTCCAGTATTTTGATGATGAAACCACTTTTCACATCAGCACAAGAAAAACTTGATGATCTGATGGGTCTGAGGACTGAACTACAGTTACATTTCCACTCAGTCTTCTCATTAAATCAGCAGCTGCTCGCCCTGGCCTTTCGCTTCTATTTACTGGAATCAATCTGGTGACTCGTGTTTCAGAAGATACTTTTGTCTGCCCAGCAGATACTTTGGAACATGACCAGCTATCGCCAGAAAGTTTTACCTCCAGCTGATGGACGGAAAACTTAAATTTGTTTCCTTAAAGGTTGGGGATGTCATATATCCTTATCTCCGCCTACAATGACCATATAGTGTGTTATGAACAATTTATTACATGTTTCTGTCTCGTTGAATGCTGCTAAAACAATATGATAACTCCTGTAGTTTATTATTAGACTCCACGATAAAAACTGAATTTTATTTGCAGACTGAATATCGTTCATCTGTCATATGTTTGTGTCACTGTACTTTACTTGTAGAGCATCTGATTACTTTTTCTACCCTAAAACATAATAATACAAACACACTAACAGATGGAGGCAGTGTATTCCAGCAGCTCCGTGTCTCCGCTCAGTAAAATTGCTTTTGTCAATGGAGTCTGCAATGATGTTTCTGGCTAAACAAAAAGGATCTGAGGCTTTGAGAATCATGTCTTAGACTCTGAAGTTATTGAGACAAAATGAAGGAATATTCTTATAAATCAGGAGGATTTAGAAATAAAGACGTCTTTAATAAAAGCCTATTTCAAATAAAGTACTTGTTCTCTTTGCGCCCGAGGAAAATAAAACTATAAGAACATGAATTAGAAATAGTTATGGGACTTTCACCCATTTAAAATTGAGGAAATTGAGAGGGTTGTTGTGAACTAACGTTGGAGCTCCACAAGGGAGTAGCTGGATTTACTCATTACCTCCTGAGCACCCTGTTCCTTAAACACAATCAGCAACAGAGCAGAGAAACACCAGGACTCTCCTTGTCATAGCTTGACAGACGTAATTCCTGAACGTGACTATTAGCCCTCGAAGGCATTTATGAGCTGGTAGGAGACTACTGATCCTGTGTAAGGTTGTTGCCCTGTCTGTGGTGCTCAGAGACCGATCCTACACTTTAGACCTGAATTTGGACCCTCGATCAGGTTTTCCAGTCCATGTTAGCAACTTGATTTAGAACGTGCAGATCCGAAATCAAGCTAACTTTTCAGCTTAAGCTGTGTTGAAATAACGGCTGGACAGAGCTCCAAGATTGATGGTGTCTAAAATCAAAATGTCAAACACTCAGGGGAAATAACAGTCAAGTTTTCTCATCCATCTATTTTTGTAGTCTAACCCTCAGTTAGTAGATGGTTTCATATCCTCCCAGACAACTCTGTAGTCTCATTTAGACACCTGTTAGCAACCGCTTTTTAAGATATGTAAAAGCTTCAAACATCAGAGTGGGGGATTACTGACCTATGCTCTGGAGAATAAACCTGAAAATGTCTTGTGAGTCAGTTAAACCACAGACCTTATTTCAGACATTTAACCAGAAACATACCTGACTCTGGACGAGGGAACAGGAAGTGTTAACATGCCACATGCTAACCTACTGAGGTGTCAATAAACCTAAACCATCATCAAATGTTGCTTACGCTTGTTGTCATTGGAGCTGGTATGTAAGCTGGTATTACAGCAAAAACGCTAGCACCAACAGCTCGTTTACTTCCATCAACTGTTAATAAGCATACAAGACACGAGGTTAGAATATGCCGTCTGAGCAGCGCTACATCTTCATCCTCTCATTTCAGACTGAGGAAGACTGAGAAAGACTCGACGCTATCGTACAGTAGTAAAGATGGGACAGGCCGGGGATAGCTGGTTAGCATGCTAACTTGAATAGAAGAAAAGAGGTGATAGAAATAGAAGCAAAACAAGAGTTAACATTGGTGTTTCTTTCCACCACCTCCAACTTTTAATTCTGTGTGTTTACAAATAGAAACACCTTTAACTGGCTTTAATGAGCCATCTCTATTTTGTATCTGTATTTTCTCAATAGTGACGATTAGCAAAAGGAAAACTGCAGCATTCCTTCTGTCACTTCAGAGGAGAAGTGACGGAAACAAGAAGCAGTACTACCTTTTATATGTATATTATATTCATGGGTGGATTTGGTGGGCCCAGAGATAACATAGACTCAGAGGAAGATGGTAACATGAGCACACCAGCTGGAAGCAGGATCATCTCCAACAGGCTGCCGACAGTCGAACCCAGAGTCCAGTGGACGCTGTGGGTAAAAGTCAGAGAGCGATGAGCGCCACGGTGATACAGGAGGCACAGCGTCACTTGTATCCTCTCTCCTCCTCCTCCTCCCTCCTCCCTCCTCGCCCTGTTGCTGTTGATGCTGATAAAACTCGCTTTGGGGTGAAAACCAGCCTAGAGGAAGACCAGACATGCAGAGCTCAACCAGGCAGCACAAACCTCTGCTCTCCCCCACCGCCGCCCTGAAGCATCTGTCATAACACACCTGTGCACACGCCTCCCCAACACACATACTACACCATGAGTTCAGAGACCACCCATCGCCATGGCAACTGCATCACATAAAGTCGGTGGCCCAGTTACTCAGCCCCGCCCATGTGTCAAAACCCACAGCGGGAATCCTCTGCAGGCCCTGCTGCCAACCGAGAGGAAGGGAAGTAAATGTGGTGACAGATGGCGGCCCCCGGCCCCTAAGAGCCCAAAACAACAACGGTGGTGATTCCAGAAGATGATCAAGGAATCATTATGACAATGTATGGCAGATAATGGTATGCAGTCATTTGTGGGCCTGAGAGAAAACAAGCTCTGAAGTGATTTATGTGGGCGCCTCCGACAAGCTGTCAAGCACAGAGTCCAGCTACACTTAGGGAGAGCGAAGGCCGAGGAGACGGCACGAGGAGAGGATTTGAGGTCAACCTACATGGACAAATACCAAAGGTTCAAAGTCCTGACTCTCAAGGACCCATAGTTCTGGGATTGGTTGTGTTTAGAACCTCATTTGCATACTGTGCTTCCACAGATCGTTGTTTTCTGACGGTTTTTAATGTTGGTAATCCACTTACACCCCTGATGTCACTCACTGATGAAAATACTGTTTCCTGAATTCAACTTTTGAGCCTGAAACAATTCAGTATCATTCTACCGCCTTTCCTTGTGATGAGAAAGAAAAGCGTCATGGTCACAGCTGATAAGTTTAACCAATTCAGCTGATAAGAAAACTGAGTTTGGGACACCAGCAGGTGTGCCACGCAGCTAGGTTAGCTATTGACGCCAGCGCACCCGCTGGTAAAAGCAGGCACCCTGATATAAGCCATGGGTTTTCAGGGTGTCTCTTTGATATGAGCTCACATTCAGTGTTGCTGTAGTCTGTCCTTTTATCAGGGCTACCTGCTTTTACTTTTAACATCAGCAAGGTTAACTGGCTAACGTCAAACGTTACATTTGAACAACATTTGAAAATTGTAATTTATCAACTGCAGCCATTTTCTCTTCTTTTCTCGTTAAAGGAAAGTGGTAGAATGACACTGAACAGTTATTAAAGGATAGTTTGATGCCAGTGGGTGCTAATATTAGCTAGCTAACCTACTTAACGTTAGTGCCTTCTTACGATGAGCCCACATCTTCCTGTTTCCTGTATTGCCCAGTTAAAGCGAATAAAGCTGGTTTTGGCCAGCTATCTTCACCCAGCTAAAGTGAAAATACTCATATTTAGCTATTTTTGTGCAGCACAAAAAAGGACTGACAACTGAAACACGAAGACGTGCACTCACAGCAATAAGGTGCTAACATTAAGTTGGTTAGCTGGCTAACGTTAGCACCCACGGGCGTCAAACTAATTTTCTTTAATTCATTTAAAAATTGTGACTTATCAGGTGCCGTTTGTCTTCTTTTCGTCCTGGTAATGTGGGAAGTGTAGGTAGTTAGGAATCCAGATCACGATGATCAGCTCATCCTCCATTTTGTTTAAAGTTCCCGGCTGGTGGATCGGATTGGCTCTCAGCTGGCTGTCACTGCTACAAGCAGAGGATATTTCCATGAAGTTAAGCCTTTCAAAACTTTCCCCTTTAAATGCGTCTGGTCACTTTTTGATTCTGTCAGGCTCAAAGGACAGAGACCAGGTACTCACAGTGAATATCAGCCATCAGTGACCCAGCTCTTTGAATCTTTTGATACCAGGTATCTTCCTCAGCATAATAACACAGCAGAGTGTGAACCTGCACTGCAGTGATCCTGACTTTTCTTCTTGCACCACCATGACGTTCACATTTGAGGTTTTGGGTGAAAAAGGATCAGAAGGATTGTCATGAAATTTGGCTCAAACATCCCTGTTCCCTTTAGGTTAAAGGATCACTCTGGTATTTCCGGACATTTTAATGTGTTTTTGGATGTAAATGATTTATAGGGACAAAAATCTTTAGAACCAGAAACGTCACATCACTACCAGACTCCATTGACAAAAACAGGAATTTTACTGAGCGCAGAATATACATCACCTCCAGTTGGGGCAAAGTCTGTGTTACTGTGTGATTTTCTGTGGTGGGAAGAAGCAAAAGGGCCACACAGTAACACAGACACACTAACAGATGGAGGCAGTGGTATTCCTGCAGCTCCTGTGTTCTGCTCAGTAAAATTCCTGTTTTTGTCAGTGGAGTCTGGTAGTGATCTATAGTGATGTTTCTGGGTAAACTAAAAGGATCTCAGGTCACGTGGACGACAGAGAGGTGGATTGTGGGTTACTTTTTGCAGTTTCATGCAGCGTAAGAATCATCCAACTTTAAATCTCCTTAACAGGGAAGTTTGAGGTGGACATGGAGGTTCAGGAGGTTAATGGAGGCTGAATCCTGTGACTGTTCAGCTCTGTCTCTGTGACCCGGACGCCTCCTCCCTGTCTGATCAAAGCAGAACCGGTTTAAAGCTCTGGACTGTGAGAGTCTGATCTGAGAGCAGCTGAGGCCCGAGTGAAACTGGAGCAGCAAATGTTTCATGTGAATATCAGCAGCAGGAGAGAGAGCAGGTGGGAGAAGCAGATAGGATCATAAAACACAGGAATATTCAGTATAACGAGCTCATTCTCATCCATTTAGAAGTTATTAATCTGCTGATTTAAACTGATTATGGTTCTGATGTTTGTGGAGATTCACAAATGTTTGGTGCTGTAGCCCACAGGTTCTCCATCTGCCGAACTCGTCTGCAGCTGCAATCGAGTTTCACATCTTCACTTTACCTCCAGCAGAAATAACTTTCATGGTTTTTTTAAATATATTTTTTGCATCGGCACAAACTGTGCTGCAGTGAAACCTCCGGTACAGACAGATCCAATTATAAGGCAAAGAATCTGGATGTTCCTGCAGTTTTAATGTCACTCGTCTCTTATTTGTTAGAGTGAAGTTAAAGTGAGTTCTTCAAGTTCTTAGAAAGAAACGATAGCTGCTGAACAATCTGAGCACCGTATCCACCATTTAGTTATTTTTATCAAAGAATAAGATCCTTATTGAACCAGAACATTTCTATTTATCATCACCATCTATTGATAAAACAGGGATTTTACTGAGTAGTGATTATCGTTCTCATCTGTTGGCGTGTCTGCGTTACTGTGCGGTACTTTTACTCAGTAAAGCATCTGATTACTTCTTCCACTAAAAGACACACAGTAACACAAACACTAACAGATGGAGGCAGTGGTATTCCAGCAGCTCCTGTGTTCTGCCCAGTAAAACTTGCTTTTAATGATGGAGTCTGCATTGATATATAGTGATGTTTCTGATGTGCTGATTCAAAAATACCCGAGTTAACTGCACGCACTGATCTTTAACAGAACGGGCAGTGTGCTCTTTTGAGCATTAGGATTCATCCTATCCTGCCTGCCTCTGTATGTCTCACAAACCTGTAATATGTTCTCTGTCATTCTGAGGTGACCTTTCCTCACATTCAACAAAAATCGCTGCTTAAACGACAGCTATGGATGGCGGGCAATAACACTGCGGTCAGTATCGACTTTCTCTCCACAGAAGATAAGCAGCCGAGCAAAGCTGATCACTGCTCACACACACACACACACACACACACACACACACCACACACACACACACACACACACACAGGTTTCTCTTTATTAATAGAAGCAGAATAAATTGGAGGCAGTGAAAAAGCATCAGTAGTAGGTTTTTATTTTGTTCATCAACTGAATAAACAACAACATCTCAGTGAGCTCCAGCCCTGTAGCCTAGCTTAGCACAAACACTGGGAGCAGGGGGAAACTGTTAGCCTGCAGCTGCTGTTTGATTAACGTGTAAAATCAGTGTTTACTGCTCTTTCTGTGTAGGAGTTTCCTCCCTGATAAATCCTGCCAGAGTCTGGACGCTGATAATAACACTAATAATATCACCGTTAATATGATAAAGTAGCTCGTCGGCTGAGGTCAGATGGATTCCCGGGAGGAGCTGCTGTGGGTGGAGGCTGCATGTTAATCTTCTCCGGGATCCTTCGGCTGAATATCAAAGCCTGGTTCATTATGTATGGAGGCAGCGCACTTCCCATGGCCCCCGACTGGACGTCACCTGCCCCTGAATGTGAACGCCTCGGCAGCCGCGCCATGCGCTCAGGGCCCAGCCTCTGATGTGCTTACGTTCATCTCTTGGCTTCCTCTCTCTCACCCCAGCTGTAAGCGCACACAGCCGGCTGCTACTGTAAATGTCAGGAGAGCCAGAGTCCTGCTCCCAGATTCACAGCCTGACCTAAAAAGATCAGCTATTAGTTCAGTCCATAGATTCTGGATCCAGTCCTAATTTATCCCTGGGTCCTTTTCATCAGGTTTCTTCATTAATTAATGCAGGTTTTTCTCTGTTTGTGTCTGGTCTGTTTGTGGTCTGACGGTGTCCTCAAAGTTTGTTCATTCGACTTTTGAAAACTGACATTTCCTGCTTTTTCATATATTTCAGTTGGAATATTTCCAAAATTCTGGCATAACCTCTCCGCCTTTGCAACTCCAACGACGGCTGATTTGACTGCAGCAGAGGTAAATTTTGACCAATATTCCTCAAAAAAATGTATTAGTTTGTTAAATAGAAGACTCTGACAGACGAAAGTGCATGTCGAGTGAATTATAGCGAACAGGATGTGACAGAAACACTCTGCCTTCATCGACATCTTCATCAACTGCAGCCTCCTGAAAAGCTCAGGTACAGATGAAGACGTGCAGAGATCGATACCTGCTCAGTTTAACAAGGCGAATGTGGACCCCTTCAGTCAGCTCGTCCATTAGTATGTGACAGCTGCTCATATATTACTGCCTCCTCCCCTGTTAGAGGACGGGTGGAGCGCACAGTTAGAGGAGGTAGGTAAAAACCTGTGGGCTCCATCTGTCAGAGAGGAGCTCCACCCTCACTGATGTATATGGGGTGGACAAAATAATAGAAACACCACAGACTACAGCCTCCAAGACGACCACAAAATACCACTGTAAGCTCTACACATTATAACCTACATGAAGGGAGGGGTCACTGCAGGGTGTACCTAATAAACTGACTGTATTACAACCTCTCTTTAAAATTTGCCAATGATGCTTAATCTAATTCAAAATGTGCCAGAGGAGAAATCTGAACAATGGATGAAACCAGTTGTTGAGATGTTAGAGCCAAAATGTTTTTTTTCCAGGAGTAAAGTTTTGATCATTTCTTTTATTACTGCACAAAACATTGTCAATAGCCATAAATAATTTTCACCATCTTTTGCAGTGATAAAATGTTCTATAAACAAGGCCAGAATGATATGAACAAACCCTCCGTGACAAAACCTAAGAATATCAACAAGAAGTCGGTGAATGTACGAGCTGCTGAAGATTTGACTCAGTTTATGAGCAAAACTCATTTTGAGAAAACATCCTTTAAAGATCTGAACTGTAACTGAAATCAACAGAGGTTTAATAAAATAAACGACTGAATGTGTATTTCAGATGTTTTCTCTCCACTAGTCTGAAAGCACATGAAAAAAACCAGGAGTCTGAAGCGTTGAACTCTCTCATATCGCCCCGTCTCGTCTCTCCAATTTCTGAACCCATCACTACTAATTGATTGACAAACAGAGGACAAACTAAAGTCAATGATTGAGTCCATATCAATCAATAATCTCTTTAATACCAATAACAATCCCAACCAGTGAAAGGGTGAGATGGGTTTTCTTTCTTTCTTCTTTAGCTTGATGTGACCAGTCTCTACACCTCCCAATCACATTTAATTCATTGAGTTTTATTCCCCACTGACGCTTTCTCCTCTCGTCAGAGTCAGAGTTAGAAGAGGAACCTGAGTCTGTGTTGACAAAATGATACCGTCTTTATTTCCACCTCCACCTGCAGCGAGTCAGAGAAACGCTGATGATGAAACTCTGGGAAATTATTTCCCTCCAAAGTGGATATACAGCATTATGGAGTTAAACTTTTCTGTTGATAG
Source organism: Lates japonicus (assembly GCA_033238685.1). Lineage (NCBI taxonomy): Eukaryota > Metazoa > Chordata > Actinopteri > Centropomidae > Lates > Lates japonicus. The sequence goes on from BRZM01000047.1 coordinate 4,362,715, forward strand.
ATGAAAAAAAGTCCCATAAATCTGTGGAAGTCTGCAGAGAGACGAGTTCTGGATGCTGAGAGGAAAGTAAAATGATTCTGAACAACCAACACAGACTCTAAAAAGTCGGAGGTAGTTTGCATGGAGTTTCTCCTGGAGCTGAGTGTTACAGACTCAGCACCTCGCAGTGTGACAAAATAACAGAAACACCTTTGGAGGAGAACTGAGAGCCCGACTTCCTGGGTATTAATATGTGATGTGTGTGTTCGGATGAAGAAAAACACGCATAATAAATAAATAACCGATAGCTTCTGCTTTCTCTGTTTGACTATTTCTCTTCTCATTCCTGCTTTGTTCTGGCTCCAGATTTTATTTGTAGACGCTCGACTGAACAAACCTGGCTGTGACGCCCTTAAGAGTGGAGTTAGACTGAAAAGGGCTCATCAACAGAATTGATCCTCACTAAATGAGCAGGCTGACTCTCTGACCTGCTGCGATTTACTGCTGCCCTTAACACTGCTTCCACTTCCTGACTGTTGATATTTAGCTTTTAAGAACATCTCCACTGAGACTTCAGTCTTTTCCTTATCTCTGATTTCTTGTAAACAAATGAGTCAGAGCCCCTTTCTTTCTTCTTCTGTAACATCCATGGACGCCTGCTCAGCATCGTTGTACATCATGCTGCTTTTACACCCGCCTTGTTTTGGTCCAAACCAAAATATCAGGTCTCAAAAATGTACCTCAGACCAAGGCCTGTGACCAAAGGACCAAAGAGGTGGTTTCTGTCTGATGAAACAGCATGGCTCTGTTCACTAGAAAACACTTTTTGACGGTTCAGACTTTCTGACCAATTACAGGAAGCTGAAGTTTGTTGGAATATTAAACAATAGGAGGAGACAACATTTAACTGTAATTGGTCCAACAATGAAATCAAAAGTCACCGTGAAAACAAACACATAAAAATGTTGAAGAACTGACAACATGCCAACGTCAGACACAGGTAAGTGATGACGACAGGATTTATTTCAGGTGTCAGGTAAAGCTCAGGCAAAAGTACAAATATGAAACCAAAACTCAACTAGATCAAATGAACAGGAAACATGAAGCTTGGTTCAGACTTCCTGTGAAACAGCCAGAACGAAATTTCATCATTTCAGCTGTCTTTAACCTACTCTTTAATCTTTCTGACACTGCCTTCAGCCTTCAGGTAAAAACTCATCTCCTTTTATTGACATGTAAAGAGATTTTAAAATCTACAAACTCAGACAGACCTTTATTTCAATAAGGTTTATAACGCTACCTCCCAAGGTCTCTGAACTTTACCAATATTTAAACTCAAGCTTTCTATTAATTCTGTTTCACTGACAGTTTAACTCCTCTCAGGTCTGACTGATTTTGAGTCACCTGGTCTGATTTCACATGCCACTATTTTGCATCTTCAATATCAACCAGGAACGAAGATACAATGCCTTGTGAGTAATTTCAATGAGGCCTAGGTGTTTGTTGTGTTGCTCATTACAGTTGTGGATGGGATGCCCTGAGGCTTTAAAACCAACAGCTTGTTTTTCTTGTATAATGAACTGGGGAAATATTCTCTCAGTAAAATGTTTCGTTTCTTTTGGCTGCAGTTTCAGGAAAACCTGAGATTTGTTGCAGAATAAGCTGCTGGCTGCTCTGATGTGACACCTGGCCTGCTCTGGAGGACGGATCTAATCTCCATCTGAGTGTGTCTGAAACGTCACTTTAGTCCGTTAGCCGCAATATTTCTCTGCTAAAATAACCTGAGGTAAAACTGAACCATTGCCGCCATTTTCGTCCTATTAGATCAGAGGATCCAAAGAACCAGAACATTTTAGCTTCTCAGCTGTTCTTAACTCTAAACTCAAAGGTTCACTTACGAGCTTATATAGAACTTTATAGACATTGATTTGGTTCAAGTGAAAAGTAAATAGCTTGTTTAAAGAAGGGGGTCACAGCAAAGAGAGTGGGGAAGCTACTTCCTGTTCCCTTGTTCCAAAGACAGTGTGTTTCTTGGTTAAATGTCTGAAATAGGTCTGTGGTTTTAACACAAGCTCAAGACATTTTCAGGTTTTATTCTCCAACATAAAATGGGTCAGTAACCTACTCCTGATGTTTGAAGTTTTTTACGTATCTTAAAAAAAGGCGGTTGGTAACGAGGTCTAAAATGAGACTACAGAGGTTGTCGGGGATCGTTAACATGAAAACCCATCTACTCACCAGTCCACCTTTACAGCCTTGCTGTGTTTCTACCACGCCTTTCAAACTATCACTAACTTTCTAAAGAAGAAAGGCTTTTGGTAGAAGAGCTCAGAGCTGTCGAAATGACCAGTTGGTGTTTAGTGGTGGAGACGTTGATCATGTGACTGTGGTGTAGTTGGTTTATAGCCCAACATTAGCTTTTACTTGTGGAGATTGGATTTAGGGTCAAAACATCAGAACAGTGGTGTACCATCTGTGAAGATTATCTGATCAACTAAACCTGGAAGGATCAGAAACTTTTAGTTGGTCACAGTTTATTTTCTGGAATAATCCAAAACACTATGAAAAATCCCATTGGCTTTTTGTGGAGGAACTTGTACGATACTGACTTCAGGTTGACTACAGAATACATCAATACTGCAGGACTCTATACTGATTTAATTTGATTTCTTTGCTGAACTTTGGATGAAGTGAACAGATAAACACTTTTCACGGGCCCTCACTTTTGAAAACATCCTCGCTTTTACTTTTTAGTGCCTAAACCCTTTGCACAGGACTGTAGACTTATACACTGACAGTCTGGCATGAATGGTCCAATGATCCAACCTGCACCAAAGTTTGCTTCTGCCTTTGTACAAACACACCAACACAGTCTTCATCAGCACATCAAGTTTAACACCAGTGGGACTCAGTAATGAATTGAGACTGTTTTGTCAAAGGATGTTTAGGTCAAGAATAAATTGTCAACACAACTTGAAAGACTGTATGAACAAGAAATTTGAAGTTTGAATATCGACAATTCATGGCAATCCTTCTTATAGTTCTTGAGATATTTCACTAAAAGCAAAAATATTTCAGCAAAGTAAGCAGACTTCATCCTCTGGGCTATGAATGTCTGTCCATCCAGTAGTTGTTGAGATATTTCAGACTGGATCAAAGCGTGACTGATCACCAAAGACGACTGACAATCACTTTACAAGGCAATCTTGAAAATCAGATGTCATGTCCAAAGCAGGGTTACCATTGGCCATGTACAGTGCTCTCATTTAATCTGTCTCATCAAAGAAACACAACCTGATATACATCTTTGTATCTGAAATAGCAGCAGAAAGAGACTGATAAACTATATTTGAATAGTCTCAATGAATCGCCCACCTGTCCTCCCAGATCTCCCCACAGACATGATAATGAGCAAAATCCTCCATCTGGCAGCTCGCTAACAGCAAACTCAACCCAAAATCATGTCTGAATGTGCTAAATTTAATTCAGCCTCTAATTGTTTTTGGTGTCGAGAGGCTGCAGCACAGGCTGGGCTGAGCCTGTGGTGGATCTGTGAACCAATCAGTCATCAATTAGTCAGTCAGAACAGAGTGTTTCTTGTTAACTTGTTAAGACAGTCTCTGCATCTGAAATGAACAATCTTTAACATCAGTCTTCAGCATAAATAGAGACAGAAAATCAGATTACGTTTAAAACTTTACATGTTAATTCAGCCTTTCCAGTTTGGAGACATTATGATTCATTAGTGGCTGTTTAACTGTTACTCCAGCAGGACCTAGCGCCCCATCATCATTTGGGTCCTTAGATATCAACTATTTACTAGAGATGTTCGGTATCCAAAGAGTTTGATGGTTGTGTAAATTTTATTGCATTTCTAAGACAATATCACAAATAACAAAAAATTAAGGAAAGCGAAACAGTGTCTGCTCTAAAGGCTGTTATTAGTAAGCTAACTAAGTGTAAGTTAACTGTACCAGAGAAGTTAAACATACTATTTGAAATTATGAATAATAAATGATAAATCTGTGCTAGTATGTTTTTCCGTGGTTAGCATCAAATTGTTTTTATATTTTTGCACCATCTCTGTAGGGCTGCCATCCCGGAGCCAATTATTTCACCCTGCTTAATTGTCAACTGTAGATGCAAGATCTCTTTTAGCCTGAACCTGTTAGCTTGTTCAGACCCCATTTAACAGGATTCTCATTTAATTTTCAATCAACTGAGCTTAATGTTAACAGCTAGCTAAAAAACTGATATCTGCTAGCAACAGCTGTCAGTTTAGCTAACTAATTCCGTCTAAAAGTCATGATCAATAGTTTGCAAATAACCATGAATTCTTGTGGTAAAGTTTCCAATCGGTTATCATTGAAACAATCAAAGTGCCTCCTTGAAATAAACATGATCAGCTGATACTGGCCACCACCAAACCCACAAACTGCGTAACAAGTCCAGCTCACAAAATGAGTAATTGACTGTTACTGATTAGTAATCGTAATCCCTCCATCAGGATAATTACAGTAAATATCAGGAAAAAATAGATGCAGTTTTCACAAGCATACCACCCATAGAAAAGGAAGAATAAAAAGAGAAATAAACGAGATTCTCTCAGAACCAGAAGCTCATTATCACAAATCAGATTTAACACGGAGTCATCAAAGGTACAGAAACATACAACAGACCTGGCGTGTGAGTAAATGTATGCTGCTGACTGCGTGTTTCCATTATAAACTCTGCTGAGGCTTCAATACATTACAAAACACATGGATATATATTTATTTTTATCACTTACTCACCCGCCACCGAGTCGTGCCAAAGAAGATGGGGATGAAGGCGAGCCAGATGATGCAGGTCGCATAGTAAATCCAATGGGTTTGGCCTCATTGAAGGTCTCCCACGCCACGCGTCTTGATGGCGTAAACAGTATGACCATTATGATGCTGTATCCCAGCGAGCAGATGAGCGACAGTCGAGATGCTCTGCACTTCAGCACGCCACGTGCGTTCTCGGGATCCTGTGTGCGCTGCTCTCCGTAATCCATTTAAAGGTGTGTGGTGGTCAAGGCGAACCACACCAGGACACCCAGTGCTGGACCTGAGATGAGCGAGAAGGTGAGGCCAGCTGAGGCAGGTAGATGTGAAGGTATGTCACACGCCTTCTTTGCCCCTGCTCGAAGATGCGTGGATGCGGCTGGTCTTGGTGAGCAGCGCGGCGTAGCTGAAGCATGCCGAGGCCCAGGAAGATGCTGGTGAAGGAGCAGACGATGACGTCGTGGGCGCAGCGGAGATCATGGGAAGGTGATGAGGAGCACAGGAAGAGGTCACCTGTCAGGAGCACGGCTCATCTCCTGGCCCAGAGGCCCGCACGATGGGGGTGTCGCTAGAAGGACGAAGGTGATGATGACGCATGTGGTGATGATGCCCAGGACGGAGATGAAGAGGCACTGTGTGCCCAGGGGCGAGGCCACTCCAGCTTGATGATAGGGATGGCTGGCAGCCGGTGCGGTTCCGGCCTGGTCTCTTCCTCGAGGGGCAGAGGTCGGTGTCCTGCTGGCTCAAGTGGTACCCTCGCAGCGCTCATGTGCGCCAGTAGCGCACGGACGCCTCACTCACCTTCTTCCTCCTCGCCGGTCCGCAGGGCAGGCTGCAGACCGAGGTCAGCAGGGACGAAAGCCAGTCCACTGCGGCGCCCCATCTGAGGGGTTAATGAACGAACGTTAATTTTCAAACCAAACCCATAGCCCAGCAACATCCTGATGATCATATCTAGATCTCAGGTCACCATAGCAACAGTACCGATGCTTCAGGCTCTGTTAATCACAGAAACTAACCTGCCTAAGGATTGACTACAAACTCCATAAAACAGTGGAGAGGCCAGTTTTTGCCTGCTTCATTAGACAGGTTGAATTTAGGTGTCCGAGGAGACAAAATTCCCACTCAGAAACAAATAGAAACTTTTTCCACTTCTCTAAGTCTTTGAGAAAAGCAACAGTAGAATCACATATTGAATGAATTGCACTGTGGCTCTGTCCTTCCACCAGTTTAAAAATATCTGCTAAATATCATTTATTTCCTTACCCTGCTTTTCAAGAGCGTGAGAAAATTTTGGTTTATTATGATAAAAAAAAAATGTAAATGATTTCGTTGGTGTGTTTCTGTTTGGTGCAGAGTAAATCACTGCTGCAGAGCTTCAGATATAACTACACATGAAGAAATTACTTTATTCTTGTGACATTATTCAGTCAGGAGGCACTGGATACCTTTTTTCCCAAACTTCTGAAAAGGTGAGTTGAAATTGTTTTGTCTAACTTGTTGTTTCTAAGCTCTAGAATGAGAATGAGAAGTCCTGAGAGAACCTAGAAACATGGAAGTCCATGGTCTTAGAGACCATGTAAGACCCTGATCAGATGGCTTTTTCCAGTTGTATTCTATAGACAGTGAAGCTTTCAGCACATTTCTAATGCAACCTTGTCAGGATACGTAAAAGCTTCAAACATCAGGAGTGGGGGATTTACTGACCCATTTTTATGTCGAGAATAAAACTGAAAATGTCTTGAGCTTGTGTTAAAACCACAGACCTTATTTTGACATTTAACCATTAAACACACTGACTTTGGGACAGGAACAGGAAGTGTTAGAGCGGTACCTGAAACATCAGGTACGCTTGTTTTATTAATCGAACTGCTAATATTTAACTGGTAGCATAAAACAGTTAATGCTTACACGTTTATGCGGTTAATGTTAGCCCATGTTAGTCTATTTCCTCATGATTTCCTCCTTCACACCAGTGTGGAGTGCACCCGTCTGATCAGAGCCGAATGTTGATGAAAATGTCCACAATGTGTTTAGCAATGGACCTTTGTCAAAGCACTGTGTTAAGTTTTATAACCTGCTCCTTTAGGTTTATTAAGTCAATGAATTATCTTTTGAATCATTGAGTTACGCCTCACGCTTAGATGCAGCTGATTTGTCCAGTGTCCGGCGACCTTGTACCTGCTGTCGACCTGTTGTTGATCTGATATCAAAGAGATGTCGTAGCCCAGGAGCTGCCGCTGCTCGCTTGAAGATGACCGGAGTCCCTGCACTTCCTGTAAAACAGAGCAAAGAGAATACTGAGTTCAGAGAGGGAACCTGGATGTAGAGAGTCGGTCAGACTGGACAGAATTCAGTCCTGACTTTTCAGAGGAGAAAGTCCAGTGGTGGTTATTCATCTCACTTGATGGGAAGTTAATTATTCACATTTTTCCTCTAATGTTTGCAAACAAGCAGCCTCCAGGACCTTCACCTGCTGCACTCAGTCTGTCTGTTATTTATTTAAAAGCAGGATCTTGCCATTTCTGTTTCTCTGTGGTTTCTAAGGACGTGATGGCAGGTTTTTCCTCAGTCTGACTCATGTTATCGCAGCTTCCCACCGTTGTTGACTAAACTTTCTCCCGCCGAGTTAAAATCTACACGTCTGTCTGACACCGATCGGCCTAAAAAACATCTTTTAAAGCATCAAAACTATCAGCATAAATCAAAATGTCCAGTTTCTCCTGAGCAATGAGACCAGAAGCCGCCACAAACACTGAGCAAATGGTCATATTTACAGGTTTAATAACTTAATAATCTGCTTCCTCATTCCGACCAGGAAAAGAAAGCTGAACACCTGAGGCTCGTGGGTTAATCTCAAACTTGATGTTTGCTCGCACGGTTTGCATTCAGCTGTATTGTGCATGATCGTGACAGTGAGCCGTGTTCTCGCCACAGGCACCGAACATCGGGACGGCAGTCTGAACTTTCGAAGGATTAGTTCAGAGCTGATGCCGAGAGGAAGAGTGATTGGCGCTAAAGAACAGAACAACAAATACAGAAAATGAAAAACAGATGTATAATGAAGTGAGTGGGCGCCGGTTTGATTCTGTCCTGCCCTTTACTTCCTTCTTCAACATGAATAAAAGCATCACAAATCACATCAGCATGGAGATGAACACTGCAGTTCACCTCTGGATGCCTCTATCACTACCCGTCATCTCCATCCCCCACTTCACTTCACTTCACTTGAGAGAATCTGTGTTGACACAGAATTAATGTCTCTTTGTTCCACATTATTTCTCAAAACATGGTAATCATGACGATTCTGTGGCGACACACGCTGCTGCTTTGTCATTAAACACAATCAGACGACCCACAAACAATCTGTCAGATGTTACAGTAGAATCAAGTCTCTGACCACACCGCTGTTTCACACGGTTCAGATCGTTTAGATTTACACAGTTTATGTGAATAAAATGAATGCAGTTCCTAAGAGACATGGATGCATACAAACTTTATTTAAACCAACCTGTGCTGTGTGAGTCACATTTGATCCTTGAACTAATGTAAATATTTGCAGCAGAGACCTTAAACACTGAAATGTACAAGTTGAAAAAACTTAGATTATAGGTACAAAACTGTAAAAATGTTATGATATTCTGTAATCTAGAGAGTTTTGGGACACAGGCTTTTCCCTAAGCGCCAGACATTAAAACTTTTTCAGCCAACTACTTTCTCTGTCTTTCAAGCAACCATTGCTTTTTCTGTTGTTCCAACTCTGACCTTAAACCAGACGAAGGATTTTAGTCCTCAGACGTCTGGATCTTCAGGAATCAGAGAAACAAGCTGAACAAACAGCTGCTCTCCACCTCATTTCACACACAGAGAAACATCAGTTTTTAACCTGAAACCGTTTCATTTAGTGTTGTAACTGGTTTGAATCAGCTGCTCTGTTTGTTTGGAGACGAGGAGACCTCTGAGGAGGATCCAGCTCCTGAAACATCGACACTGAAGGAATCTGAACATACAGATGAAATGCATTGAGTTGTATGAGGTGTTTAACAATGCAAAAAATCCCATAAATTCACGATGTATTCAATAACACACTGCTGGGGTTTGAATGAACGACAGAGACAGAGATAGGATGCTCAGACGCGACAAAACAGAGCAAAACATTTATTTAAACAGAAACGGTGGTGGTTGAAAATCCTGTTTTAAAACAGTCACTGCTGTTTGGCCCTGATCCTGAGAATCTGGGCAGGTGGACCCAAAGTGTTTGAGAATCCTGATTCAAGCTGTTGAAAAGTTTCTGGTGGCGTAGAGGTTGTGGCGTCGACCTCTGATCCATATCCCCAAAGTGTTGGACTGCTCCTTTAACAGCAGCTCAGCTCTCTCTGGTTGTTTCTATAAAGCTGCATATTTGAAGTGAAGCCACAGTGGGAGATGAGCTTTTCACATATTCATCACTTCACTCACCTACAGTATCTCCCCCCTCCTCCCCCTCCTCCTCCTCCACCACTGATCTGACTGTAAAGGGTTTCTCCTCCTGCAGCTCCACAGGGTCAGCTGGGCTGCATCTCCCTCCAAAATGACAACAAGCTTTTATCGCCTCTTAGTAAGCATCTGCTGTCCAAATGAATCAGGAGGGAACCTCGCTGATGTCCTGCCCCCTTCTCCTCCCTCTCCTCCCTCCCTCCCCTCGCTCTGCTGATCGTGTTCAAACAGGACGTTACTGGAAAGGCCTCACGCAGATGGCTTTAGCACAGCGAGCGCTAACATTAGCACAAGCGTCTCGATTAGCCTCCCGACTCTCCTCTAAAAATAAGCACACGAGCAGAGGAGCACACGGCTGAGTTGGCGATTAGCCCCCTGGCCGCCGCCACGGAGAGAGGGCCGCTTCCTCCTGGATTCACCGCATTTCATACATGGAATTATGGGTAACCCCACTGCCCCACGCTCAGAGAAGTGAAGCATGAAATACAGGGAAGCAGCTCAAGTTTGATTTATGTCAACGTTTGATGTATGTGAAGGTTCAACTGAGCATGCTGTTCACAGATTCACACAGGAAAGCCCCAAACACACTGTGTGTGTTTCTGCCTTAAAATGCTAAATCAGGCACACATCACACATGAGCCACATGCTGCTGAGCCAGGACTCATCGCTGATGCTCGTGGATCTTCTCTGAGGAGATGTTCTCTGAGGCTGAAGATCAGCTCATTAAAATCACATTCAGATCAGCTCCGAGTCGGAGAGACGTCAAAATAAAACCAGATGTTGTTCAGTTCTCTGGGGAGGAACCGGGGAACTGATAAATTATGGAACTGATAATGGACAACCTGCGTTTCACAGTGGTGAAAAGTAACTGTATACAAAGTACTGAAGTACAAATTTGAAGTATTTGACTCTCAGTATACTGAAATTTTTTAATCTGAAGCAGGAAAAGTTTCTCTAGATAAAAAAACGTGTTGTTCAGAGGAAGAATCATCATCTAAAACCGAAAGGAATCAGCGGCGGGTGCACATTGTAAGCACGAATAAACACTGTTTGCGTAGTATTACTCTCACTGCCAGCAGGGGGAGACAAACGTTCTATACTGCAGGTTTAAGGTCTCTCATTATCCTCTGTTTCCTGCTGCTCAGATATTTGTTAATGCAGGTGCATATAAGATTAATAGAATCTATGAGTTCTATAGTTTTCTTCCCTCCTGTTTGTGTCGTGTCGTCCTGTGAGAGCTGAACTCTCTCTCTCTGGTTGAATCAAGGCCGTCCATCGACTTCACAGAAGCTGTGATAAAACCTGTTCTCCCTCTCGCCTCTCAGCGCCGGCATTCATCACCAAGGCCGACTTCTTTTCACCAGTCAGTGGAAAATAAAAAACACAGGTTCCAGACACATTCCTCAGTTTCTTCACTCCTGCTGAAGGCTGAAGCTGAATGTGACTTTTCTTTTCCTCTCCAAGGTGAATGTGTTTGTTAATCTTCACAGGGACCATTAAAATACGCAGCACAATCACAGAATATAATCCCAACTCCCCTATTAATCTCCTAATGAAAATAAACTCAGTGAATAATTCAGAACAAATGACTGCAGGAGAAATAAATAATGAAAATGAAGGGTAATAATCCCCAGTCAAAGAAAACCAACAGTCTGCTGGGATTTAACCAGAACTAACTTTTTAAATTGCTCTTTACTTTCTGTTTAGTTTGTTTGAATTTGTCTCGTTAGAAAACAGTTTTCCACTGTTCTAACTTCAAACAAGATCCTGGATCAGTTTGGGATCTGCTTTGTTCTGGATCATCCCACAGATGTTGGATAAGGTTGGGATCTATCCTTTAAAAACATCCATCACCTGCCAACCTATAGTCCTTCACTCGTTCCAAACTTACAGAAACACTTCTTTACATTTTCTGACAGTGGATCTGTAAATTCTCAGTGTATATAAGGTATGAGATTTAATATTCCTGAGCTGTGACTGAGGTGAAGTGTTGTGATTATTGAAGTGTGAAGGCAGACGGACCATCAGGCTGCAGCAGCTCTCACCAAGCACAGAATAATGAATCTGGAAACTGCAGGAGATAAAACTCAAAGACCATATTTGGTGTTTAATTATGAGCGGAGGATTTCCCCCGATGATGGCGTCAGCGTTAACTCTTCCTGCTGACAAAGGCCTCCGCCCACCGGGAGGTCAACCCCGACCTTCACAAGGTGGAGGAGGAGGAGGAGATGAAGGAAGGAAGGGTTAATGAGGGAGGGATGAGTCGTCTTGTTGGGTGTTGATGAGACGGATGGAAAACAGCTGCAGTGACAGAAAGAAGTCACTGATGAAGCTTTTCTTTTTCCTCCTGAATCATCTCATCTTCTGTCACATCCTCCTCCTCTTTTCTTCCTCACACTTCATCGTCTCACTGTTCATATAAAAGAAACTTCAAGACTCCAGCCAATCACTTCCTTGTTCCTGGTGACTTAAAATGGTGGTGATCTCTGGTTTTTAATCTCAGCTTGAAGAAGCAGAGCTGAATGAAAACATGGTGAAATTCAAGAGGAAATATTTGTCAGAGAAAAGTGTCAAATCTCCATCTCCACAGACTTACAGCTGGACTCAGAGAATGTAGATTTTCAAAAAAGATTTAGATGAAACAAATTATGGAATGATTTTTTCCATTTGGGAAAGAATTGTTCCTCAATAAAATGCTACAGAAGATGCTGTTCTGATGTCACTGCAGATCAACATTAAAAAACACATCATGATCCAAAAATAAATAAATAGAATAAGATTATAAGATTAAACCCGTCATTTTTTTATGCCTGTGTTTTATTTGTCAGTGAAACTTGTTTCAGTGCCAGTACAACTGTTTCCAATGCAGATATTTCAATGCCGATGTTTTTTCTTTTTCATTTCAGGTTTTGTTCTCAGTGTCAAAATGTTCATGTAACTGTTCCAGCTCCATAATCTAACAACATCTGTGATGTGAAAACATTAATTTCACTCAGTCGAGGAAAAAAACGTTCGTGTCCTGGTCGGAGTTTGGTGATAAAATCTCAACAAACTCATCTTCTGATTGGTTCCAGACGGCTGAACCAGAGCTAAGACTGGACGAAGCAGCGTCACAGTCTGGTTTAATGAGATTCAACACTTCAAATAGGGGAATTGAGAACAACACTGACCAAACAAAAGAAATGTTAATAAGTTGAAAAACACTGATAAGGACAGTGACGGTCTCCCAGCAGCAGCTCTTACCATTGAAGTTGACGGCCCGGATGTGGGCCAGCAGCTCTTTGCCGTCGATGTTGGCCATGCGTGGACACAGCCCCGGGTATCCGGCGCAGAGCTCGCGGTGCATGTGGTGCAGAGCATGGGCCATGGCGTAGACGGCGTCCATCACAAACTGCACCTTCCCCTCCTGCTCGTAGGTGGAGTCCCGGCCGACTTTCTCCAACCCTGGAAAAGAGACATGTTTTACTGTAGGTCGGTGTTCTTTTCCTGATGGGCTTCATGTCCCGGCCTATGAACAAACTGATGAGCTGCAGAACTCGACTTTGGTTTCATCTGTCCTTCAAACATTATCTCAGAAAGTCTGTGGCTTATCTATGAAAGTGTTTGCAGACATCAGCTTTGCCTTTTTACGGTGTACTAATGGTTCAGTGTGCAGCTTATGAAACCACCACTACAGATGCTTGTAATTATAACAGTTTTATTTATCTATCTATTATTTTGAGATGTGGATTCACAGTTACAAAATATGACTTTTATTTTGTTTGTTTGTTTTGTTTTCCTGAGCTTCCATACATAGAGCTTCAGATATCTGACTGTTGTTGAGATTAAAGTGATCGACAGACTCATTAATGGAAGACTGAAAGAAAACATGAAACACTCAGAAACCTTCATGTGTTTCCTTTTCCTTCTGAGCTTTCTGGAGTTCGTCCTTGCCGCCAGGCAGAGAGTAACTCACAAAGGATTATGGGAATTTGAAATGAGACACATTTCCTATAACTGACCCATTAGCATAAAAAAGTACATTTGGCTCCGTCTCATTAGCTGTGGTTAAATAACAGAGCGGAGAGGACATCGTCATCCTTTATTTGAAAACTCTGTTAAGTCCTTCCAAAGATTTTCACTGAGTAATTACCGTTATTAGAGCCGCGCTGCGATCACGCCGCCGGCCGAAAAGCAAAGGGAGAGGAGGAGGGAGAGGAGGAAGAGAGGAGGAGGAAACTAACTGCTGGAGTGGACCCTCCATCAACAGACAAGACTCCTCTGAATTAATAGGAGCTTAGAAATGAAATCCAATTTCATTTTAATAGTGGGCGGGTGGCGGGGCTTCTGTCCGGGGGGAGACATTTGCTCTGACAGTAAAGACTGATTACACCCCGGCAGTAATGAATGAGCCTCGAACAGCCGAGGACGTCAAACAGCCGAGGCAGGGAGGAGATGTACGACCGAGCTGCAGACGATGAGTGTCTCCTCAATATTTAAAGAATACATATGTTTGATCCAGGGAATTCAAATGGTGCCTGAATGCAGCGTTTTGAATTTACAAGGAGCACAGAGTCGTTGTCAGACGAAGAGGAAGCTTCTCTGTGCTGGATAATGAGGGTTAAAAAGTGGAGGAAACCAACAGCAGCTGGTGAAGATAATGGAGCATTTAGCAGCTGAAGAGCCAGAGATTTCCCTCAGGAGGAGGAGGAGACCAAACACAGAGCTGAAAGAGTAGGGATACTGGACTGAGACTCATCAGGTGGAGACAAACACATTAATAACACAATCCAGATTTCAGGCTCCGTCATTTTGTTCTGAGGGTGGTGCTAGAACAGAGGTCACAGGGTCTTTATAATCAACATAAAACATCTTGTTTCATATCATGCTCTATCGTTTATTTTGCAGTAGTGTAAAATTAGAGTTTACGTGTTGATGTGGACGAGTGCACTGTTCTTAATCAATCCTGCCCCGATTCATTTTACCTCTGTAGCATGGACGATATATATCATTATCGGGATATGAGATTTCTGTTGTGTTGCACAGCCCTAATCAGAGGTGTTCATCCTCTGAGGACCATGAATATTTCCTATCATTTTTATCGGGTCTGCAGCTGTTCAGATATTTTTGTGACAGACATTTTACATTCTGTCAGGACGAGAAAAGAAAACAACATTCTCTTTTCAGAAACCGCTGCTTCATTTGCACAAAATCCCAGTGATTTAACAGCCTCTCGCTCTAAAGATGTTATTAACTGAAACAAAGACCTCATGAATTTCCCAACCAGCAACTTCATGAATGGAAATGAGTTTAGAGACGAAGCGAGCGGCGTGTTTGGCCAGGTGCCGACCGGCCACAACGTCACTCTGTTTGCTAACGAGCCTTGATGCCTGATGATGCCTGATGATGATGATGATGGGATTCGAACACTGACTGAGGTGAGGCAGCTCGCTCCGCACACAGCTTCATCACAGCTGCTGGCATTTCAATTACACATCACTTGCGGGGCAAATTTAATTTCTTCTCGACAGGACGGACGTGTTTCTGTTTCTCTCTCTCGCTGGCATCCTTCTGTTTCAATTAGATTTGGAAATTAGATAAACAGCAAACTAATTACAGAGGTTAGTGGTGATGGGATGAGTTCGGGGAAACCTGCCTCACTGTGGTGTCTCAAACGCCTGAATATATTTACATTAATAGAGTCTTTTTATTGGCTCTGTTGTTTATCTGCGACATCAGTCTGTGTCAGATTCATCAGCAGAGGATTAATAATGATGTTTCCTCTGGTTCTGACAGAGAGTCATAAAAACATGACAGACACGTCTCAGAGCTGCTCAAACATTCATGAATTCATCCTGCGTCTATGGAGGAACTGGTGACTGCTCTTTATGATAAAACATTATTCATTTTCTGCCCATCTTTATCTTTGCATAAGAAAAGAACAAACTTTACGTTACATGGGAAAAAATAAAACAAAAGCACATAAGAAGAAAAGTGACATGAATCAGTCACTCAAATGTCAACCAGCACCACAGGTGTTTTAGTTTTATTACTCAGACTGTTCATTATTCAGACGGCAGCATCTGATTTTCATTTAGATTCTTTGTTGTTTAAAAAAAAAAAAACACAACTTCGAGTTGAATGACAGAAAGTTGTCACAGGCGACTTTCAAGTCTTTCAAGCAATGAAGAACCAATTTAAGTTGAGACCAACACATCAAGACAGAAAAGTCCAGACTCAAGCTCCACATCAAGACCAACAAGTCTAGAATCAAGACCCACTTCAAGTTCCAGCTCAAAACCAACAAGTCAAGACAGGTAAAGTCCCAAAATAAATAAACAAATAAGACCCAAGGCAAACTGAAAGTCAAGACCAACAAGCACCAAGTAAAGTCCTAGGTCAGACCGGCAAGTCCCAAGTCAAGATCAAGAAGTCCTAACACAAGTCTTTATTTAAGACAAACAAATCACAACAGCCAAGTCTTTAGTGCAGAGCTAAGACAGGTAAGTCCAAAGTCAAGACCAACAAGTCAAAACAGGAAAGTGCAAAGTCTAGACCAACAAGTCCCAAGTCAAGACAGGTGAATCCCAATCCCAATCCAGAGTCTGAGTCAGAGTTAGTTTCCTGTCAGACTGGAACGTGACAAAACATGAAAACCCACAATTCTTTGCTTTACAGCTCCACATCTGAGCCCGACATATTAATGACATCAGTGGGAAACAAAATGAAAGCTGCTCACTGTCATTTTCTCCTCCTCAGAGGAAAAAAAACATTTTGAGTGCTGCTCAACATTTAACAGCTGCTCGAACTCGGATACAGAGGCAGCTTTTCCCCTTCAGAGATCTTTGCTGCTTTCAAATGGATGAAAAAAAAGACGCCTGGCCTCTCTCGACATCACTTCTTCATCTCCTGATGTTCCTAACTAAACAAACTGCAGCACAAAAGGATGTTCAAATGCAAATCTAGTTTTATATCCAAGGAAATCTTCAGCACAGAGGAACAACGTTGTAAAAAGGTGAGAAAACAATGAGGCTCTTAACTCAGCAAACACATCGTTCAACAGCAGAATCAAATATTCTCTGGTGAAACTGTGTTTGTGGAGTCTCCAGGTGGAGGAGTGAATAACAAGGTTTCCCCTGAATAAAAGCTCCTTATCCTCCACAACCCTTCACATTCAGTTCCTGAGCTGAGGGAAAACATCTCCATGAAATATCCATTACAACACCTGAGGGTCGTGATCCTAGAAGTTGTGTCTGGATCTTTAAACATACTGACTTTTTTTTACAACATACAATTTTGTTGTGTTGGAGCTCAGCAAGAAACAACTTATCCCCACTTCCTAACTTTAATATCTTGTTTATTTCACATGATTTTATTACTATTTCTAGCAGCTCTACTTTTGTGAAAAGCACACCAGGTTCACTGTAAGGGTCGGTAATGTTTAATCTATAATCTATCATTTTGGAACAGATCGTTCCATTTCTGTGGATTTAAAGCGTGAAGTGAACTCTGATGGCTTGAAACTGATGCTGGTGCCATTCATTTTTGCTCAGGCTTTTCCTGCCAACATGGCGGAGTCATGTGGCGCCTGGAGCTGCTATAGGAACTGATTCCATTTTAAAAAAATCACACTTCTTCTCTAGAGATACATATATTCTCAGACTCAGGTTGACTTTGCGAAGATCATCATTATCACTGACACAAATAAACGTAAGTAAACTCACTTTAAAATCATGAAAAAAGAAGCTCCTTACACCTCCAGAACCTGGCTGAAAGTCGGGTGTTCAGGTTTTCTTCAGGATCATAGTAACACACCACAAACAGGAAGTGCAAATGTAAACAAATATAAACTAAAAAACAGAGCTAACTCACTGAATTCATGGGAATTTATTCATCCTGCACTATTAATATTAATGTCCCATCACCACAGCACTGACACAGTCTTTTATCTGTTCACAGATATTTACCCTGAGACTTAAAATATCAAACAGTTTTAAATTTATCCTAAAACATATTCAGTATCTCTGAGTGGCCAGATGAAAGTCTGTAAACGTAAAAAGAGGAAAACAACGACAAAGACGTTTCCATTATCCAAACAAGCCTGAGTGTGCGTCAGCTGCTGCTCGCACACAAACAAACACAACACTAATTATAGATCACAATCAATGAACGGCTGACAGAGAATCCATCGAGCGGAGGCTGCAGAGATCAGGGACGAGGTTCGCATCTCCACCTTCAGAGGGGAGGAGGAGGAGGCAGAGGGTTTCACACTGATGCTGAAATCGGATTTTCCAGATGGACGCCGGTGTCTACAGTTTGTTCACCTGTGAAACAGCTGCTCATTAACCAGAACTAAAGACTGTATCACACAAACACAGGTCTCAAAATTAATGGCAATTTATAATCAACAAATATGTCAAATTACAAGTCTCTAAGTGCTACAGTTATCTTCCAAACCTCCTCCTGTTTTTATTACTACTTCAGCCTGACTGTAAATCAAAGGCCATTTACAACATATTACACCAACATATTCATTCACAATGATGTAGTTTAGTTTATTATGTGGATAACTGATTATAGGTTGCAATATATCGAGGTATTCTTAAAGGATTATCTGAAGTTTTAAGGTTTTATTTAAAGGATTAAAAACATTACAGCCACTTTTTCAATTGTAATTAATTCAGATGACTTTCACACGTCCGTCTTCAGATGTTTTTTCCCAATAACCTCCTCAAACTGTAAATTAAAATCCATTAATTATCTCTTTAGACTTTGCTTATGCTTTAAAAATGGTTTAACCCTGATAAAGCACTTGAAAGGAGCAGTACATTCACTTTATTATTTATTTAACTCAATATATGACAGTCCATTACTTCAACAATTAATTAACCTGAAATTTTGGATGAACCCCTGGAATTTGCTGAGGTCATTTCATTTAATCAAATTTAACTACAGGTCGAGCTGAGTCTTTATTTTTAATCCAGGCAGAAAAATATATTCTACACCTTCTAAATGAGAATCTCTTTCACATCACATAAACCTAAATATTAAATTAATATTTAACATTAATGTGTAAATGGAGGGAAAAGTCGTTGAAATTTTCTTAATTTGTTAGTGAGGAAGAAAAACAATTTACATTTTCTAATTTAATATCATCTGAGAGTTCAGGGAGGGGGAGGTTATTGGGGCGTGGAGGGAGGACGGGGATAATTACAGTATTGGATAGTTTTTAAAGCAACACACTTGATCTGGCAGGAAATGAGGTGTTAGGAGGCGACGGCGGCTCTGAAGGCTGCAGAGCGGCGACTTTATCCCTGAGCGGTGGGTGATGGAACGTCACCCTCAGACCTCAGGCCACCGTGTCTCATGGATATTTAATTATCCTAATTAATTACAATTAATGAGCAGGTCTCCCCC
Organism: Lates japonicus; assembly: GCA_033238685.1. Lineage (NCBI taxonomy): Eukaryota > Metazoa > Chordata > Actinopteri > Centropomidae > Lates > Lates japonicus. The sequence continues at coordinate 4,381,374 of BRZM01000047.1, forward strand.
TGTGTCCTCTGATCTCAATCAGATCCTGTGGCTGCTGCTGCTCCAGGGTTTGGAGCTCTGTGGCTGCAGACGTATAGAAAATATGAACTGACTGTCTGAGACTTTGGCTCAGTCTGGACCTCACATACACTACACAGAAAATACAATGAACCAAATGTCACTGTTTTATTTTCTGTCATTTAATGACAGAAAATTGATTTTCCACGATGAAACATTTTTATTCTTTTAAATATTTCTACAGTGTTTTACATGTTTTCTGCTGCTCCACCTGTAACACACTTTACACACATGCCACATTTTAACTGAAAATAAATGTGATGCAAAGTGTTTTTATTTACAGCTTCATCTCTGATTTTGCAACGCTGACACACACCTGCAGGTCTGACACACTGAGGTGGATGCTGACCTGCTGACTCAGCTGTTTTCCTCTTTGTGTGATGCCTCTGCTGCAGCTCCAAAACTCAATCTGGAGCCTGTGACACAATCATCTGAGAGCTGCGTCCTGACAGCAGCAGCCTGATCAAAGCCGTCCACTGAGCTCAGGTAAAGACTCGCAGCGTTATCAGAGCGGCAGCCGGGACACGGCAGCTATTCTCAGAGCGCTGACGCCGTCATTCTGCCGTTTCACTTCTGTCTGCAGCTGGCCCCCACGTTTACCCAACACCTTCCACAAATCCCATTTGGCGTGTCAGACATGTTTGTAAAGGATTTGGACCCGAGTGCCCCCCCCCCGTTCTACAGAGAGAGTCGTCCTGAATCAGGCAGGATTACATGCTGGTGCTGGGACTCTGCAGTCAGCACAGAGAGACTAAACAGACGAGAGCTGGACGTGAGCAGAAAGAAGAAGAAGAATTCAGTTCAGGTTCAAAAGCTTTGAATTTACATCTGTACGTCTGCTTTGAGCTGAGGCCTGAAGGAGGAGGAAGAGGAAGCTTCTATTCATCCCAACATAGAAACAAGAAAAATAACAGAGGCTGACAGATCACACTCCTCTCCCTCACACCGAGTTATGTATTTCAGGTATTAAATTAAATCACAACATTGATCATCAGTTCATCTGAAACATAATTCCCTGATGTTCTTTACAACAACACGTAATCCTCAAGGGCTCATCCCTCATCTAAATCAAACAAATATTCTATCTGTGGGTTTTTATTTGAAATTCAAACAACTGTTCAAACACAGAAACAAGTTGAATATTCACAATGACTGTGACCGCGCCTCCTGCTCTGAAATTCCCTCTCACTTCGATTGATTAATGACTCTGCTAATGATCAGTAAAACCTGACTTTGTCTTCATTAATGGAAAATGGAGGAAGCTAGAAAGACAGAAAATTGTGAAATCAAACGTTGAAATGTGAGGAAGCATTTACACATTGTTTTGCTGATTTTGTAGAAACGCCTTATAGCGATGTTACCATGGCAAAAAATCTGGAGTCAGCTGCTTCTGGGTCTGAACAATTCATCAAATTTTAACTGAAACTGTGATTTGAACTCATCACTGTCCCTGTGTGACAGACAGTCACACTCACCAATCAGAAGTGGCCCCACTAACAAAAAACAACAAGAAGGAAGCTCGTGGTGAGGAAAATGGCCGCCGCCTCAGAGGAGTCAGGTCGATAACTCGCTATGTTAAGAGACAGAAAAGCTGCTACAGGCACGCTATCTGCCAACAGTGGCTCTGCTGGCAGGAGGGTTAGCCCCTCTGTATACAGCTTTATAGACCACCACCAGTTGTGACGTGTTAGCTGATGTTGTCAGAAATGGTGGAGGTCATGGAAGTTTATGTTGTAAGTTTGTGTAGAGTTTTTCTTTGTAATCATAGAAGAACACAGCCTCATCTTTTCCCTCTGTCATCATGCTTTTGCATTTCCTGCATCACATTACTCTCCTGCTAGCTTGCTACAGTGTTAGCCTCTGTGGCTTCTACAAGTAAACAGTGACAGTAATATTAGCGTCCACGTTGCCGTTGCCTAACAGCGATGTTCTCACAACTTAACGACTTGAAAGCTGAGAATATCGTGTTCCAATGTCATAATCACAAGCTCACAAATATTTTGCACCAAAGTTTACGCAGATGTACGAATTTATGAAACGTCACATTGAACGTCACAAACACGTCAGACGCAGGGTTAGTATGAACAGTAGAGGGCAGCCTGGAGGCTTTACACCCCTTACGTTTTTATGTCTTTTACTCTTCAAAGTCAACGACGACTGAACGATATTGGAGCATCTGAACAGAGATGTATTTGTGGCTGAGATGGCAAAGAGCAGCAGAAGTTACCAACAACCCTGACTGGTTGTCGTGCTGGAAAAAGAGGAAAAATACAAATAAATACCCAGGAATGAAGATGGATTTGACCCTTTTCCACTGAAGAGAAAAACACGATCTAAGTGGGTTTTTGTCCAGTGTTGACAGGGCTTCACTGAGGCAGTGAAGACACCACAAATGAAAAGGACGTCAGCGCTGAGAGAGGAGAAAAAGCTGGTTCAGATCCTGAGTTAAATCAACATGAGGGAGTCGTGTTTGTTGGAGACACGTCTCGACACTGATGGATTATCTCCTGTATTTTACGCTGATTACAAACACTCGTTCATATTCACTGCTACACTCGACGTGATTGAATGAATACTGGATTAATTACCGGCCGAGTCTGTCGGATGTTTTGTGTGGTGAGGTCGAGAGCTTGGGCCCCAAAATGATTATCCTGAGTGTTAATTGGCAGCCAGCGCCGGTCAGACCTCCAGCTCATGAATATAAATGGAGCAGAGGTCGAGTGTCGGAGCGTCCCAAAGAAACAACAGTCAGCCCCCAAACATGGAGGAGATCCTGGACAACTGTCAGAACTCTCAGGTTCTGTGGTAAATGCAGGAATCAAGATGATTTTTGACTGTGTTTGTTGGCACAGTCCAACCTGGTCTTTATCCCATCAAATCCAGTCCTGAACAAACCAGGCTTTGGAGCCTGGCTGCAGGGATTTGGTGACGTCCAACACTGGCAATAAAAGGTCAAAAACTTTCTCTCATCATGCATAAGATAAGATCCAGAGGAGTCCTGCTATACAAAACAAAAACTTTAATTGTACTACATAAAACTACTGAACAAAACAGAGCAGAGTGATGAATTGTTTCCACCTATACAGACAGCAGCTGTCAGGTTTATCCAGCTGTTTCTAATTAAGTCTGTGAATTGGCTGATAAAGAAGCTGAATCATGGAGAGAACGAACTGTGTGTTTACAAGCTTAAAAAACACCAACAGAGAGACGACTCTGGTCTCTACTGTATGAAAACAATCTGGGTGGTTGCCATCACCAAACTTATGAACGCAACAGTTAGCAGTTGAGTTAATCACAGCTGGTGGATCGTACAGGGCCGACGCCTAAAAGTCATTGATTCAATACCTTGTTATGCTTTTTTTTTAGCGGCTTCTCTTGTCGTAAAATGGCCGAACCATAAAACTAACTGAGGTGGAAGAAGAGATGTGATGGAAATGGAGGGAAAGTTCTACCTGCTGAGAGCTGCATGACTGACAACTAAAGAAGAAACTACAGGTGTTATGGCGAGTTGAAACCAGCTGATAACAGTCACCAATTACACTCTGCAATTACTCAATTACTGGTGTGATACACTGACAAAAAGGTTCTTCAAAGGGTCATCAACACAGCCTCCCCCTCCCTGGAAGACAAAGCCAAAGCCTGCTACCTTTCCAGAGCACTGACAACTTATTTTAATACATTTTACGTTTTAATTGGACGACTTTGTCAACATGTTCGTGAGACACCTCCCTCCCTCTCTACCTGCCTCCTGTGCAGTAAGATGGTGTTTCCTGGCTCCAACAGTCATATTTAAAGTGGCTTCATCGTTCACCTCTGTCTCATCCTTCACACAGTGTGACACTTCTCATATAAATTTTCTTTCCGGTCTCAAATCCTCTGAAACTTTCTGTATAACAAAGTAAATAACCGCTGATTCACCATGTTTGTTTTGTTGGCTGCTCCTCCTTCACTGTCGGGAATAATTTATCTACAACGCTGCTGAATGTGCTGCAGAATTATTACACGAAACTTTTCACCAAAACTGTTCTGAGCAGAGAAAACAAAAAAAGGTGTGCAGGTTTATTTCATCATACTGTCACAACCTGATGTCCCTTAACAAAAGAAGGCGTGAGTCTAATCAGACTATGACAGATAAATCTATTAACAGCTCGGAGAGAAGAGGAGGAGGAAAACTGCACCAGGTGCCGCCATGTAATCATCCTGGACAGCGACATGATTTTTCTATATCTTCACTTGTAACATGTTTTCTCACTGGTCTGTTGCTGCTTTAAAGAATGAAAACACAGTGTATCTGCATGTTTCTGTTGCCTGAAATCACCCTGAGCCTCGTCAGAACAGCTGAGTCAGGAACAAAGACTTTAACCTCATCATGGTTTTGTAGTTTCTGGGGCGTTTTGACCCCAGAGGAACACATTAGATTTCCACGATGTGATTCTAGTCGACGCTTCGGGGGTTTGTTTGGGTGCAGAGGAGAGAGGTTTTTTTTTTTAAAGGAGTAAATGATTCAGTTTATTTTGTGGCCCAGAAATCACAAAATCAGCCTCAAAGGGTTTTAAATACCAAAGAAACAGGGAGTTGTTTGTTTGTTTGACCCACAGCTGGGCCACAGAGGGAGAGAGGGTTAGATAAGGAGAGGAGGAGGAGGAAAGAAAGAGATGGAGGACTGAGGTCAGGAAGGAGAGGAAGGAAGGGAATCTATAGTAAAGGAGGCAAGGAAGCAAAAGAGGAAGGGAAGTAGGAGGCAAAGAACTAAAGAAGAAGTAGAGAAGCAAAAGGGAAGTTAAGAGGAAAGGAGGTAAAGACAGAGGGGAAGAGGAGTCATTGACAGAGGAGTAAAAAAAGAAGGAGAAGGAGAAAAGTTTTTGTCGCTGTGAAACAAAACCAGTGTCTTCCACGTTGACCTTTGACCCCCGGTGTTTCTCACCTGTACACTTCTTGGGGCTGCCCGGTCTCTTCCCGTGCATCCCCAGTTTACAGCCGAAGTTTTCCTCCCAGAACTCAGCGAACCAGACGTTCCTGCGGTTGTTGGACAGAGAGCGGCTCTTGAAGTAACGGTCGAACGCTACAGAGAGAAACAAAAAAAAAAAACTTTATTACACTCTGGATCTGTGACAAAATGTCAGACATGTTGTCAGGTTCGTCACATGATCGGCCTCACCGTCCACAGACGCCCTCTTGGGGAGGATGGTGACGGCGCCCTCGGCCACTCGCTCCTGCTGGACCACCGGGGAGATCTTAGAGCCCCAGCTGTCAGAGCCCACCCACAGGAAGTGACCTGTCAGGTTGTTACGCTTCGCTGCGTCCAGGATTCGTCTGAGAGAACCAATCAGAGAGAGCCAATCAAATCCACATTTTGACCTGAAACGGCGCTAACCAGTGGTGGAAAGTAACTGAGTACATTTACTGAAGTACCAAGTGCAGTGTTGAAGTATTTGTACTTCACGTGAGTATTTCTACTTAATGCTACTGTATACTCGTACCCCACTACACTTCAGAGGGAAATGTTCTTTTTACTCTCCTGTATTTAATGTATCTGATTACTCTAGTTACTTTGCAGATTCAGATTAAACAAAATATATTCAACAAATTAATTATAAATGATTATTACAGGTCAAAGACTTTATTGATCCACAAGCTTCCCAGCTGTATACACCGTCATTAAAACACCCCCCACCTTCACCAGCTGCAACATTAAAGTGATGAACACATTAATGCATCAGTTCTGATCAAAGTTCTTCCTGATGGGAACATGAACATGTGAATGTTGTTGAGAAGTCAGATCAGTCTGGTCCTTCACCGTCTCCTCTGTGACTCAGAGAGATTAACATCAGCTGTTACACTGATCGAGTGTGTGTGTGTGTGTTCTCAGTTCACTCAGATAATTGAAGCTCGTTATCTTAATCTGCTCTCTGAGACTGATGATGATCTGACTGAATACACTGAGAACATACAGATACAGAACAAAGGTGTGTTTATACTGAAATCACACTGTAAGAGTGTGTGTGTGTGTGTGTGTGTTCGTGTACCGGATGTCGTCCTCGTTGGCGAACATGATGACGGCACGGGCGTTGGGCGTCTCCAGCAGACGAAGGACGATCTTGTCGAACTCGCCGGGTCTTGGTTCCCGGGGAATCTTCAGAGACTGAGCGATACAGACCCCACCTGAGAGAGGGGAGGGAGGGGGAGGGAGGACAGAGATGTTCAGTATCAGATCAGCTTTGAGGAAGGTTCTGTCGTCTCAGATGTTGAAACTGTGACAGATTATTTGATCGTATCTGTCGGAGATTTGACTGAGAAACATCACAGACGACCTGTTGGACACGAACCAATCAGAGCTCAGCATCTTTCACAGTGGACATTCAGATCAAAGACAGTTAAATGATGCGTTCGAGGTAACAGAGAGACACAAAACTGGAACCAGGACGTCCAGAGAGACAGAGACACATTTCAATGTGTTTAAAGGTCAGTGGACTGAATTAAATAACTCTCCTCTACCTTAACAGTTTGGCTCCTCTCTTACAGTGCCACCTTCCCACCAACCGGGAACAACTCTGCGTTCATGTCCAAGTTCCTGATCAAGGACACTTCAACATATGGACAGGAGGAGGCAGGAACAACAACCTGCTCCACCTCCTGAAGACTATGATGATGGTACTGGAAGTGCTAAGTGCTATATGAAGGCAGTTTGAGGTTCATGAAGACGTGTCACCTCTCGTCTGATGTCGTTGACCCACCCGGCCATCATGTGAATCATGTTGGAAATGGACACACTATAACTTGTGACCCTAAAGACTTATCTCTGTCCATACTAACACACCTGAAAACACAGATCACATGATCACTCTCCATCATCTTAACGGTCTTTCTTTTTCTCCCTTCTCATCTTCCTCATCATCTGTCTTTAAGTCTGACAGGACAGAACAAACCAGATCAAAAATATGTGTCTTTGGAAAGTCCATTTCTCTTTCTTTGGTTTTATAAGACATAAATAGAATTCAGACTCTGTATCAGGTTAAACAGATTCCTCATGAATGAATCTCCCCTCAGTGAGATGCTGGTGATAATCTGACAGCGTTTAGCAGCTTTAATAAACCTCCTGACCTTTGTTTCAGCGACTGCAGATGAAAGTTTAATGATCCCTGTGGTCAAACGTCAGAGCAGCAGCACAGTGAAGATAAAAACAAGACAAACAGTGAAGATAATTAAAACATTACAGCAGAGGCATAATGAGAAGATAATACCACAGTCAACAGATAAACAGGACTGAAGACAGACTGTGGTCGTTAACAGATGTACAAATAGAAGCAGATGTGTTAACGTATTTGCTTCCAGATGTTCACGCTGCTGAGTAAACACACAAACAGCAGATTCACATGAAGGACGACAGAAATCTGAAGTTCACTGTGTGGAGAGGAAGTTTGTTTTTTACTTTGGATCCAGACTGAAACATTTCAACATTTGTTCCTCATTGTTTTCATGTTGTGCTACCCGCAGGTTCAGATCGTCATGGTCCCTGCAGGAAGAACAGTGATAAATCTTGTGCATCACACAACTTGGTTTTCTTTTCAATAAGCTTCACAGACTGAGGATCTGATTCCATATTAACATCATTGAGGACAACCAGTCTGTGCTGAGTTCTGATCGTCCGATTGTGATTTGTTGAACTTTTGCTGAAGGCTGCAGCTTGGGCTGCAATTAAAGATGAATATTAAAGTAATGAAGAGAAGTCAGAAGATTCTCAGTCACCCACTGTTGTATTAAAGAAACTGGACTGGCTTGAGGTTCTTGAAGATGTTTTACCCTGTTTTAAAAAAGGTTTAAAAGCAGCTGCATGACAGGAGACACAAGGTTTTCACATGAGGACAATTTATAATCACCACCTCACTGTTATATGTCTCCACCAACCAGTCCAATTACAGTGAATTCTTGAGTGAATTCTTGAGTTATGGCCAAAAGCATGACCTTAAACCTTTGACTACTAAATTCTAATCAGGTTAAATCAGGTTATCCTTAAGTCCAAGTGAACATTATCTATCTCCTTCACACGAATGTGACGGACAATTTGAAAACCTGATACCTCTGTTCACAGCAGTCGCTGCAAAGGAATAATATTGTAGTTAGATCTCATGGTCCTCTTCTTCTTCTTCCTCTTCTTCTTTATCACAGATGTATTCATGTCCTTTAATGTTATGTCTGCTGGACCTGTTTCCTCTTCTCTGCTGCTGTAATCAGCTGACTTCCCTTCAGGGTTCAGTAATAAAAGTTGATGTTTTCTCTCCGTCACATCGTTAAAATCTCTGAAGACTCCACGGCTAAAAACACTCTCCAAGTTTGTGATATTGTTCCTGCAGCGTCGCCCCCGGGGCAGATAAACGAGAGCAGCGGTGGAGTTTTGAAGATGAACTCTGAGCGTCTGACAAGAAATGAAGTCGAGTACAGTAGAGGCTGCAGTAGAAGCAACCCTCAGACTGTAAGCTGTTCCAACTTAATTGGCTCTGGAGAGGATTTTTTTTGCGGGTTGGCAAGAAAGACGGAGAAACTTGCCGACTGACTGTCGCAGAAAGTCTCGAGGGAAAAAGAAAGAGAGTCACAGCTGAAAATAATCACGTCTGCTCGGTCTGACCTCGATTGTTTAAACAGCAGAGCCGTCTGAGTGGGTTTTTAAGGAGGTAGAGCCGGGGTCGGAGAATTTCAGATTACTGCAGCAAAGAGATAAAACAGTGAAAACATATCTTAACAAGACTGAAGATCTACATCTACACAAGTCTGAATTTAACTGAGATATTCACATGAAACTGTGCTCCTTAGTAAACACTTCAAAGTGTCCTTGTTTGCTTACAGCTACATTATATTGTGTTATAAACCATTTAAGCTAAAGAGACCAAAGTGTTATCATTTCATCTGTTATTTCTCTGATGATACGAGGTCGAGGATGCAGCAGCATCATTGTTTCTCCACCTTCCACCTCCTCCACGTCATATTTACTGAACGATCTGAGTCGTCGGCACAGGCCGAGGTCAGCGGGATAACAAAAGCCATCAGATAAATTTATTATTCAACAATAAAAACATTATGATCCAAACTCAAACACTCTGCCAGTCGCTCAGACATCACCATCCTCTCAGCTACTCGCTAAGATCAACTGAAGCTTTTTGTTTTTCTCCTGTTGAGAGGCATGAAAAGTAAAATATTATCATCACTGCTGGAGCTCAGACCATTGCTGAGAAATTATCTGAAAATAATGCAATAAATCAAACATGGCTGGGTGATAAAACAATTGCAAAATAACTTTTCTCAATAGAAATATAAGACTTGGTCGATCCAACGTTGATAGACACCGCTGATCTGTTCTAACATCTGAACCACAATGAAAGACTTTACAGACCCAGACCAGGTCCTGCTGGTCCCCCTAAAACAACCAGTGTGAAACCTGCACAACAACAGATAAGAGTGTCACTTTGTCCAGATATATATCAACATCGACTGATGTGAAATAATTTCTCATGATGAGATGTTTTTCATATTGCCCGGCTCTAAAATTAGACTGTTCTCATTTTAGTCAGGCCTCAGTTACAAATTCAGATACAAAAACAGGTGATATGTATCTTGCACTATTACAGGGTTTTCCTTGGGTGCATACATCGTCCAGCTGAGTGACAGAAGTAGTCGGTTTGATTTCATTGTTTAACAACTCGACTCCTTTTCGATTCTTTCAGTGTTGATGGTTCAGGAGCTGAATCCTCGATGTTTCTCTGTGAGGATCGTGGACGTGGAGAGCAGCTGTTTGTTCAGCTTGTTTCTCTGATTACTGAAGATCCAGACGTCTGAGGACTAAAATTCATCTGGTCCTTCATCTGGTTTAAGATCAGAGTTGGAACAATAGAAAAGAAAGACGTGACTTGAAACAGAGAAAGTAGTAGTGCTGACCAGTGGCATAGGCAGAAATTGTATTTTGGGTGGGCCAGTACAAAATGATGGGCCCCGTGTTCGAATTATGGGGGAGCTAAGGGGAGGTAGGAAAAGGACACGAGCTCACCTGAGCTCACTTTGAGACATTCAGGGGGAGCTCTGAAATATTGTCCATTTTTGTGTCACAGGTTACAGACTTTGATTTTTTGTACAATGAGGTTCCTGAAATAAATACAGTAAAACATGCCAGTGTGTGTTTGCGTGCTCGTGGTAAGATTTTGCGTGTTGGGTTAGTAAATGACAACACATGCAAAAGGCAGTATTGAAATTAGGGTTTTGCGTGTTGTAACTGTTTCCGCCATGGAGAGGCCGCAAACTCAAAATGACAAGTATTGAGCCACAGATGCAGCTCACTGTTCTGTTTGTGATGAGCAGCTAACTGTCATTCATTGGGCCGGAGGTGCGCACTGTGGCGTTGTGCGTTTAAAGGACTGTTTACTGTGGCAGTGGTGTGGCTTCTCCTGGAGTCTTGCTCGTTTGAAATAGGACATTAAAGAACTTTGTTTAGCGATTTTTCCTAGCCTAACGCTACGCCAAGTGAAAAGTCTGCTAGCTTAGCTAACTGACCATAGTTACAGTTGCTAAGGATTGGACAGTGGCCGTTTAAGGAGGGGTTTAACGAAGGGTCAATTATGTTCTGGAGACTTTTTAAAATGTTTTAATTATTTTTTGGGGGCTTTCTTTTCAGCAGTTCTGTTTTAATCAGATGGCAAATTAAACACTAATAACAATAAGCCAATTTTAGATTTACTTCTTTTCTTATATGAGTTTTAATTTTAAAAAATGTATTTTACTCAAATGTGAATGGGCCCGTTACTGGCTACGCGTCTGGTGCTGACAGAAAACCCTGCTATTAAGAAACAGAAGGAACTGTCTCTGTAATTAGTCTTGACTTACACAGGTCTTTCCAGGAAAGGAAGAAGTTATTAAGAAATGATGGACCTGTAGAATTAAGTGTTACCATCACTTCACAGCTGAAGTGGTCGTGTAGTAAAAATACTGTGTAAAATGACAGAAAAGTCACAGAGTTGAAGTTTTATCTCTGCCAGAGAAAGACGACTGTCTGTTCAGGCTGCGGGGCGAAGGATGGAGATAAAAAACATTTAAGAGCCTGCTGCCATTATCATCAGCGAGCTGTCTGCTGTCGCTCCCTCAAGACTCGGCTTCATTCAGACGCTTTCAGAGTAAAATTGATCCCATTCTGAACTCATTCCTGCGTTACACAGGTCCATCAGGGCATCAGATTGGAGCTGCAGCAGCTCTCCTGTACGGGCTTCTTTTCAGCCGAGGTTTAGGATTATGTATCAGAGAGAGAGAGAGATGGCAGCAGCATCAGCTCAGTCAGAGGGTTTCTCACTCATTCAACTTTGGTCTGTTTTCTTCTTTCAAATTAAACATATGGATAGGGTTAGGGTTAAGGTTAGGGTCTGTGCAGGAGGAAATATGTTTCCTCCGAGTTACATTCACAAAACCTGAAATCTGAGCTGCGTCATTTCAGCCTGATCAACAGCATCTGTTCATGCTGTTTGACCATCAGTATAAACAATGTCCTCAGGTTGCTCTATCAGGCAACTTGTTCTGCTCCACGTGTGGACGAGTTTCACTCTAACAGAGAAAACACAGAGTCAGCAGTGATATTAGAAAACTCAAAACAACTGGAAAATATTAACACAGCTGCCAACACTTTTATCAGAGTCAGATCCTTTTAGTTTAACCAGAAACATCACTGTATATCACTACCAGACTCCATTGACAAAAACAGGAATTTTATTGAGCAGAACTGCAATACCATGCCTCCATCTGTCAGTGTGTGTCTGTGTTACATGTGGTACTTTTGCTTCAGTAAGTATCTGATTACTTACCACCTGAAGTCACACAGTAACAAACACACTAACAGATGGGCAGTGACCGGATACTCGATAAATCCTGTTTAATAAATCTGGCCTGGTAACAAGATATTTCTGGTTAACAAAAAGGATCTTCTTTGGCGTTCCGTGTCCAGAAAGTTGAAAGAAAACAGTTAGAAGTTTCTGAGGAACAAAAACGTGGCGTCACAGTTGATTTTCTTTGCTGTAATAACAGTGACGTCTCCCTGAAGCTGTCACAGCTCATGATGAATCACTTCCTGGTTTTAGGATCCGTCCTGCAGAGCTCTGTATTGATCAAGAACAGTGTGAACGACCACTGCTAACAGCTGCTGCAGTGTAATCCAATAAACAACTGCCCACATCAGAGGACGTCCACCATAAAGGACATTATGCAGAGGGAATCAGTCTGCGCTCAGTGTTTCTGAACTGCAGTATATTTAATAAAACATGTGAAAAAGGGCAGTGAAGGAGCTTCATGTTTGGAAAGAAAGAACTGTTAAAAAACAAAAGGAGAGACTGTGTTTTCTAATAATCACAAACTTTGTGTTGTTATTAGAGTGTGAACAGATTGTGCAATTTGTTCTGCAGCTGAGAGATAAAATCAACTCAGGTTCGTTGAATTAAATGGGATTCAGGAGAGTGAAGGTCAGCGGAGCCTCAACACCGTTCATCATCACCCAGATCTCTGAAGATAAAGTTAATGTGAAACGTAAATCCATTACTGACAAAGAGTTTCCAACATGTTAGTGGATTATACACAATAACTGGGATGTAGAGAGGAGGTGTTAAAGCAGAGGGGGCGGCCATGTCACCACTTCAGCTCCTGATGGTGTTTAATTATTTTTTTATTGATGTGACAAAAGCTGAAGACTTTTATTTTGAAGGACTGATGTGAAATTAAGAGTTACAACTAAAAATAAAACTAAACTGAGACACACTTTAACACTGGGTTTCTACTCGGTCCTACAGATTCTGTCCTACAGCACCAAATGTGGATTAATCCGCCACTGAAAATAGTCCCTAACAAATGCTTTATTTCTTCCTGTTTGAGTAACGTTTGCTAGAAGCTACAGTGTCCAGCTGTTTTACCAAATTACTATAAATATTAAATAGTATATTTGTGTTTGTTTATAAGGATTTTGAGGAAGCAGCGAGTTGTATTTGGTCTAAGAAAATAGCACACTGAGGTCTTCAGCCTGTTGACTTCACAGAGCAGCAGGAGCTTTCTAAATTTTTAAGAAGGAAAATCATCAGTGTTGTTAGACAGACACATGATTGACAGATGTTTGGGGGGGGGAGTTGCCTGCTGTAATACACAGTGTTGCTGTCAGTGATACATGATGCAATAACACCACATCGTTGTGTTCTGACAGAATCGCCCTCAGGTCTTTTATAGAATATAAATAACTGTCAGACTTCTGACGGGGAATCATCTCAGAAATGTTCTATTATTTAAAAGTAAGATGATTTTTGTTTAACAAGAAACATTACTATATATCACTACCAGACTCCACTGACAAAAACAGGAATTTTACTGAGCAGAACTGGAATACCACTGCCTCCATCTGTTAGTGTGTTTGTGTTACTGTGTGGTACTTTTACTTCAGTAAAGTATCTGATTACTTCTTCCACCACTGAAAGTCACACAGTAACACAGACACACTAACAGATGGAGGCAGTGGTATTCCAGCAGCTCCCAGTAAAATCTCTGTTTTTGTTAATGGAGTCTGGTAGAGATATATAGAGATGTTTCTGGTTAAACTAAAAGGATCTGACTCTTTAATAAAAAGCTCTGTCTCTGTAGGAATCCTACCGTCATGTTGTCATACATTTAGAATAACAATCTGTTATTATGTATGAAGAATAAATATATAATCATATTAATTATGTTATTTGTTACTATCAACAGATTTTCCAGGAGGTTTTCTCTGGAGCCTCCTGAAGTAACAACTGCAGGTAAATGTGAAAATAATAAAAAGATAAAGCACACACACACACACACACACACACACACACAACATGATTTTAATGAGGTTTAACTGAGACTTTTCCAATAGAGGAAAACCAAAGTGCTAAATCAGCTGCTGAGGCTTTTTCCCTGCTGCACTCACTTCCACTGAATTAACTTTGGGTGACAAAGTGGGAAATAATCAGTTAACAGACTCTGCATGAGACGTCGTCCGTGTACAATTTACGACACACACACACACACACACGCACGCACCACGCACCACACACACACACACACACACACACACACACACACACACACACACTCTTGCAGATGTGATAATGTGGGAATATTCTCCCGTTTCCTGGGAAACAGATAAGGAAATCCCTGCAGCTTCTAACAGGCTGAGGATTTACTTTAAGCTCTGCAGGAGCATCTCTGCTGTAAGCTGCTGGACCCAACTGAAGGAGTTAATTCTCTCAACACCACAGATTTACTTATTTCAGAAAAGAAAATGGAAAAGAAAAGGACCTAAAAAAACGAGACGAGAATTTAAGTTTGTTTAAATTGTTATTTTATGCAACTTGTTGTGTTCCTCAAGTCATTTGTGAGCATCAAACCTCATATAAATGTATCTGGATTTAACAGGTCTTTCTTCTGGTCTAATAAGAGCGATTCGTCTTAACCTGGAACGTGACAAAGAAAACAGGAGGTCTTTTGTCTTTCACACACAAACACAAGCTCTGATGCAGCGTAGTTTTAATGATGTGGAAACGACTGAAGCGTAAGTGAAGAGTGGACACGGGACCAAAGAGAAGGAATAATACAATTTCACTTTGTTTTTCAGCTCAGGCAGTCTCAGGCGTCCATGAAACTGGTTCAGGACATGAAACTGGAACTAAGATGTGGATGGGATCTGTTGTTTTGATTGTAATCCTGATCCTGTAAGCTCCAGAACTCAGTCCTGCTCCCAAGTCCACATTAGAGCTCCAAGTCCACCTTAAAGCTCCCAGTCCACCTTAAAGCTGCAAGTCCACATTAAAGCTCCCAGTCCACATTAAAGCTCCCAGTCCACCTTAAAGCTCCAAGTCCACCTTAAAGCTCCCAGTCCACATTAAAGCTCCCCGGTCATTAAAAGCTCCCAGTCCACCTTAAAGCTCCAAGTCCACCTTAAAGCTCCAAGTCCACCTTAAAGCTCCCAGTCCACATTAGAGCTCCAAGTCCACATTAAAGCTCCCAGTCCACATTAAAGCTCCAAGTCCACCTTAAAGCTCCCAGTCCAGCTGGTAGCTGTCTTCACCCAGCTAAGGTGAATATCCAGCACAGAAAAGGACTGACAAAGATGTGGGCTCGTAGAGAGAAGGCGCTAATGTTAGCTGGCTTAGCTAGTTTGTGGAAAGTATAAGGTGCAGCAAACCCAAAATATGTCATGTACACAGGAGTAACTGATGAGATGTGATGTTTAATGTAAACAAGTGTTTATTCTTCTTCTTCTTTTCTTTCATATTTATCAGTTTTTGGTTTTCCTTCCATTGGTCAGGCTGACTGTTTACACTGAGAGGATGTTTGTATTATTGTCGAGCAAAAATTTAAATAAAAGTGAGATTAAAAAAACAGATAGCTCCTGTCCCTGATGTGACTGGCTGAGCTGCATTCAAACGCCTTATAAAATATTCTATAAACAGACACCTGTGACTGAGTTACATCAGTATTACTGCACCATTCATTCATTCATCCAACACAAAGATGTCGATGAAAGACACAAAGAGTCAACAGAGATTTATGTTGCAGAAACATCTCTGACTGCTGCCGCCCAGTCCTCCAGCTTTTATCTCCACCCACAAACTACACCATCGACCTGTGGTCAGTTAATGTGAAGTCGTGTCAGTGACTCGTCCCTGAAATCAGTTTTAGCTTTTCCATCGTTTTTCATTATTGACCTCATGTTTCTTTACACTATAATTTCTTTCTTATTCATTCTAATTTTATTTTTCTCTTTATTTCTGTACATTATTTCATATTCTGCCACATGTTCGATCTGGAGATGTTCAGTTAAATATATTTTATCTGTTAAAAATATAGAACCAACACCTGCACAGGTGATGTTCATAATCAGCCCAGTCTTTAAACACACACAGTGATTATTTGTTGTCAATAAGTTGCTGCATTTTTTGTTGCTGTGTTTACTTTGTGGAACCTTGTCAGGTATATGTGCATCGCAGCCCCTTAAACCACTGTAAAAGACTGAATCGTTCATCTTCCACGTTTCTTCTTCTGCAGAGGCAGAACTGTCAGATATACTCGTCTGATCTGAACACAGTATTTGAACCAGTGAACCTGAACTACCTCGACCCACTGAACTTCCGCCTACAGGTGAAAATCTCAAATTCAAACTCTCTTCTAGATTTTCTCTCTAAAACTTAAGGCTTCCTTATGGATCTGCTCAGTTTAGATTAGATTAGTTTTCAGATCCTGAAAACTTAACATGTGAATCAGAGAAAGATAAGTTTTCTGTCCCCATTAAAACAGACTTTCCTTCCTGTTTCAGTTTCACCTAAAAACTTTAATGAGCTAATTTAGAGCATCATTATAGGACTAGTGGAGCAAATGAGGAGGTGAAGAGGACGGCGATGGTCCATATGTCTGCTGGCTCTGGTTCTGTCTCGCAGCCTGCCTCAGCATCTGTCTCTGACTGCTGACAAACAGGAACAAATGAGACGAGGAAGAGGAGACCCATCAGGCCTGGAGTCAGACTTCAGTCCAGGTGGCGGGGCGCTGAGGGGCGTTCAAAGACCAGGAACAACAAATAAACAGAAACACAATGAGGCTGTTTACAGAGGCAGAGAGATTCATCTCTGTGTTTGTAAAGTGAATATATTCAGTGTAGGTGTCTGTCTGTTCAGAGTAATGATGGTCTCAAGGCTGGAGGGGCACACCAGGACATCAGTGGTGGATCTTACAGGTCCTGCGGGTTGCAGGGTGGGGGGCCAACATGGATCTGGCTTGTTCCAGATCATCCTACAGATCCTGGGTCACACTGGGATCTGAAGAGTTTGGAGGCCAGGTCAACACCTTGGGCTCTTTGTCATGTTCCTCCAGACATTTCTGAGCAGTTTTTGTGATGTGGTTTAAGGATGGCCACAGTTAATCAATGATCGATTATTGATCACTAAGAATTTTGTCGATCACGTGGAATTTAATCGACATGTCTTAAAGAAAAGTAATGATTTTCACTATGTGGCAGCAATCAAATCTAACAGGTTAAACTGAGATGTCTTTGAGCTGCGAAGTTATGGGAGAACTGTCTGCACTAAAACAGACGAATATTATATATTTTAATTAGCGTATTTTATTAACCTTTGATCTGATTGATAACTTGTCTGTCAGTTGTTGCAGAGCGTCATAGCTTTGCTTTGTTAATGTGTTGCTTTGACTCGCTGCCTTTATGAGGCCTCAGATCTTTGTTGCTTTACTTCCTGTTAGTTCAACTTTAAAGGCTAAAATAATGATTAATCCATGATTGATCGTTCGTTTTCCTTCAAATGCCCATCCACAGTGTGTAGGGGCATTGTCCTGCTGGGGGAGGCCCCTGCCATTGGGGAGTGCTGTTGCCAAGATTAGCTGTGCTTGGTCTCCAACAATGTTTAGGTGGTGGGAGAGAAATCAGTCTAGAATCTGACACTGCGATCGAAAGTGTTCAGGATTAAACCCTGTGAAAACTCCAGTATGGTTCTTTAACGGCAGCGGTAGGGTCAGGTTTAGGTTGTGTGTAATTGCTCAAACAGCGCTCTGACTTCTGTTCCTGTTTCTTTCATCATTTCCAGAGGTTCTTCCTCGTATTTGAAGCCTGTGAGTGTTCAGCAGCATCACATCCATTACACTCATTACCCTCCATCTGTACTCCATACAACACCGCTGCTGGAGGAGGCGGCATCAGGACGGCGTGGGGAGGGTCTGTCCTCTCACAGTGGGAGTGGGTGATGAAATCCACTGCAACAGCTCATCACTGTGTCTCAGTCAGGACCTGTGTGATACTGCTCAAGGTTGTTCTGTGTCCACAAAGAGAAAATCATTAACCCCTGTTCTACTGAAACACGAGGAGACACTGTCTGCTGGTGGAGCAAGAGGTTTTCATTTCATATCAACCAAAACTGAATTCAGTTGTCAACATAATTAGAGGTTTATCCTGTGTGTGGGATGTAAAATTGTTTTCAGCAAAGCATGAATTAAAAGTCTGAATTAAAGGTCACTCCACAGTTTTAAAGGTTGGTTAGCTGGTTAGCATGCTATCTCTAGCATAAGAAAATAAGTGATAGACCTAGAAACAAAACACTGATGTTGCTTTCCACCTCTGACAGCTCTTGGTTAACAAAGGAAGGAAGACTGGTGAGTAAACGGCTGTTAATGTTAACATTAGCTATGTAGTGATAGCAAAAACTGACATATAGCACCTTTAATACTGATACAAAACACATTTTCTGATTATATCCTGTTGAGTTGATAAGTTATGAAGCCAATAGACAATAATAAACACCTTAAGTCAGATCACCTTACCACATGAGGAGGTTTTCTATTTATTTAACTCAAAAAATAAAGACAGAACCACACAGTTGCACAGAGAGCATGGGATTAACGGGTGAACAGGGCTGTTGACAGTGGCGGAGAAAAAGAAACCTTTGTTCCAGTTTGTCTTTCAGTGCATCGTCATTGTTAACGAGCTGTGGATCGTTGGAGCACTCAGGGTTTTTCCTGCAGCTGATGATGTATTCAGTGAAAGCAGCTCGTCTCACACCTCAGCCCTCACTGTCAGGACTCTGACACACAGAGAAAGCAAGGGCCTCACAATGGGATCCTTGTTTCACATTTGTTTCTTTAACTGCGCACCACAAAGACGCTGCAGATTATTCGCAATTATAATTTCCTGTTATTGAAACTTCTCAGAGTTGTCCCTGAGTGGCTGCAGGGCAGCAGTGGAGGTTTGAGTTTGTCAGTAAAAGCCTGCAACTGGGAACCAGACTGAGGAGAATTTTAACATTTTAGCTGTGACAGAAAATAACTGCATGAAGCCACAACTTTAAATATTTTGTTAAATAAAATTTAAATAAACAATATGTAAACTGGAAAACAGTGGAGGAAGCCTTTTAAGGAGCCTGACTGTAGACTATAAACTCCACCTCAGTCGGCCAGAAATCTCAAAACAAAACAGACGTCATTCTTTGGAAAAAGTTGATGATTCGATGCATCGATGAGGAAGATCCTGATTCGACGACTTGCCGCCTCACCATTCACACACAGCTGCAAACTTTACAACCAAGTCTCGTCTTAAAACGACTGAACTACAAAACTAACTGTGATGGAAGACGTGATGGAAACGAAGGAGCAACACCAGAGAGTAAGGGTGCAGGATATATATCAAAAGTCTGTGCTACCCATATTGAGCAACAAATTCATCTATCCATAATCTAGGGTGAGAGCAACAAGTCCTCCAACTCATACAACCACATTGGTTGCTTGTTCCTACACTTAAATACGACTAAGAGGACCATCTCCTAAAGTAGCGCCCCCTACCGGCAGCATGCCAGCCATAGGACCGTGCCAGGTACAGTGTGCCGGTGTACTGGAGCTTTGTCGTCATAATAAACATGTGGTCAACATTACTGAGTTGTCTCTGTTTGGTCAGGTTTAGGCATAAAAACGAACCTGGTTAGGTTTAGGAAAAGATCGTGGTTTTGGCTAAAATTGTCAAAGAAACAACAACTGTCAGGTTCTAAATGGGAACCGAACCCAGGTCTCCCGTGAGAAGGTCCTGTGTTTGTTTGACCCAACCACCTCCTGGCAAATACATCAACTTAATAGATGTCATAATTACAACGGCCACTAGATGTCACTTATCAAGAAAATCTTTTTATTGTGGGTCGTAATAAGATGCTGCACTAACACCTCTTTTTTTTATAAGAGGACGGTCTTGGCGAGAGGCAGGGTTCGCCCTGGACAGACATCATCATCACAGGGCTGACACACAGAGAAAAACGACCATTCACACTCACATTCACATCGACGGACAGTTTAGAGTCACCAGTTAACCTGCATGTGTTTGGACTGTGGGAGGAAGTCGGAGAACCTCAAGAGAACTCACACAGACACAGGGAGAACATGTGAACACAGAAAAGCCAGGGTTCAAACCCAGAAAGAGCAACATATCTATGACTTTATATACTGAGAATGTGGAGTTCTGTGCACGGCTCTCTGCTGCACTCATGCACCTCCAGCTGCTGCAGAGACAGTGCAGCGTGATGCACAGGCAGCCAGGGGAAGACACTGGATTTAACAGACAACATGGTTCTGTGCAGAGCTCTGGATACTCAGCTGAACATGAGAGACGCACAACTCATTGTTGTGAACTGTAGCCCTGAGTCATTTCCCCTCACAATGTCTGACAGTTTCAAATCAAATGTACCGATGTGAGGCCGACAGAGTGCAGGTTTTGAAACCTTGAAAGAGAATCTCCAGCAGTGAACTGAGTCCAGGATCCTTTGGTCTGTCGGTCCCTCCCTTTCCCTGTAGGTTGAACATTTATCAGGTGTAAGGTACAGCCTCGCCATCTTCTTTCTTTTACATTCATGAAAAAAAGTCCTATTCTTGGAGTGGTTTCTTTTTGACAGGCCTTTTCCTCTGCCGTCTCTCCTCACTGTGTTCGATCAGCTGCTGCTAATGGACGCCAAGTGTTTTATTTGTTTGAGGAACGGCGAGCTGCTGACTGCAGATGAGTCATTTTGCTCTGCTAACTTGTTCCCGAGGGAGGACAGGTGAAGGAATCCCTGGTCATGAAATATTCATCCCCTCCTCATACTGCATGCAGAGAAGGGAGAAGCTGCTCTCCAGGAAAAATTAAAGGAAATAAATAACAGACGACAAGAAAATCTGGAAGTTGACGCTTCCCTCCCTGAACGGACGGAAATAAAGAGGTGAAAAAGAAAACCACCAACTGAGGAGACACAGGTGAGGTGAGACGGAGAGTATTTACATCTTATATGAAGGGGAGAAAGAGAAAAAGAGTTTAAGGGATAAAGAAGTAGAGAAGGAAAGATGGAAGAGGATGAGAAGCCGAGAGAGAAAGGAGAAAGAAAAGCAGATTATCTCCTGCAGGCTTTCACACAAGACGGGAGAGTTTCTCCACAGCAACTGATCCGACAGAACTTCAGAGAAAATACAACACAATCACCATTTAATCTGCAGCACACACACACAGCACACACACACACAGAGCAGTGTTTAACTGTGTGAATGAGAGGAAGATCTGCTGCTGAGTTTAGAAGAACAGAATGATTCCCTGCAACTTGTGTCTTTATTGAAGGTAAATAACATCTGTTTTTTTTTAACAAACGGCCAAAACTCTCCATTTTCTGCTGCTCTGAATTAATGTCAGGTTTACAAAGATATGGGAACTGTTTTAGTGTTAATTCCCTAAAACTAGTGGAGGAATCATGAGGACAAAGCTCAGTCCTGAAACTTTAGGTTTTTGCTGTGAAAATGAAAAAGTATCTTTGACTTTGACTGGACGAGTTTTTGCTTCTCACTCAGTCATCGTGTGTCATGGTCAGGTTGTCAGTTATAAAACGCAGCTGTGACACAGTTTTCTCTACACAAAGACTGAATCTTTGTGAGTTACACAAGAGCCTCTGAAGGTCGACAGAAAAATGAAAGCACACAAGAAAATGTTGGAGAAGCAAGAATTACCAGAAAAACACACTCTAGAGTCCAGGTTAATACAGTCACTCTAGCTCTTTTAAACTGTTCCTAACCCACATTCATTACATCTTCTTTAGGCCTGATTTACCACTTTGTCAATTAATACCTATATGAAGTCGACAGGAGCCAAAAAATACAGGAAAACTGACACAGATGCCAAAAATCTGAGGTGATAATCACTCTAAATATTACAGTTAACATACAGAATAAAAAATGTAAGAAATGAAACTATAATACAGTCCATTTTTTAAACTCCAACTAATTTTTGTGTCTTTTCAAGTCTCATTACTAAAGTAAATATTTTCACTTGGTTTTCTCAGCTCGTCTTTACGTGATATATTCTGTAAATTAAGTTCTGTTACTGTAAATAAAACATGTTCATGAAGCGACAGACTCCAGAGGATAAAAACTGAATATTAAAAACTACTATTATGGTGCAAAAACTACAAAAATACCTAGAGATTCTGACTTTAAAAATGTAGAAATCTCCTGTTGTTCTTATTTTGGGAAACAAAGGAAACAATGTCAGTGTCTTCTACAGCTCAAATGGACATGAAACCTTCCTGGTTTATTTTCTGCTCTTAAACTTCTAGATTTCCCCATAAATAGATCACATACAGATTCATCCTGACCTGGTCTTTGTACCTTTGGGATCTCCATTACAAACTAAAATTAAGTTCTGTGGGTTGGATCTTTGTTACCAGGTGGAGATTTGTGATTTTTCTTGAAGGTTGTGCAGCAACATATTCACTGTGATTCCTTCATTGTTCAGTGGGTTTCATGTCTCCAGGTCTTAAACTCTTGAAATCTTTCTGTCATAAAGCAGCTGTGATTATCATGAAACCGTTTCAGGCTCCAGGCGACAACACAAACACTCGACAGACAAACAAACAGCAGCAGCTCGGTGGAAAACCAGAGTCAAGCCTCGATAACGACCATCAGATGCCGCTGCCGCAGCTTTTTGAACCCGCGCCTACACACAGGTTTTTGAAGATGAAAGTGTAATTAACAGCTGCAGAGCTGGATTTAGCTTCGGAGGCAGCAGGCGTCGTCAGATAGTTCAAACAGGAGTCAGCCCGTGGTAGGCCCAGAGTTTCCCACTGAGAGGAGCAAGGAGATCCCGGTTCTCCCGGCGGGGAAGCTCTCGGTTCAGCTGAGCGACGGTGAGACGGAGACAACGAGCAGAAAGCACAACAACTAGTTTGTGTTTTTTATCTCAGAGATCAAACAGTCAGTCCTGCTGTTCTCCTCTCTCCTACCTTCACTGAGCATCTTCAACAGAACTCGGCAGGAAAAATCACTTTTCTTTTTACTGGTTTAAACTTTTATTGAGCTGAAACGAGGCTTTGTTGAATCATTACTAACAGCAGCATCTTGATTCAGCCTCATCTAACACGACAAAGAGCCCAAGGTGATGACATGGCCTCCAAACTCCCCAGACCCCAACCTGATCCAGCATCTGTGGGATGATCCAAAACAAGTCAGACCCATGGAGGCCCCCCACCCTGCTACCCGCAGGACCCAGAGGATCCACAGGACAATCAGCACAGGCTGCAGAGTCATTTCCTCTCATCTGTGTTAACTTCTGTTTCCTCCCCACAGTTTGTTCACTTCACCAACTTCCTCCACCTCCTGGTTCAGAGCAGACACCTGTGTGGAGTCTGCACAGTGTGATTCAGCCACAGACAGAAAAAGACATCAGTAAAAGCAGTTTTCCCAGTTGACAGCAGGTCCCTGAACGTATCCTGAAGCCATTCTTCCCTCCAGTTTGGCTCCTGCTGTTCTCTTCACAGTGTTTCCTCACTTCACAAACTGAGAAGGTGAAAATAAAAACTTCCTGAGATGAAATGAGAGAATCCAACAAGGTCTGCATGTGTTTTTTTTTCTACCTTCAACAGGAAGTTTGGTTAACTCACTGTGTTGCTTGATGCTCAGGGACCTGGTTCACCAAAGTCATTTAAGAGCACAGCTCACAGTGATAACAACTACGACTAATATCAAGTTTCTAATCGAAACTGCAGATAAATCTTACAGAGTTAAATTCTCATGCCAGGCCAGAAATCAGCTTTTAGCCACAACTTTGGGGTCCAAAATATCTCACCAACTGTTGAGATCAATAACTGTGTTTTGCTAAATATTCATGATGCCTGGGGCTGAAGCGATAAAGCAGGTCTTGATCTGGGATTGCAATAAAATTTATGTCCATGAAGACGATAAGTTCACAGGCATTTCATTCTAACAACCAATCACACAACAGCATTAACGTGACAACAGCCAGTCAGGCAACGGCTGCACGGTGATATACACCCATTTCTGACCTACCGGCGGTAAAGAAAGCTGTGGGAGACTCCAGAAACATGAAGTGGAACCAGAGAGAGGCAAGAAATTGAAGAATTCATTCAAACGAGGAAACTGGTAACAAAGGTCACAACTCATCAATTATATGGAGGAGGGTGGTTTTGGTTTCATTAAAAACAGACAAAATCGAATTAAGAGCAGTCTACGAAATACATGTCAGCCGGTCCAGAACCAACAAAGATGGAAACACAACAGGTACGACAATCAGCTGAAAAGGTTTCATCCCAGCGACCACACAGAAGAGACGAAGATGCTGTTTGTCCATCCACACTGAGTCTAACGGGGCTAACACCTAGCTGCTAACAATAGATAAAGATGGGTTCACTGGACTGGATACGAACTCCCAGACGAAATACTACAAACTGCTTACTGTCTAATCTGCTCCTCTACATAGGTCCTATCAGAAATCTGTGATCGGAGTCGTCACTGGGTTTTGTTTTATTAATTACCACTGAAGTTAATTTTAAATGTTTGAGTTATAGCTGAAAAAATATGTTTGTTTCTATTTTTGCAACAACGTTAGCCTGCAAAACACACACAAACAAAAGCGATTGAACATAGTAAGTACACCTGCTCCAGCTTTAGCATGTTTGCATTTAACTGAAGACACTCTACGGCTGAAGTACCAGGCTCCAGTGCTGCTAACATGGCTGTAGATAACCACGCAATGTGTTCTGTCTGCCCACTGAAACTTTTAAAACCATTTGTTTGCATTCAGTCTAGAACAACTAGTAAAAACCACAGAAACTGCTCAGAATATTCTCTGGATCAGGATAAAAAACCAGCAGAGGAAACAGGAAGTAGTGGTCCATAAGACAAAGAAATGGGTTCCTGCTTTCACTCATAATTGGTCGAACCTGTGGCCTGAGGGACAATCTGTATCCGCAATCGCGAACTGGAATAAACGATATAAATAAACTCTGAGAACCATTTGACTGTGCAGTGTTGGTATGAGGCAGTGGCAGACCTCAGCTGAACATGTGGGGTCAAGGCTCTCTGGAGATCAAGCCTCAGAGAGAAAGAGCCTGCAGCTGGCCAGCCAGAGTTCAAAAGACTTCAAGGCAAATGGACAATAAAGATATTTAATCTGTGGTTAATAGGATCACGAAGCCAAGAAATGATTGTTAAAGACATTTGATATTTCCTGCATAATGTTATTGAAGTATGAACCAGGGATGGATTCAGAACAGGAGCTTCCAAGGAAAAAGAAATGGCTCCTTCTGCAGTGATATTCATAAATGCTCCCTTTGTCTGCAGCCAATCAGATCCGCTGACTCTGCTCTCTGGGAAACTCTGCTGTCATCTGCCAGCTATTGCGACACAGATCAACTCAGCCTGGTGGACGAAACCACCACAAGTAAACCACCTGGGCCCAGCAGTGGGGTCTCTGAGGCTTTACAACAAGCAGGCACCTTACACAGTTCTGGTGGGTGCCGCTGAGGGATTATGAGCTGGGTGGATCAGCGGCAACTCGAATGCAAATTTTCACCAGGAGAATAAAAGAATTGAAAGCGGTGGAAACTTATTGACAAAAAACAAAAATCTAGATGTGGATTTAATGATTTTTGCAGAGATCCGTCGTCATACTTCACATTTGCCAATTAAGCAATGCTATGTTACGCTGGCATCCAGTAAACCTTTCTATATCTAGGAGGGTTGAAGCGCAGTAACCCTCCACATCTCTACTGTCTGAATCAGGGAGACAGGAGAAAGTGTTTGGGAGGGTCTGATCCGCTTGTTAAGTGCGATTAACAAAAATACTTTGTTTCGGTCCAACTTTCTCTGAAAACTCTCCTGTTTCAAGATGCCTGAGTCTGGGTCAAACTATTCAGTGTCGTTCTACTGCTTTCACTGTGAGGAAGAAGGAAGCGGCTGCAACTTCAGTAAGTTTCGATTTTAAGCTCAAATTAAAAAGCTAGCTATGGCCATCCTATTTTCACTGGCTGGTGAAAGCTAGCTAAGGCAGACTATTTGCCTTAGCTGGGCAACAGAAGAAAAGGACTCAAGACCAAAAAGACAAAAAATGTGAGCTCAGAGCAAGGAAACACCTCGTAGAACCCACAGCTTATATCAGAGTTGCCTGCTTTTACCAGGTCTGACCAGTGTGCGTTAGCGGTTAGCTGACAATATTGCTTTTCCTTCAGGCTCTCGAACTTTTTCTTCATTCGTTTAAAAACTGTAACATATCGGTTGACTATTTCCTCTTCTCTCTAGGTCACGGTGAAGCAGTAGAATGACCACTGGTTGTTTTTGGACTCAGATCAGTTCAAACAAAGCGGACTCAGCGCAGCATCTGGAAAACAGGAGAGACTCAGAAGTTGGACGAGGAAACAGCAAGTGGCGTCTGACCGGTGCTCTCAGCTCCAGTGTCCGGCTGACGGTGTCAACAACCCGGCAGGAGGTACTCTGTGGTGTGGTGGGATTTCATAACTGGCTGTGACTTTGCTGCTGTGTGGAAATCCGGCGTTTCACATCAGAGATGATGAACAAAAGGCGATGAAACTGTGAGTGGAATTAGAAATTGCAGGCCGAGCTGAACTGACTACATGTGCAGACAAAAATGAAAAAGCCTGACAATAAACCACAACCTCCTGACCTTTTATGGGCACCTCTGAGCTGCCTCCTGACTCTGGGACAGGGGTCACCACTCCGCGCTGTGCTGGGAGTGGTTATTATCTGGTTGTCGGCGCAATTGCCATCGCCATCAGAAAACGCCATCGCTTCGGGCGACAGATCGGAGGAAAGGTTGTTTAATCTCTCGTGTCTCAAGTCCGGGTCACAGCTTGAGCCAAGGGTGTGGCCGGGGGAGTTCTAAATGAAACCCTTTAGCTTCTTTTTTAAGTCTCTTCTTAAAAACTTTTCTTGTTTTGGAAGCTTTTCATTGTTATTCATGTTTATTTGATTTTATTCATTTTTATTGTTTTACTTCCTCTGTTAACAAGCATTCTTGTTTTATTAAACGTCTGGTTTTTTATTTCCTTTTGTAAAGCGCACTCCGTAACATTGTTAAAGAAGTGCTGTATAAATAAGTTTATTATATGACAGTGATTCTACACACACACACGCATGCGCGCTTTACCACACACACACACTGTCAGATCCTCTTAGAGTTGAGTAGAAAAATAAACCTACTTTACACGGCCCAGGACCAGGACGGGACCAACAGCCTAAACTGACCATTAAAGGTTCCTACAGACAAATTGGTTGGTTCTGATCATCGAGTTGAGTTGATCAGATAATCTTCACAGATGAACACCACTGTTCGATGTTTGAAGCTAATCCAATCTCCAGCAGTAAAAAGCTGTGTTGAGCTGTAAACCAACTACACCACGGTCACATGGCGATAACGTCTCACCACTAAACTTCCAACTGGTCATTTCATTTAGCAGCTCTGAGCTCTTCTAAAAGCCTTTCTTCTTAGAAGTTGGTAATTTGAAAAAGGCGTGGTAAAAGCCTAACGAGGCTGTAAA
The DNA here is from genome assembly GCA_033238685.1 of Lates japonicus. NCBI lineage: Eukaryota > Metazoa > Chordata > Actinopteri > Centropomidae > Lates > Lates japonicus. Next base: position 4,408,796 of record BRZM01000047.1, read on the forward strand.
GGGTGGACTGGTGGTGAATGGGTTTTCATGTTGGTACGACAACTCTGTGGTCTCATTTAGACACTAGATTACTTAACACGCCTTTTAAAGACACGTAAAGCTTCAAACATCGAGGTGGGGTTACTGACCCATTGTAATGGGAGAATAAAACCACAATGTCTTGAGCTTGTGTTAAAACTCTGAACCTTATTTCAGACATTTAACCAAACTACACTGACTTTGGGACGAGGAACGGGAAGAGCTAACATCTTCAACATAACTCACTTCCTGGTTTTAGGATCAGTCCTGCAGGACTCTATTGGCTGATCACTACTGCACAGACTCTGACCAGCTCAAAAATGGCGGCGCTCGTATCTGGGATATTTTGGCTTCATTTGCATACAGGGGGAGGAAGTGGAGACACGTCGGCCATCTTTAAATACAGTGATTGATTTGGAGGGATTAACAGGAAAATCTGTGAATCTCACAATCAGACGTCCACCTGGAAACACTGCAGCTATGAGGCTAATCATCACTGACATCACTGTGTCGAGATAAAGATCAAGAAAACTTCACAAACTCTGATCATTAGAAGATAATCAGCAATCAGCTCTGATCAATATGTCCTCCTTCATCAGCTGTGAACTGTGCAGCAGCTGAGACGTCACTGCTGTTGATTTAAATACATATTCACTCTGTTAATGAAGTCATTTCCATCTGCATCAGTGTGTGTAGATGAAAGCTCATTGATCAAACAGAGGAGTGTCAGCTGCTCCCTGCACAGCCTCTCATTAATAATCTGACACCTTTAAACGCCATCGCAGCCATTCTTCATGATCACTGCCACACACAGATTACAGCCGTGTCACAGATTACAGGTAAATCTGTAGGTATCACTGCCTTCACGTTATAAACCAGGTTTCCAGGTAACCAGAGTGTGAAATACATTGTTTCATTATAGATTATTTAGGTCTGTTTCTGTTTTTTAATCAACTGTAAACTGATGTTTCTGTTTTAATAAACTAATTCAGCAGAGCTGTTGTTTGCAGGAGGAAACATGAGCTGCAACACGATGCTGATTAGAGCTCAGACACACAATCAATACACTGATACATCCTGATAGCATCTGAAACAACATCAACTGTCCTGCTCTCTGCAGGTTTTACAGTCAGTCGTTACTGCAGCTCAGCCGTTTTCTCTGATCCATCAGACGACGGTCAGAACATAATCAAACACTAATTTAAGAATTTCATTGATAAACCTTTTTGTTTTCAGGTTTGTCAAAGAGCAGCAGAACGTTTCAGAATAAAAGCTCTAAATTAGCTAAAAAATGAAGCATTGCTGCAAAAACACAAACTTCCTCATGCTCTTATTTTGTAGGGAAGATCACTAAAGAGGAAGTGATTCTGTAGGAAACTGATGCTGCAGGTAAAGATGATGGAGATCTGTTTAAACATTAGAGCTGGATGTGGGATTAAATCAGATTATCAACATGATCTGAGTCTGTTGCCAACCTTTCTTTCTTCTTTCTAACTTTGATTTGTTCTTCATCACGTGTGTTCAGGCCGATCAAAGAGAGGTCAGAGTGTAAACCTCCGTCACAGCTGGAGAGGGAACACAACACGACTTCACAGATAAAACATGACTGTGAAATGTGAGATATGATCCATGAGATTTTCTTGGTTGTCGGCTTCACGGTATCAAACATTTCCTTTGTTTTCCTGCTTCTGTTCACTGACACTGAGCTCTGGATCTTACTGAGGAAACACTACAACATGTCCCGACTGACAGAGATGATCAAGCAGAGCAGACTCAGATACAGACGCTGTTTTAATCTGATCGTTCCTTAATGCATCATCACGCCGCTGCCAATCACGGCCTCCAATTTATCCACAAAAACACACTCACACACACACTCTGATGGATTTCAACAGGCCTCTTACAATCTAATTAATGTCGGAGCTCGTCTGGGTGTGATAACATTTTAATCAGCGAGAGCCGGGCGTGATTACCTCACAGTGACCAGCAGAGGGGAAAACAGCGTCGACTCCCTCTATAATTACATCAAGAGTCAATTACACGACCTCTCCTCCCGTTGGCTCGTCAACACACGGCGAGCGGGAGCGCGACCGCTTTAACAACCAGCAGCTTCAAACCCAGCAGAGGTCAAACACACTCTCTGATCTCATTTTCAGTCCTGACAGTGAACGTCTCACGGTTTTCCTACCAGACTCTCTGGAGATCTGGACGAAGGCCTCCACGCCGCTCTCGCCGTAGTTCCCCTCGGAGGCGAGCGTGGACACGTAGTTCCAGCCCATCGCCGTCACGATGTCCAGCATGGCCTGAGCCTGGTACGAGTCCGGAGGGACCACGCGGGAGAAGAAGTCGTAGCGGGTGTTGTCGCTGAGCTCTGGAGCCGTGGAGGCGTAGCTGATCTGAGGGATCTGTGGAGACACGGAGGGATCAGTTAGATCAATAAACCCACGGCAGATTTATCAGGATCAGAGCACAGTAAGGGACAAAAAGCTGCAGGACAAAATGACAGATTACTGCAGGTTCCACCTGTTGTGTATATGCATGTAGCCCCATCCACACTGAGGTTACTACAGTTCACCACAGTTTCATTACTGCCGAAGACACAAGTAACCAAACCTCCACCTCAGAGTCATTTTCAGCTGTGACATGAAGATACCAAGAGATAACTCGCACCATTACACATTAACCTGCCAAAGACCTGGTGTCTCTTAGCAGCGTCAGTAAAAACGGCTTTTAAAACCATTCAGACAAACCATTCAGTCCTGCATGTAGTTCAGCTGATTTTCAGGAAATAAGCGTTTTAGTTAGATGTTCAATATTTAGATATAACATCTGTATTTCTATTTTCTCATTCATTTATCTCTTTTTTGAGAATTATACCACAGGTAGGATAATTATTCATTTCAAGGTTTACAGAACAAACTGGGAATTTCACAAAAAGGTTCTATTTCCTTAAATTACTATTTCTATATTTTCTTATTATCCAGATGTGTTTATTTTTATTTTAGTTGTTCCTAATTTATTTAACTGTTCTATGGTTCATTCTGTGAATGTTTTGCACCATTTTTTGTTGGAATAAATACATTTTGGCCCTGCTGTTTATGTTCTGTGCATTTACCCATAAGGCTGTGCTGTAATTCAGCAAGCAAATATTAAAATACTTGTAATTCTCCAAATACTGTCAGAGTCAGTGTTTTACAGCTTCATCCCTCAATCCCTGTTAAAACTACAGTTAAAACCTCAACACTTCCTGTGGATGTTTCACTACAAAAACACAGCAGGAAAATAAGAGGGATAATTTACCGGAAGGCTTTTAATTTGAAACAGCAGTGCTTAAGGGAGATCGAAAAAGTAGACTGGACATTATGAGTGAGAAAAACATCAGAACATGATTAGTGTTTAGACATGACACCTGGTATTTGATACATCGAATAAAAACTAAACCCGAGTGAAGTCACGTTTCTGTCTTTTCACATATGTGAAATATAAATTTCATTTCCTGCAAAGAAGAAAAAAAACCTCTATTTTCATTCTGGAAAAGCTTTTTTGCATAATTTAATTTAAAATGATTCCCTCTTGTGTTAATTTAATCAGATGATTGTTAAAGTCTCACACATCAGACGACAGACTGGACACAGTTTGGCAGAAAACAGTTTTTTCAGTTGGACTTTAAAATGTGGTCCTCGGTCTCCCCCTGACATCCCACAGTGTACTTGTTGGGATTTAAACAGATCCAGTTTGAACCTTAAATCCTGACCTTCCTCAGCTTTCTGTTGTTCAGCCTCTTGTCAGAGTGGAGTTAGCTGCTGTGTGAATTAAGGAGGCGGATCAGGTCATAGATCCTGCAGCAGAAAGGCCGACAGGCCCGGCGGGGCTGGATAATGGTCCTTTAGAGAAGGATTGAAGGGCTGATTGATTTCACTTCAGTCAGAGGCCGAGGTGTCGGGCCGAGTGCCGCCGGATGCCTCATCAGGATTCACAGAGGAGGAGGAGGAGGGAGGAAGACGGACCTGACGGCAATACAAATGTCAGTCAGGCCGACCAGCTCAGCGACAGGCGGCAAATTAAAGGCCTGTACTGTAAATACGAAGCTGTCTGAGAGCTGACGCTATCAGAGCTCTGCAGGTTTAACTCATCACAGAGGAGCTGAAGTTTGTTTCCACCTGAGCTCAACACAAACAACACAGACAATCTTTTCACACTTCAGACACTTTAAATGTTTCCTCAGCTGTTTATCTGATGGATGACGTTCGCGGTCACAGACTCACATTCTCCATCTGACATGAAATAAGTGAAAGAAAGTTCAGAAACTCTGTGAAACAGCTCAGATTCAGCTCAAAGACACGACGACTTTTAGACTTAATCTGAAACGTTTCAAGAGAATTTATTCAACATGATGTTTCCTTCAAACATGAGGAAAGACCGGAGGAAAAAACACTGAACATAAACCTAAACTCTGTTCACACATACACAAAAAGAAAACTAACTGCAACAGCAGGACCATAAATGTCAGCGACTGAGTGATAGAGATGATGGAGTTACACCATTGGTCGATCAGGTGTTGGGACAAACAGTTTCTATCACATCATCAGGAAGACTCATGTCTGTTTGCCCACTCTGATACTCTGATCGGAAACCACTGGTCTTATGGTGAATTAAAACCAGCTGATAACGCTGTCAGCAGCCCGGCAGGAGAGACACTGAATACCTGTCTTTTACCAACTGTCGTTTCACCCAACGTTTGGGTTCTTCTTTACTCAATAACCACTTACTAAATTTCTACAAATTCCCACACATGGGAGATTTAAAATGGGTAAAAATAAAGAGCTAAATAATTGTCTTTAACTAGGCTCGCAAAATTTCAGCAATTTTCAAATTTGGAAATTAACGGGAATAAACTGGAAATTTGCAAAATTAGGTTAGACTATAACAGGGAACTGGCAGCATAATGTTGGTTAAAACAACCAGATTTAATGTAAATATATTTACATTAGCCGGTAAATCAGAGATGCTAAATGTAAGCTAGCTAACACCATTTCACTGACAGTTTAAGATTCAGGGGGAATATGTTTATTTTATTCAACATTCACGTTTGGTTTTTTGTTCAATGAAATAATCAATTTAAGTTTTACTCACAAATAAATCAAAGTCAAAATTGTCAGTTTTTAAATGTGTATTAGTTTGCAGCAGGTCTGTTTATGACAAAACAACATGTTCATATTTATGTTTGTACATGATACAATTCGTATAAATCACCACAAATTTACAGCTAATTCTTGTTAATTCCAACTTAGAACATTTCAAATCTTCCAAACTCCCTTTAGAAAACTCAGAAACTCAAACTGTATCAACATACTCAGCTGAAACAGAAATCAAGCATCTTATCTGGAGACAGATTCAAACCAGGAGAGGCGACAACACACACACACACACACACACACACACACACACACACACACACACACACACACACACACACACACACACACACACCAGGGTTAAAGCTGTTATAACTGCAGCTGCATGAGAAAATGACTGCGACCATCCATTAGCATTAATGATGCATTGTGGGCTGAATAAACAGCAGCATCAGTTTATTGATGCTCAGTCAGCTGCTGCTCCATTAAAACACACCAGCTCCTCCTGTTAACACGTCCTGCCTCGTATCTAAAGGACCATACCACCACTTACCCCATTTAATGTTAGATCTATAAATACAGATATAACATCCTGTGAGCTGAGCATGTGCAGAGCTTTTTTATTAAGAGGAAGATCCTTTTAACCAGAAACATCACTTTATATCACTACCAGACTCCATTGACAAAAACAGGAATTTTATTGTGCAGAACTACAATACCTCTGCTTTGATCTGTTAGTGTGTCTGTGTTACTGTGTGGTACTTTTACTTCAGTAAAGTATCTGATTACTTCTTCCACCACTGAAAGTCACACAGTAACACAAACACACTAACAGATGGAGGCAGTGGTATTCCAGCAGCTCCTGTGTTCTGCTCTGTAAAATCCCTGTTTTTGTCAGTGGAGTCTGGTGGCTTTGAAGAGAGTGATAAAATGTCTGTTTCTGTTCAGCTTTTTGTTTACAAGTGAGGGTGTTTCTCTGGAAAATGATCAACCTGGATGCAAAGTATAAGATCTGTATTAAATGAGCTAAAACATTAACATAAAACTGATGTAGTCTTTTAAAGAAGCATCACAGCAGACGAGCTTAATGTCTTGTTTAACTGAGGTTTGTGGGTAAGAAAACTGCCATCATCAAATTACAGCAGTAATGATAATAATCATGCTAATAACTGTGATGTGGTTTGTGAAATGAGCATTTTGCTGTAGTCACACAGAGATCTGAATGTGTTATTAAATAAATTGCAGATACCGTCAGAGAAACCCCCCCCAGCCCCCCACCCCCACAACTGGAGGACTGCAATTTTAATTAGTAGCCTAATTGGAAACCCTGCTGATCGCACTCACGTCTCCGTCCTCACAGCAGAGTGAGGAGGATGGTTTATCCCATGATCCCCTGCATCCACTGTCGCTGAGAGCTGCTCACTGTGGGTTTCTCTCTGTTGTCCTGTCCTTACTCTGTACAGAGCCTTCAGATAATATATGCTGTCATTTGGTGCCAGACAAATAAAACTGTACTGATCTGAACCTCGTGGTTCTTCAGTATAGGATTTGATTTTAACCTTTATCAAGTTTAAAAAAAACGAAACAAAATGTTTCCAAAGGTAAATTTTGGGGTTAAGATGTCCAGAATATTTCCATTAATCTGAACCTTTCATCAGGAGAACAAAGTCAGGTTAGTCAGTAGGACCTTAAACTGATTCGAACCAATGGGAGAACAGGAGGAGATCCTAACTTGCATTATATGTATGAACCATTTCCATGTAAAAGAACAAGGTGAAGGTCTGTTTTTATTCCAAGTCATCAAAAACTGATCTGTTGACTGAAATCACCAAAACACAGAGTTTATCTTGACATCTGTGTTGAAAATACAACCTCAGAAATTCCTTTTTATTTTTTTATTATTTTATTTATTTATGAAACCTGATTTGTTTTTCTGTTTTTCTGATGTAAAAGTAATTTCCTCCAGCAGAACAATAAATATCTGATCTGATCTGTAATGAAAACTGCTTCAAATAAACTGGATTTCTAGGTTTTATCACAGACAGAAACCCTATGCAGCTGTAGACCCTGGCTCTGATCGGAGCAGGTCTCAGAGATAAACAGAAGAGATCTGGACCTGGACGTCGGCCCGCCGTGAAGTGACAGCAGCAGCTAATGGACTCGTCGCCTCCCGGAGAGCGAGCGGTGCGTTGATAGATGACGCCCTGACAGCGATCGTTACCCTCAACACCAGACCTTTACTTTAGCCCGGCAAGACCCAATGAGCTGGATCAGACCCGGTCTCGACGCAGAGCACAGATTTATGTACGTGTGGACGTCTTTACATCCGAGGACACGCTGGCTGTTTTCTGCCGTCTCAGGGTGTTTTCTGTGACTGACAGTGATTGATGCTCGTCATCCTGCCACAGCCTGAAGCTTTCTGCCCGACTGAACAAAGAGAGAAGAAATCCATCTGAGGTGACAGCTCACGTCCATCACCGTTCACTCCGCCCTCTGATTTTCTTATTTAAAGTAAAGGCTCTATTTACTGTCATCGGGCTCTTTCCTGGACGATAAACAGCTTCGCCCTCGAGGTAAAGTCCTACATGACTCCTGCTGTTGCTGCTCTGTTTCTCTTAATCTGTCTCTCTCACAGTGATCAAACTGAATTCAGGGTGAAGTCAGAATGACTCACTGGCCTGCTGAAAACTCCCCAACAGGGATAACAAAACCTCAACAACCAGGAACTTTCCTTCGCTCGTTAAACTTCACAATTTTAGTTCCTGGTTAGACTGGATAGTGGTACATCTCTCTATTCAGTCAGAACATGTTTCTCTGCTGTAAATCTGCAGGTGAAAGGCTCATAAATAAAACAAAACCACACCATTTATGAGAAATAATTACATGGATCAAAAGCCATGAAAATGTTATGCAAGGCAGAGAAACGGGCGTCCATTAATCATTTATGTAACAGCACATTATAGTCACATATGACTCTGCTGCTCTAACGTAAATGAAATCACAACGCTGTGACCAGGACATCAGGAAGCTTCAAAATCAAAGACTGGAAACTGTTCTGTCATTCAACAGAGTCTGAAGCTCTTCAGATGAAATCAGGTCCTCAGAGGAACAGTCCTGTGTAACAGCCTGACATTAACCTGGGTCACAGAAATAAGAACTGATCATCTATCAGCATCCAACAGGAAAATAACCTCCTGTTTGGTTTATATTGACTTGTTAAGTGACTGAAACTCCACAGTGTCTGCAGCAGACAGATCATTCAGACACTGGAGAGAGAACGACACTTCGAACTCAAGTATCATCAGCACAACTCTGGAAATAACTTCCTCTGCTGTTCAGTGGAAACCCCAACGCTCCTAATAGAGCCAGAGTAAAGTCATTTCAGATGTTTCTGCAACCAACCAGCACCTGAACCTAATGGAGAACTCTGTTTACTGTTAGTCTTTGAGAAACATTGCATTGGAGGTTCCTGCCCTTTACTGCACGTCACTTTGTAAAACCGAGATGGATGACCAAACAGAGAACTTAAATGAAAAGGTGTACCTCTCCTTCAATGGTGTGAAACCACAAAGGATAATGTCTCTCTGAGGATTTTCAAAAGAAAAAGCCAACAGTGAGTCTAAACGATCAGAAATCGAAGATGATATATGAAATGACAGGATTGCTGGATTGTCTGAATACTGGTGCAACAAACGGACTCCTAGACGACTGAGAATGAATAAGAAACCTAGACAGTGTGACCAAGACCCTGAATTTTGAGAGAAAAGGAAAAGAAGAAAAACGTATGATTGATTTTATGGGTTAAATGTATCACAGTAGAAATATATTCTCAGGTTAATAATCTGGACGCAGAGTAAATACCTCCAGAGCTGCAGAAGAAAGTCATTTACTTCTTGGTTGGACTGAAGAGCCTAAATTACTGCGAGGGTCCACAGGGATCCCAGTGTCATAGACTCATTCATCTTATTAAGTCTGCACAGACTTCTGTACAGATGTCTGTGTGTTTACTATTCATGCAAATGCATATAAATGTAGAGTGAACAGAAGCACATCTGCTGCTCATGTTAATAATTGGACTATGTTCAAGTCTTTATACAGAAATATGTCAATTTGAACAGGAGACAAACTGTGTCTAATTATGAGTTTCCTTTAGTTCTCACACAAAGAATAAATTACATCTGGATTTTATACAAAAACATCAAACACTGTCTCCTAGAATTTCATTTATAAATTCATTTATATGCAGGTAATTTGCACTAATGTCTCCCAGATATTTTTTCATCAGCATATTGAGGAAACAATTTTAATGAGTAAATCTGACAACAAAATGTTGATACTGAATGTATCAGTAAAATGTTCACTAACAACATTTAGTTTTTGTTTTTCCTACAGTTTCTGCTCGTTGCATCTAAAGTATGATTACACTTTTCATAGTTCTGTTTAGGCCCTCGCAGATTAAGGTTCAGGAAAGATGGTGATCTTGGTTAAATGTCAACAAATGTGAGAACTATGTAATGCTTTATGGTGCTACATCACTCACAGAAGAAGCTAACTTAGTAATTCTTTTATTAAATTCTTTCTTTTTCCAACTGAACTGTCCTGTAATTACCACTTTGTGGCTGCAGAGGCCGCTGCTCAGTGAAAGTTAGTCTTACTTGGACTCTGAACTGAACTGACACTACCATCTTTCTTGAACTTCAACCAAAGAACATTTGTTTCCTAAACCTAACCACACACTGGAGTCAGGATGTGAACCTCAACCTTCAGCATCCAAGACCTGAACATTGTACAACCAGCCCAAGCTCTGACCTACACCATGTAGATGGTACATAAAAGCAGCACTTCCTTCACACAGCCAAGTCATATGTCCTATATGTCCTAAACATATGACCACAGGCTTAATTATTCATCCATGTTTTTTTATGGCCACATCATTCCATCAAATGGAAATATTCCAGATGTCTGCTGCATAATTTAGACACATTTCCCCAAATTTCAGCCTGACAGATTTAGCGTCTTTGAAAACTCTGGGATCTCCACTGGGTTTTAAAGTAAAGTTCAGTGGGTTTGAACAAAGTTTGGACAAACAACATGAGTTTATAAAGACAAACTCTCAGGATTCACAGTCATATGTTTCATGTTTGCTTTCACTGCTGCTCTCCACCTGCTTTTTCCTTGACTCTCAAAGTCTGAAATAAATATCAGAACAAATGTACCGGTATTGTTTTCTCCTAAAAATAACTCCGACTCACTCGAATGCGGCTCACTGCCACATTATTCATCTGAGAAACCAAAACCAGACAAAAATCGATGGACTTGACAGTCGTCTTGCTGACTCTCTGAGCTCCGTCCAGTCCGGTCTCAGATATGAATGAGCCCGAGGACACTGTGACGTGTCCTCTGCATCACAGCCCGACAAGGGCAGCTCGCTGTTTGGCCTTAAGAAAACCAGCCAACAGCAGCTTTCACCTGGTGTCAGTGTTGAGGAGCTGGAGCCGCCGCAAAGAACAAAATATGAGCCAATGAATGTCTCAACCAGTCGGTCAGCATCTAGTCTGCCAAACAAACACACTGAGGCCTGATGCCAAACTGTCCTCTTAACGTCTTGTCTGTAAGTTCCCCGTTTAGATTCTATCCTCGTCCTGCTGAAGAACGTCAAGCATTGATCTCATCTTCACCCTGAGGGGATTATGTAAAGTGCTCAGCTTTAAGAACGGTCCTTCAGTTCAGAAACATTTTCTCCACTCGTGTTTGGCACATCAGCTCAGTGGAGTGTGTGGAGAGGAGCTGCTGCATTATGGATATACCGTCAGATATGGATGTATGTGGGAGTTTCTCGCCCTCAGACAATGTAGTGTGAAGTGATGTTTCAACAGACGGAGTGTTTTTCAGGTGTGAACGGCTGTTCTGCAGGTTGTCGTCACTGGATTCACACCTTTAGTCTTTTTGGATTTTACAAAGGAGACATTTATTTCTCTAAAGATGTTCAAACTATAGTTCTTTGTCCAAAATCTTGTCCCAAAGCATTCCCAAGCCAGATGAGATATATCAGCTGCTTTCAGATCTTCCTTGTTTGGTCCAGACTTTCAGGCTTTTCCGTTTGGTCTGAACTAAAAATATCAGGTGTGAAAGGTTCCTCGTACCACAGTCCAGATCAAAGGACCAATATTTGGTCAAAACTAAAGAGGTGGTCTCTGTCCAGATCAAACTGAACTATGGTTTGTTTCGTTTCAGAGTGAAAACACTTTTTTGGATGGTTCATTAAACAGTAGTAGAATAAAAATATCCAGAGAAGAAGTACCAGTGAGCTGCAAATACCAAAACTTACAAGTTATTTTTTGAGAGGATAAATTTACAACACATTGATGTCAGACATTTGCCCATCTATAAACCAATCAACATGAAACCAAAACAAACTGGATCAAATGTAAGAAAAACAAGCTTTGGTCCAGACCTTCAGGTGTGAAAACACCGATAGTCTCTCCAGCCTGTTGTGGATCTACCCTGGGGTCTCCTACCAGTTGGACTTGTCTCAAAAACCTCCAATGGAAGGCGCCCTGGTGGCATCTTGATCAGATGCCTGAACCACCTGAGGCTCCTTTCAATGCAAATACTCCTAGCCTCCTCCAGATGTCTGATGTGCCTACCCCATCGAAATAAACTGAGGGAGAACAAACATGACCCTGATCTGAACAGGACCCATGGATGATTGCATGCGTTCCAAACTGCAGGATCCAAGAGGATCCATGAAGACCTCTAATCAAGACCAACATCACAGAAGATGGAGATCAGACGGAGACAAAACTAAAACCAACTATTTTCTACCTCTGTTTCCTACAAGGGTAGGTGTACTGAGGAGAACTGAAGCTGGTTCCCTGATAAATAAAAACTAAGACATTATTCACTTTACTTTTAGTGCAGAAAACATTTGCACAGTGGCCTCCAAAATATGGAAATTATCCAACAGTTAAAATACAAACAAAAAACTTAATTTGCTCTTGATGAACAGAGACTACGCTCTTTAAAATCAGTCTCCTAGGTAGACTCAGTCATTTGAGGACGCCTCCTCTCGTTTATCACCTGCAGAGAATGAATCAGTATTTTTACTGCACTGTTTTTTTCTTCAACATGATGTGAATACTGCTGACCAGGCTGTTCAGACCTACTTTGGTTTGAGTCTGTTTGTATCAGGACACAGAGACAGAGACCGCTTAGCTTCATCAACCCACAGAAACTGGGCCAGAACAGAACCTGCACATCTGGATTTAACCAGGAGTTGTCCCACACCTGGGGGATATTGTTTTCATGCATTCCCACTGTCAAAGACATTTCCCATCATTAAAAACACTGACAGGTGAAGTGAATAATACTTTGTTACAATACAGAGTTCTGCTGGGAAACCTTGGAATCAAGGAATCAATTACACTGGCATTTCATCTGACTTCAGGACGAAACAGTAAATTGATTTAATGGTTAAAGTGTGGTTGGTTTTTCTCTTTCTGTCAGTTTTCTTCTCACAGTGGGTTGAGTCGACGGGGAATAACCAACAGAGACCGTCTGTCTCTGTCAGCAGCTGACAGCAGAAAGAAGCTCCAGCAGCCTTTTCTGCATTGTAAGTATATTTTTACACATTATTTATTTGGGCTGTCCCACTTTAACACATCTAGGCCTCAAACAGTGACTGACCCACTTGCTGCTGTGAAGCCTGAAACACAGATTCTCTGATTCAGAGTTTTTACTTTATTTGATCAGACAGAACGACTGTTTGCTGCTGTGGGATCAAACCTGTGAACTATCAGACACAGGAAGATCTGTACTAGTCTCCTGACATGCTGATGTTTAACATTTGCTAATTAGCAATAAACACAAAGTACAACTGAGGCTGTTGGGAGTATCAGTTAAGTTTGCAGATATTTCGTCACAGTATTGGACAAATAAAACATTTTGACCTGACGATGGCGCTGGACCAAAAGCCCACAAAGTTATTACAGTTCATCCTGAGGGGAACATGAATGCCTGAGCCAAATTTCATGGCAATCCATCCAAAAGTAAAGTATCTCACTCTCTCCATGACAAGGTCGCTAACGTAGCTAAAAATGTTGATTACTGGAAATTTCATGTTTTATTTACATCAGTAATCTTTGTAAAGATGGGAGCAAAATGACTTGTAATATTAGCTGAGAGACAAACCATACTTTTCATCAGCAAGACAAGTTTTTTTAAAGGTGCTATATGCAAGTTTTTGCTACCGCTACACAGCCAATCAAACTTTATTCCTTTACTCACAAAGAACAGTCTCCAGCAGTGGAAAGAAAAGCCAATATTAATTTTTGCTTTACCCCTATTTCCATCACCTCTTTTGTTCTACTGAAGTTAGCATGCTAACAGGCTAGCCCCAAACAGCAATATTGCTTCACTGTAGCATCCAATCTGTCCAGGATGAAGATGCAGCTCTGCAACAATGGCTGACACTCTTGTTGAGTAAAGAGCTGTTAATGCTAACGTTGGCTATGTAGCTACAGCAAAAACTTATAGCACCTTTAATAATGCATATGAAATTATGTAAGTGACAGTCTGCTGTTTGCTGCTGAGCAGGTAGTGAACAGCTGCCTGTTTTAGCTGAAAATGACGCCATGAGAGCACAGAGAATGAAACTGTGAAGTTGTGAACAGATAAACAAGGAGCTGAAACTCACTATAAAGCCTCGTAAAGCTGCAGATTCAACTGATGATTCTCTTTAGGAGCGACACCTTTCACCTTAGACGTTGTTTGATCATTATTATAAAACTCTTAAACTATAACTACTTGTTGCCACTTTAAGGATTTGATCAACCCTGACTTCTCATGTATTGATTTATGTTCCTGCTGTGAACACAGCTGTGTCGGGATGGGTGGGCAGATAAAGTATCTGTCCTGTAGAGAGGAAGGATTACAGCCGAGCTGAGTCAGCATGGGGGGAGAAACTGGATTCAAAGCGGTGAAACAAACACTGAAGTTCTGCAGAGAATAATTAGCTTCTCTCAGTCTGCGAGGACGAGCGGCTCGACAGCTGTCTCCCTTCAGACAGTGAGACGGTTCGACAGAGGGACAGACGGTTTACAGATCTTTGTCAGGCTGGTGCACCAACCATCGGCAGGTCTAATTGGAAACGTGCTGCGGCTCAAACACATTAGCATATGAAAGGATCAGCTCTCAGCGCTCAGGTGAAAACATCATTAAAACACAGTTTAACCATTTGCAGCAGCTCGTTCTCTTTTCATGCTCATCACACAATATGATCCTGAAACAGCTTAAATGAGATGTTGTTGGTTTTTCTATCAGTTCACCTTGACATGAGCAGGGAATGTTTACAACATTTATCTTCATTGCTGTCACTCATTAGCTGCAGCGTTAGCGTCACCCCAACAATTTTAATTTATGACCATGTAAAGCAGCTGCCCTCTCTCTCTCTCTCTCTCTCTCCCTCCTCCTGAAACCCATCCATCCTGCTGAGGGAAACCTCAGCGTTTCTCTGCTCTGTCTCTTTCTCTGGATCATTTCTCTGCTTTAATGATCGCCTGACGCTGCAGGATGTCATTTAACAAAGTCTGGACTTTTCCTCCTTTTCAAGAACTGAGAGCAGTTTAGAAAAAGTCAAAACATCTGCTATTTAAAGCACCATTATTGTTTTGCATGTTTAAGCTCATTTACCACAAAATTACTGCAAACCCTGTTTCAAATAGTTAATCTCAGCTACTGTGAAGGCTTTTATTTTGAAATTAAAACCTCACCCTCACCTCGGAAACCTTGGCTCCTTCATTCATCTGGATGTTACTTTGACTCGAACCACCACCTAAACATTGTTATAGACCAAACCACAAAAACTGCCCAGAAATGTCTGAACGAACATGACAAAGAGCCCAAGGTGTTGATCTGGTCTCCAAACTCCCCAGATCCCAATCTGATCCAGCTTCTGTGGGATGATCTGGAACAAGCCAGATCCATGAAGGCCCCGTCCCACAACCCACAGGAACCAAAGGATCCACAGAAGCACCCCCAGAGGTCCAGGGTCTACGCCCCAAAGGGTTATTAAGATTGTGTTTTATTCAGACAGACAGTTTTTCAGCTGCCTGGCTGCAGGTTGTGGAACTGTTGAACTGGATTGATTTACACTTCGAGTGCATCTCTAATACTTTCTGTCAGACCTGCGCTCTGCCTCCTCATTCACCGCTGAGCGAAGATTAAGATTTTAGTTTCCACCGTGTTCAGCTCGACATCTTCGGCAGTGAGGTGCAGCTCTGGTCTCCGGGGGAAACAGTCACTCAATGTGGCTAATTACTGACCATTCTTTAAATAACAATAGCCTCCAACTGCAGGCAGGTTTAATTGTTGGGTTTTTGGGGCGACTGCTGAGGAGAGCAGAGGCTCATTATGTGTGGGTGAGAGCTGGACTTCAGCAGGTTTGGAGGATTTACAGTCAGAGGAGGAAGAAGAAAATTAGCACCTTTTAAAGAGAAACAACAGGATGTTAAGTTTCACTGGAGGAGTTACAGGAAAACTTAACACAAATTTTACATTTTATGTATTTGCTGGATAAAAACACAGGTAACGCTGTGAGATGACGTCATGTTGACGCAGTTATTTCCACGTTGACAAAAGGTTACAGTTTGACAGAAACAGATTTGGGACAATAGGTTCAGACATTTTACTCAAAAGAAGTATTTGTACTATGAACTGTCTGCTGTGAAGCTTTAAATAAGATGTTTCCTGTATCACAATACGTCCTTCAATGTCTTTAAGGCTTTTCTCTTTAATCAAGCTCAAACATCCTGTTCTCGCTTCTAATTATGCATAGGTATATGTGTATGTGTTTCAAGGAGCTATGCTATTAAAAATATCTGCAAATTTCTACAAAAAGATGCTAGAGCACTCGACCAATCAGAATTGTTCAGCACTGCAGGACCCAGCCCAAAGGTTCCTGTACTTTTGTTACAATCGTCTCAATCGTCTTCCATCTGATTGAACGTGTTCATGCAGTCATCCACAACAAACACCAAGGCTGTCAGCTCATTGGACCTGATGAGAAGTGGATTCGTTACAACACGTCAAAGGACAATGTCACTTGGGTTCACCACTTCACAACAATCAAAATCATTTTCTCAGACAGAGCTGACTTTCAACGACCAGAAACAGAGAAACCACAAAACTCATTAACTTCAAACTTTCTGCAGAATCACAGAGTTGCAGAGTTGAACTGTATATTCACATAACGAGAGCTGTTTGACTCGTCTCCATCGACACAAACTGATCAATCACCTCTCAGACATTTTCAGTAAACATTTTGTTAATTGTTAATTTTATGTTCCATCTTTTACAAAGTTATAAAAGGCTTTTACATTTTAATAAATACACTTTCTTGAAGACAGAGTCTGTTTTGTTTGTTTCAGTTGTTTTTCAGAGACGTCAAAAGCAGAGTTTGTGGAAATGCCACAGGAAATAGATTTAAACTTTACTAAAAACCTCAGTCAGTGACTTTCTGACTCCCACATTCAAATAATCACTTAGAAAACGCTGTTTTTTTCTTTTAACTGAGTCATAATTTATCCATACATCGTCTGTTGTATGGACCAGACCTGATTTGTCAGAGGAATGAGGACGTTAATGTCTCTGATGAATAGACCTGATCTGAGCTCGTCCGCAGGTTCTCAGGTTCTAAACGTGTTTTGTTTGTTTTTTTATCTCAGAGAACAAACTGAAATGCCAGTGAAATGCCACCACTCTGCTCTCAGTGTTTGGCTCTTAATTTATTACACTGATGGAAAATGACTGCTCATCATCCTCCTCTCAGCTTCTTCTTGTAATGATGTGGATAAAATTAGCAGCAGCAGCAGGAGAGTGCAGGTCAGAGGTCAGTTTCAAGGAAAAAGCCACGGAAAGCTGCTTGATCTCTGCAGACTTGACTCACATGTTAGACGGTGGGAGATAATGAAGGACAGTGACATCATGTAGAGGTGAGAGGCTCTATAAAAACATGACGTAAAAAGCAACTGTCCTCTCCTGCTGATGAACACAGTGGAACATTTAGCTGCTAAAGAGACAGATATCTCCCTCAGGAGGAGGAGGAGACCAAACACAGAGCTAAAAGAGAAGACATACTGGACTCAGATTCATCAGGTGGAGACAAACACTAGAGCGAGACATGAGAGTGGATTTTAACTACTGTCCTATCCCACATACCAGACTCCATTGACAAAAACGGGAATTTTGCCAAGCAGAACACAGGAGCTGCTGGAATACCACGGCCTCCATCTGTTAGTGTGTTTGTGTTACTCTGTGACTTTCAGTGGTGGAAGAAGTAATCAGATACTTTACTGAAGTTTAAGTACCACACAACAACCTGACACACTAGCAAGATGAGCAGTGGTAATCCAGCAACTCCTGTGTGCTTTCGACAAAATTCCACTGTTTTTGTCAATGGGTCGATGATCTATAGAATGTTTCTGGTTAAACTAAGAAGGATCTTTATCTTCTGTTGGAATTCTATCCATAATGTTGTCGAAGAATAACAATCTGAGTCTTAATAAGAGACAAAACAAGAACATTAGTCAGACGGACTCCCAGGGTGGGCGATTCCATCACTGGATTTACATTGCAACAGCTGTTCTTGAGTCAATACTCCAGCCATTTCTAGATTTCTGTCCTTTCAATTATTTAGACCCAGAAACATGGAAAATAGAACCAGGTTCAAAATACCAGTTATTCTTTGGACATGGGACTGATATCAGTTTCTCATTCGTTCTCAAACTGTTCCTTTAAACGTGGAGATTTAAACTCCACCAGATAAGCGAGGATCTGTTGCTTTGAACATCGACTGAGCGTGAACATGAGCTGCTGGTACATTCAGTTCTCTCTGGCGCTGACTGTTGTGGGGTGATGACGAGCCAGCAGGTTTCAGCTGATCTCCAGTCAAGCGGAGGATTTGCCCCAGGAGATGCGGGGGGTCGGTAGGGTTAGTAGACCAATCGGCGGGGCTGTCAGGAACCGTGACATCAGCTCTGAGGCTACAAGAGGATGATCGGACAGAGAACAGATCCTGACCTACCGATCCAGCAACGGTCGTTCTAAAAATCACAGTCCAGATCACGGTCGGGGCGTCCGTCAATACATCATCGAGCTGCAAGTTCTGTGATTTCACAGCCAACAGGTTTTGGGTTTTCGTCAGAAAATAAAGCTGAAACATACTGAACAAACCTCATCCCAAAAACTTCTGGGCGTAACATTTTTTTAACCCTTCAAATTACAGGTCAGTGGGATGATATCAAGTCTGTTTTTGTTACACTATCCTCCTGTTCATCACTCTCTAGAATAATCAATTTGATGTTTGTCTCTGCTTTTTCCAGAAAATATCATTGCAATTCTATGAAATATTTTTCTAAAAGAAACAGATATTCAGTTTTCCTGTCACACAGAGGTCAAAGACAAGCACTAAATCCACTTTTCAAAACTGTTGCATGTCTGTAACTTGGATCTTTGAAATTATTTCAGGTGGCTGTATGTAATTTAAAGCTAACAGATCAGGGTTAATCAGATTCTGCGAACCAGTGTGACTGGGACTTTCAACTCCTGAAGGCAGTGATCCCGTCTTTGTCCCGCAAGCAATCTGCTTCATGAGACAGCGAGCTCCCACTGAACTCTTGACGTGGCAGCTGAGCGCCCGGCTGAGTTAATGAAGCTGAGCGCCTGCTGTGAGCATTACTTCCCTGCGGGCGGGGCGAGGCACCGCCCTCCCAGCTGCTTTAAGCGTCAGCGGGCACTCGTCTGCCACAGAGGGAGCGGTGAAGAAACGATCTGAGGGAGCTGGCTGGCAGTATCTGGACCAACAGCCTCAGCGACGACACCTGTGACATCATCTTCCAAGGCTCGGAGAAAACAGCGCGGCGTGTTTTCGTTTGACCTGGCGTCCTACGACCATCAAGCAACCTGCGGCAGGAAACATCAGCCAAGCGCTCATGGAAGTGACTGGTTACTGCGATCAGTCCAAAATCTAGATCAATTCAAAGCCATCAACATTAAACTGGAAATTCTGTAAGGCAAGGGCGACCAGGAAAAACCAAATACCTGATTATTAAAACTGTTAGGAGGGCACAAACTGCGGACAGAAGAGTTGACTTTCCAGTTGTCGGGGAAACAAAGTCAAACCGAGTGGAACCAGTCATGAAAATCTAATTTGTATATGAAAACGTATTCAGAGAACTGCTCTGTTTCGGTACGGGTGAATGAACACGTCTGGATGGATTAGCGATAGTCTGCTGATTCAGATCATCATCAGATCAAATCACAGATGAGAGGTTGTTTGTATTTAAGGTTCATCTTCCTCTTTAACGGTCTGAATATATCTGATGAACTGATGGAGCCTCTGAAGTCAGGGAGCTCCCTCAGTCATTCACACTCTGAATTTAACATGTGAACTCATCAGACTCAAAGGCTGTTTCAGCAATAAATCTCAGTTTGTTGAGAGGTTGTCTACATAAAGTTTTGAATCCCAAAACCATGGCTATATTTTAATATGTCTATGTTTTATCATATTTCTGTGTTCTTGATTTTACATTACAAAAAAATTTTGTTCTGCAGCTTAAGGTTTTCTGTAAAGACCTGGGTTGGAGTGAAAAATTACAAGTTACTAAAAAAAGGTGATATGAAAGCCAACTCCAGAATAAACCTAAGAAGTCCAGAGATGACTGGTGGGCCGAGGTGAGACCCCATGATGGCCCGGAAACCCTGATTCGTTGTGCTCAGAAAAAAAATGCTTCGTCTCCGTCCTCAGTTACATCAACTTTTCTTTTCCTGAAGCCTTTTGGATATAAAAAATCGACACAAAGACACAAAGGTCTGTTTAACAAACCACAAAACCACCTTCAAATACCCAGATGTGGTGGGGTGTGGGGAGTGGGGGGCAGACTCAGTCCAGGTTTGAGATTCTTCTCAACATCACAGCGTCCTGTAGAAGATTCAAACCTGCAACTTTGAAATGTTAATCTGCCGTCACACTCTGTAATACTTTTCTTCAAGCGGCTCCTAAAACCACAGGGGCAAGAGTCCGAATCTTCTTCCAAGAAACCAGTCAAAGGAAAAACTATCCAGAAATTGCAGCCGACCAGTCAGCGGTTTCAGACTCAACCCACCGAGAGCAAACAACAGCGGTATGGGCCAAACTGTCCAGTGGATGTTTAGAATAAGGACAGGGGAAAACTGTGAGTGCTGCAAAAGAAAAAAAGTCAGGGGGCTCGTAAAGTCATTTATGATTTGGTTCACCTAAGCAAAGTCACTGAATAACTGGACTACTTTCATGGCAAATATTTAAGTTTTGGCGTTAACTGATGTGAGCAGCTATGTTGCCACATTAGTCGTTAGCCTAGCGGAGGTCAGATTATATCGTTTCCTTAACTTGCCTCATCAAACTGTGATGGTGAAAAAGAGTTTGTTTGTCATAAATGACTTGTCTCATGTTGAGGGCATGAAAATGATGTGCAGAGCTGCAGTACTGATCTAAAACCAGAAGTCAGTTAGCATGTTAGCACTTCCCTGCCCTCGTCCCAAAGTCAGTGTGTTTCTGGTGCGTCATCTAAAAATAAGGTCATGGACATAACACAAGCTCAGGGCGACAAGGTTTTATTCTCCATTTTATAAAGCCGATTGATAAATCACTCTGATGTTTGAGCTTTACGTGTCTTAAAAAGGCGGTTGCTATATGAAGTGTCTAAAGCCAGAGACTGGGGTTATAGAGGGGCTGATGCTGTAGAAACCCATCTACTCACCAGTCCACCTTTACAGCCTCGTTGTGTTATTTCTGGTTTTGTCACCATGAAAGCTAAAAAAAAAAAACAGATGACAGCCCACAACGTCTTCAGAGTGCTACACACTCAGAACTGTTTTTACGTCAAAAGGACCTGGAAACAGTCGTCCATGCTTTTATCACATCTCAACTGGATGACTGTAATTGGTTCAGGATGCAGCTGTAAAGACCTTTAACCAGTACAGAGAAAGACCATCATGTCACTCCTGCTCTGCCATATCACTGATTTTAAAATCCTACCATGTTTATAAAGCCCTGAATTTATTTTCTTTTTCACTCTACTTGATTTCTCCTCATGTGATATTGATTTAATTCTCACGCTGCCTTTTCCTTTATTTATCAATAAATATAAATAAATAAATATATGATTATAAAGCACTCTGAGTCAAACTCCTGTTGTTTTTAAATGCGGTATACAAATGAATATGTCTTGACTTGGTACGCACACACCATCACACATCAATGGAAATAATCTACAAGTATCTGTAAAGTACTATTTAAAGCAGCAGGATGTAACGATACCTTTCTAATGTCTGTGTCATACAACACTGGCTCCAGATCCAGAATAAAAGGCCTTTCTCTGAGCAGTCTGAGTCGCTGACACACTCAGACATTACAGCCGAGCAGAAAACGTAGAGACGAGTGTGGGAGTGTGGAGGAAACACAAATGAAGCATGAAGTGTGGACGGAGACAGAAGAAGAAGAAGGAGGCTCCTCCACTGATGAGCGACAGCTCCTCCTCCGACCGACTCATTCAGACTCAATCATCCACGGCCAAATAAATGTCAGGTTACCGTGTGCGTTCATCAGCACTGCTTCACACCGGGAGTCACACCGCACATCAGACGACCTCAGGGATGACCTGAAAATCAGAACCAACCAACCACCACAAACACTGCTGCCCAGGAGCCTCTGAGCAAAGTATCTCACCTACAAACTGCTACAGATGAAATCCTCGATGGCAGTTTAAGGTAACAACCATTGTCCTTTCATTTGGAAAAGATTAAAGCTGACTTACATAAAACATCTTCTCCTTAATGTTTCTTTCAAGATGTTAATTTTCCGTTGCTTCTGTTGCTGAGTTTTGTCTTCAGGGTGTTTTCAGAAACATCCTCAGAAGAATCTTCAGGTCAAACACTGAGTCATATTCAAATCTCCAGTGTGACTCAAAGCATTTCTGCTTTATGAGTAAAAATTCAAGAAACCCTCAGTCAGACCAACAACAGAGTCCCAGCACATCTTCATTCAACAAGGGCTCTTCAATCAATAAAAGAGGCAGTTTCCTGTATTTATAAAGTACAACCAATTAACACATTATAATGAAACAGAAACCTAACTTACTTAGAATTACATTAAGTTCCACTGATCCAGACCTGAACTGTCCTTTGCTGTGTCATCTCTGATCCAGTGTCAGAGAATATTAGAATGACACATAGTTATATATGAATCAGAATACATATACATGTATTTTTACTCCTACATCATGCAGAGGATGTGGTATTTTTTCAGCCCTGTCGTATCCACGTCCAACATCCACCATCAGTCAAAACTCAAATCAAAGAAAAGTCAAACAATTTAGTGAAGAAATCAAACTGAAACACATCATTCAACCCCCATTACAGTCTGATCTTTCCCCTTTTTTCCATCTCTCCTGTTAATTTCACCTGTGTTTATTTGGACACAACAGCACTCCCCAATGTCAGGGGCCTCCCCCATTAGGACAATGCTCCCTTCACACCATAAAAACTGCTCAGAAATGTCTCGAGGAACACAAGAAAGAGTTCGAGGTGTTGACCTGGCCTCCAGACTCCCCAGATCCCAGTCTGATCCAGCATCTGATATCTCAGTCTCCCACTCAGTAAAAACACATTTCTAGCTTCACGTTGCTCTTCCTGTCTTTGGTGTTGATTGTTAAATATCTGCTAACATGAAACAAGTCTGCAGCCGTACCAGAAGCTCTCAGGCTGCACTAAGGCTTCTTGGTTTGTTGTTTTAGCATGCTAACATTTGCTAATTAGTAGTGTACATTAAGTAGAGCTGAGGCTGATGGGAACGTCATTAGTTTTGCAGGAATTTGGGGTCACGAAAATTCTTACAGTTCATCCTCAGGGAAACATAAATGTCTGATTTCATCCCAATCCATAATAGCTGTTGAGAAATTTCAATGAAAAGTATAAGTGTCAACCTCTCGGTGGAGCTGGAAGAAAGGTCAGTGGATCCCCAACATCGTTAAGATACATCATCTGGGGACTGTGATTGATTGATAATACTTCATGGATATCGTTCTGATATTTCAGGCTGGACCAAACTGGTGGACCAGCTGATGAACATTGTCATCCCTCAGCCACTGAAAATGACGAGAATAGACTGGATCAGAAACACCTGATCTATCCTTTAACAAATCAAACTGTGACAAAGCAGCGTCTGATCTCTTTATCCTGAAGCTCAGACACTCAGTGACTGACAGGATCTGCTGTAGGAACATTTCCAGTGACAGTAAACACACAGAAAGACAGTGGGAGATGGATCTGCTGGTGGTGATGGATGAGCTACAGCAGCTTTGACATTCACAAGGACAAGAGACAAAGCATGTTCAGCTTCTACAGGAGAGGAGGAGGAGGAGGAGGAGGAGGAGGAGGAGGAGGAGGAGGAGGAGGAAGAGGAGTCAAGTTCATTGAGATTCTCCTGTGAAACTGACAAGAGGAGGAAGAGGATGAGAAAGACGAACAGAAGTAGAAGAAGACTGGACATTGTGCAGGTCAAAATATGTCCAAATCTGGTTCAGACGCTGAAGATGTATAACTATTGTTTCAAGGACATTTAATTACTTTAAGAAACTTCCTGATTCTGATTGGTTGGCAGGTGTCTATTAATTTCAGGTCAAGAACTGTTCAGAAACCAGTTTTCCTGTTTAATTTAATGCATGGGCCTGTAAGAGTGTGTGAGGTGATGCATGTGTCATGGCGGACAGGATGTGGCGCTGTTCTCAGTGAGTGGACAAATATGACGTCCAAAAGCAGACTGGTCAGAAAATGCATATTCATCCAATGTTGTGTGTTTGTAATCAACCAATCAATCATCTATAAACCAATCAATGTCAAGATGACAACAGGATGTAGGTATGTCAGGCAAACCAAAACCAACCAGATCAAGTTTACATAAAGTTGTAAAATCAATATTCTTAAAATAACACTATCAAATGACGCTCACAGAGAATTATCACCTGAATCTGCAGCTTCAATCAGCTTTGAAGTATGAAGCATCACAGAGAGACTCAAATTCATCAGACGGACACTAACTCCACTCTAAATGACTGATAACGTTGTTTTAACTGTAATTTCTAACAGTTTTGGATTGCACAGACAAATTATGTCGTCCTGCTGTCAGGATGCTGAGAGGTTAAACCAATAAAAACTCACAGAACAGAAAAAAGGGGACTTGGAAGAGGTGAATTAGGATCAGAAACGTTGAACAAAAGCTATTGTTTCGATCAATCCACCAATCAACCAGGGCGATCGATGACATCCGTTAAGACTAGTAGATCAAAGGTCAGGTCACTTCAGTTACAGAGGGTTAAACCAGCACTGAGCAGTAACAGAGTGTTTGAACTTGTAGCTATCAGGCTGAATGTGAAGCAGCAGGTCAAAGGTCAATGCTCTGCCTCGTGGCTGCTCTGACTCACAGTGGAGGGTTTCTCCTCCCTCAGCGAGTCCTGAACCAAATCCAAAATAACAGCGTGAGGAGACAGAGGAGGGGTCAGAGTTATTCCTGTTGCGTAAGTGGGAGCCTGCGAGGCTCTCATCCACCAATCCTCCAATCAGGACCTGAGAAGTCTCCCTCCGTCAGTTAGTGACGCTTCAGCTCACCGCAGCGGGCTGGGCGGCAAGACCTCAATCACAAACCTAAAAACCAGGCTGCTGAGGGTGGAGGAGCAAGAGACGTCTGAGAACTCCATGTCCTCCTTCAGCTTCAGTTTCTCTTCATCCACAATAAGTTTTATCATTTATTAATAATTAAAATATCTTTATTACTGAAGGATCAGAACAGGAAGGACGAGCAATAAAAAAATCTAGAAATGCTGTAAATAAAAGAATAAAATATATATGATAAATAGATGGCGAGAGACCACAGGTACAATAAGTCTCTCTTCCTTCATGCCCAGGCTGATATTAAAGGAGTAATAAAACTGTGTGGCTTTATATTTACCTGATATATAATATTGCAATGATGCAATATAAGATCAGATAACATAATCCTTTGTTAGTCCCACAGCGGGGAAATTTACAATATACATATAATATTGACAATATTATTAAAGAACAAGTTCACAAGTTTCCAAGTCTGTCTGAAAACAAGAATCAGCTGCAAATATGAACACTGGAACAGACTTATTTTAAGTTGTTAACCTGTTCTTAAATACTACAAAAGCAGCTCAGCCACTGTTTACACTCAGATCAGATCAGGTTGTTGGCGTCTACTAAGAAGAAGGGGGACACCTCAAGGAGCCTCCCTTATTTTCTCATTTACAGCAACATGATGTAACAATTTCACCTTAAAATCTCAGTTTCACAATCACTGTGATGGTTCAGTGACTCCTAACAGGGAGAATAGAGCCTCTGTCATTTGAACACTTCTTGTTGCTCGGTATAACTTTGGTTTTTCAGGTTCGATCTCCCTCTAACTGAGTAACAGTCAGTTCAAACTGCTGGTACTTAAATCAGATAGTTATTATTGTAGGCGACTTCAATATTCACATTGATGTCAACAATGACAGCCTTAGCTCTGCTTTTTCCTCTTTACTAGACTGTATTGGCTTCTCTCAGTGTGTAAATAAACCCACTCACTGTTTCAGTCACACTCTCCATCTTGTTTTAGCTTATGGTATTGATATTGAACATGTAACAATCTTCCCACAGAATCCCGTTCTATCAGACCACTTTTTAATCACTTTTGAATTCATATTGCTGGATTATGTATTATCAGCAAAAAACATCCTGACTAGAAATATTTCAGATAATACAGTAGTTAAATTCAAGGAAATGATTCCCACTAACTTAGGTCCAGTGCCTCATCTTAATTTAGCAGAAGCTACTCCCTCCCAGCTTGATCATCTTGTAGACAGTGTTGCAGACTCATTACGTACCACTTTAGACTCCATCGCCCCCCTAAAAATGAAAACAATAAAGAGAAAGAGGCAAACTCCATGGTTCAACTCCCAAACCCGTTCACTGAAACAAACAGCACGTAGGCTTGAAAGAGTGTGGCGTTCCACCAAACTGGAAGAATCCCACTTAGCCTGGCAGGATAGTGTCAAAAGATATAAAAAAGGCCCTCTGTAATGCAAGAGGCGCCTATTACTCATCATTAATAGAGGAAAATAAGAACAACCCCAGGTTTCTCTTCAGCACTGTAGCCAGGCTGACAGAGTCATAGCTCTATAGATCCACACATCCCTATAACCCTCAGCAGCAATGATTTTATGAATTTCTTTAATGATAAAATCTCTACCATTAGAGATAAAATTAATCACATCCTGCCTTCAACCAGCACTGATTTATGTCAAAACACAGGATCCATAGACTCAGCTGCAAAACCTAACCTAGACTCTTTTTCTCCCATCGACCTCCCCCAGCTCACATCAGTTATCTCAGCATCTAAACCTTCAACTTGTCTCCTAGACCCCATCCCAACTAGGCTGCTTAAGGAAGCTCTGCTCTTAATTTGCAGTCCTGTATTAGATATGTTAAATCTGTCCTTGGTAACAGGTTATGTGCCACAGTCATATAAAACAGCTGTAATCAAACCTCTCCTAAAAAAGCCCACTCTAGATCCAGATGTATTAACCAATTACAGACCAATATCTAACCTCCCCTTTCTTTCTAAGATCCTGGAGAAAGCAGTTGCAAAACAGTTGTGCGACTTTCTACAGGATAAAAGTTTATTTGAGAATTTTCAGTCAGGATTTAGGTTGTATCACAGCACAGAGACAGCACTTGTAAAAGTTACAAACGACCTCCTGATAGCATCAGACAACGGACTTGTTTCTGTACTTGTCTTGTTAGATCTCAGTGCTGCTTTTGATACGATTGACCATCACATCCTTTTACAGAGACTGGAGCACTTTATTGGTATTAAAGGAACTGCACTAAACTGGTTTAAGTCCTATCTATCTGATAGGCTTCAGTTTGTACATGTTAACAACTACTCCTCCATGTACACAAAAGTTAGACATGGAGTTCCACAAGGGTCAGTGCTTGGACCAATCCTCTTCACTTTGTATATGCTTCCCTTGGGCAATATTATCAGAAAACACTCCATAAATTTCCATTGTTATGCAGATGATACACCCCCCCCCCCCCTCTCCTTCTTAACCCAACCGGTCGAGGCAGATGGCCCCTCCCACCCTGAGTCCGGTTCTGTTCGAGGTTTCTGCCTCTTAAAGGAAGTTTTTCCTCTCCACTGTCTCCTAGTGCTGCTCATAGTGGATCTGTTGGGTCTCTCTCTGTAAATACCTATTTTAAAGAGTATGGTCTAGACCTGCTCTATATGAAAAGTGCCTTGAGATTACTTTTGTTGTGATATGGCGCTATATAAATAAAATTGAATTGAATTGAATTGAATTGAATCAGACCCAGAGAGTTCAGAGTGATGCTGAACTGTAGATCAGTTAAAACGACTTAAGAGTCGTTAAAAACCAGCGTTCATCTCTGTTATCCAGCCAGGAAACTGACGGACATATCAACAAATAGAAACAGAGGCTCATAGTAACGTCTGTAAA
This sequence comes from Lates japonicus, assembly GCA_033238685.1. Taxonomy (NCBI): domain Eukaryota; kingdom Metazoa; phylum Chordata; class Actinopteri; family Centropomidae; genus Lates; species Lates japonicus. The sequence continues at coordinate 4,436,559 of BRZM01000047.1, forward strand.
TGTCTTCTGTCTGACCAAGAATCAAAAATCCAAAGACATCATCTAATCAAATAATCAATCATCCTTCAGCTCTAATGATCACCATCTTTTCTGTAAATGAGCCTAAACCTGACCAGACCTTAACGTCAGAGGAGGCAGTTCTGAAAACAGTCAGGAATCTTTAAAAACAGAAAACAGTTCCTGTTTGGTTTCAGCATCAGGCCTTCAGGTGACGATCATTCGCTGTCATCTGTAATCACACTGCACACAGACTTAATTTCACCAAATGACATCACTCAGCTCAAGTGTAATTTGGAAACTATAACACGCAGCGCTGAGTGAAAGACGGAATAATTCTTTCTGTGTGTAATAAAATTATATGAATGTGAGTCCCCCGTTTTCCTTGGTGATGAATGGAGCCTGTTGGTAATGAAACCAGCTGACCTCTGACCTTTATCACTGCTCATTTGATGAAGATGTGCAGAGGTCACAGTGACTCCGGAGCTGTCTGAAATTTAAGAGTATTATCTGAGCTACACTCTGAGCCTTTTTATTCCCTCATGGATCAGATTTCTCATCTGGTGGCAGAACAACAACCTTTTTATTCGCAACACAGAAATAAACCGAGTGGACGAGATGAACCAAGGGCAAACAGAATGCCTTTACACTGAGGCTGTAGAGGTCTGGATATATCACAGCTCACTGTCCAAAGCAAGAGCAGCAATTCCTCACAATGAAGAAGCCACAACCAGGAAACGGTTGGATGTTTTTTGTAAAGCAATGACAAACTATTAATCAGATACTTAATCAATGAACCACCTACGTTTCAGCTCTAAGCTCATGGAGCAGGAACATTCAGGTCATATCCAAATCCACTTCTTTTAGTTTAATGGCAGAAAAAAAGGTTGCAGCACCAGGTACATGGTTCAACAGGGTTGTAGCTCCCATGTTGAGAAAGGTGTAAGAGAGGACCCAAAGTCTTCTAGGGCAAATCTAAATCAAGTCCATCAAGTCTCTGTCATTTAATAAAAGTATGGGTCATTTCGCTCAAGTCACTCAAGACAAGTTAGACTTGAACCTCAGGTAAGAAAAGTCCTAGTTAAGTTGAAAGCTGTTTAAGACAAGTCTAAAGTCATTAACGACAGATCTGACTGCAATCTGAAGTCATCGGAGACCAACAGGTCTTGGTTGAGTCAACCATCATTTAAGAGAAAAGAGAGGGTCATTTCAGGTTTCAAGTTAGACTTGAATCTCAGGTGATGTAAGAAAAGTCAAGACAACGACAGATCTGAGTGCAGTCTCAAGTCATTTGCAACCAGTCTCAAGTTGAGTCTCAAGTCATACACAACGGGTCTTGGTCGATGACCTTACATGACTATATGATTACATGAGTCAACCTATAGTCTCACGTCACTGGTGACACATCAGAGTAAAGTCTCCCAACATTTAAAACAAATTAGAGTCGAATTTCAAGTCACTGGAAAGAGCCTTTAACAAGTCTGAGTAAAATCTCTGGTGTTTACATATTTCCTGAAAGGGTGAACTTTTGAAAGAACTCCACGAGAGGAAACACTTTTCAATGTTGTTCACGTTTTTATTTAAGGATTTCACACTTATTTACATTTTGTTCTGGAGGTCTTATTGAATTGTAGAATACAATAATATATTTGCAAGTATCACGTTGACACACACGTCTGTCGGTTCTCGTCTGACAGAGAAAACATTATTGAAAACTGGATGGATTACAAATTTAGGCCGTCAAAATCAGCATACGGCACAAAAAGCTTTATTAATACTGACAATAAAACAATGGCTTCAGACAGCTTAACGAGGTCGTGATTATCAGCCACACTAATGAATTGCCGCTACAATGAGCAAATTCCCCTCGATTAAATTCCATTATCCACCCTCTCCTCCATCTTTCTCTTTTTCCTCTCAGAGAGAAATTACATTTGTTACCAAACAACAGAGCGATCAGGTAATCGAGACAGATCAGCCGGCAGACGCCTCAAGCTCGTATTAATTCCTACAGAAGGTGGTTTCACCCTCACATTCATTCAGGACATTAATATGGAATTAGACAGCTGATTGGACGTGATGGCTGCTCAGACTGAGCTGTTGAGGTCACACTGTTGAATAATGACACACACAGGTCTGATTATCTGTCTGTGATTGGCTGTGAGAGGCTAAATACAGACCGACAGTGACATCACCTGCCGCTGGTTACCAGGTGAGGTTAGGTTTCTGTAGTCTGAGTCAAATCACCAACACCAATCATTTGAACAAAGTCTCTTGTCCAAGTACTAAGTCACTGGTCTTACATAATTCTGTAAGTAATAAGTCTGTATCAAGTCTCAAGAGACTGGAGTGAAGAGTCAAGTGGAGACAGGTCTGAATCAAATCACAAGTTATTAGAGGCAATTCTCAGGCAATCTGAGACAAGTCAGAGTCGAGTCTTGGGTCATTCGACAAGTTAAACCTGTCAAATTCACATTTCAAGTCACTGTGAATCAACTGATTCAGGGTGTTTCTATGAATGCTTGAATTTCACCAGAGAATTAAGTACAAGCTTCATAGTCAGTTATATAAAGGTTCCTCCTGCAGGTTCTCGACCTTTTTAACAAACACTTAACCTCCTACGAGTGGGCAGGAGGCACTAGTTCATTTCAAGTTATTTCTAACATAATATGACATGAAGTGAACAGTGAACTCGTAAAGAAATATCTGGTCTTATTTCAAAGCTACTAAAACAATAATGGACTGAAAACTCAGTATTTCCAGATGTGCACATTAAGAGTACATCCAACACTTTGTCCTGGTGGTTTGATTTCTACCTCCTTTCTTTTCCCTCCTTTTGTCCCACAGATGACGTGTTTATTCCCTCATAACAACCATCTGCTGCTGTGTTTTGTCAGAAGTTAGCACAGAGTGGTGTGATATTAGCAGGTAACACTTCAGAGAGTGAAAACCAGCCTCTGCGTTCACACGTCTTCAGACTGTGCAAAGATCTGTTGCCTGAAAACTAAGTGAAATATTTCTGGAGACCTTTGAAGCCTCAGACTCTGACTGCAGTTCTTAATCCTTGTCCTATTTTTAAATAGTTCCTCTAAGTGACTACTGTTACAGATAAAGAACAAATATTTGACGGCCTTTAAAGGAAATGTCAGTGTTAGTGCAAAATAAAGTAATGCAGCAGGAAAATGACACCAAGCCTTAAAAACACAAACTTCACTTTAATTTGCTGCTGCTAACACTAAACACCAAATCTGCAGTACACAAACAAACTGAATACATCAATTATTCATCTTTTATCTATTTTTTACTCCTTTAATGTATCCATTAATTATACCCCTTAGTAATTAGCAACTTACTTTAAGCGTAAATAATTGGCAACTGATCAAAAAACATTATGGTGAAAACATTCCGGGATTCAGTGTCACAGTGATTTTGACTTTCATTAAAATCCACTTCCTAGGTTTCTAAATTCTAACTTTTTATCTTGTAATAGTGATGTTAGCTAAATGTTAGCATGCCTGTTGATAATTCTGTGACCCATTCACATTCATTGTGAACCTCTGGGGGCGTCCTGACCTTCAGGTTGGGAACCACAACTCGAACATGCTGCACAAACTCTCCTGTTAAAGTCACAGCTAGAAAAAGTGAGACTCTTCTCCTCTGGTTGGAGGCTGTGGTGCTGCTGGAGGCTCAGCTCTCCTCCTCCCTCTGACAGAACGACGCAGGAAGGTTCCCTGTGTTTTCATTTCTCCCTCTGTTATTTTCTCACCTTTTATATTTTTTTTTCTTTTGTTGGTTTTTTTTGGCCCAGCCTGCAGCAAGCTCATAAACAGAGGCTCGGTGGTTCTGTCTCTCCCACGCAGAGATGGAAATATAATGCAGCAGCATGAACGACTGTCGTAGCAGAGCTTCCTCCTGAAGGCCAGGCCGGGCTCAGGCTGCATGATACCGTGTGAAATGGATGTGAAAATATTATGCTAGTGCACTGAAAGCACATCACAGTTTCAGATGGAGAGAGGATCTCACCTCTGACACCCCCACTGAAGCTTCAGAGGAGGCAGGAGGGTGTTTTATTAACAGAACAGCTCCTAAGGTTCAAGACAGGACAGACTGATGATTTGTCTGTTCTTAGACAGTTAAAGAGTTTGTCCTGATGGTGGCACTGGAGGAAAGATCAGGGGGGCATTAACACAGAGAGGGTTTGTCCTCTGGAGAGTTTCTTAGATGCATCATGATGCGGATGGATGATTCTAGACGTAACACAAAAGGCAGAACTCTGAAGTTCAGAAGTGCCGCACCCGGACACAAGACACAAGATGGCTGAAAGAGAACTCAAACCAGAGCCCTCTGCATCAAAGGCTACAGTATAGAAGCACTTCTACAAAGTTGTGTCAAACATGAGAACCAAATTACACATTTCCACCTGGAGGAGGAAGAAAAACACCCAGTTCCCAACTTGGAAAGGGTAAAGTGAAACTCTTATTACTTACTCTTTTATTGCCAAGAATCTGCGTTCGTATTCAGTCGCTGAGAACCAGGACTTTCGTGCTATGTTGCTGAGATACAACGTCCCATCTCGGGGATATTTTACTAACACAGCGATCCTGACCAAAACCAAAGTCATGGAATCACTGAAGAAAGTATTACTGACGTCATCATGGATCATTACAAGTCCTTTGCTTTGAAAATACAAAGTAGACAAAGTAAAAGTACAAAGTAAAACAAAGATGCATCAATAATCAGTTTATCATCACACTGCAGAATGAATCGTGAGGTGCCTACAGGTGCAGCAAAGCAAACTTCTTACCACACCCAACCACACATCAGACGTTCAACAGGCTTGAAACCTTCAACCAGAGAAAACTCAGTTTTACTTCCTCCATTACTGCTCCAGTCAGGGATGAGTGTTGAGTTTGCAGGTCTGTGTCTGAATATTTAAATTTGATGAAATGGTGCATTCATTATAAAAGTCATGGGTTTAAATAGTTGAAGTAGTTTAGTCAGTGAGTTGCCTGCATTCAGTCACTTTAACTGAGAACATGTTGCTGACTGAAACCTGGCTGCAGTCAGTCCCTGTCTGTCAGAGTCCTGACTGCAGCTGAAGGTTGTGACAGAGTTGGTGAGGAAACCTCTGCGTCAGCACAATCTGGTTATCCCCCACCCCTCCCTCCCTCCCTCCTTCCTCTTCCTCACCCCCCGGAGGCATCTCCAGCTAATTTTAGATAAGCGATGTTGTGGGGCCTTTCTGTCCTCATTAAGCTGGCCGGTCTCTAACACATACACATGAATCACACAGCTCATCACTAATTTAAGGCCGTGGAATTTGTTTGCCGCTGTGCACAGCATCGCGCCACCTCCAGATACAGTTCGTCTGCACGCTCTGCTCACATCGAAGAAGACGAGGCAACAGCTGGGATCAACGTTTTCTGTCAATACACTGCAAGAAAAACATCCGTCTGAACACGTTATCCATGAACTGAAGACTGAGCATGTCTCCTCCAACAACAAGTGACACATTCACAGGTTTCAACTTTGTCTTTTTAAGTTTTTAAGCTGCCATTCAGGTCTGCCTTGAGTCAGAGAGAGCAAAAGACTATAGACGTAACATATTCCTTTATCACAGCACTCCCCAACAGCAGGGGCCTCCAGCAGGACAGAGCTCCCACCTCACCACAAAAACTAGATTCAACTATCAGATTGGTAGATTTCTCTTTTGAACAGCTTTCATTGACATTTAAATGAAGGCTCTCCTGCTCAGACAGAACGTTTTCTGTTCTACAAGTGAACTATTAAATGTCACAGGGCTTTTCTAATAAAGACAGACGTTTACATTCACTCCTGTTGTCAGAGTATCAGCTCAGAAGAAAACCTGTTCACCTCCCCTCTGTTTGACTCCAGCAGCTCCAGAGTTTCCACACATTTCTAAATCCTCTGCTGCTGACGAGCCGCTTCTTTTTTTTAACACTTTTCACACAGCTAAGGTCGGGCTGCAGCTCCTCCACTGAACACAAGATTTATCCCAACTGTGAAAACAGCCAGTGGCCCACTAACACTCGCCTCATGAAACACTTCAGTATCTACATCTGTCATCTGTAGATCACATCTGTCTGCTTGTTCTGGATTTAAAGCTGCTGTTCGCCACAGGAGAAACAAAGGAAGTTGTCATGCAGATGAAGATGTGGTGAGATTAGAAAGCAGGAAAAATACCCCTGAGGTATGATAATTACAGTCCCAGAGTGATGAGCCAGAGAAGCTCTTACACTAAATCCTCCTCCTGCTCAGCTTCAGTGCTGAAGCAATCAAACAGAAACTCCACCTGCATTTCACAACATATCAATTTATCATCTGTGTCACCATCACACCTCCAAGGCTTGTTTTCTACCAGGTTCTCTCCATCTTTAGAACTTAAAAACCAAACGTTCTGAATGACTGTTTTGGAAAAGGTTCTACTCAACTTTCACGTGCAAAACAGACAATTTTTTGTTTTAATATTTTACAGCATCACTGGTGCAGAGAGAGACAGAAACACAAAGTACCGCACTGATAGAGAGACAGCTATAAACCAGATACTGACCAAAGCTAAGTCACAACGAGCAGGGGCACTGAATTTAGAAGAGACAGTAGGAACATGTAACATCTATATACAGTGTCTTCTGAACCGTCTCTAACAATACTTTTGATCAAAAATGTATAATATAGGAACTATGAGTCCCGCCTTTCTGACCTCCATCTTGCTAACGTGTGAGAAGTTGTAGCTACAGTTATTAGTAAGAAATGCCAAAGCTCCATCCTGTGCATGAAGGCTGAGTGAGGAAGACACCACCCCTATACTAACAGTTCTGTGCCAAAACATACAGGACAAATCTCGTCCCATAATGATTCAGTAAGAGATAGAGCATCTTGTTTTTACAGTGGCAAACCTAAACATTAGATGTTAGTAGTGAAATTCAGTACTGTGACAAATGTTTGCTGATGATGGACAGCTTTATATCCCCACTGCTGTCAAAATCAACCCTGCACCTTTGGCAACAAGTGCCCAAATTCAAACCACGAACAACAGAACAGCGTTTTCTTACCTTGAACAGTCGCAGGATGTTGGCCACCATGATCGACACGGAGCTGGCCGACGCCCCAATGACGCCCACCACCTTATCTGGCTTCGCAAAGATGGGCGGATCACCATTAGCGCAGCGCACGTCAGATCCATCCCTCTCGATGAGCGCCTGGACGAAGGTGAGTGACTGCTCCAGAGCGTAGGTGTCACGTGAACAGGTGTCCAGAATTCGTGCTCCAAGTGTCACGTTGGGCAGCAGCTCCGGATCTTTGTTGATGAGGTCGATGGCGAACAGCATGGCCTCCAGCCGGTGGATGCCCTTTTCTTTTTTTAGCTCGCCACAAGGCACACCCCTCTCACCGCGAGCGTGCACAGGGAACAGGCCACCCAGGATGATGTCACCATCCAGCCGGATGGAGTGGGCGTACTCCTGCTGGGGTTGCTGGGAGTCCACCAATACAGCAGGCTTCTGAGAGGTGGCGCCTAGCAGCCAGAAGCTCTTAAGCATCAGGAGAGGGAGGAAGCAGTGGCTGGAGACGATCGGGGGCTTCGAACCCCTCACCATGTTGGGGTGAGCTGAGCAGCAGCGGAAGGGAGCGGTGATATGATTGCACAGTCAACAGGCAGGTGGCTGTAGCAGCGGTGCAGGCTGTGTGACGCGGACGTGAAGAACCAGACCATGGAGTCCCCCGTCACCCAGGGCAGGGTCAACCACGGCAGGCGCTCCCACCTACAAACACCGACCCAGAGGTTTTCCTGCGCTACAGGTTCCTGTGTCGGACATACCTGTCTGAGGCAGCGGATGAGGCGGAGCTTTAAGGTCTCAACAGCTCCAGTTTCACATTCTTCTAGAAACCTGTTGGAGAGTCAAACAGAGGAGGAAACAATCAATACATGATCAATAATCAAACATTGACCATTGCTGTCTCAAAAATCTGCTTTAAAGCCAGAACAACCAGTTTATTAAATATGCCGATGACACCACAAAGTTAGGAGAAGATCAGTGGCGGATCGAGCCCCTTCCTCAGCGCCTGAAAATCCATCGAATTTGTTGCCCCCTCATCGAGGACATAACAAATATTAACCTGATAAGAACAGATGCTTCTCCTGATCTCAGCCGTGATGATGATGAGTCGTGATGAGTCCTAACTGTTTTCTGCCTGAGGCAACCTCCTGGCATAGTTCTCACTTGTCATGGTGCAGTATTTTTTAATTGTGCATAACAATGGCTGTTGCTTTGTATCTCCAATTAACCTCTCCACTGCACAACCCAACAACAGCGGAGAGCCTCACCCTCACCTCAAGATCAGTCAACCACCCTGGTTGTCTTTATCAACACTTTGAAGACGAGCCTTTGAGACTTTATCTTACTCTATCTTTACTCTCAGTCAGTCCTACAGGTGTTTCACTGGCCCAGTTTAAGTGCAGGAGTTTCTGACGGCTTATGTACAATATTTCACCACAACAGAGGAAGTAAATTCATGACAAGTGAAAACAAGTCAAAAGTGTCTCCTGACGTCTTTACTGCAGGAATGAATCACGGAGAGAATCTGTCAAACAACCAAGAACTGCAGGTGTCACAGATGGTGAGGAGCTTAAAAAGACAGTGACAAGAGAGTGACTGACTGACAAGCTACACAAACATGAGGTTTACATTCTGCTTTAATGGCGTCATCTAATATTCAGGTCAGGACGTTAGGTTTCTTCTCCGCAACATTATTCAATCTGGAATTGAGTATACTGCACAACTACTTCATCTGTGAGATAATATGAGATTCTGAATCTCTATCACACAACATATTCACTTCTAAACCACACTAAAGATCTGTAAAACACACAAAGGATGGCACAGTTATGTAGCCGTGACGGGATAATTGCCATGAGATATGACATGATGTTTCTAACCAGCAGTTAAAGGTCACCACCTACAGCTGCTGTGATGTAATCCAGTCCACGTCAAAGTCCGTCCATGTAAATTTCCCCATTGTGGGACTAAGAAAGGATTATCTTATCTTATCTTAAAGTTCTTGTTTTTGTCTCTGACAGACTCAGATTGTTATCCTCAGTGTCTGACAACATTATGGATAAGATTCCTACAGAGATTTAAAAAAAAAAAAATCCATTTTATTTAACCAGAAACATCACTACATATCAGTACCAGACTCCACTGACAAAACCAGGAATTTTACCGAGCAGAACACAGGAGCTGCTGGAATACCACTGCCTCCATCTTTAAGTGGTGGAAGAAGTAATCAGATACTTTACTGCAGAAGGAGTGCCACATAATAACACAAATAAAGTAACAGATGGAGGCAGTGGTATTCCAGCAGCTCCTGTGTTCTGCTCGGTAAAATTCCTGGTTTTGTCAGTGGAGTCTGGTATTGATGTTTCAGGTTTCTCAATACTGTACTGATTCAATAATTCACAAACAAAAATATGAAAAATAAGACTCGGTTTCAAAATGCCAGTTTTCCTCTAGGTGAGTGACTAAAACAGAACTTGTCGGAGAAATTTACTGTAAACTCGTCATCAAAGTCACACAGCAGGTAAAACAGTAGGTAGTCTTCACCTACACACAACAAACTGAGAAACTTATTTGGATGAATGTAGGAGGCCAAACAGCAGGAGTCTGTCTGCGTTGTGATGTGGCGGTGACTCCTAACAAGTCATTAGATAAAAAAGGAAAAACGTTTATTGTAACTTTCTACTTTTTTTTTTTGCACTGAGGATCTTTAATTCACAGTTTTAATTCATAGTTTATGAGAGGTAAACGCCTACTGCCTTTTCTCTAATGCTGCCACCTAGTGGGCACACACAACAGTAAATGAATATGTCCCAGTAGCCTTTTTTTTTTAAATGTTAAGAACGTCACCACAAGTCAATATTAAATCTTAAACCCTATTCAATCAGTGTTATTCATACCTGAACTCATACATGGCAGGTTGAGTGCGCAATCGTTTCCCCTCAGGAACCAATCAAGTGGTAGCGCCCAAAATCGAACGCGTTAACGCGTCGACCATGTTACACTGTACAATGTAACAAGTCATAATGTCACGTAACTGGAGATTAAGTTTCATTGTTACTGTTACTGAGCGAATTTCTGGGTGACGGTGAGGAGCTCGCTCAAACAGAAGAGTTCTGGAACCTTGACGTGTGCGCGCTGTAAACTGTCCGGGCGCTGCACTGTGCTCTAGCGTAGTTCCACCTTTTTCGTGACGTCAGGTAATTCTCGCGAACCGCTCGTCCGATAAACGTCTCAGTCCACGCTGCACTGCCTCTGGTCCTCAGCTAAACTCCCGCGAGGTTTTAAATTGACGGGATGAGCGGTTGTTGGGAAACTCGAAGGACAGACAGACAGATTCTTCTATTTACAGTCAGATGAGGTAGAAATGGACAGATGTGTGTTTGGAGGACGACAGGTTCAACTGTCACACACTTTAGGCCACATACTGTATTTAAACAGGATTCAGTTAAACCAGTTCTCTACTGTAAATGTCAGAGTGTGACTGGATCATGAAGATCAAAGTAAATATAGTCTCTGGGCTCTGATTGGACGCTGCAGGAGGAAGGATTACACTCATTTTATCTCTCTACTCTTTCTCTCACCCACTTTCTTTTCACGTATCTCACTCCTCCTTTCTCTTCTTCTTTCTCCTCTTTGCTTTACTCCCCCCCACCCAACACACACACACACACACACTCATCCTCAGGCAAACATGAAACACTTTTTTTACAGGAGTGAAACCGCATCTAAACTCTCAAACACACACATGAATGCGTGCACGTGACCACAGTTCCACACACAATAAACCTCCCTTTAAAAGCGTGCATGGCCTCTCCACAAACACACATCCATTCCACAGAGCGAAATCTCCTGGATGCGCGTGCACTGGCAGTAATAATAATATTAACTATCTACGTGCGGCGCGTTTACATGCAAACATGCACGAGCACATATATTATAGGCTACTTCAGTTACACGCCCTGCATATTTGTAAGGTATCGCGTCGAAATCGCAGGGACATCTACACGTCGACACTCAGTCAGAACGCACGCGGACTGACGTTTAGTTTGGTTTCCTCTTAACACACACGCGCGCCAATCAGCACGACCTAAACTGCATTCCTGCAGAATCAGATGAAACTTGAATCTGGACTTGAGACCAGCTGACACACAGAACCTGGGGTCCACAGCAGCCTGACAGCCCTCATATTAGTGACTGATTGATCGATCGATCGATCGATTGATTTCAGTTGCGGGGAGAGTGAGAGAGAGCTCGTGTCTCCAATATGGTCCCATCCAAGAAAAACATAGCAGATATTTTTGTTGTATTGATCAATAATAACTGTACCTGTCTTTAATTTCGAAATTGATTGATTGATTAGTCACCTGTTCAATCTTATCATTAGCAAATATCATGATGCGTCTAGGTACCTTGTGTCCGCAGGAGTGGTGTTTCTCCTCTCAGAGTCACAGGTCAGACAGATGTTGCTCCAGCGTTTGTCACAAACATTTCATGTCTAAAATCCGCAGGGGACTCGATCCGCGTCAGAAATCCAAACACCAAGGGAAAAAAGAAAATCCAGATCCACTTTTCTCCCTGTTCCCAGGTCAGGAGAGCGGAGCTGGTCCAACCTGACAGAAGTGGTAAATTCCCGTGAACAGCAGGTTTCGACGTCTGGATCACTTATGTCGGTTCAGCCCGGGATGACGCTCCGAGCCCGTCCCTCCTCCCACACCCGCTCGATCAGCGCGGTTCTGACTGGTTAACAGCACAGACATGTAAACGTCAGGGCTGCTTGGTTCCAGAGGACCGAAGTCACGGACGCGCGGTTTTCTTTTTGTCGCAGCTGCGGCGCGGTGCGGCAGGTGCGGATGGCGTGGGCAGCCCTGCGTCACAGGAACACGAGAGGCTCTCAGGGCTCACTGTTCAGCCGAGTTCAGGCTGATGTGGGGAGTCTGAGGGTCTCATCAACTTCTCCAGTCACAGAACTGGTCTCAGGTCTGAGTGGAGACAACATGGTCCTGGTCCTGGTCCTGGTCCCGTGCGGAGCGGGAAAAGTGTTCCCAGACCCGAGAGGGCGAATGCGCGGTTTTGTAGTGGGAACAGATGAAGCATGAGTTTACTGGGCGAGAGGAGCTGAGGGAGAGCAGCAGGGTGGAGGCAGGATGCCCCTCGAGAGCGGACAAAGTACCGCAACTACACACACACACACACACACACACACACACACGGTTGCATCATAAACCTCTGAGACTTTACTTGAGTAAAAGTTTTCATCAGCTCTGTAAATAATATTTTATTCTAAATGACATCATCAGACTGCTGCAGGTGGAGGTGGCATGAATTGCTTTATGTAATCCAGTGGTTCCTAACTCGAGGTTCACGCCCAGAGGTACTACAAGATAAATCTGAGGGTCATGGAGGAAAAGCATTTCTGCCACACATATGTCTTCACTTTAATCTTGTAAACAGGACGAACCAGGGTCTGTACCAGGAGCTGGGTGGAGGTCTGGAAACAGGTGACCAGAGAGACAGATGCATCATGCACAGAGAGAACATGCTTCTGTTACTGGGGTTGTTCTGAGTATTTAAAGAGGAGAGTCTGATGTTGATGTTGTGATGGAGAGATGAGAAGATGAAGAGTTCAGTCTTAGAGAGGTTTAGCCAGGTGGAGTGTGAGGAGAAAGCTGAGATCTGTGAGTTACATCTGCTGATAAGCAGTAGTTGAACAGGGACACAGGTGAATTTCTAGATTGACCAGTTTATTTCTGATACATCAGGACCACCAGGATAAAGGATTATTGTAAATTTATTTGGACAAATAATTTTCTAAAGAACGGCAGGATCTGATCCAAACCAGGAAGCAGAGTTAGCATGTTAGCATGTTAGCCTTCCCGTTCCTCAATCCCAAAGTCAGTGTGTGTTTCTGTTAAATGTCTGAAATAAGGTCTGTGGTTTCAACACAAGCTCAAGACATTTTCAGGTTTTATTCTCCCATATAAAATGGCCAGTAAATCCTACCCTGATGTTTGCTTTACGTGTTCTAAAAAGGCGTGTTGCTAACGAAAGTGTCTAAATGAGACTACAGAGGTTCGGGACGCGAATATTGAAAACCCATCTACTCACCAGTCCACCTTACAGCCTCACAGCCCCATCATTAAACTCTCACTAACTTTCTCTAAGAAGCAGGCTTTTGTAGAAGAGCCCAGAGCTAAATGAAATGACCAGTTGGAAGTTTAGTGGTGAGACGCTGACGCTATGTGACCGTGGTGTATGGTTTTATAAGCCCAATAGCTTTTTACTCTGGAGATTGATTTAGGCTTCAAACATCAGAACAGTGGTGTTCATCTGTGAAGATTATCTGATCAACTAAACTCCAAGGATCAGAATTTTAGCTGCTCACAGTTTGTTTTCTGGAATAATCCAAAACACTATGAAAAACTCATTGGCTTTTGTGTGTATGTAAGTATGTTGGATTTAAAACCATTAGAGTAACTAGAGTAATTATTGAACCACTTCAAATACTTAGAACAGCAATACCTTCATTCTCTCTTACTTTTCAGCCACTGATTTATTGGGCTGGGGAATACCAAAATTTTCCTTCCAGAACCAGGGGACGTCTGAAATACCTCCTCCCACTGTGTGACTAGTAATATCTGAGGCTACAGGTGAGACTGAGTTGCTTCCAGTCTGTTCCTCAGAACAGATTCTCCTCAGAAAGACCAGTGTCTTCCTCCAGGCGCCCTCCTGAGCCAGAATGTGCCACCGCCCTCCAATTCTACAGAGCCATCACTGCAAAGACAAGACGCAACAGAGACTGTTCGGGCAAATATGTCGATTTTAACTCTGTCCTGTGACTTTCTATCTGAAAGTGAACCTACTGGTCTCAAGTGATTGGACTGGTTTGAGGGTGCTGGCTCGGACAAGCGGTGTGAACGGAGGTTCGATCTGGTGACCAGCGTAGGGGAAGGACAGGATGGTCAGCAGGTGGCTATTCCCAGCTCGCTCCATCATCTCCTTCATCTGGAAAACAGGAAGTTCAAAATATAATCTCACATTCATCAGATTGTTTCATGATGAGCTTCATTTGTTTTTATTTGCTCGCTTCGGAAATGACCGGTGTTTTTCAGGCTGCTTCAGACATTTCTGCTCTGTGACGACTCTTTGCAGAAAAGACACTAAAATTAAAAACCTCAGTAACACTGAGATGTTTCACTCATTTCATTCTTTTCATTCTGTCCAGGGATTTAAAAACACATGGTCCATCTCCACTTTGACACTCATCAGTATGCCTTGATAATAAATATATAAAATTTCGCATTGTTGCAGTTTTCTGTTGTCCCCTGTGGATCTTGACAAATTGAAAATGCATAATATGTAATTTTCTCTCAATAAAACAACAACAAAAGACAGAGTTAAATGACGTAACAGACGGTGAACTTTAATCAAATGTGACATTAAGTAATTCAGATAACTGGATCAGATAAAAAGTGTGAATGCATCCAAGATGGTTTGAGACCCATTCCATCCAGATGTTGTAAAGTATGAATTCATCTGTCTCTCCTAATCTTTCCTCCTCCCATTTGCATCAGTAAACAGTCTGCGGAAAAACCTCAACAAGGTCTGTTCTGCTACTTTAATACATATGTTCATGCAGAGTATGAACCAAGCTGCTGTAGTGCTGACAATAAAACCTTTGTTTCTCCAGTAGATCATAAAAGGTTTCCCAGCAGAACACTGGATTGTAACAAGATGATTGATGTTTCACTGTCACTTCACCTGTCAGTGGTTTAATGTTGTGGCTGAGCAGTGTATTTACAGGGGAGGTGCAGTGATTACTGGGTTATATCCAGAAACTATCAGTTTCCTGTCAGTAAACTTTAATCTGACTTTTGTCATCCCATGTCAGTAAACTCACGTCCATTGCAGACTCGTAGGCAGGCCAGTTCTGATCGTCCTCACCTACAACCAGCAGCAGAGGACACTGGAGTCGACCCACCTGCTCAGAGACAAACAGCAGCAACAGTTCACAGCTATTCTTCTTCTTATTCTTCATCTAAAAGGTGGACCTTTAAAATGAGGCTTCAATTTGGATAAAAGGTCATTGTTGATGTTTATGGCAACCACAACGCTGACTCATGAACAAAGAGGATATGACATCATCACAGGCTACCAAATGAAACGTTACCTTGATTAAAATGATTGATTTCTCAGGTTTGACTGCTGGTACTCACGTCCACTTTGAGGGAGGGGTCAGTGGGGATGGGCAGCAGCAGGTTTCGCCAGATCACCTCCTTCTCCTTGCTGTAGCAAACTTTCCCAGCGTTTCTGATTGGACAGAAAACAAAACAAATTAATCAAACAAACAAGGACAGAAACAATCAGATTCTGACTGATGAGGACTTAACTCACTTTAATAACTGGATGATTTATGTCTGTTCATCTCTGCATCGTTCTTTTATTTTGCATGAATTCACTGCATGTTTTCAATTTACTCATGAAAGAAATGCATGATTTCTGGGTCAGATCCATCGACTGGCTGCACATGACCCCATTAACACACTGCACACCTGAGCTGGGAGACACAATCGCACTTTAAATATAGAGGATTACATAGGATCAGCTGAGAAAGACCCTGATCAAAATTACTTTCAATAGATGAGTAAGTTCCAATAAGTGACACTTAACATAAAAAACCTAAATCGAGAAAGACTAAAACAATCGTCATTTTCTCATCTGAATCCTGTCTCACTGGACGCCCTTCAACGTGGTCTTGCAAGGATGAAACATCCTCATCCCATCTCCTCCCACTGAGGAATCCTAGATCAGGACTGGGCCCCTTCTTTGTGATATACACCACCTACTTCTATCCAAACATGATTCAATGTGCGTCTGGTTAATCACCACACCTCTGTTAGAGCAGAGTGCAATTTCAAAGTGATGAGACGGGTGCCAATGAGGCAAAGTAATGTCAAGATGATGACAAGAAAGCCCATCTACACTTGTCTCACCTTTAAAACTTGGGAGTATGCACATTTTGAGGGTGACACTGCAGCCAGTTGAAAGGCAACATGGCGACTCCTGCTGCCGAGAACCTGAGGATGCTGCTGCAGGACTCTATAGGTCAGCCTGCAGCAGGAAACATATCAGAGAACAAAGTTACAACTGAAATACAGAGAGTCCAGGCTCTAAACATCCTGATACAGGAAGAAAATAAATTAAGTTTTAGTTTGAGCAGATTGTTAGGACCATGTTGACTGAACAAAGTCAAATCTGAACACACATAAGCCCTGGGAATGGGATCCCACCTTCCTGTTGCTTTTCTCCTAAGTTCTACAGAAAGTTCCAATCATGGTAGCACAAATAAAATTGATATAAAGATAAGCTGCAACCTTTCCTGTCTAAGGTAAGTTAAGTCTACTAAGGCACATTTCAGAGTGTTTTATATGAAATATAAAAGGTATCAAGACAAACAACCTGTATACCTGTATGGATGTGCACATGCTTTACCCCCGGGAAAATATAAAATGTAAGTCACTCTAACCTATAACTCCTCACAAATTTAATTAAATACTACATGTCAGGGGAAGAACCTGTGTTGCCAAGACTCACTGTAATATTGAAACAAACTGTTAGAGCAAGTGAAAGTAGCTGTGGTATTAGGTGACTCATGACATTCTTCAAACAGAAATTTAGTTTATTTAATTTTGAACATGTTATAAAAATCAAAGATTGTTAGAACAGTTTATCCAAACCCAAATAGAGACTGTGTGTTGCCCTCCATCATGAAATCACCATCTGCCTCTGTTGTTTTTAGGATGAACTCCGAACAATATCATGATGGTAAAAATACAGGATTACTTCCTGCAGTACAGCATCGCCCCTAATGTTGTATCAGAGATGTAATACCATAGTTTGATCTCAATTGTCTTGTACAGACAGAGGGGTTAAATTGCGAACAAAAGCTGGAACACCTGTGGGAATTATTTGCATTAATCAAGGCCTATTTAGTTCCATTGCTGCTGAAAAGCTTTGGTTAATCCAGACATTTGACACCCGAAAAGGCCTGTTTTCATTCATCACATCAGTCCTTTATCAGAATCAAAGAGGGATGTAGAGGTTCTACTGGTTATTGGGAGGTCTTTGTGATTGTTTAGGGTGTTTCCATTGGTTATTGAGAGGAGAGATCCTTTAGGTTGTTATAAGGTTGTCTAGGAGGTTTAAGGATGGTTTTGTAGTCATTAAGAAGGTTCTAGACGCCTCTTTAGAGGGTGGGTTCAAGCAGTCTTAGAGGTACTTTAAGAAGTCCCCAGAAGTCCTTCAAAAGGTTTCTAGTGGGTTCTTATGAGGTTGCGGAGGACATCTAAGGTTGTAGTGATCACCAGGAGGTTCTGTAGATCCTCTAAAAGATTCGGAATGGTTGTTACGTATCACTGAGAGGGTTTATATGGTTTATATACTGTATCTCAGAATACATCCTTTGAGACGCCATCAGGTTCACCTCAAAGTACTGCTGTCCAAATTAGCCCAGCTCCCATGCTGATTTTTGGTGTCAAGGTCGAGAGCCAGGATGCAATGCCATGGAGTTAACAGCGCTGCACGGTACTACAAATCCTGCACCCCCTCAAAGATCCAGGAGGCCGGGAAAGGTCCAGGTCCTTTAGACAGAGCCAAAAACCACACGGGCCAATTTACATGACAATGATTTTGTACGTCTCTGATGATTCCTGCTACTTTAAAATTTGGTAGAAACCTTCCTGTCTACGTTTTTCACTAAGTCATTACCACAGTAACAGCAGGTAACTTGAGCTGGACTTGGTTAATTTTGGTGGGTAATGTTAGTCCAAGCACACGCTGGTTTTCGTTACTAAACATGCCTGATGTTTTCATTTGTATCTTTTTTCTAGTGTGAGCGGCTGAACGAGCCGAGTCATCACTTTAACAACAACAACTAGACCTAAACATTCTAGGAAATCATCTTCTCAGACTACACCTCAATACAGTTGTACTTGTTGACAATACATGTCTCATTATTCTATTCACTTCCGCATCGCTCATTGTTGGTCAGAACATCAGATCTGAGCTTCACCCACAGGACACCTTCCTTCAGACTCTCCTCAGGACCTACCTGGGGGCAGGAAGAGGGTTGCAGTGAGTCCTCCCTCTGTGATCGGGATCCTGCGGACACCGGCGCTGCGTACCAGCGCCCACCACCCCGCAGACCGCCAGAGACACCTGATCCACTAACCCCCAGTCTGGTGACCTCACACTGAGATCGTGACCTATGGGAGTCTGATATTCATCTTCCTCATCCTGAATATGATAACAAATCTGTTACTGATAAACGATTCCAGCACTGATTGCACAGCAACAGTTCTGGCCTGGTTGGTGTACCTGATCCAGGTTTGCTGCCTGGAACTGGGTCTGAGTTCTGCAGACCCATTGGTTCAACCCTCAGAACACGCTCCACCCAGACTGGGATCCCTGAACCGAAGCAAAAGTGTGAAAGTTATTCATGCAGTTCCTTCCATTTTATTAAAAGACATTTGTCTGCAGTTCACAAACGTTATGGTTCCTTCAAACATCTCTAAATTAAGTTTCCTGATTTGAACTATGTACCATTCACAGTCCCGGTGGCGTCAGCGGTGTAGTGACCAAAAGCCTCCCAGCTGTGCCCGTCTTCACACTTGTGGAGGCGGACGGTCAGCTGGAAACCAGCTACACATTCTGGACCAGGACAATGAACTTCTCATCCATGATACCTCTGACGGCCAGAACCGGCTATTTACACAACACTGCTTCCTGTCCATCCTGAACTGAGCAGACTGATAAAATAACCAAAGACAAACACATTAAAACCAAAACCATCTGACTGGACACATAATGAACAACAATGAAAGGACAAAATCTACTTAAAGTATCAAAGGTATTCATTATCCTGTGAGTATATTAATAACAGGAAAAATGGAGTGTTCACCTTCACCTACATGAATTACAAGAATAACAAGTTTAACATTTAACTGCACAGTAAACAAATATGTAACAATGTGAACTTTCTCTGCAGGCAAGACTACAGCTGAACATGTACAGAGAGTTAAGTTTACAGTAATAAGTAAATATTTATTTGGGATTCAATTTTAGCCTTTTTTAAAAAAATATTCTGGTGCTTCTACAAATAACTGCCTCGGAAAACTGTCTATACCTTCCCCATTATTTTGTATTAAATTGCTTGAATCTCCAAGAAATTCCTGGAGAATTATTGTTGTACAACAGTGTTTCTGCTGATTGTAACTTGAATCTTGAATACTGTTGTTTGGTTTCTGTTTTATTTCACTCTCTTTAAATTCTACTCATGTGTCTTGTTATGTTTAAAAATTACCTTGGTTCTATTCTATATTTTGTCTTAGACCCTTTTATGTCAGTATAGGTAAAACATTTTATATTGTCTTGTTATACTACAGTACAAAAAAATGCCTTAATCAGTAAAATGAATTACAGTCTAATGCAACATACAATCAATCTCTCTGAATTGTAGTGGGATAACATATGATCAGACAGTACCATTCCCTCAGATTCACAGTGGAATAAATGTACTCACAATGTACCATTTGTTTTATGCAAAGAACAGTTAACAAAGGGCTGTCTCGTAAATTAGATGCATTTTCAGCACGTCACTGTGTACTAACAGTGCATTCTTTATATTAACACAATAACATGTTTCTTTGACATCCAGCCACACAACAACATCTAATTCCCCCACACCCAGTTTCCCTTAACTTACATAATTACTCCTCACATTACCTGTGTAAACTACTTACTGTACAGACCTCAGGGCAGTAAGCTGATCTCTGTCTCCTGGTGTCAAAGAGTCTGGAAACTGTGACAGAATCTGAACAGAGTGTGAATCAAACTCTACTAACAGCTTTATTATAAACCATCTGAAGCTCAGCCTTCAGTCTCCTCCCACAGAAACATCGCTCTGTCTGGAAACAGGGTGGTGCCATTCACTCGTGGGCAGCCCAGTTCTGATCGTCCTCACCTACAATCAGCAACAGAGGACACTGGAGCCACCCACCTGCTCACAGAGACAAACAGGTGAAACAGTTCACAGTTATTCACCTGTTGCAGCTTCAATTCACATCACCTGAGGATTATATAGCTGTGGATGTTTGAGACATTACTCAACTGTTATAGAAAGAGACAAAAAAAAATACATTTCAAACCTGAAAAACAAACTTTCTTAGAAGCAGACAGACTCTGGCTACTGGTACTCACGTCCACTTTGAGGGAGGGGTCAGTGGGGATTGGCAGCAGCAGGTCTCACCAGATCACCTCATTCTTCTCGGTGAAGCTAGTCTTCACCACGTTTCTGATTGGACAGGAAAAAAAACAAACTCTCAAATAAAAAATGACTGAAAAAGCTCAGATTCTGACTGATGAGGACTTAACTCGCTTTAATAACTGGTTGATTTATGTCTGTTCATCTCTGCATCGTTCCGTCTGCAGCAGGCAGCACACATAAAATTGAGTTGTGTTTAAAGACACCACTTATCAGCCACTTATAATGCGGAGATCCCTCTCCAGACAGTTTAACACCCATTCTCCCCATGACTGATATTACCCTAATCACTCACATGATGGTTCTTTTTTAAGAGGTTGTAGTGGTCACTGAAGAGATCCTCTAGGAGTTTTTAGGGGTCTTATGGAGGTTCTAATGGTCATTGAGAAAGTTCTATGGAATTTGGAAGTTATAGTGGTCCTCCTGGATTCTTAGCGGTTTTAGTGGTCTTTTAAGATGTCCTTGAAATCCTTCAGAAGGTTTCTAGAGTGTCTTTCTGAGGTTATGGAGGTCATTCAAGAGCTTGTAGTGGTTAGTGAGGACACTCTAGGGGTTTCTACGTGTCTTATGTTTTAGGTTTTAGTAGTCCTTTATGAGGCCCTAGCAGTCCTTCAGGAGCTTTCTAGTGTGCATTTAGGGGATTTTAGGAGTCTTGTAGGTGGTTAAGCACCCACAGGAGATTTCCCAGTTGTAGAATACATCCTTTCAG
Source organism: Lates japonicus (assembly GCA_033238685.1). Classification (NCBI taxonomy): domain Eukaryota; kingdom Metazoa; phylum Chordata; class Actinopteri; family Centropomidae; genus Lates; species Lates japonicus. Next base: position 4,457,659 of record BRZM01000047.1, read on the forward strand.
ACTCAGGTGTACCTCAAAGTACTTGTTGTCCACTGGCTTCCCAGTTTCCACCGTGATTTTAGGTGTCAGATAGTCAAGAGCCAGGGATGCAATGCCATGGGAGGCCAATAGCGCTGCACGGTACTCAAGCAAATCCCCTGTACCCCCCTACAGATCCAGGAGGCCAGGGAAAGGTCCAGGTCCTTCAGATGAGTACTCAAGCAATCAGCCCCAGCTGTGCCCGCTCACACTGCGGAGGCGGACGGTCAGCTGAAAACCAGCCACATCTCGACCAGGACAATGAACTTCATCCATGAGGCCTGACGGCTGAACCGATAGCTTACACAACACTGCTTCCTGTCCATCCTGAAACTGGAGCAGACTGATAAAATAAATTCAAAGACAAACATAATAAACTAAAACCATCTGACTGACACATAATGAATAAATAATGAAAGACAAAATCTACTTAAAGTATCAAAAGTATTAATAATAGGAAAATTGAGTGTTCTAATACACACTTCAGGAATTACTATTTAACTAGTTTACTAAGTTCACAGCAGGTCTGTTGATTATGGAAGTATGTGAACTTTAGTCGTTTTATTCTGCTTTCTGTTAAATCAGTAACTCTCTAAACTCAAAGTTAATACAAAACTCAGAAAATTTGATATCTTATATTAAATTGGGAAATTCCTAGAGAATTATTATTATATAAATAATGTTAGTAATTAATTGTAATTATCTTGTGTACTGTTGTTTATTTTCCATTTTATTTTACGCTTTTAAATTCTACTTATGCTTTTATATTTTGTCTTAATGCCTTATGTGTTTGTACAGTGTTGGGCATGTTACAAGGTAAAATAAAAAATCATTAAATGTTTAATAGACTCATCAGGCAGTATTTTTAGTAAATGTACAATAAATCTTCTGAATTGTACTGAAGTAAAACTATGATGAAACATTACAGTTATACCATCCTCAGATTCATACTAATGAGTAAAAGTAATTACATTGCACCACTGGTTTTATGTAACAACATCAAACAAAAGTCTGTTTTGTAAATTAGATGCATTTTCAGCAGGTCACTCATTGTCCTGTTCTATACACACTGCATTCTTTGTATTGAATAATACTAATACGTTCCTTTCTATCCAGTCACAGCCGAAGTTTATTGAGGGTGTGGTATCATATTTTAATCAGACATTATTGTGATGTGTTTGTCATTAACCCCGAAAGTGACACATTATTTCTCTGCCATCTGCAAATATTTAAACCAGCTCTTCACGTTATTTTCTGCAACACATCCACAGAGAAACAGCAGTTCTTTAAGAGCAGACAGACCAATCATCTCCGCATTAACATCTGAATAGCCAGTTTCCTGTAAGCTGTACAATTGTTTCATGTTACCTGTAAGGAACTACTTACTGTACAAGCAGACACAGAATAGACTTCCAGGACAGTCAGCTGATCTCTGTGTCGAAATCTGGGAACAAAATGTGACAACCTGAATAGAGCTCAGCCATCATTCTCCTCCAGCACCACCTGTCTGGACACTAGGTGGCGCCATTGACCCACCAGAAACTTCAAGCAGTCAGTCCACGTCAGTGTTTGTTTAGATCCCGTGGAGTTGCGTTGGTCAGCTCAACCTTTTAAATCCGCCTCAGGACACGTCTACTACGATCTTAACGACAAGTCCATACAAGTCGCTTGTTCCTACCTTCGACACATCCACAAGAGCGTACGTGGCGCACGCGCGAGCGCCGTCATGGTAACAGTACAAAATATGTGGTTAATGTTATTGAACGGCTCGTTGGTTAGGTTTAGGTACAAATAGTTGGTTGTAGTTTTAGCATTAAAACTATTTGTTAGGTTTAGAAAAGATCGTGGTTATTAGAAAATTGCCATCCATGAAGTAGATGTCATAATTACTACGACCACAAAATCATGTCAGTTAATTTTATATTTACACGTTATGACATGTATTGATGGTAACAGTAGACAGGGTAAAAAAGGATGGCCTTCATTAATCATGATTAATCACTGAAGTCATTTATCAGTCAAAAGCTCCACTAGTTTCTCCTTGCCGTATCCTCTCGGTTTTATTGTAGCGAATATCTTGAGCGGTTTCGCTGGTCGGGACTAAACGAACATCTGAAGACTTTACTGACTCCAGCGAAACCTCAGACGCTTTTAACAATCGATAATTAATAATTTACTTAAATATACACTAAATAATTACATTAGATTACATCTATATTCATGTTTTGTGCAAAGCAATCTACATTTGTGTAACATCATTAAAGGAATAAGAGATAAGTCTGATTTTTTTCTTCAGAACCAGGGACGCCCTGAAATACCTCTCTCACTGTGTGACCTAGTAATATCTGAGGTTACAGAGAGACTGAGGTTGCCCAGTCTGTTCCTCAGAACAGATTCTCCCTCAGAAAGACCAGTGTCTTCCCTCCAGGCGTCCTCCTGAGCACGCAGAATGTGCCACCGCCTCCACCCCACAGAGCCATCACTGCAAAGACAAGACGCACAGAGACTGTTCGGCAAACATGTCGATTTTAACTTCAGTCATCCCAGACTTTCTGTGATTGTTACACTTGACAGGAACTCTACAGCCTTCTCGGCATTGACTGGCTTCCAAAGGTGCTGGCTCGATATGTGGTGTGTACGGAGGTTCAATCAGGTGACCATGAGGGGTACGATACAGGATGGCTGCAGGTGGCTGGCCCTAGCTCGCTTCCATCATCTCCTTCATCTGGAAAACAGGAAGTAAAATAAAAATACATCATCTCATATCTGTCAAAATGGTTTCGCGATGTGTTTAATTTAAGATCATTTGTATTTAATGTCTTATACATTAACCCTACTTCCATGACCTTTCCACTTTCTTATGTCTAACCTGACTTAAATCCTCTGGACTTAAATTTATTCACCCAGGACTTCATCATGCCATTAAACTCACGTCTACTGCAGACCTGTGAGGCAGGCCAGTTCTGATCATTCCTCTCACCTACAACCAGCAACAGAGGACACTGAGTCAGTCCCACCTGCTCAGAGACAAACAGCAGCAGCAACAGTTCACATTTATTCTCCTTCACCTACATCACCAGAGCCAGCGGTTGTGGATGTTTGAGACATTGCTCTACTGCTAGACATAAAGCCATAAAAGACAAAGACACCTGCCTTTGAGACCAAGGTCACAAATCTCAAACACCAACTGTCTGTTGACAGAGACTCTGGTCACATCCACTTTGGAGGGGAGGGGTCAGTGGGACAAGGCAGGTCTCCAAATCGCCTCCCTTCCTCGGGCCAGCGAACCTTCCCAGCATTTCTGATTGACAGAAAACCAAAATAATCAAACAAAAAATACACAGAATAATCAGATTCTGACTGATGAGGACTTAACTCACTTTAATAACTGGATGATTTATGTCTGTTCATCTCTGCATCGTTCTTTTATTTTGTATGAATTCACTGCATGTTTTCAACTTACTCATGAAAGAAATGCATGATTTCTGTCATAGATCCATCGACCGGCTGCACATGACTCCCATTAACACACACTGCACACCTGAGCTGGGAGACACAATCGCACTTTAAATATAGAGGATTACATAGGATCAGCTGAGAAAGACTGTCTCCTGGACTGTCTCCTTCACAGTGGAGCAAACGTGGCAAAGCTATGTCAAGATGATGAAAATAAAGTCTCATCTATACTTGTCTTACTCAAAACTTGGGAGTATGCAGTCATTTTGAGGTGACACTAAGCTGTGCTGAAAGGCCTGGGCGGCGATCCTGCCAAGCGAGAACTTGAGGATGCTGCTGCAGGACCTCATAGGCCGCCTGCAGCAGGAAACACATCAGAGAACAAAGTTACAACTGAAACACAGAGAGTCCAGGCTCTAAAGAGTTTGACACAGTGCAGATTCTTTGTTGACCAAGGAAAGTCAAATCTGAAACTATTTTAAAGGCTTGACTCATCCAAGTGTTTCTAACACACTTGTAGCATTTTTTCTACAATGTAATCAAATATTGTCCTAACACCTTTGTTTCAGAAGTTTCTACAGATGTGTTGCACTTGTTGCTTTGTCACCTTCTGTCCAGTTCATCGCTAACCAGCCAAGCTCAAGGGTTCAAGTCTTCCATCATTTGCCTTAGGGAAGTCCTGACAAACTTGCTCGACTTCTAACCGCCTTTCTCTGCATTACAGTGAAATAATACAGGACTACTCCTGTGGTGCAAGAATGCCCCAATGATGTATCATCAGACGCGTGTAACAGTTTGACCCTACACTGCCCTTCATAAAACAGAGGGTTAATAAGTAATCAACAGAAGCTGGGGCAACTGTAGGAATCTGTTTGCACTAACTTTCTTGTTGTCTATCTACTTTCATTCATGCAGAACATTAAATCATTATTTCCTGATATCTGAAAAGGTCTGTTTTTCATTCACAATATCAGTACTTACTAGCAGAATCTAAGTAGGGTTCTAGATCCCTTGGCAAACTCCCCTCATTTCTACTGGTTATTGGGGAGGTTCTCAGGACTGCTTAGGATGTTTTAGTGGTTGATGGGGTTCTAGAAGTCCTTTAGGTTGTTTCTACAAGTTGTAGAAGGTTGAAGTAAAAAGGTTCTAAGGACACTTGTAGTAGAAGAAGGTTAGAAGGTTCTGAGTTTGTAGTGGTTGGGGTGAGGAGGGTCTAGAGGTCCTTTCAAGTTTCTAGGGCCTCTTTGAGGTTGTAATGATATTGAGTAGTGTTCTATATGTAGTTTTGATCAAGAGGCCCTGTGGTTGTCCAAGGCATTCTTAGAGTTCCGTAGTATCTCAAAAGGTTATGGAGGTCATTTCTAGAGGTTGTGTGGACAATGAGAAAGTTCTACAGGTTTCTAAGTGTCTTTTGAAGGTTGTAGTGTTCCTTAAGAGGTCCTAGTAGTCCAGCAAGCACAATTTCTTAGGTGACTTTACGGGTCCTGTGATTTAAAACCTATGGGACCTCCATCAGCAAAACACCGATGAGGAGGGTCCTTGGAGTAGTACTGTTCATCCTCTCCAGTATAGTTCAATACACTTAAGACAAGGGAGCACTGAAGATGTTCTGGAGGCTTTCTATGGTTGAACACTCATTACTAACATCTTGGTTTCATTCCTTTAATTTGTCCCCACCAGTATATATACTTTTGTATCTCAGAATACATCCTTTGAGACGCCGTCAGTTCACTCAAAGTACCTGTCCACCAGTTTCCCAGTTTCTATGCTGATTTTTGTGTCAGATAGTTGAGAGCCAGGATGCAAATGCCATGGAGGCCAACAGCGCCTGCACAGTACTTCAAGCAAACTCTGTAAATTTTCAAAGATCTAGGAGGCCGAAAGGTCCAGCCCTTTAGATGAGCCAAAACCACACGGTCAATTTACATGACAATGATTTTGTATTTCGTCATTACCACAGTAACAGCAGGTAACTTGAGCTGGACTTGCTAATTTTGTGGGTAATGTTAGTCCAAGCACACGCTTGGCTTTTCAAGCATTAAACATGCCTGATGTTTCATTTGTATCTTTTTCAGTGAGCGGCTGAACGAGCCGAGTAATCACTTTAACCAACAACTAGACCTAAACATTCTAGGAAATCATCTTCTCAGACTACACCTCAATACAGTTGTACTTGTTGACAATACATGTCTCATTATTCTATTCACTTCCGCATCGCTCATTGTTGGTCAGAACATCAGATCTGAGCTTCACCCACAGGACACCTTCCTTCAGACTCTCCCTCAGGACCCACCTGGGGGTAAAGAGGGCTGCAGTGAGCCCTCCTCCAGATCGGGATCCTGCGGACACCGGGAGTGCCATGTACCAGCCCACCACCGCACTGGCCAGAGACACCTGATCCATTTAACCTCAGTCTGGTGAGACCCTGGCACACTGAGACGGTGACTCCATGGGAGTCTGGACATTCATCTTCCTCATCCTGAATGATGATGGGTCAAATCTGTTACTGATAAATGATTCAGCACTGATTGGTATCAACAACAACAGTTCTGGCCTGGTTGGTGTACCTGATCCCAGGTTTGCTGCCTGGAACTGGTCTGAGGCTCCACAGTAGACCCATTGGTTCAACTCTCAGAATACGCTCCACTCCAGACTGGGATCCTCTGAAACCAAGCAAAAAGGTGGAAAGTTATCTCAGTTCTTCCATTCTATTGGGAAAGACATTTGTCTGCAGTTCACAAACGCTATGGTTCCTTCCAAACATCCTCTAAATTCAGTTTCCTGATTTGAACTATAATTATCCAGTCCCGCATACAGCGGTGTAGTGACCAAAGCTCCAGCTGTGCCCAGTCTTCACACTTGTGGAGGGCGTGGACGGTCATTGGAAACCAGGGCCATACTCTGGAACAGACAATGAACTTCTCATCCATGATACCTCTGGACGGCTGAACCGACAGCTTCACACAACACTGCTTCCTGTCCATCCTGAACTGAGCAGACTGATAAAATAACCAAAGACAAACACATTAAAACCAAAACCATCTGACTGGACACATAATGAACAACAATGAAAGGACAAAATGTATTTATAGTATCAAAAGTAAAAGTGTTTCATACAAAAAAGGATAATTTAAGTGTATTTAATAACAGACAAAACTGTGTTCAACACACACTTTCAATAAATGAAAGCTTACCATATTTAATGAGTGTACAACAGGTCAACTGATTATATAAAATGTGAACTTTGTCTGCTCGGGAACACTTGATTGTACGTATAAACTGAGTTAGGTTTATAATAGAAAGTTAATATGTACTTGTTTGTTTTTTCATTCTGTGTCCTCAGCAAATCAATAACCCTTTACAGCTCACTTAACACACGGAACTCTCTCCAAAAACCGTCTGTACCTTGCTTAAATCTCCAGGAAATTCCTGGAAAATTATTATATAACACTGTTACTGCTGAACTATTTTGTATGTATCATTAACCTCACTGACATTTTTCCTTTATCTGCAAATATTTGAACCAGCTCTTCAAATTAGTTTTTGCAACATAACCACAGAAGAAGTGGTTCTTTACAGACATAGACCAATCATCTCTGCACCTCTGCACACATCTTGAATTGTATAATTATTCCTTACATTTCCTGTGTGAACTACTTACTGTACAAGCAGACACAGAACAGACTTCAGGGCAGAGAGAGAGTAAATCAAACTCTACTAACAGCTTTATTACAAAACATCTGAAGCTCAGCCTTCAGTCTCCTCCCACAGAAACATCACTCTGTCTGGACACAGGGTGGCGCCACCAAACCACTGAAACTCCACAGTAAGTCCACATCAGTATGTTGGAATCGTGTGGAGTAGCAGCGTCAGCGTTGGGCGGCTCAACCTTCTGTCAGCCCAGCTCTGCTGCGACCCAAACAAGTTGTCCAACCTAAACGACTCGTTCCTCCCCTCACTTACGACCAACAAGAGCGTGCCAGCAGCAGGCGTCGTCGCCATTGTAACAGTAATAAACGCGCAGTTAACAATGTGGGTTGGGTTTAGCTAAAGAACAAGAAGACGTAACTAAGGACTGTAATGAGATGCTGCACAAACTGCGCATGTGGTTGTTTTTTACATAATGACATGTATTGATGGTGTGGTAGAACAGGATAAAAAGGATGGATGACAGTTTCCTGAACAGATCTCCGTCTTTATTTATCACGATTAATCACTGAAATCATTTATCAGTCAAAAGCTCCATCAGTTTCTCCTTGCTGCCTTTCTGGTTTTGTATCACTGCTAAGTGAATATCTTTGAGTTTTTGTTTCCTAAACGAAACATCGGAATACTTTATCTCAGACATTTTAAACAGTCAACAATTAATAAGTTCATTAAAGAATACACTGGTCAATAATTACATTAGATTCCATTCATATGACACCTGCATTTGTGCAAAGCAAATTACAATATGAGCAACATTCAAAGTCAAAATGAACAAGAGCGAGATGTCAGGCCCTGTCAGGACGCCCTGAAATACCTTCTCTCACTCAGCAACTCAACAGTATTAGTTGTCACCTTGGTTACAGGTGGGAAAAAGAGGCTGCACCAGGGTTTCTGCCGTCATAAAGATTCTCCCTCAGAAAGACCAGTGTCTTCCTCCAGGCGTCCTCCTGAGCACGAGAATGTGCCCCTGTTTCTCCACCCCACAGAGCCATCACTGCAAAGACAAGACGCAACAGAAACAGACGTCAAAACTCTGAAGTCCTGATTTTCTGTCAACGTCTACAGCTTCCCAGTCTGAAGGTGAACCTACTCTTTTCACGTGTGTTGACCGTCCTGAAGATGCTGGATCGGGCGTGCGGTGTGTACGGAGGTTCGATCAGGTGACCGGCGTTGGGGTACGACAGGATGGTCAGCAGGTGGCTGTTCCCAGCTCGCTCCATCATCTCCTTCATCTGGAAAACAGGAAGTTCAAAACACAATCTCTTCTGTGTTAGATGGTTTCATGTTGTATTTCCTTTGAAGATCATTAGTGTTTCCTAATGTCTTATCTATTTACATATCAACCACTTTAGAACTCCATACTTTCCCATAACTTTTCTCACAGGTTCTGCTTTCTAACCCTCTTCAATCCTTTAAACTTAAATCCTCTGGACTTAAATTATTTATTCACTCAGGACGTTGTCATGTCAGTAAACTCACGTCCATTGCAGACTCGTAGGCAGGCCAGTTCTGATCGTCCTCGCCTACAACCAGCAGCAGAGGACACTGGAGTCGTCCCACCTGCTCAGAGACAAACAGCAGCAACAGTTCACAGCTATTCCCCTGCTTTTGTGGCTATTTCTATAATAGTGGAGACTCTGGCTGGTGGTACTCACGTCCACTTTGAGGGAGGAGTCGGTGGGGATGGGCAGCAGCAGGTCTCGCCAAATTGCCTCGTTCTCCTCACTGAATCGAGTCTTCCCAGCATTTCTGATTGGAACCAAAAAAAGAAAAAAAAAGACTTCATCTTCCCCAATTATGACTTAACTGACTCGAGCAAAACCAAGTCTCCTAGTCTTTCTTTGCATTTTGTGGTGAATTTGCATGAATCTGTGTTTCAATTCAGATTCAGTTTAAATACAAAGTTTGGCCTGATTGTTGCGCTAGAGGAAAAACCGTGGGGGTCATCAAAATCATCCTTTCTGGAACAGGACCAGGACATTCAGCGATTATTTGACAAGTGGTGGTTGAGTTACTGAGTAGAAATCTTCAGTCACTGACAGCAGATCAACTTACTTGTGAAAGTAACCCAGGATTTGTTCCACTGATCCATCAACTGGCTGCACATGACTCCCACTAACACACACTGCACACCTGAGCTGGGAAACACACACAAATTAAAATATAATGAAGTTCACAAAGGATCAGCTGAGAAAGATACTGAATCAGAGTCTGAAGAAATTTCCTCAAGGTGTTAGGGCGATATCACATTCACAAGAATGGGATGAACAGACGGACGACCTGAAAAATGATGCATCCATGCCGACAACAAGCACTCGCAGGTAATCAATGTGATCTGCCTTGTTGCTATTACTGTTTACTTTCATTGTTTACAGCTTACAACGCTGCTGAAAACTGGTGGAAATGTGGGCTGGTTCTTTGAGTAGAACCAAGGTTACAAGAATCCTGAACAGAACCCAGTTCAAGAACCAGAGCTGATTTGGTGAAACTTCATTTCACTTCATTACTGCCAAACAATTTCTTGGCCAGGAGACACCAGATAGTTAGTGATCCCAGTCAAGAAATAAAGACAGTTCCCAGTCTTTATATTTACCGTACAGACATTAGGGGGGCATCAATCTCCTCATCTAAATCTCAGTAAGAACAGTGAATACACATATTTCCCAAATAATCTAACGTTTCCTGTTATTCATGTTTGGATAATGAAGGTATACTTGTCTTACCTTTACAACTTCAGAGTACGCAGCCATTTTCAAGGTGACACTGGTGCCAAAGGAAAGGCCCAACATGGCAATCCTGCTGCTGAGGACCTGAGGATGCTGCTGCAGGACTCTATAGGCCATCTGCAGCAGGAAAACACATCAGAGAACAAAATAACAGATCAAGGAAAAATTTGGTAAAATCGCTGTTTTAGTCAATGGAGTCTGGTAGTGATATATAGTGATGTTTCTGGTTAAACAAAAAAGCTCTTAGTCTTTAATAAAAAGCTCTGTCTCTGTAGGAATCCTATCCATAATGTTGTCAGACACTTAGAATATCAATCTGAGTCTGTGTAGAAAAATAAAGCACTTTAGTGAACATAATTTGATGTGGACAATTGTTCCCCCTCTCCCTCTCTCTCTGTCTAAACCCAACCGGTCGAGGCAGATGGCCGCCCACCGAGTCCAGTTCTGCTCAAGGTTTCTGCCTCTTAAAAGGAAGTTTTTCCTTGCCACAGTCGCCTAGTGCTGCTCATGGTGGATCTGTTGGGTTTCTCTCTGTAAATTTTATAAGATAAAGAGTACGGTCTAGACCTGCTCTATATGTACAGTGCCTCGAGATAACTTCTGTTGTGAATTGGCGCTATATAAATAAAATTTGACTTGACTTGACTTCACTGGATTACATTGCAGCAGCTGTTGGCGGTGGCACTGATCAGTACTGCAATGATTACAACGACTTTTTCAATCATTTACCCCCCCAAAAAAGGCTCAAAGGTTCAGAAGTACTGGAGTTATCCTTTAAATTGATTTTCTGTTCTCTCCTGCCTCCATCTTACCAAACCTACTGCTGACAACAGTTACGACTTTATTACATCACTGAGGTTAAGCAATGATTTTAAGATTGCATTGATCAAGATAAAAGAACTAGAGGACCAGGCCCCACCCTACATTTTTATCATGGTGTGGTACTCCAGGGGAGTCGTAGTAGAACTAAGTTACCAGGGGAAGACGTCACCAAGCCTGGAATTAAATCATTGTTTTGATCATTATCATTAGCAGCATGAGTACAATCTTAAAGTTGGCTGAATAAAGTGTTTAATGGAAAACTTCTTGTATCTAAAACAGTATCAAGGTTTCTGCGCCTCAGTAATAAATAAAGCAGAATTGTTTTCAGTGGCTGCAAGTCCATCATCAACATCTTGTCATGTCACTGAGGAGGTCAGTACATTAGTTGATTAAACCGATTTACATGAATTTGAATAGCCAAAAACCCATTCTGTTCGAGTTAAACTTGATGATGCTTCGTCCAGTAATCATTAAATTCAACACACGAGCAGTCTCTGGTCTGAGTGAATGAGTGTCTCTGTAAAGGTGAATGAACTTCTGAACCAGGTTTTAATGGGTTTATTGACACAGAAACACACATAGATAACAGACACAAATCCTGGTGTCTGCTGCCAAAGACTTCTGATCTACATAACTCAACGATATTACTGACAGAATGAGACCTTGAGCATGTAACCACAAGTCGAGGATGCTGAGATAACACATGGAGACAAAACCAAGAACTGGATGCTTGTGCTTTCTCTGACGGGGTGGAGATTATTGATGGTGAAGACAACACTAATGAGATCAAGATTAACCAAGTGGTCAACTGACAGAAAACAAATTTTTTGGACAGTTTTGAACCGTTGTTCAGACAAAATAAGACATTTAAGGCTTCAGATTAACTGTGATTTTCCACGGCTTTCTGACAGTTTTTAAGACCAAACAATTAATTGTTTAAACAATAAAATAATCAACAGGTTAACTGGAAAAGAAAATGATCATTAATTGCAGCTTTAGAATCTGTAGTCTCCTCCTAACACATATCGAGCAATGAGACATTTAGTGTTGAGAAAAAGTTAACTGGGTAGAACTCCAGTTCTACAGCATGTGTTCAGTATTCATGACTTCGTGCCTATCGCAGGAACCCACACAGCTAAAGCGCAACCTACTGGAGTTATGACGAGTTGAAACCGGCTAACAACAGTCAGCAGCCCAGCAGGAGAGACATTCCATGGTGCGGTAAGATTTCATAACAAAGCTGTGACCAAGACGCCGACTTTATGTCTGGTTTCTAGCTTGAGTTGTTCTGTGGTTTATCAGGTTTACCTCAAAGTACTCGATGCCAACCATCTTCCCAGTCTTAATCGTGATTTTTGGTGTCAGATAGTCAAGAGCCAGGGATGCGATGCTGTGTGAGGCCAACAGAGCTGCACGGTACTCCACCAACTTCCCTCCACCCCCCCACAGGTCCAGGAGGCCGGGGAAAGGTCCAGGTCCTTCAGATGAGTCAAAACACCAAAAACAGTCAATTTACAGGACCATGATTTCGAAAGTTAGTCCAAGCAAGCTGATCGCACTCTCCCTATCCCTTACTATCCTTGATTCTCCTCAGGACCTACCTGGGGGCAGGAAGAGGGTCGCAGTGAGTCCTCCCTCTGTGATCGGGATCCTGCGGACACCGGGTGCCATGTACCAGCGCTCCACCAACACAGTGGCCAGAGACACCTGATCCACAAACCCCTCAGTCTGGTGACCCTGGTACACTGAGATTGTGACCTCCATGGGAGTCTGGACATTCATCTTCCTCATCCTGAATGATGATGGGAGAGTCAGCTCTGTTACTGATAACTGATTCAGTATTGATTGATATCAACTGAACAGTTCTGGCCTGGTTGGTGTACCTGAGTCCAGGTTTGCTGCCTGGAACTGGTCTGAGGCTCCACAGTAGACCCATCGGTTCCACCCCAGAATACGTTCCACCCAGACTGGGATCCTCTGAAACTGAAGTGAAAAATGTGAAAAGTTATTCCTCATGTAATTCCCTCGTTTTATTAAAAGACGTATATCTGCAGTTCACAGTTCACCAACAACCATTCACAGTCCCGGTGGCGTCAGCGGTGTAGTGACCAAACGCCTCCCAGCTGTGCCCGTCTTCACACTGGTGGAGGGCGTGGACGGTCAGCTGGAAACCAGGCCACACATTCTGGACCAGGACAATGAACTTCTCATCCATGAGTCCTCTGGACGGCTGAACCGACAGCTTCACACAACACTGCTTCCTGTCCATCCTGAACTGAGCAGACTGATAAAATAACCAAAGACAAACACATTAAAACCAAAACCTGGACAAATTACAAACAACAACAAAACCACCACCAGACAACATTAGTTATTAGTTGTTGTAAAGTTTCTTAGATGTGGACGTCCACTCTCAAGCTCTCGTGACACCTGAACAGATCTTATAGAAAATAAGAGAAACTGACAAAGCTAATTCCTCATGAAAAATACAGTCAGGTATAATGAACAGGGTTTTCTGCAATTTCTCATTTACTACAGATTAAAATATCCATGAAACGTTAACACAGAAACTGTAATGAGAGTCATAACAATAATGTCATTGACATGTTTCACAGCAGCAGGATCATTATTTCTTTACATATAAAGCACTTTGTATCGGCCATTCATGAGTTATGAGTAACCTGACACGTTATCCATTGAGGACATTTCCTCTCTGTGCATTATGGGTCAGTAGAGTCATAAATCATTTCCACAATCAGTTTAACAACACATTAATCATCTGGTTTCCTGCTCATACATCTGAATATGAGCTCCAAGTTCACAAAACGTCTCGTTTCTGTCTCTGTCCTCAGTTACATAATTATTCTTTCAATCACGTGTATGAACTTACAGTGGGAGCAGACTGAGACCTGTTGTCTTCGTGTTCCGTCTTCAGTCGGTTGGTTTCTGTCTCCTGGAGTTAAACTCCTCTCAGAGTCTGGAAACTGAACTCAGACCGGTTCTAACTTTCCGAAAACAAACAGCCTCGTTATTTAACCGCCTGAACTTCAGCCTCACAGAGTCAGGGCTTCAGTCTCCTCCCACAGAGACAGCGCTCTGTCCGGACACAAGGGGGCGACACCGAGTCACTGAAACTCCACAGTCCGGGACAAGTGTCCTGATGTTGGGGCGTTAATAACTCCTTTATTCCAGAAGAATAAAAAAATCTGGAGGAAAAAACAACAAAGAAAAATTTAAATTACTCTAAATGCTCTGCTCCAAATGAATCCGATATTAACACCAATACAACCATCACATTAACACACATTACATCGGAATAGATGAACATAAGCTGCAGATGTAAATGAAACAGTCGGTGTCATGTCTCCAGACGACCCCACACGCCCTCTGACCTTTGACCTCTGCAGAGAAGGGGGGCGGGGGGGCAGTTTTTACCCGAATGAGCGCACTGGTTGTCAGTCAGCACCACGACATCCATCTGTCCTCTGGATCCTCCCACTTTACAAAAGGGCTGAAAACAGGTTCAACAACACAAGTTCAAGATTAAAGATGAAACCTGTGATAATTTACTGGCAGTGGAAACAAGCTGTGAACACGAAACTCACAAATCTTCATCTTTTCAGTTGATGTGTTGAACTTCTTCTCAACTAGTTTCTTATTTCCACATCCAGCTGCACACTCAAGATATTTCAGATGATATTTATGTTACTTTTGTTGTTGTCGTCTTTTATTGTTGTCACCTGACTGAAAGTTTCCCATCTGGGAGAAATAAAGCACTGAACTGAACTGAGACAGAGGTGTTAACTAAAAGTGACGTTGTTCCCTGTTTGATGAACGACCCTCAGTATATATTCATACACTTAATATTCATGGGAGTCACACATCATTGTCTGCTTATTCTGGGGGGTGGGGGCAGGAGGTGGGGGGCTGGAGGAGGGGGACACCTGTTACCATCAGGACCGAGACTGTGTTTGACTGAGTTTTCAATGAAATGTAGAGAAGATCATCATGAAAAGTAAAAGTAGAGACAGATCATCAGCTGAAACAAAGAAAATTAAAGTCCTCCCTTTGTAAAAAAAAAAATCTCCTGTGACTGTTGTATATTATATAAGACATAATTAGATCGTTAGAGCTGATTTACTCTGCAGTTTGTGAGGAAACATCTGGTTTAATGTGTAAAAATGCTAAACTCAGTACTCAGTCAGTATTCTGCGTGTGAAATATCAACCTGACTGTCAGGTACATGAAGTGCAGTAAAAAGTTAAACATTTCAAACTGTAATATTGTGATAAGTATAAATTAGCTTTGAATGGAAACACACAGCTGCCTGCAGTTCATGCTCTGTCCAGCAGGAGGTGAGAGTCTTTGTTTCAGAGGTCATCAGGTTCAACCAGCTCCAGCTTTCATCTCTCCATCCCTCTGTCTCCCCCTCTTTCTTTCTTTCCCTCTCTCTCCCTTTATTTACTTCTCTGGGTCTCAGCTTCACTTCACAACACAGAAACAGAAACTGAGGAGAGAGGGTGAGGAAGGGAGGAAGGAGGGAGGGAGGAAGGAGACAAAGGAAACACAGGATGGATGTTTTGACACTGACGACTTGTAAAGATTTAACTGTGTGTTTCTCTTTAAAACCAAAGCAGCGATTAATGCTGAAGCAGCAGAGAGGTGATGTGAGGACACTCTGGCTCTGAGCCCTCATGAATATATAACTATAGAAATATATAAATATATATACCACACAGAGTCAGAGAGGATTTTAGGCTGGAGGAGATCACAGCAGCTTACAAAGGGAGAGACAGAAAACAGATGAAATATATGGAGAGAGAGATGACTGTCACTGAGTCTTTTATTCAAGATTCTTTAAATGGTTTGTTTCCTCGTTTTTAATGTCTGAAAATTAAAGGATCTGAACCGAGTCAGATCCTTTTAGTTTAACCAGAAACATCACTATATATCACTACCAGACTCCACTGACAAAAACAGGGATTTTATTGAGCAGAACTGCAATACCACTGCCTCCATCTGTTAGTCTGTCTGTGTTACTGTGTGGTACTTTTACTTCAGTAAAGTATCTGATTACTTCTTCCACCACTGAAAGTCACACAGTAACACAAACACACTAACAGATGGAGGCAGTGGTATTCCAGCTCTGCTCAGTAAAATCTCTGTTTTTGTCAATGGAGTCTGGTAGTGATATATAGAGATGTTTCTGGTTAAACTAAAAGGATCTTCCTCTTTAATAAAAAGCTCTGTCTCTGTAGGAATCCTATCATCATGTTGTCAGACACTTAGTTAGTTTTATAATTATAATAATTTAAACCTAAAAATGTGGGAAATAAGATCCAGAATCAAAAATACCTTTTAAAAAGTCTTGATTTTAACCTAAATGAAGCTGTTTCCAACCCTTTACCATCACATCGTCTCATTATGAAGGTTTGTTTTAAGTATTGAGCCTCAGAGGAGTTGGCAGCTGGATTTTCTTACCTTTTCTGAGGCTCCAGCTTCATATTTATGATACAGTCGTCTTATTTAACTCTGCAAGAAAACAAATCATTTCCCATCACTAAGTTTTGTCACCTCTCACACACAAACACAAACACTTTTTAATGAGCAAACACATTCTCTAAACAACCTGCAGGCCTTTATATTCATCATGAGTAGACTCAGACTGTGTTTGTGTCGTTAAAGTCTTTTTCCCCGACACAGACCACACACAGCTCTGAGCCTTGTTTAAAGAAGACCAACTTCATGCTGCCTCTCTCTGCAGTCTATAAACAGGCTCTTTTTCTGCACTGACAGAGAGAGAGACGACCATTTACAGACTGAAACTGTGAAATGATGATGAGACAACACTCGTCTTTGTGTTGGAGGCTGTGAAGAGGAGAAGGTGGTCCGGGGTGGGGGTGTATCTCCTGATGGATGAGGGTCTTTATTTCTAATACATGTCTGAACAGAGCTGAGAGAAATCATCTCATTATATAAAACTGTAACCAAACACAAACATCTGAGAGTTAGTCTTAAAACAATATTTTTCAGACCAAATATTAAAGGAACAGTGTGTAATTTTCTCCCAGTAGGTGTCTCTGAACCAGAACAATAACAAAAGACTTAGTTTAATGACGTCGTGAAGTAGCATGGGATCATGGGAGTTGTTCAGGAGCTGAATTCTCCTCAGAGGTCTCCTCCTCTCCAAAACAAACAGACCAGTTCATTAAAACCAGTAAAACACTGATTGAAACAGTTTCATGTTAAAAATGAGAGTTTTTCTGGTGGAGTTTGGTGGAGCCGATCTGCTGCTAACGTTAGCTCAGCTTGTTTCTCTGATAACTTCAGATCCAGACGTCTGACAACTAAAATCCTTCATCTGGGTAAAATATAAAGTTAAAAACCACCAAGATCTAAAAAGTTTATCTTAAAAATGAGACTTAAAAACTGGATAAAAAGTCCAATTTTGTCGCTGACACACAACAAAGAGGATATGACATCATCAGCAGGCGACCAAATAAAACATTACCTTGATTAAAATTACAGTTTTCTTTTTGGGATAATGTAAGAACACGACTCAACAACATATAACACAGGTCTAGATGTTTTTAGACATTTTAATGAGGAAAAATTACTTGGTGCTTTTTAAGTGATTTTATTTGTTTTATCAGTTATATGTTTTAATCCTGATTCTAACACATTAAACATTTAATAATTACATTTGTCAATTTCAAATTCATGTGTAGATTGAATGAGTGAATGTAATTACAGTGTTAATTAGGGACTTTTCAAATTAATAACATAATAATTTTGTGTGTATTTGTTTGTAACAGCTGTATTTAGATTGACCTGGTGCTCTGCTGGTGGGATAAACATACACTGGATGTAAACAGATCATAAAGCATGTGTCACCTCTGTGACCTCGTACTACAGCTAAAACAACTCATCTGTTATCAGCTCATTGACTCTGATGGTTTTAAATCTGTTCTCTGTCTTTGTCCTGGAATATTAAAGGAAGAAGAGTCAAACTCACCCTGAACGTCTTGTTCTGAGGTCGGACACCCGGAGTCTGATCTAACGTCAACATGGACGGATGAAAACTGACCGAACCTGCCGGGACCCTGAGGTCAGGTTGGCAGGAGGCCCCTGGACCTGGGCCCCTGTATGAAGTCATCGTTAATATTTCTTGTTTAGACGTCAAATAGCTCAGTTAAGACAAGAAAACAACAACAGAGAGACAAAACATCTAATATATTCTGTAATAAATTCAGATTCAGATTAACTTACTGTACAGTCGTGTATTAAAAATATATGTAATATATGTATGACATACAACATAACAACAAGGTGTGATGCATGTGGTTGGGTCAAATATAACTACTGTATATACTGCTCTATGATAATACATCATTTATTAGTTTAATATGTTTTGTACTCATTGGTAATAAGTAACTAAAGCTGCCAGATAAATGTAGAAACTCATAAAATAAAATACAGAAACCTAAAACTGTATAACAGAAGAACTGTTGCTGTGTTATTTGGGATTTTTAAGGTTCGGTTGCTTGTTAATGACAAACTCGGATCATTTCAAACTGAGTGGAGACTGAGGTCAGTAAATCATCCTGTGGTCAAACCCTGATAACCAGACGCTCATCCATCACCCAGTCCAGCTCTGGATCCTGGCCTCGCTCCCAGACTGGAGCTGGAGGTGACGGAGGGCGTCGTCCTGAGCGCCGTGTCCCGGCCTGACCCTGCTCTCTCTCTCTCTTTATTCTGGGTCAGATTTAGCATCGCTGCCTGCCGCTGGCGTCCCGCCCGGCCGCCCCGCGGTGCCTGGCTCTGCCTGCCGTTAATCTCCATCATCGTCATCGCCGCTCGGTGCCAACAGGAAACAGAGGCTGCAGCAGGAAACAGAAGCTCTGTATGAGAACCAACACTGGTTCACAAGGCACTGAGACACACTGATACAACACTTTTACATTTGTTACACACATCCTGATGATGGTGGAGGACATTTAGTCACAGTTAATCTGTTTTTTCTCTTATAACTCCCTTAAATGACTGATTTCTGTTATATAAATCAATGATATAAATCACAGCTTTATCCAAACAGATTTTCAGTTTTAAAGTTTCCTCTTTCTGATTTATTTTCAGACATTTCTGATGTAAAACATCGACATTTAACAAACAGTGGCTCCAAAGTCCTTTAACAAGAACATAATAATGCTACAGGAGGACGATGCAGCGTGTGGACGACGTATGCTGGGTTCTTCACTGTAGAAGGCAAACTTATCAACAAAAATAAGTCTGTTTTCCAACTTTATCAAAGAAAATGAAGCCTTAAAGACAACAAATCTGAAACTAATCTGCTTCTGAAAGTAGTGAGACGGGGAGGCAAAGAAAAGACTGGAGCAACATCAGCTGTAAGACTGGTTTTACTATTTGTTACTATTTACAACAAGGTCATTCAAAGTGATTTGGAAAAGATACGAAAGGCATCAAGACAAAATGAAAAGCAAAATAAGAAAATACTCAGAAAGTAAAAAGAGTTAAATGGAAAATAAAAAATAAGAAATACAAGAGTTAAAGTTGCAGTTGAGTGTAAGAAATTAGTGATTATTTGTTATCATTAACAAAAGGCAGTGGAGAACAGAAAGGTCTTCAGCCTCTATTTAAAGGAACTGAGAGTTTCAGCAGACCTGCAGGTCTCTGAGTTTGTTCCAGATAAAACCTGAACATTGTTTCTCCAGGTTTAGTTCTGACTCTGGCGACAGAAAGACCAGACCGGTCCCTGACGACCTGACGAGTCTGGATATGTTTTGGCTCTGAACCATTCAGACCTTTACAAACCAACAGACAGGAAGTCAGGGTAAAGACCTGAGAACTGGACTGATATGATCCACTTTCTTGGTCTTAGTGAGGACTCAAGCAGGTGTTTCTGAATTAACTGCAGCTGTTAAACAGATTTTTTTTTTTTTTTTTTTTTTTTAAGAGACCTGTAAACACCCCATTACAGTACAGAGTCAACTGAGGATAAATGAATGGTCAAGTATTTCCAAGTCCTGCTGAGATGTCCTTTAATCCTTGATATGTTCTTAAGGTGATAGTCGGCTGACTGTCTAATTGTCTTAATGTTCAGAGTCCAGGACTACTCCAAAATCTCTGGGTTTGGTTGTGGTTTTTAACTTTACCAACTTCTTTTAGGGTAGTCTCTGTTCCCAGATCTCAGCTTGGTGAGAACATTATCATTATTATTAGAAATGATGGACAAACTGATGAAAACCAACAGCTGAAATAAATGGTAACAATCCTTTACATTTTCTGAAACATGGGTAAGAATACGTTGATGATCCAATGAATCTCAGAACAAATGGAGTCACCGCTGCAGCATGAGAGCATCAGGCAACCGAAGCAGAAACGTCCACACAGATCCACTCCTGGGAAAACCCTTCATCTGTCGTCGGGGCTTCCAGTTTTTGCCATCGACGGTGTACTCCAGAGTCATGCTCCTGTTGAGCGTGAACGCAGAGTCGCCTCTCACCACGGCGGTGAACAGAGAACCTTTGCTGTTGGCGAAGTGTCCCGGCAGCGACGACCACTGACCCGAGCTCAGATTGTAACAGTCCATCAGACACCTCAGGAAGTCGTCAGATGGACCGTTCCTCATGACGTATAAGTTGTCCCTGTGGCCGACCATGCAGTGGCCATAGCTCTGTCGTCTGATCAGCGTGGTAACCAACCGCCACTCGTCTTTCCCTGAGACGTACTCGTAGATCTCTGTCGTCTCCATCGGCCTCCACAAACACACAAATATCCTTCTCATAGTCTTGGTGCACGCCACTCCTGCTGCCGGTTGAGGTAAGTGAGCAACAAACGTCCACCTCCCGGTCTTCACGTCAAAGGTTTCCACAGACGACATCACTGTTCGCTCATATTCTCCTCCAATAGCGTAAAGTCGACCGTCCACGCCGACGAGGCCG
Organism: Lates japonicus; assembly: GCA_033238685.1. Lineage (NCBI taxonomy): Eukaryota > Metazoa > Chordata > Actinopteri > Centropomidae > Lates > Lates japonicus. The sequence goes on from BRZM01000047.1 coordinate 4,478,351, forward strand.
AGATTGTAGCGTAGTTGTGCGGGACTGGCAATCCTGCTCCAGCTGTTGTTTTCAACGCTGTAGCAGAAACAAGAGTCGACAGCTTGTTTATGGACACCGTGAACTCCTCCGACGATGTAGAGGTTGTTATCTAGAACGGTCACTCCGGCCATAGAAGTGCTGGCCTCCAGTGGAAGATCTGTTAACACTTTCCAATTATTTCCAGTTTCATCCAGGTAGCAAATCGTCCTGGAGGCGGCATGTACGGTTTCATCCACGCAACACGTCACATGGGCGCCCACAGCCGTGAAAACACTTGGGGTCAGAGACTCAATGTAGGAGATCAGCTCTGACGGCAAGGTTTTCATGACCTCCACCTCCAGGTCGACGAACATGTCTCGGATGAACAGTGCAGCAGTGTGGTAAAGATCCATGAGGCCAAAGGTTGCAGCGGTGTGATACATCAGAAGGCAATTATCAGAGTCGATGAGGTCGATGAGGTGCTTAGTGAGCGGCGCTACCTGCAGGAAAGCAGCACATTCGATGGCCTCGACGATATCGTCTGCATCCAGGATGGGCATCTCACCGCGTAGAACTGCCAGGGCGATAAAGAAGCCTCGAGCACGCAGAGACTTGAGGTGGATTTCTTCCTGTCGACACTCCCTCATCCCAGAGCGATACAGAGCTCGAAAGTAGTCGCAGCTCTGAACGAGTAACATCTTCTCCTCAGAGAAGTGAGTATCCCCAACCACAACGGTTAATTTAGCTGAGACGAGACCAGAACATGGCAGATACCTTCCACTCTCTGCAAGTTCACAGCTGCTGTCCTCTGACTCGCTGCTGTGCGCTGACATTACTGCTTCCTGACACTCAAGAAAACATCCTCCGTGAAAATGACATGAGAAGCTGAAGCATTTCCAAATGTCTCAAGACCACCTCCACGGTGACAACAACCCCACTAAAGGTTAAATACCTGGGACTCCCCCGTCGGCAGGACGAGAGGTGATACGTCTTCAAGGAACCTAAAAGAAGTCCAGTTACCTTCGACTCTAGCACTTAAGACCACCATGATCTGGATGACTGAGAATCTCCACTGACATTTCCAAAAGTCCTGAAGCACAGCCGGAGAGAAGAGACCTGGTATGAAACTGCATCACTCCTCTCACAGGATCAGTTGTTTCACAGCTTTCAAAAATAGACGCAGCTAAATATAGAGGAGAACAAAGTCACATTCATGTTGTGGACAGGAGGGTTAGTAATATCTGTTGCTGCAAACTTAAAGGCTCAGTTCACCCAAATCACAAAACATATCGTCTCTGATCTGGCCATGATGAAGGTCTTAGAGATTCCTGGTTCTGAGACATTTGTTTTTATCCCAACATCAGAAGAAGAAAAAAAAGCTGAAAAACTGATTTCAACTTTGTCTTAATTACTTTTTTGTTCACTGCTTCTTCTGTAGAAAAAATCCCCAAATGAAAACAGTCCAGTCCCCCAACATAACCATAAACTCGTAGTTGGAGATAAGGTTTAAATTAGACTTTTTGACTCATGATTTCCAGCTTCCTCTGAACTCTTCCTTTCCTTCTTTCCTCCACAAACAGAGCAGAAGCACTGACGAGAAAGTAAACTACCATGGATTTCCTGAGCTGATGTTGAGGCAGGTTTTAATTCAGTGTACGATGTAAATAGTAGAAATCAAACAGTGATGTGATTACTGGGACATCTAATCTCATGATTATCGAGCTCGGATCAGTTGATCAGTAGATGTTTGTCTCTCTTTGCGTCTTTAAATCTGTTTTCTGTCGATCTGTCTCTTTACATCCACTCACAGCGAAGTAGGAGGGGTTGACCTACATTTGAGCTCACTGGGGGGAGGCACCCCACCCCCACCACCGCCACCACTCTCGGTCAAAACAATCCGACTGGCTCCAGCAGTTTGTGAGTGGACGGAGGGGATTCTGGGAAGGTTGGACTGATGGTTTGATCGGTCACATGGTTACAACACGACAGTAGAAGACTGGAGGAGGAAACATGGTGTCAGGGGAATAAGTTAACATACAATAAGTTAGTTGTATGTTACTGCAGCCAACAAAGGAGGTAAAGAGGAATGTAATAGAATAATCTTTGGTTTTGTGGCACCTTCACTTGTCTGGTTCGGTTTCACTATTCCCATAAACCCATTAAACACACTCAGAGAGCAGCTGATGAACATAGTGAAGCATTAAGCAGCTGAAGAGCCAAATGTTTCCCTCGGGAGGTGGAGGAGACCAAACACAGAGCTTAAAGACATTTAACCAGAAACACACTGACTTTGGGACGAGGGAACAGGAAGTCCTAACATGCTACTTCCTGGTTTTAGGACTCCTGCACCACTATATTCCTTGGTGTGTTAAAAATTTTCAGACGTTGTTTGAATGAGTACATACGTCCACTTAGGCAGAGGACGTCAGCTGAGTATAGCTGGTCCTTCAGTGTGGCTCAGGACACCTGTAAATGTGGTCTGAGTGATCGGATCTGCGTTCACACCTGTCCACCTGTGATCTGATCACAGACACATGTCAATGGACACAAACACACATTAGTGAGGTGGATGTCATTCGTTCTCCAGGCTTATATAACACAGAGTAACAAACACTGTCTTACATAACCTGATATCTGGCTGCAAACTGGGGACGCACATGATCCAAAACAGAGCTGCCAAGACGCTGAGTGAGGACATTTTTGAGTTGTGTGATAAAGAAAAAGACAGAACAATGACATTAATAAAAAAACAAGTGATAACAGAGGAAACTGTTCTACATCATTACTTTCAATCCAAGACTTTTACAATGGATTACTTTTATATTGTGGTATTGTTACATTTACTTAAATATCAGAATATTTCTTCCACCTCTGCTGGACAGAAAGAAATAACATTTATCACAGGTTAATGTGATTTCAGCAGTGGTGGAGGAAGAATTCAGGTCTTACTTAACAAAAACAAAAGCACTCAATATGTGTAGTGGACTATTACAAAATAATACAGGCCTATAACATATTATTGGATTATAATTATATATATTAATGCATATGTCATTCTAATGTTGCAGCTGGTAAAGGTGGAACAAATTTTAACTACTGCACATACAGCTGAGTTTCACCTATAATAACACATTGTAATGTAATTTATTTGATTCTTTTGTATTGCACTGTATGAATTCTATATAATCTGAAACTGCAAAGTAACTGGGAACCTTAGCTTTAAAATAAATGTGCTGGCATAAAAAGTACATTTCCCTCTTGACTGTAGTGGAGTGGAAGTATGAAGTAGTGACAGAAATACTCGAGTAAATTGCAAATATCTTAAAAATGTACTTAAGTAAATGGACTTAGATTCTTAAGAAAATAAACTGTACGCTTCTAGAATTATTACATTAATTTTAGTAGCAGTGCCAGAGTGACCTCCACGAATCTCTGCGCCTGTTCCACTATGAAAAACTAGTCCGCGTGTTTCTCGTTGTTTAGGGCTCCTTTTTCATGTCACCGACCTAAACTTCACCATGAATTGATACGACTCGACAGGCTACCATTTATCCGGGTGTGCTGGTGTGAAATTCAAACGGCAGGTTCGGTGGTGTTATTTAACGGCTCAGCGGAGGTCAGGCGGAAGGATATCTGTGATCGTTGTAAATATCGGCAGCGGCGGAGGGAAGCGGCAGAGTGGCGCGTTTCCCTGGATACTGGTGTCGTTTTGTGTAAATGGCAGAAATATTGATGGATATTATCCGTGTTTGTGTTGTATTTGGTCCCTGAGGAGGGCGTTTGGTTCCGCGGTTTTTTGGGATTTATTGCGCCAATATTTTTTGGGTGTGTTTTTGTTTTTTTGGAGAAGTCAGGAGCAGTATGCTGCTCTCCAAACTGGGCTCCCTCTCTCACAGCATGGATCTACCGGCGAAGCTTCAGCCGCAGCAAGGTAACGGTTCTAACGGCAACATGTCAGCCGGTGTTACACCGAGCCCTGTGATCCGTTATATCCTGTGACCTCACCTCACCTAACCGCTCGTCTCTGGGACACTTTAACCTCCAGCTACCGTGAAATTTCGAACCAGGTTACCGAATCAAATCGGTCACATAACACGACGTAACACGTGCTGCCGAAATTTAACAGTGTCAGTGAAAATGACAGAAACTAACCGCCATTTTCTAGACTTAATTATTCGGTAAACAGGCTTATGTTTTCTTCGTTATTTCAAAAATAATTCCACATGTACTCAAATTAATTCAGCCGATAGCATCAAAAGCATCATATCTTAACATCAGAGGTGTTTTCACTGGCTAATCTGTAACATTTTACTGGAGAAATTAGAATGATTATTAAATTACTACATTTTTCAACGCAGTAGTCGATCAGTAAATGTGTGTGATATAACCGTCCGGGGGCTTTTGAAAGTCAGGTATTGAGCCAAAACGTGTAGTTATCTCGCAATAAAACCGCCTCCTGTGTTATCAACAGTCCACCATTTTTAAACGGCTGACACGACAACAACACGAGTCGTCGGAGGATACTCGCTCATGTTCTCGTGTGTATTCAGTGATTTCAAAATATATTTTACTGTTGAAATAAGGCAGTGATTTTATTTAAAATCCGTGGATAAAGAGCAAAAGAGCGAGAACACACCAGCGGAGAGGGACTTGTTTTGGTGGGGGTTACAGATTTTGGCGCTCCACAGTCTCAACCGAACAAATAAACTGAAATAATCTGATTTTATTTTTTCTGTTTTGTAGCCAAAGCGGAGAAGCTTCCGTTTGAGAAACTGTACCGGCTGGGCTCGGTGCTCGGTAACGGAGGATTCGGCACCGTCTACTCGGCTGTCCGCCTGGCCGACGGGCTGCCGGTAAGAGCAGGGAGCCGCTTTGTTTTGGTCCCGGCACATGGCCGCGGCTCGGAGCGTCAAGCTACACACAGCGAGCAGCTACGCTTCCGGCTGTAGCCTTCAAAATAAAAGCACTAATACAGTCTAAAAATGTCGAAGCCTAAACAGTCGATTAAGGATGTTTCTGCTTCATGTCAGAATATTTTAAGCTGCCGGTTTGTATCTGGACTCATTGAATCATTTAACTAAAACATTTTAGATGATCACAGCTGCTGTTCACTTCATGTTAGGAGTTTGTGCTTTTATTTCGAAGGGTGTGCCTATTCATTGTACTTCCTGTTTTATTGTTGTCAGTTGTGCTGTCTGGCGTGTGGTCTTTGTTTTCACAAAGGAGATTTCTGACTGTTAATCTTTACTCACTGAAAAGTAACCTTTTGTTTTTCAGTCTTTGGGAACAGGAAGTAGTTTCCTGTATCATGTTTATTTATAAATAAAGAACATTAGAAGACAGAAGCAGCAAAATAAAAGCTTGATGTTACTCTTCACAGGTTTATATTATAGCCAGTGTTTATTCTGTTTGTGTGTAGAAATATAGTCTGTTCTACTCTGTATGTTCACATGTTGTATGTAAGTGTGTGTTAATGTGTGTTTGCTCTCAGGTGGCAGTGAAACACGTGTGCAGGGACAGAGTGACTGAGTGGGGGACTCTGGTGAGTTTACGTGTTTTCATTGTTTTATGATGTTTTACTTCCTGTCAGGTTTATTATGACCTCAGCTGCTTCATTAGTTTGTTAAACCTTTATTTTAACAGGAAACACAATTTAACCCAACGTTTTTATTTTGAAACATCCTCTCAGTGCGGCGCGGTGGTTCCTCTGGAGATCGTTCTGCTGAAGAAGGTGGGCGGGGCGTTTGGCGGTGTGGTGTGTCTGTTGGACTGGTGGGAGCGAGCGGATGGCTGGCTGATGGTGATGGAGCGTCCTGAGCCGGCTCAGGACCTGTTCGATTACATCACGGAGCGTGGCGCCCTGGACGAGGCGGCGGCGCGTGGCTTCTTCCTGCAGGTGCTGGAGGCGGTGCGTCACTGCTACGCCTGCAGCGTCGTCCACAGAGACATCAAGGACGAGAACCTGCTGGTGGACCTGAGGACCGGCCAGATCAAACTCATCGACTTCGGCTCGGGGGCCGTCCTTAAAGACTCCGCCTACACCGACTTCGACGGTGAGTTCCATCAGCTGGTCGCCACGACAACAACAAAACTCATCATCAGGACATTGTTTTCTGTTGTGTCACCGTCACCTGACACCTCCTCCTCCCTGCAGGTACGCGGGTCTACAGTCCTCCGGAGTGGATCCGGTTCCGACGGTACCACGGCCGCTCGGCCACCGTCTGGTCGCTTGGCGTGCTCCTGTACGACATGGTGTGCGGCGACATCCCCTTCGAACAGGACGAGGAGATCCTGAGGGGGCGGATCTACTTCAGACGCAACATCTCCACAGGTGAGTCCGAGTGCGACGAGTCGGGTCTGTGTGGATCAGGTCTCAGATCGATCGATACTCTGACACTGCAGCGTGTTACTTCCTGTCATTGTTCTTCTCCTTCACCTCGTCGTGTTTGTGTCGCAGAGTGCCAGCAGCTGATTGGCTGGTGTCTGAGTCAGCAGCCGTCTGACCGACCAACCCTGGAGCAGATCCTCCTGCACCCCTGGGTGACCATCAGCACCGCCCAACTCAAAGACGATGGCAGCATCACGCTCCACGCCATCTCAGCTGACTCCTCCTCCTCCTCCTCCTCCTCTAGCCAGCAGAGCTCCTGATTGGTCAACCAGATGTCTTGGACTTGACTGACGGCTGTGCTGTGGTGGGGATGTTCACGGTTCAGGATGCAGTTGACTCCTGCGGCTCCACAGCGCCTCCTCCTGTTCAGACTGTGGAGCTGCACCTGTTCTGTTTCTGTCTCAGTGCCTTGGGTTTAAAGCTGCTGTGGGTGGAGTCACACGAAGGTCAGAGGTGGAGGGTCCAGGGGTTCAAATATAAATGTGCTTAAACTTACCTCACCTGACACACACACACACACACACGGAACAAACAAAGAGACGGTGACTCCTCTTTTTCTGGAATTCAGGGTAAAATGAACAAAATGATGGTTTAAATCTTTATTTCATCAGTCGATGGTTTCCTCAGTTTCCTCCGTCGAGTTTGAAATGTAGTGAATGATGGTTTCAGTGATTCATGTTTTATATTTGGTTTGTTCTCAACATGTTCTGAGGTTTCAGTCGACTGTAGAAACATGAATGTTGGAGGACAGGAAGTTTTCAGACCCTGTAGTAAAAACTGTAGCTGCTTCCTCTGCAGGAGACCGTCTCCAGTTCAGCTCATGATCAGTTTCCAGGTAAATTCACCTGTAATCTCAGCTCAGTCGTCGTCTCTAACTCATGTCTTGATTTTTATCAGACGTGTTCAAGTTTATAAAGTCAGCTGATCGTCCTCCATCTTCTCTCCCTCAGTGTCGGAGGTTAAAATGCACAGTCAATGCAAATACTCAGTTTTGTATTTTGAATATTTGTTTTTTTTATTTTTTTATGCAGATTTTGTAACTGAGTTTGTTTTTATTTATTTCCAGAGACATTCCTCGTCCTGTAGTTATTTATTATCTTCTCAATTTTATTTGTTAAAGTTTTGATGTTTTGAATCGAGAGTTCTGACAGGAAAAAGTATTTTTTCAGAGAAATGTTTCATATTAAACTTTTTGTATATAATCTGACTCTTTAACTCTGCACCAACACATTTAGACATAACCTCAGATTTAAATCAGTTTCTTATTAAAGTCAAATCACTGAGTCACTGAAGAGGAAAATACAGGTTTATATTGGAAAGTCTAAGGAAACAGAAGGTTGTTGTTAAAGTAACTCATTTCTCAGTTGAAGAGTTTTGTAAAACAGTTCAGTGGATAATCAGTTTAATATTCATTTAAACAACACACTAAATGGGAAGATAACTTCCTTCATCAGCACCTCTGTAACTCAAACCATTAACCAGTTATAAATCCATGATATTGAACCACATTTACATTTTTTTATAAAAGACATTTTTAATATTAGTTTTCTTTCATAATGTGTTAACAAACAAGCTGTGGGAGAAATACATCTTTAACTAAAGTAAAGGTAGAAATACTACACTCATATTCAACATGCTCATAAGTAAAAGTTTTAGCATAAAAATAAACTTTCAACAACAGTAATCGATAAACTTAAAAAATAGAGTTCAAATCCACCTGTTGAACTCAGGTGAACTGACATTTCATTCAAACGTTCAGTGTGTTTCCGACACTTGTTCTACGCTGAGAAAAACCAGGCCTTACCTGAGTCCTCCTCACAGCACCTGCTGAGAGACTCATGGGAGTTGTAGTCTTCACCACCATTGCAGTAGTTTCTCCTGGTTAGGATTCCTTCAGTATCAGTGGTTCAAAAGGTTTTTAATTGGAGCCGAATTTTCCACAGAGGTCTGATCATCTCCTTAACAAACAGAGCTGGTGATTAAATCCGGTGAAAATACTGAATAAAACAGTTGGATGTTAAAAACAGAAGAGAAGAGAAGCTGCGAGCCGCGCTGCCGCAAACATTTGCTCCGCTTGTTTCTTTGATAACTTCATATCCAGACGTTCAGGAGGTTTTCACCAGGAGCCGAATTATCCACAGAGGTCTTCTCCTATCCCAAGCACGGAGACCAATTGATTATACCCAGTTAAAATACTTTATAAAGCAGTTACATGTTAAAAATCAGTGTTTCTGTGATGCAGTTTGGCGGAGCTGAGCTGCTGCTAACGTTAGCACAGCTCGTTTCTCTGATAACTTCAGATCCAGACATCTGACGACTAAAATCCTTCATCTGGTTCAAATATAAAGTTAAAAACCACCACGATGTAAAACGTCTATCATAAGAATTAGGCGTAAACTGGATAAAAAGTCCCGGCAAACTACCAGAACGCCGACGCATGCGCAAAGGAGATATGACGTCATTGACAGGTGACCAACTGAAACGGACCGTTTTAAAATTAGATTTTCAGAAGTTTCAAAATACTTCACAACTCAACAACAGAAATTACACAAGTGCAGTTATTTTAACTGAGAAAAGTTAAACATTAAACTGTTATTTTTACAATCAGCTGTTCCAGGGACAGGGCGACGGCGCCATCTCGTGGTTGGTTAATGAAATGCAGGAAAGTTGCTGCAATTCTGCATCAGTTTATTGTGTTTCGTGTTGCGTATATCACGGGTGTTTGTTTCAGGGCTTTGTGTATATTTAATTAGTTTTATAGTCTTGATTTTACTTGAGAGTGACATTTTATTATGGATTATTGATCTGGAGCTCAGACATCAATCATTTATTTTTCTTCTGAATATAAATTCATGTAAAATACAAACTAATTAAAGAAAAACAATAAAATAAAATAAATTTGAATCAGTGTAAAAACAGTAATAAAAATCAGGACACGTTCAATCAGTGATTCAATAACATATTTTAATTTTTCAGTGTTTTAGTATAAAAATCCCACCGGCCGTCTGTCGGCTGGTTTCCACTCCCATTGGCTATAACTGTGGTATTTCCCAGAGAATCAGCTAAAGTACCAAATCTATTTACACACAACATCCACATCCAGAGGGGCCAAAGAAAACAGGAAGTCTACCCATCACTACCCCGCCAAAACAAAACGTCAAACACTATCACCTCACCTCTCAGATTTAATGCTATTATTCCAAAAATAAAAAATAAAAATAAACTCACAAACGACAGAGGAAGAGGAGGGGCCTCTACACGCGGCTCCTAGTGTGCCCGTAGTATTTTCTTACAATATAAAGTAATGCATATACATTTTCTGTTTTACAATAAATTAGTACAGGCACATTCTCTTCTCTCCTACAGCTGACTGTAGGTCAGTTCAGGTGGAAAAGATGATTCTGTGACGTTTTACAGAAGATTTGAACTCATCACAGCAACAACACAAACAAAAACAAAAAGGCCGAAAACCTGAAAAACAACAAAAAAAAAACACACATTAGTGGGAAACTTGTGGGCAGCAGATTTTTTTTGGTTTCGGTGTGAATGATGCACTTCAGGCATTTTAAACTTTGAGAGCTTCTATATAGATTTTATATAAATATGTACAAACAAAAAAAAAAGAAAAAAGTAGTCCAGTAAAAACATTCAGGTAAAAAAAAAAAGACGCACACAGAAAAATTAATGCCAAAGACGAGAGAACGTGAAGCTTGAGAACTCAATAACTTACAAAAACTGTAAAAAAGGAGCTGAAATAAAAAGGTTCAGTACAGTATGCATGTTTGTTTTTTATTCTCTGTGTAGAGATAGCACCAGCAGAAACACCGACACCATCAGTGCCGGCGACGACGTGGATCCTCACCTCCCGCTGTATAAATATCTGAACATGGTGCACCGACGACGAGCTGAGGGAGTGAATAAATTAGTGTCAGACCTTGTACAGGATATTTACAGGAGCTGCTGCCGTCACACACACACTGATGGACGTTTTCATGGCAGTGAGATTGTTGCAGCAGTCTTGCAGCACATTTAAAGGAGGTCAGAGGTCAAACTCCGACACATTCAACAGGTTTTAGACCCGTGATTTTTCGGTCCTCACAGCCAAAGTTAGATTTTTAAAAATCTTTTCATCGTTTTTTTGCACCTGCTAACCGAGGCTTTTCATTGCATAGCTCTTTGACAAAACAAGATGGCCGTCACAAGCTACAGTATTTCGGACAGGGGAGACAGATGTGCATGGAGGCGTGACAACGATCCAGTTGTAAGAAATAGTAAACATGACGAGTGTGTGTGTGTGTGTGTGTGTTTTGTGCGTACGAGGCAGAAACAGAGTCTCTGCGGTGGTGGTGTTCAAAGTAAAAACTGACAGGTCAAAGAGGGAGAGATGGATGATGGGTAAGGTGAGGGTTTAGTCTGTGAGGGTGAGGCCGGCGCTCGGCTCCAGCTCGCTGCCGCCTCGGTTCAGGTGGTTCATGGCTCGGTCGAAGGCGAGCCGCACAGCTTTACGGATGCAGGAGGAGCGAGCCTCCGTCAGCTTGATCCTATCGAGCGTCTTGTTGATCCCGAAGGGCGCCATCTTGGATCTAGGAAGCCATTGCCTGAGGAGGGAGAAGACAGAGGTCAGAGGGTGATGAGGGAGGTGACAGACTGAGCTGTGATTGGCCGAGCTCCTCACCAGCTGCGCTTGCTGTCGAAGAAGTGGACGAGGAAGAGTTTCTCTGCGGACCTGAACTGCATCCGCTCTCCGGCTCTGAGAACGTCCGGCGGCGGCGGGGGAAGCTCCACCCCGTTGTGCTGACACGCCGTCCTCCGCACTCTGGGGTCCATGATCTGCGGAGACAGACAGGGGGGCGGGGACTGAGTGAGACGGCCTCGCCACGGTTAACGGCGTGGACTACATCCTGGTGGCGGCGGTTGCACAGACGGAGCATGCAAAGCCGAGTCGAGCCGGAAACGCTCTGAGCGAAGCGGCCGACTCCACACACACACACCACGACTGGCTGCGAGCACAAATCACGAGCTACGGCACGCACGATGGCAGAGGGGCTGATGGGTAATGAGACAGAGAGCAGGGCTGACACTCACTCACCAGGGCGGGGTAGGAGGGATATCCACTACACTTAGCCCAAACTAGTTTAAGAGGCTCCAGAACAAATGGAGACGCAGCGGTGGGATTCCACACCTCTACAGGAACAACGACAAGCAAGTTATGAAGGATTCACTGCAACAGACACAGAGCGCACACACACACACACACACACACACACGTTTTTTAAAGATTACCTTTAAAAAACAAATGAGACTGTAACTGGCTGTGTTTTGTCCACAGACACTTATCAACACTTTTTAAAAGCATTAATAAGAAGAAAATGTAAATTCTGATTTAAGGCTATTTAATGACTTTTAAGGTTTGTATTTAAGACATTTAAGGACCTGTGTGATGTCTCTGGTTAAACTAAAGGATCTTCCTCTTAATAAAAAGCTCTGTCTCTGGAGGAATCCTCTCATCAGTCTGAGTCTGTCAGAACTTTAGTGAACTCTGGAGTAAAACCTTCACTTACATTTCAAAGTGCTGTGGTTGATTTTTTCCTTACAGCTGTTGTGGCTCCAAATAAACAATAAACACTGAGCCACGCACACACACACACACACAGGGCTGGGCATCATGTAACATGTTTAAATATCAGTGCAGATACACCTGAACTATCACAGTGACTGAGCAGGATCATGTGTCTGTACTGAGTCAGTGATGATCTTCAGATATATGAACACACTGATGATGTGGACGACAGACGACAGGATGTTACAGTTCAAACAGCTCCAGGTTTTTAAAACTCTCAGATAGAAACGTTGGTGTCGTTCAGTCTGTGTCTATGTTTCTGTCTCTGATGAGTCAATAGTTCACTGAACCCACAGAGAAAACCTCAGACTGCACTTCCACCTCGTCCATCATTACTTTCCTGTTTTCCTTAAAGCTCCAGGTCTCTGTGATCCAGGACCTCAGGAGTCCCTGAACCTCAGTCTGAGAACCAGGGAGGTGAACTCTAAATACTGATCCACTTCAGTCTGAGCATGTGAGGGAGAATAAACAGAACCAGTGCATGCTGGGACATCAACAGTGTTAGTGTACTGACAGAGACTAGTAGGCTCCAGCAGACAGAGAGAACTGACCAATCAAAGCGCTGCCATGCTGTTCATGCACATGAACCAGAGACCGGGCTCTGCTCACCTGAGGAGATCTTGGCAGCTTTGGTGAACTCTCCGTTCTCGATGCAGGTCCTCAGAGCGCTCTTATCGTCCACCGTGCTCCGCCGAGCCGCTGCCGGCCGCCCTTTCCCGCTTTTAGACACGATGACGGTGCTGCAGGAGAGAGAGGAAAGCTCTTGTTATCACCCCTGACAGAATTAAGTCTCTGTTCTCAGTCGGCAGCAGGACTCTGATGGTTTCTCCTGGACTCACCTGGTGCCACAGAGGACGCTCCCACTGGAGGATATGCTCGACTCGGACGCACAGCGGCGGCGAGGCTCCAGCAGGCGAGGAGACGGAGAGATCTCCTCCTCCTCTACCACAAAACCGTTTGCTATTCCTGAAAAAAACACATCAGAGTATGTTTCAGATCGACTCTCAGACATTCCAGCTCACATTATTTTACTGCTCTGTGATTGGTTACCTGTGCCGAGGCGTTTTATCGGCGACTCCTCGTCGTCCTCCTCTCCGTCGGCGCTGCTGCTGCGGGTTCTTTTCTTCGGCAGCAGGAGCGTCTCCAGGCGAGGTATGACGACAGACAGGAAGGTTTTGGCGCCAAGAGACGGCGGTGCGGCCTCCTGGGTCTTGGGTGGTTTCTGCGGGCTGGCGCTCTTGGACTTGCGGAAGAGGACGTTGTTCCGTCGGCTGCAGGCGGCGGAGGCTTCGGTGTGGAGGTCGCCGTTGGGGAGCAGCGGGTCTGAGATGTGCCCGTTGGGGGTGTCCGGGGTAACTGAGGTAGATGTGTCGCTGTCGAGCTCCATGGGAGTCGGGTCCGTGCTGGGTCTGACGGGCTTCAGAGGAGGCGGCTCCGGGTCATTGGGCGAGGTGTCGGGCTGTGACGTCAGCAGCTCTAACGTCGGCGGAGGTAAAGACTTGTCCTCCTGTGGTGTGCGGGCCTCGGCCGGGGGGTCGGGTAGTGGTTTCTGGTCGGACTTGGCAGGGGTCCGGTCAGGCTCCGGAGCAGCCGGCGACGGCGGGAGGGACTTCTTCAGGCTCATCTCGCTGCGGACCTCCATGATGGTCTTCTTGAGCAGTTTGAGCCTCTTGCTGCGGGACGGGCTGTGTTTCATGGCCGTGCTCAGGTCCAGCTTCTCCAGCAGCTCCTTCAGCTGGTCCTCCAGGGGGGTCAGCCGGCGGTAGGCGGGGCACAGCAGACGGTCCACTGAGGAGAGAGAGACTGGCTTCAGGACTATAAAACACCTCAGGATCAGAGCGTAATGACTGGTGTCTTTGAACTTACCGTCCTCCCAGGAGAAAGGGGGCGCTGCCTCCAGTTTCGGGGCTTGCGGCAGGTGCAGCCCGCTGGGGAAGTCGAAGCCGATCCTGTCGGCATCTCGGTGAGCCCGGCGAAGGATGGCTCCTCCGTGGTCCTGCATCCTCTGAGCTGCCTTGTAGAAGAAGGTGTCCTTGGCGTTGTAGGTCATGCAGTTGGAGATGATGAGATTGAAGTCGGACTCGAACTCCTCCAGGCTTCTGTAGCCATGAGTGTCGATGCGTTTCCTCATGGTGGAGAAGTCCATGGGGTTCCTGATGTGGTCCAGGTAGTCGGGAACCTGCAGGAGACAGGAGACAGGTCAGAGGTCAGAGGTCAAAGGTCTGTGGTGAGACTGGAACAAAAAGCCTCTGTCCTACATGTCGTCACTTCAGACAAATGACTGCTGACCTCCTTGGCGCTGACGGGCTGAGCGAAGATGCTGTACTGGTCCTTCTCCTGCAGCTGACTGAGCACAGCTCTCAGCAGGATGTTGAAGGGGGTCAGCTGAACCTCCAGCACCGACTGCTGCAGCTTCATCTGACCAGAGAACAAACAGACAGATGTGTGAGTTTGGAAACCTGTTGTCATTCTGTCTAGTACGTCTCCACACGTTGAACTGACTCTACCTCCTCCCTCTTCAGCTTCTCTCTCTTCCTGATGAGCTCCAGCAGCAGACGAGCTCGCTCCAGGTCGTGGCGGAGGCGGTGCCACTCCTTCAGCTGCTCCTTCAGCGCCTGGTTCGTCTCCATCCGGTCCTGGAGAGAAAACACACACAGGTTGGTTCAGTAAAGAAGTTAAAGACTTTGGTGAAGGTGAGTGTGTGTCAGCGGCAGCTCTGACCGTCTGCTTGGCTTTAGGAGGCTGAGGGTTGGCCTGCAGTCGGCGGATCAGCGGCACATTGTTCCTCGACTGCCTCTTCAGGACCCAGTAACTCAGAACCCTCTCCACGAACAGACGCTTCCTCTGAACGGCCACCTGGTTCAGGATGGTGTCGAAACTGAACCACAGGGAAACAGAAGGAGAAATTAACAGATACTGATCCCGTCTTCACTAATCTGTGATCTCTGATTGGCTGATCGCTCCTGGTCTTTATAGTGAAATAGAAAATTTATGAAGTTGAAATTAAACTGAGAAATATTAACAGGAGTCAACTTGATTTATAATTAATATGACAGATGCATTCTGGGAGTCTTGGTTGTCGCCTACCTTGAGGTGGTGATGCTGGGACCAGAGCTGGTAGGGGTCTCAGGTTCTGGTTCTGGTTCTGGCTCCGTTCTCTTGCTCTTCTTCTTGGCCCGGGCCTTTCCTCTCTTGTCAGCCCTCTTATGACAGGCTCCGTTCTTCGGGTGCGGCTCCTCGTAGATGTTGAGCGGCCGCCGGTCGCAGCCGTTGGGCGTGTGGCTGCAGCAGAAGGCGGTCTTCTTCACGGAGAAAGTGGTGGCGCCGGACGCCGTCACCTCTTTGACGGGCTCCATCTTCATGTAGAGGCCGGCCTTCTGGGCACAGCTGACGTGGAAGGCGGTGTAACAGTTCATCTTGTCGCACTGGATGCACGCTCCAGCGCCCTTCTCCTTACACAGGTAACAGGTGAGCTTCCAGCGTGCCGGCGGGATGTTGCGGACGCCATCGATGGGCTCGATGAAAACCGTGTCGGAGAAGCCGACCTCGGGGACCCACAGGGCGCAGGCCACGTGGCCCCAGCGGTCGTCGTCTGTCTTCTTCAGGGCTCCGCCTCGGTTGGGGCAGAAGACGCACTCTGCTGGTCGTGACGGACACTGCAGGCAGTGGCGGCACAGCCACTGGCCCTCGGGGATGTATGGCACGCCGTAGCACTCCTGGTGCACGGCGATGTTGCAGGAGTCGCAGAAGAGGATGACGTTGCTGTCGGCTCCATCTCCGTCCATGCAGATGCAGCAGACGGCATCCTCGTCCACCAGCGACTGCAGGTCGTTCTGACCCTGCGTGGCCAGGTATGACTCTTTCTCGAAGCGGTCCATCAGGAACTCAAACAGGTTGTGCGACACCTGGCTGACGCCCTCGCTCTTCCTCTTCTCGTTGATGAGCTCCAGCCAGGCGTAGTCCTCCTCGTCCATGTCGTACTCCACCTCCTCGTCCAGCTCCTCCGCCGTCCTCTCTGTGTATTTGTAATACGCCGCCGGCCTCTTCGGCACCACCGGCAGGTTGTATTCCACCGTTCTGACCTTCGGCTCCAGCAGGCCACCAGTGCCGCCGTGGGAGCCGCCGGTGCCATGCGAGGCTGTGAGCGCCGCATTCTTCTTCTGCTGGTTGTTTTTGAGGCGCACAGAGCGCACCAGGACCTGCTGGGGCTTCTCATTGTTCTCCTTGTTGCTGTTGCACTCCATGATCTCCTGAGCCGTGGGGTCGTCGTCCATGATGACGTCCAGCTTGTCGTAGATGCTGAGCCGGTGCACCCGGCCGTCCACCTCCAGCTCCACCATCCGCTGGGCTTGTGCGTACGTCAGCGTCTCTCGGTTGGGCGACGGCTTGATGGGGGACGACTCCCTCTTCAGCACTGACGGACGGTGATTTCGACCTCTTTTCTTCATGTTGAAACCGTAAAGACCCTGAAACCAGAAACAACAGAGTCAGTGACTGAAGGTTTGTTCAGGTCAGTCTCTCACTCAGAGCGTGAGTGTGTGTGTGTGTGTGTGTGTGTTGGATCTAACAGAAACCAGCAGCAATGATTAACAGTCTTCACCCTCAGTGTTTCAGGAACAATGTTTGGCCGTTAATGTGTTCGCATGAGGAAGTCTCCTCCTCCTTCAGTCACACAGCAGCAAGAAAATAAACACACAACTTTACACTTCTGTGAGTCGCTTCAGTGTTGTATACTGATGAAGTGTGTGTGTCACATATTACAGGTGCTGCAGGTGATGTCTCTGTAAATCTGACATTTATTGGACGACGCTGATCATCATTAGAGCTGATTATTGTTTCAAAACTAACACCTGGGCTTAAATATAATACACACATGTTTAATAATTTTTTCTTGTGTTAGAATATCTGTCAAACTGCTAAATGCATCCGTTTTACATAAACAAACAATCTGTTCAGAACATCAACAAGAGTCTGAATCTGATCAGGTTATTGATACACAACATTTTTCAAGCTACAGAAGAATTTCAGTCAGAATTTAAAAAGAACTGAGGTTTGATTTTCAGCCCTGAACACAAGGAAATCAACAATATACTGTATTTGAGAAGCTGTAAACACTGAGTGACTTACATTGTTTCAGATCTACATAAACACACCTCTGACTGTAGAGTACTTCTTGACCACAGAATATTTGTATCTTATGTACTGCATCTCTACTTATACTGCAGTAATCACCAGAGTTACCCAGGGTCCAGACTGACAGATTTAAATGTCTAACAAAAGATGTTCAGTATCATAAATACGGTTTACACCTGAACCTGAGGACGCTCTGGACTTTGGTTCAGAAAAGGAATTTAACAGTTAAAGAATTATCAAAAATGTGTCCGGTTAATTTTCTGTCAGTCACCTTGACAGTTTTACAAGAAACAATTTCAGCCTTATATGTTCATTAATGTGTCCTGGAACATTTGTCTTATGCACTGTGTATAAATATATCAAGAGTTACTGAAACCAAATGACTGTTCCTGCCGATAAAGTTAATTCCTCTTCTAACCTCTTTCTGTTGTGCAGCTAAAACAACAGAGCTGCAACCATCAGCTGATTTATCAGTCACTATTTTGATAATTAAATAATAGATTTAGTGATTTATTAAAACACAAATGAGAATGAGGTGGTTGCAGCTTCTCACGTGTGACAGTGAAATGAATCTGTTTGAAGAGACATATTATCTGACCTTTTATAGACAAAACGGTTCATGAAGTAATCAAATAAAAAAATCAGCAGATGAATAAATATTGAAAATAAAGATGAGCTGCAGCTCTAAATAACAATGACACCTTAACATGGCTCTGCAGAGGACATGCAGAGCAGCTTTAATCACGGAGCTACAGTCTGTCTGTGCAGCTTTTATTCCTGTGATCGACCTGAAGCCAATTTAAGACTAATGATTTTTATTCTCGATATTATACAAAATAATTCCACCTGTGTGTAAACAGTTGGATTTTAACCCGCCTCTGTTGTGCAGCTGAATCTTAAACACGCGGTTTAACCACATTAGTTCCCTCAGAGAGAACAGGCAGAGCAGCTGGAGCTTTAAACATGGAGCTGCAGAGCGTCTCTGTGCAGCTTTACTATCTGAGATCAGCGTGTTTTCAGTGTGAGCTGAGAGCAGAGACAGAACAGGAGACAGGATGTGACTGAATGAATGAAAGAAAGAAAGACACCGGGAGCAGTTGGACGCCTCTACGCCGAGCACAGAGAGCCTCCGGCCGGCTGCCTGGAGCCGCTGAGAGCCGGTTGTTGTTGTTGAGTCTCACCGCCTCACAGCAGCAGCTCGTTCAGTTTCTCTGTTAACTGAAACGGTGCCTGCTAGCCGCGGCTAACGTTAGCTTCACTTAACCGAACCAGAACCTCGATCTGTGATGATAATCGACCCTGCTCCGGGTTTACCCACGAAACACCGGCCTGTTACAGAAACAGACGACCCGGTGGTGGCCTCTAATCAGGCGGCGGCCTCTCCGGTGGCCGGTTAAACGCATTAGGACACTCCGTCCACAAACCGGGCTAACGTTAGCCTGCTAGCATTACACTAACTGAGGGGGGAGGAAACATGGCGACCAACACAACAAGAAACTACCTCGATTGAAAAAGTTGTCTTTTCCTCAGAGCAGCGCGGGTTGGTTTGGAGCTTAAACCCGACCAGGCTGAAGGGGAGGTTTATTAAAGAGATGAGGGCGGAGTGAGGCTGAACTTACCTCGGTATTTTCACCAATTCAGCTTGTAAAAACAGCAGCAATGGCGGCGCGGCCTGTGGAGCGAAGCGGCAGTTAAATCCACATTCAGTCCGCTCGTCCGACGGCGGCCGCGGCTCGCGCTGAACCGAGTAAAGACCTGAGAGTGACCGGCAGGTATCCAGGGCGACGGAGCCGGTTCCAGGTGGTCTACTCTGATCCCGGGTACGAACACTGATCAGTAGGGGGGACTGTGTGGAGGCAGTCAGAGGTGGCAGAGCTCAGCGGCTGCCCGAGCTTCTCTTCCCCCAACAACAATGCGGTACGTTGTGTGAGTCGTTACGCCGTGACGTCACCGCGTACAAAACGTACAAACGAAAACCTGTTTTTTTTTTTTTTTACTATTCTTAATTTCTTTTATTTATTTATTTATATTTAGAGGAGCAAAGTTTTCCACAATGACAACACGTGTTAGTCAGAACAGACGCTGATTAAAGGAGCAGGCTGCTGTTTATTGTACTTAAGGTCTATTCAGACGTTTAGCTAAAGTACAATAAGTAATAACACAAAAATATAGAAATATTAGCATCTAAATACACTCAAAGTACCAAAAGTAAGAGCATGCAGAACGGCCTATTCAGAATGATAATATTAGGTACACCCAGCTGATACAGTCCTGCAATAAAACCTGATTTAGAAAATGTTTAACATGAGTCTTTACTCAGAGTAGAACATCATCCAGCTCCTGAGGGGACAGTTTTATGAAAAGCTTCATCAGTATGACACCGTGCATTTTATTTTAAAGTTTCACTTCCTGTACTTTTAGACGGAAGAACATCCAGTTTTTAACCTTTGAATAATTCTCTTTGAAGCTCAGGAGAGACACTTCCTGCAGGCTGTGGGAACACAGAGCTGGATGTCTTACTATCTTCTATTATCTCTATTATCTCTCTGAATCCAGGCAGGTAAAGTGTGGGAGATAAGAAATGATCAACAGCTGTATTAAACACTAGGTGGCGACTATTTTACTATTTCAACACCCTGATGTTTACAGACAAAACTGTCAATCACCTGCACTGTATTTATTAACAGATCAGAGTTTTTAATCTGACACAAATATTACAGAGTGTCCTGAAGATGTTTATAGACAAAAAACTTTCAGGATGAAATCACGGTTAAAATGAAGGTCAATAAGCGTAAACCTTGATGCTGCTTCGTCTCCAAGAAACACATTTTAGTTTTAAAATATTAAATGTTTTTAGTTCCTCAGTCTCAAACAACTCAACATAAAATCAGACAACACAATAAAAAGTCCCCTGATCAGACAAACGTGGTGCAGAGATCCAGGTCATGTTCAGTCCAGACCAGGAGGATGAACACAGGTGAACGCAGGTGAACAGTTTCCCTCTGGACAAACCTCCAACATCTGATCTGACAGAAAAGAGGAGACTGTTCCTTTAATGATAAACCCGTCGACCAATCAGCAGCAGAGAGACAGATCAGGTGGACTCGGCCCGTGGTTCTGGCTCGTGAGGACTCTGGCTGTGACAGACCGGTGGGGCGTCCTCTCTGGACAGGAGGTTGTTTTTGCGGAGGTGGCAGGCCTGCTGGTAGGGGGGGAGATAGGCTGAGTGGGGGTGTACTGGTACTGTTTACCATCATCGAGCTGAAGAAAGAAAACAGACGTCAACGAGAAAAAAATAAAAATAAAAATGACATACACGATCCTTTTGGCTTAACCAGAAACAGTTTATATGATGCCTTTGTTACCATTGAACAGAGTTTAATAGCTGTTGAACATTACCTTCCATTCGTTAGTGTGTCTGGTGTTACTGTGTGACTTTCAGTGGTGGAAGAAGTAACTGATACTTACTGAAGTAAAAGTCACACAGTAACACAGACACACTAACTGATGGAGGCAGTGGTATTCCAGCAGCTCCCAGTAAAATCCCTGTTTTTGTCAATGGAGTCTGGTGGTGATGCAGTGATGTTTCTGTTCAGTGTAAACCAGGAGGATGAAGCGGCGTCTCCTCACCTGCAGAGGGTAGGTTCTGTCAGAGTCGAAGGCGCTGAGGTCACCGCACGCCAGGAACGGAACGATGACACGGTTTGGACCCTCCAGCTGGTTAAAGTCCACATCTGACAGACAGAGACCAAAACCCAGAGTGAGAACAGACGGAGGAGAACCGGGACCAGGACGGATCAGAGTCTACTGTATGTAACCTTTGAAGACAAAGGACTCTACTGAGAGTCTCAGCTGGAGACCAGGTCAACACCTGAGTGCACCTGGACAGGTAGTTACCATAGGAGTGATCCAGCAGAGGGTTGGACATGTTGGGGACATAACCATCAGGAGGAGAGTAATTCTGACACACCACGAAAGCCTCTGCACAAACAGACAGAGAGAGAGGACGTCAACATACAAGTTCACGTATGAATTAAAGGATACCTCTGTTTTTTTAACGTGGACATTATGTTGCTATTTATCAATACCAGACTCCATTGACAAAAACTGGAATTTTACCGAGCAGAACTGGAATACGACTGCCTCCATCTGTTAGTGTGTTTGTGTTACTGTGTGACTTTCAGTGGTGGAAGAAGTCATCAGATACTTTACTGAAGTAAAAGTACCACACAGTAACACAAACACACTAACAGATGGAGGCAGTGGGATTCCAGTTCTGCTTTGTAAAATCCCTGTTTTTGTCAATGGAGTCTGGTAGTGATATATAGAGATGTTTCTGGTTAAACTAAAAAGATTTTACTCTTTAATAAAAAACCCTGTCTCTCATATTTTACGTTAAAATTATTGTCAAACAGTTAAATCTCAGATGAACAGAGTTGGTTTCCCGTTGGAGGCATGTAATTGGTCAGTGGTGGCGGCGACTCACCGATGCTGGAGTTCCTGATGCTGCGAGGTTTAGCGCAGGTAACACCACTGAAGAAGATCTTCAGCTGAGAGTACAGCAGCGTCACATCTTTACCTCTGAAGATCTGAGACACACAAACACTAACGAACAGAACTCTGACGAATATTTAATGAATTACGTTAAATAAAAGCTGGACTCACTTTGGCCACAAACGTTCCTCCAGGTTTCAGGACGTGAGTGGTGATGTTCAGAGCCTGAAACACAGACAGGTGTCAGCATGATGTCACAACATCACGACAGGCGAAAACAAACACACCTCTGTACTCACAGCCAATAGGAGCTGAGCCTGGATGTACTCGTCCACATCATGGAGCCCGGTTACTGTGGAAACACAACAGGACATGACTCCTGAGAGCTGTAGAAGGACAGGTGAGGACAGGTGAGGACAGGAGAGGACAGGTGAAGAGGTCAGAACAGGTGAGAATATGTGAGAACAGGTGAGGACAGGTGAGGAGGTGAGAATATGTGAGAACAGGTGAGGACAGGTGAAGAGGTGAGGACAGGTAAGAACATGGTGAAGAGGTGAGGACAGGTGAGAACATGAGAATATGTGAGAACAGGTGAGGACAGGTGAGAATATGTGAGGACAGGTGAGGACAGGTGAGGACAGGTGAGAATATGTGAGGACAGGTGAAGAGGTGAGGACAGGAGAACAGGTGAAGAGGTGAGGACAGGTGAGAACAGGTGAAGAGGTGAGGACAGGTGAGAACAGGTGAGACTGGTGAGGACAGGTGAGAACAGGTGAAGAGGGAGACAGGTGAGAACAGGTGAGAAGATGTGAGAACAGGTGAGAACAGGCGAGGACGTGAGGACAGGTGAAGAGGTGAGGACAGGTGAGAACAGGTGAAGAGGTGAGGACAGGTGAGAGAACAGGTAGGACGTGAGGACAGGTGAGAATATGTGAACAGGTGAGAACAGGCGAGGACGTGAGGACAGGTGAAGAGGGGAGGACAGGTGAGAACAGGAGAAGGGTGAGGACAGGTGAGGACAGGTGAGGCTCCCACCGCCTGAGCCCGCCACAGACCACAAGATCGGGCCGGGCTGACCAAATGTCGGATTATCTCCTGAGTTGCTCACACCTGAGAGGAAGACGCACCACACAGGTCATGTGGGACTCTCTGAGGTCTACCTTTGTAAGATGGCTGCTCATTACTGCTCGCTAACAACTCTCACCTTGGTGATGTTCCTGGATCTGGAGGACTCCTGGTAGAGGAGCCATGGCCTGCAGGTCCACCGCCACGATCTTCACCTCTCACCCCGCTACCCTTCTCCTCTCGACCTCTGAGGAAATTCAACATGTAAACTCTTAACTCGCGGGTGTTATTAAACTCATTTCACCTCGTTAACTTGTCCCAGGTGAGTGTGTTTAAACCTGAGTTTGCTGACCGAGGACTTGACTCCAGTTGCCGGAGCTGCACACAGATCCACCGCTCTGTTCACACCTGGGAAACAAACCAGATAAATGTGATCTATGTTGCAGTGTGCATTCCAAAGTATCTAGACCTCACTTTGCTGCTACTTACACTTGAAATAAGCTCAGGTTCTTTTCCGGCTTGATGATGTTTCACACCTTCAGTTCTGGCACTGGTCCTGACCCTGTCCAGTGTCTCAGGTGTGTCTCAGGTGTCCTCTGGTCTCACCTGTGAACAAGTTGAACCTGTGGTCGAGCTGCAGCAGCTTGAAGGCTACGCCTCGCCTCCAGCTCCTCTCTTGGCCAGACGGTAGTAACAACCTGCTTTGTCTTTTGAGGAGCGACCCATCCTGGACCTCTGACCCCTGATGAAAAAACATACACACACACACACACATCGAATTGAAGCTACACAGCAGTCTCATCTAATTTGGTCTGTCTTCTCACAGACGATGATGATATATGACGACCTGCTGTGATAAACATGTCTAACCATTATTTTCTTTACAATTAATGGGAAAAAACCGATAAAGAAAAATAAAGTCCAAACTCCATTTAAATTTGATAATGTTTTGCTTCTCGATAAATACAAATGGAAGCTCCAACATACTAAACAATTTAAAGCATCAACTGGATGCAGTGGTGAACCAAATCCCAAATCAAGAGTTTACGGACAATATGGTGTGTGGTCGATCTTATTTGAGCCGAATTCGAAGAGCACATCTTATTTAATCTAAAAAATGCATTTAGTTGTAATTTAACGAACACTGAGTAGAACTGGAGGTCGGTTAACTTTGTTTTTAACGGGAGTTTGGTGTCGAGTGCAAGAAACAACATAATTCACGGCTGTCCGAGCTCGTTGTCTGATGTCAGGTCTGTGTTTGCGTCCGAGTTAAATATCTATACGTTTATACTAAACAATAGTCAAAACAGTGACATTATTTCCTCATTTAAACAGACTTTTATGAGCCACTTTATCACTGTTCACGTGCCGCTCTGGCGCGTTAACGATGGAAGGACCTGCCGTTCAGGCTGTCCCTGCAGCGCCTGGTTCAAAATGACGCAGCCATACTCTTTTCTCTGCTTAAAATTAAATATATGTCTTTTAAATGATACATCACTTTAATGATAACCTTTATGAATGTATCAATATATTTTTTCAAAACCACAATTTCTGTTCATATATGATGTTTTAATCCCATTTCAGGCGTTATAAACGCAATGCAACAATAAAAAGACAAAACGCAGAAAAATAAAAACAACATTACATACAATATCAAATATCCATTAGCTAAACTGCTTAATCCTTATTCCTGTTAGTCTTTTTTCCTTTGTACTTTCCAGGCACATTTGGTGGCGCTGCAGACACATTAAACTGTTTTCTATAAAAACACTAAAGAAAAAATCACCAGAGAAAATCAGTTTTTAATTAATGGGGCCAATTCTTAAAACTCTGAATGAAGAAAGTGACAAATAAAAGAAACACACAGAAACAAACCAAGTTGCTCTTCAAGCGCCAGTGTGTGAGCCGGCGTTTCTGCCCGTCTCGGGGATTACTATCTCTCTGCGCGTGTTACTCTTTTTGGTTGTTTACTGTCAGCTGTTTCAACGGGAGCAAGTTCTAAAGTTTAAAGATTAAAACAGCGATAATTCTTGTTAAAGGTGGCTGAAGTTACAGCAGAGTTTCAGACGAACCATTGTGAAACAACAACACAAATAATGACTCCGTTCAATGTTTTTAGCGCGAGTTTCAGTGAGCTAATGTGAAGTTAGCTTAGCTGAGCTAAAGTCCATCAGACTGAACTTTGGACCCAGAGAAAGTTGAGACAGCAGAGTTCACCTGGACAGTAGGAAACTGATGTAACAGGATTAATAACGTTAAAGTTTCTGAATTAGTTTTGATTCAACATCGTCAAATCTTCAACTGATGACGTCACGTATCAGGTGAAGGTGTCGACTCACCTGTCACTCAGTCCCAGCGTTCAAACTTCAGACTGAAAACTAAAACCACAGAAACTTCAGAAACATCAATTATATAAAATACTTTTCTTGATTTATTATTTTTATCTGTGTCTAAAATATATTGAATTCTGAAAAAATAATATTTGTGTCAGAAATGTGTTTTATTGTTCTGGAATATTCAGTTTAGTTCAGCAGGTTGATTCACCTGAAGGCAGTTAATATGAACCTTTCATATGAGACGTTACGCCTCATTTCTTTCAACTGAAAAACAGAATTGGATTTATTACGCTATTATTGTCCTTAGGTTCATTCATTTCTGTTTTTTCAGCTCTGACCCCCAATTCCCTCCCTGTTCAGAATTATGAAGTAACCCTCTGAGGGCTGAAGTGGTTCACCTCAAAAAATGTGAGTCCATTTCTTTTTTGTTTACGTTGTTTAAAGTACTGATATACCAAGACACTCCTGCAGAAGCTCCTGGTTCATAACAATTCTCAGTTAAAAAACATTTTACCATATTTCTGCAAAAATCTTTAAGTGTTATAAAGTGTATATCCTGTGATGCACCTGTCCCACAGGTAGAGGCACTGAGGCACTGAGTACCAGAGACGGAGTCGCTTTGTTAGAGGAAGATCCTGATAGTGATATATAGATGTTTGTAGAAACTCAAAGGATCTTCCTCTTTAATAAAAAAAGCTCCAAACACCCAAAATCTGGAAAATAAGACTGAGGTTCAGAGATGCCAGAGTTAAATCCTTATACTCCTCCCTCCTCCTCAGCCCTCGGCCCTCGGCCGGGAGTATCCCAAAGGAGGCGACTACTCAGAGACCGACTGAGAGCAGCTGCCTCACTAAGAACAAGTCGTCCAGGACCCGCACAGATCAAGGAGATGATCGCCGAGGGGAGCACGCACAGAGAGTTGAGGCCACCTGAGGAAATACAGAGTTATTGAAGAAACGATACTACAGGAATAAAAAAAACAGTTACAGAGACCTGACCTCCAGGAGACGAAACACGCAGACAGCAGAAACGACACGAAAACCAGAAAACACGCTTATTTCAGACAAAGATCAGCAGCAGCTTCGAGGTTTTAATGTTTTATTCCCGTACCCAGTCTCGAGAAAACGTTTAAATAAAAATAAAAGAGGAGTTGATGACTTGTCGCTCATCGAACAGGTAAGACTCTTCAAGTAGCTCAACATTGAGAGGAGACGATCACGGGCCGGGCCAGGGTAGAAGACAGAAAAACACCAGGAGGAGGTCAGAGGTCAGGGAGGTCAGAGGGCTGGAAGTAGGGAGTCTCCGCCAGCCAGGTTTGCTCTGCAGATGGGCAGGTGGCTTATCCTGTCAGAGGGAGGGGAGGAGCCAGCCCATAGACTACAGTGACTGATCAGTTATTGATCAGTTATTGATCAGCGACTGAAGATTCTTAAAGCTCTGGCCCGACGCCAAATCATTTCATTTAATGTCAAAAAGCAGCGACTCTTCAACTGAGGAGCAGGAACCTGAGTTTCGTTTATTTAATTGATGACGCTTTCTGGAACCAATGATTATTTTCATGATCAACTGTCTGTGAATTCAATTCAAAAATGTTTCTGGTGAACGAGGCTCAGACCAGACGCCTGTTTAATTGACCTGAAACGCCTCACCAGGTGATAAAGCACAGAAGATGTTTTTCTGTTGTGACTTCCTGTCTGCGCCTGTTCGTCACTCCTTCAACCACCGGCCGATACACTGGACGTGGTAGTCATGGAAACATCAACATCCTGGAGAGCTTCTCTCCGTCACTGTAGTCACAGAAACAGGATCTGACACCTGCAGAGAGTTCAGACCAGGATCAGTGATTGTTACACCAGAGACACCTTGAGGACCGGGTCGACCGGGTGCTGACTCACTGTGTGTTCCTGCGCCTGCTGGTGTGACTGAAGTTTGCAGAAACCTCTGATCTCTCCTCCGGGTCAGTTTCTTTGGACACTCTCCACGGCCCTGACGCCCTCAACTCCAGGAGAGCCTGAAAGAGGAGAAGAAGACTGTTATTCTCCATCAACTGCTTCTTTTTTTTGCCTAATATTTTCAGGAGGAGTCTGTTGTTCTTCTGGAATAAATTTACCGTGCCAAACTAGAGCTGAATCCTAAAACGCAGGCTATTCAATGCATCAGTCAGAGGAACCTGATTCAGCTGAAAACACACGCCACACAGTTCCAGAGCTAGAAACAGACTGACAGAGTCAGCAGCCCGGCAGGAGAGACGCTTAGAACTGGAGCTGAGACACTCAGCTTCACGCCTGCAGTGTTTCTGCTGTTTACATGTTTGTAGCGGCGTGTTTACACGACCTGTGAGGGCTTTTAATTCCAGCCAAGGCCTTTCATGAAGTGGAGATACGTAATAACGGTTGAGGGGGTGAGAGGGAGAAATAAGTGCCCTGTTCTTTTTATTTTACAAACTAAACCGAGAAGAGACTGGAACCAAGTTCAACATGAAGGAGCTTCAGTCTGAACGGATCTGAACCAGTTCAAGAGACAGAATCAGACTGAGTCCTGTACAGTCCAGAACAGAGTTTGTTTTAAAAGGGTTAAAGTGAGTCTGTGTCTGTGCCTCTCCTCACCTCGTAGTCGCTTTCCTGAAGATTCCTCGGAGAGGCCGGCAGGACGCCTCCTGCCTCGCCTCGCCTCCCGCGCGCCGACCAATCAGATCTGAAACACAACAACAACAACAATAAAAACCAGACCACTGACAAACCCTGACCTGGAACCACTTCAGCTGAGTCCAGCTTTTGTTCCGCCTCTGGACTTCAGAAACACAGGAGAGGTGGCGGCTGAGGTCGCTGTACCGCTTTCAACCGGGAGGAGAGACAAGGGTGAGGACGAGACGCCCAGCTGCTCCACGTAGAGGAAGATACTGCAGAGAAGAGTCACATGGTCAGGAATCCCGAGACTCCACACACACACACACACACACACACACACACACGCCTCCTGTACTGAGCTCCACCGCCTGCTGCGGTATGATGGCAGCTGGTGATGATGATGGTGATGGTGTCTGCCCAGACTCACCTCCTCCTGGTCAAATCCGGGCCTGAAGGGAACAAAACACAGACACGCTCAGGTGCGCCTCCTCTCAGCACAGGTGAGCTGTCTGTGACCAAGAGGCCGAGCTGCTACCTGCAGGCTCCGGGCCAACGCTCGCCTTCCTTCCAGCATCCGCGCCGGAGCGACGGCGGCCTCCTCGTCAGTCACTCACGACGACCTGCTCGGCAGCTGCTATGAGGAGACACGATCACAGAGGAGTTACATCACTGCTTTCTCTCAGGTGTGGGCCCAGGCGCCACCGTGTTCTCACCTGTCGAGGTGCTCCTGCTCATGCTCAGCCACCTCTCCACCTTCGCCAGGAAGGACAGAGAGTCAGAGGTGGAGGGACGTGAGGGTGGAGGCGAGGAATGGACTGACTTTCAGCTGTGGAGCCCGCCACAAACAGGTGCCACCTTTCTCACCTCCTCCTCTGTTACTGGCAGAGGAGGAGGAGGAGGATGAAGATGAGAGGAGAGGATGCGTCGACATGGAGCCTCCATCCAGCCAGTCTCGAGGAAACGCCTCAGAGACGTAGTATGCAGGAATGAAGCCGAGCACCTGTTTCTCCTATTGCCAGCCGCCTTGATCTTCCACAGGAGAAACCTTGTTCGCTGCCGGGGGGTCAGGCCCAGGTGAGCCCCCACCGCCACTGAGGACGGGAACACACACCGCAGTCAACTCACCACAAACACACACAGTGGCTATGTTGAAAGTGATGATGACCCACGGGGCTGAAATGTTGGTCTGAGAGTCGACCGCTTCCTCCGCTGTCGAGCTGTGGACTGTAAACCAAACCAACACTTAAACGCTCACTCTGTCAGATGATGGAGTAATACATAGAGTCTGTGTTTGTGATTCTGAACGCCCACTTCTTATACTGGTGTTATAATCTCTCTCACTGTGGATCATTAATCATTGATCTGACTCTGAATTAATTATTTCATCTATGAAACTATGAACATGACTGTAAATAAATAACCAGAGCTCTTCAAATTCCACTATTCTGAATTTGAATTGAGAGTTTACTCTAGCTCCAGTTTACTACTGGAGTACTGCAGTACATGACAATACTGAGCTGAGTACCTGTATATCTGTACACTCAGTCCATATCTGACACACAGAGCCGGGAGTTTCAGGGACGACAGCGATGATCATGGTACAGGAAACTGCTGGTCGAGCATAGACAGCCCGGTCCAGTTCTCCGGACCTGTCCGTCTAACAGGAGCACGGCTAACGTCCTTCATCCATGGCCCCTGTTAGACCACCTGGTCCTGGCTCTATACTGTGCTAGGACCGGTCTCATCACTGAGTACTGAGGAGGATTCTGGCACTGAAACACTGGAATCAGAAAATGTTAACGACGAAAACAGCATCAGAATAACGAGCTACTGTTTCGGTTTCTACTGATTTGCCTTTTTCAAAGCTGCTACAAAGCTTCGATTATTTAACTGGCACCAAATAAACATGATAATCAGAGGACACAAACAAAAGTCCGGGAAAACTCCTCCACCCAAAGTAAACCAGCCTGTTTCGACAGAACCTGCTTCAAACCAGGTAACACAAGCCGCCCGTAGTTTAGCTGAAGTAGCACAGATGTAGCTAAACAGCTAAACTTCAGACAAACACGGCGACAAACCGATTTAAAATCAATTAAACTTTTATTTCTATCAGCTGTAATAACATTATAAAGGTGGTGGGTTAACTTTACCTGAGTGTTATGGTCTTTTTTTCAGCTTGAACGGACAGTCTGTGGAGAAGCTGCTGGAGTCACAACAGAAGTCACTAAAATAAATATCGACAACTTCCGGTGTCGCACCGAAAGTACCGAAACTCCCCAGACATTGGTTCTGTTTAGTTTTAGTTTCCAACTGAGAAAATAAACAGCGGTGTGTGAGACAGACAGGAAAATAAACAAAATAGAATTAAATAAAATTTAAATAAAACTAATATAAAGATTTAAATCAGGGTTAAACAAGTGAAATTTGCTGTTTTTAACCAACAATGTGATTTATTGATTTATTTAATACCTGTTTCCACACTCTTTCTACTAAAAGGATGAGGTCAAAATGATGGATGAATTCACTGATGAAACAATAACTAATTAATTTAAGGTCAAAGGTCTGGAAATAAATAAAATGTCCAGTCAGTTTTTAAGGTTAATCACTGGCACTGTTGTAATTCAAACTTTAAAAGACGTTTTTAATACCTTAAAGTTAGTTCTTTGAGTCACACACAGTAAAACACAATAAAAGAACTGATAAAATGAAAGAAAAGAGATAAACTGATAAAAGTAAACAACAGTCAAAACCCCTCTGTTCTGTACTACTGACTGATATTAATATTAAATAATCTGTGATGAGTCCTACACTAACACTGACGTCCTGATGGTGATGTTGATAATAAATTAACTTTTAAATACCTTGACTTTTGCTGAATAAAAACTTAAACATCAAACTGATTTTGCTAAAAACAACCTTTATTTATTATTTTCTCAGTCACAGAAGTTGAAGATGATTCTAAGTTTGAACAAACAGTTGACAGAAATCTGAAGATCGCTGTTTAATGTAACTGTTGTAACACAGCGCCCACAGTGAGACAGTAAACAGTTCAACAACAACAACAACAACAACAACAACAGCCAATGTAACAGGAAACAAAACACTTCATCTTCTCATTAGAAACTAAAGCTCTATACGAACACAAACTAATCTCAGACAGGATGTAATGTAACTACGACAACCCTGCAGGATTACAGCTGTAATCACCACGTAACACCAACCTACAATACATCATCCTTACGCAGGAGTAACGCGCCTGTCGCCGTGGTAACAGCAGGTGTTAGAAATAGCATGGACTGCAGAGACTTACGGACGGTGGCCATCTCGCTGTTGCTATGCGGAAACACAATGACAACAACAGAAGCAGCTGATTTATCTTTGTTTTTATCTTGAATGAAAATGTTGTTGGGCTACAGTCTGGAAATGTTTCATCCTGGTTCACTGCAGTGAGACACTGACGCTGGTCGCTGGACGTTAGGACTGAGGTGAGTCTCGTCGCCTGTTGGTTTAATGTGAACTCACCGTGTCCATGAGATCTTCTTCAGCAGGATGACATCTCTTCCTCAGCTCCCAAGGCGCCTCCCTGACAACGCTTCATGACTCTTTCTCCATCTCTCCATGTTCTAGAGGAAAACACAACAACAATAAATACAACAATAATCTTTAATAATATAAATTACCAGATTTAGGCTCCAAAGTCAGTGGAACAACCTGCCACTCTCTCTCACACACCATCATCGACTCTGAGGCCCTTTAAATGGCAGCTTAAGACCTGTGGTTCAGACAGACGGTGGGTGTTTGTGTGTTTAAACTTTCCTCACTGACCTTGACAACTGCTCGACAGCTCTGACCGTCTTCAGCTTCTGGTTCTAGCACGATTTGGCCTGCTGCAGGATCTTCTGCTGCTGCCTGAACAGATTCTTGCAGAGGAGAGTTCATCACTTAGAGAGCGTATATGGCGGAGAAAGAAGCGTTATCTGTGAGACCTTTGAGGATTTCAAACTTGAAACTGGATCTGAGGCTCAGGCACAAACCTGTGGCTCTGTCAAACCCATCAACCAGACAAAGTGAACTGACGTTGAGTTTCTCCTCCTGCCCTCGGCTCTTCTGAGCTTCAGTCTCCCACTGTTGAAAGCGCCTGTGGACACCTGCTGAGTACTGCTGAGTCATCTTCTGCCTGCAGACACACAATAACGTGTCACCACAACAACACAACACACACTTCAAACATGGATCCTCTGATCGAGAGAGGAGAGTCAGACCTCTGGCTGTGGTGAAGTTGTTCCATCAGCTGCTCCAGTTTGCTCTGACTCCTGTCACAGTTCTTGTCAGAGACTCAGACGCTTTCTTCTTCGCCTGCATCACCTGTTGACGTCAGCTGGAGACAAATGAAACAACATCGCATCAAATCTCCTGACTCACTGAGGGAAACATTTGGTTTCTACTTTAATTTAAACAAGCCAACCAGTGCAACCCTTATCACTGTGGTTAGACTTAACACGACTGGAACCTTCAGTCTGAAACTTAACTTGGCCTCTTTAATTATTCAAACTGGTTCAAGGATATAATCAATAACATGGACACCATTTGATCAGCAATCAGTCATCATTTAAAAACAAGTGCAGAGCTGTTTACTCAAATTTCTGCATGGTCTGTACCTCGCCTCGAGCAGATAGAGAAAAGTTACTCTCACTGTTGGAGAGTAACTAAGTACATTTACTCAAGTACAATTTAGATTTACTTTACTTGGTATTTTATTTTATACTGCTTTATATTTCTACTCCACTACACTTCAAAGAGAAATATTGCACCTTTACTCCATTACATTCCGACAGCTGCAGTTACTTACAAACTACAACTAGACCAGATTAAACCCAGCCCAAAAATTAGTCTGTCACCCAGATGAGCTGTTATCAGTTCCACTAAAGAAACTTTTCCTTTAAATTTCTCTCATGTTTCATTTAACAAACAGTTTGAGGCTAAAATTATCCAATGTGTCATAAAGGAAAGATTTTATAGAAAAGTCTGAAACTGAAAACAGATCAGTGAAACAGAAATCCGTGTCTGATGCCACCAGATTTCACTCTGCCCACCCCTGTGAAGGGGCTCGACCTCAGGTTGGGAACCAGCGGATTAAACTATTTACCTGTATCTAATGTTAAAAGCAGCCACAGTAACATGCTGCTGACGAGTCAATGACTCAGGTCTAATAATCTGATCAGAGGTCAACACAGGAGAGTTACGTTCAATGAAGCACTTTATCAATACCTTGAGTACATAAAGTACTTTTACTGATAGATTAAGTACATTCTGTTGATAATAATCCATTTTCAATGCAGGACTTTACTTGTAATTTGAGTATTTAAGATGCTGGTGCTTTTTAACAGACCTGAGTACAGCATTATACTCTAACTCTTAGTGTATTTATTTCACAGTACCAGTACACATACAGTACATGAATAAATTAGTAATAAAACAGTATTAATACCTGACTGCGTGCAGGTTGGTTCTCCACCTCAAAATCAGCTGCAGGCTCTTCTTTGCCACTATCCACCATCGAGTTTCATCTTAGAACAACAACCACCACCATCAACATTCAGACTGGATGTAATTATTTAACCAGACAGGTGTGAAGCACCAAACACCAGGTGAAGCGGGAGTTACCGTCACTCACCTTTCTAACATCGCCCCTTCGAACCACTCAGCTCTTTTCTTCTCATATCTTCTTCGAAAATCAAAACGCTTATCTGACTTTTCCTCTGACATTTTTTCTTCATCTGTTTTCTACCTGTTGCCATTCTTCCTGCCTGGTTTGTTGGCATGGGATTTAGTTACCTGGGTTAATTTGGAAACCCTCTCACCTGTTGGTAACACAATAGCTGCTATCGGCGCTAACCGGTATCCAGCAGATTAGCTTAGCTTGGCGCCTGCTAACGGAGCTGTTACCGTTTCAAAAACACCAACAACCTGATATAACTCGGTTTGTGTTAACTTCCAAATAAAACGACTTTCCTTCTCTCTGTTTAAGTTTTAGTTTTAACTTTTCATTGAAGCGTTGGTTACAATATAAACTAAATCGAGCAGAGAGCTAACCTAGCTGCTAACAACAAAGACCCGATTCGCCAGAAGGTGACGTACAGTCGGGTTTAAAGGGGCGATTCCGGTGTTTTTAACAGTGCCTTTATATAAAATATTTATTCAAAATTAAACTCTCTTTAAAATCATATAATTACTTGGATTTTTCATATTTCATTCAACTAGCTGTTGAGGATAATTTCCCAGTAAGTTATTTTTCAGTGTTTAAGTGTGAATAATGTTTTAAAGCTTGTTAGTTTAAAAATACTAAAATAGACTATTTCTTCAGGGGTCACTGTCTGCAGTTTGTCTAAACCAGAAAATATTCAATTTACTGTCACAGATGAAAATAAAACAGCAAAGAGTCACGTTAAGAAGCTTAATAAGAAAATATCTGACATTTCTGCCAGAAAAAGATGAAACTGATGATCAAAATGGCTGCTTCCATTAACTTTCTGTCGGATTGACTAATCTTATGCTGTAAAGGTAAAAAGCAAGAGAAACGCATAGAAGACAAATATTATGTAAATGCTAGCAGATGAATAACACTAATGTTTCATCATTTTTTCAAGCAAAATCATGGAAACAAATATAAGATATTTAGAGATTTCAACCATTTTCTTTCTTTTTCTTCTCATGTATCGTATAAACTGAATGTTTAGATCTTGTCGCAGAGTAACTAATTATTAATAAACAGCAGATTCATTGATAATGAAAATAATCATTAGTTGCAGCTCCACAGCATTTTAACACATCAAGTCAACCCATGATGTACTGGTCTTAAAAAGTATCACATAAAAGCAAAAAGAAACATCGTAGACTCACTGAGAGAAAAACATTTAAAGGTTTCATTTTCCTTGTTTGGATCCTAGATACAGCTGCTGTTTATCAGAGCATCATTCAGTCATGTGAGACTCTGATGAAAAGGCAGAGGTCAAAATGTCAAACTTCTTCACAGATACAGTGTCCGCTCTCCTCGTAGTCCTCTCTCATACCACCATCTCGTCAGAACTGGCCAGGAGCAAATTTCCCCTCCTCTCACTTAGGCAATGATCGGACTAAAGGATCTAGAAGATACACACGCTAATAAATCAAATAAGACTCAGCTCTCTCTCCGTCATCAGACTGATGCTCACTACTCACAGGCAGCAGGATGAGACGGGAGGTGAGCTGGGACGAAAGGAAGGCAGCTCAGCCTCCAGTCGCCTCTGAAGCTCTGGAACAGAGTGTCTCCCTCCGGGTCAGGACGATGCTCTGGTAGAAGTGAGGCTGCATCTCTGATGGAGGAGGAAACCTAGCGGGGCACAGGACATTAAAGGTGAGTGTTGTTAGCACAGGAGGAAGCAGCTGACCAGGCAGCGATCGATGGAGTGGACGGCGGCCTGGGATCCCATCTCCTGATGCCGAAGTGTCTGACGGGTGGAAGAGCATCTCTCAGAACGGCGGCGCCATACAACTCTCAGGATCTGCTCTCCTGTCTTTATACTTTCCATTGAAGACCATTCCTCTCGAGGCTGAGGGACAGACAGACGGGATTTGGAGAGACTTGAATCAAACCCAGGACGCAAGTTCAACAGAATCTGTCTGCGGCATAAAAACACAGCTGCTGTCTCACCTTGCAGAAACCTTTTTTAATGGAGCTGAAATCTGGAAGAACATAACTCTCATCACAGAGTTCTCTCCCCTTCATCCTGACAACACACACAGAAAATCATTCAGATACAACATTGCTCTACAACCACCAGTCACCTGAGTAACAGAGGCAGACCAGCACCTGAGCTGTACGAACACTGTAACATTAACTCATCACCTTAAAGACATCACTCTCTCTCTGAGCCACAGAGAAACTGATGATGACTTCACATCACCTCTGCTCAGAATGTCAGAACTGTTTCAGAGGAGAGAGAACATCACACCTGTCTGAACCTCACTGCTCACCTGTCAGTGTCTGTGATGAGGTTAAGAGAGAACACTGAGGTTTGTTACACACCTTCAGACCTCTTCATGGTCTTGCAGCCTTCATCTCACGTTAAAACACACATGAATCAGACACAGTTTTTTGCCTTCTGCTCTGAGCTGATGGATCAGTCGGAGTTAAAACCTCAACGCTACTCATTGTGCTTGATTTTTTTTATTGTATTTTATTCTCTGTCTGCAACTGACTCCAGATTTTTTAGTTTTAAAATCTGCTTTGAACGCTCAGTGTTGTTTTGTCGCTCATAATCTGTCTGGCCGGTGAAGCTCTTTCACGTGTCTGAGAGGTGCTGTACTAATAAAGTTTGATTGAAATATGAGTCTGATGTAGGAAGCAGTTGTCGCCTCGCTCTCTGCGCCTGTCAGAGTAAAGTCTGGTCTTACTGTGCACTCCATGTCCCTTGTAGAAGTGCTGAGGAGACGAAAGCAGACGCCCCTCTTCACCTGGTTGATCACATGAGTTTCATCCATGACGTAACTGACTGGAGAGGAAGAGAGAGATTATTTAAATGATCACTGTTCTGCTATCTACAAAGAAGTACTCACATCTGCTACTCAAGTAAAAGTACCAATAAACAGCAAAAACTTGCAGCAGAGAGGCACAGAGCTGAGTGAGTTGTTTACCGATAAGGAAATGATCTCCTTCTAGGGGTGATTGGTCAGTAGTTTCCTCCCACATTGATCCTGGAGAGACAAAACAAAACCAACGGGTTCGTTAACATTTTAGTTGTCATCATGGCTATGAAGTTAATGACGCCTGACCTCTGACTCATGGATGCCTTTCATTTCTTGCTGGCGACAGTAGGGGGACGATAAGAAGGAGGAATCAACATGACTCACCAGACAGCAGAGTTTGAGGGTTTGGTGGAAGTAGGTGATGAGCGAAGTAGAAACTCGCTGATTAACACACAACACACACATGATTACAGATTTCAAACACACAGAAGAGTTTTCTGGATTTACCAGAATGATCCAGAAAACATCTGGATTTCTATTAGAAAACCTGGAGCTGTGAACACTTCACTGCTTCGGCCCTGAGAGCCACTGGAACTGGTACTCTCAACAGGATCTCGCTCATCGACTCCCGGATGGAGGTGAAGTTAAGCACGGTTCGCGGATGACGATGTTATGTTCGCAAACTCAATCTGCAAACACA
The DNA here is from genome assembly GCA_033238685.1 of Lates japonicus. Classification (NCBI taxonomy): domain Eukaryota; kingdom Metazoa; phylum Chordata; class Actinopteri; family Centropomidae; genus Lates; species Lates japonicus. Next base: position 4,515,219 of record BRZM01000047.1, read on the forward strand.
GACATCAGCAGAGAGAGTGACGATATCGCAAGATCAGATCAGCAGATCATTTTGACAAGTTAAATATTTCCAAGCATTTCCAGAAGAAGAAAACGCCAATTAAACACCTTGAACATTTCTTTTCCAAACAGATGATCCTATTACTTTCCTCTGACGTCCCAGTTGACCAGATAACCCTGGAACAAAGAACAGGAGAAAACAAATGACCATCAATCAGTGAAACTAGTAAAACTAGTCCAGATGTGACCTTACGTTGTGATTAAACTCCCTCACCTTTCTGGAAGGGGAGAATGTAGAAGAGACCTGAGGATCTTTGACTTACCTAGCTGATCAAGGTGGCTAGTTTTAATCTGGACGCCTTGGAGCGAAACTGCAGTTTGGGATGACGCTTGAGGAGAGAGGAGGTTACACCTGAGAAAAATGACTGAGAATAAATACACCAGTTTCTAAGCAGTATACACAAACGTAGATTCAGGACTTTTTAAGAGCTTTTAAAGTTACTTTCTCCAGGATGTCATTATTTGAATGCTCGACACATTAATCTAAAAATAAACAAAACCTAAAATTCTATATAATAATTGGTGGGCCTGTATTCACCCCTATACCATGAATTGGTATTTTTGAGCCCTGAGGCTCATATTTGGTCCAAAAATTCTCCAGTGTCAGTTTGTTTGTCAAAAGCAGGGAAAACATTAAACGTCAGTTTTTAAAAGGCTTAGAGCGACAAGCCTTTAAACAGAACAACAGAATGGTGGTGTGTCAGAGAACAATACCTGATGTTCTAAAGTATTACTAAACACCATACTGGAATCTCTTTCATATAACACGATACTTATCGCTGTTATTTATTACTGTTACTTTGGTAACGTTAGTCACCTTGTTAACGTCAACCACCTTACCTGACTTTCCTGACTGTATCCTATTTTCATGAATAAGCTCCGTTATCCAGAACTAACGTGGCCATTTTAGAGACAGAACTTCATAAGACAGAAAATAGAACTAACATTTATTTCACAATTAGCCAAAACAAAGCACATTATTACACCGCCGCAAAACAAGACTCCGCCATTAAACTCTTTACTCATCCCTCCAATCAGCTTCGTCTCTTCATTGTCACAGTTGACACAGAGACAGCCAATCAGATCGTCCTCTGTTTTGCCTTATGTTCATTGGTGGTTGGTACAGCCAATCAGAGGCAGGTTTACTGTCCGCTTAGAAAAGTGTTCGGTATAAACAGGTTCTCTATCTAGTTTCTGTCCTTGTGAAGTAACGTATGGTCAAACAGAGTAGAAAAAACTACAGAAAAGTTCACTCATTAATATTATTATCAATATATTAATACAATAAAAACATACAGTGATTTTTACAGTGGTTGAATGACAACCACAATGCTTGGAGTATTTCAGTGTTAACTGGTCTTCAGTTCCTTTTCAGATTTAGGTTTTACTCCAAAACATACAATTTATTGTTTATTATTAAAATGTATTTATTTGTTTCATTAATAAACTTGTAAACCATGTTAAAACTTTATTCATTTAAATATAAGCACACTGACGCAGCCCTTGGCAGCCACGACAGTACATTCATCATTTTAGTTTTTACAAATATTAAATAGATATAGCTTCATATACAGTCACATATTTACAGTACTTGTAATATTAACATGACTTAGTTTATTTTCCTCTGACGGGTCCAGCAGCTTTTCTCTGAACAGGATAAACACCCAAATAAAGTTTCCTGAGCTTCAAAGTCCACACCACCCGAATCTGACTCCACATTTCACTCTGTTTTAACTCCTGACCTGCTGAATGTCTGCTACTGTGATTCAGCTGTGAGTTACTGACTGGTTCCGGTTGGTGGTTAAATGTAGGCAGAGGAAGAAAACAAGAGAAGAAGAGAGAAACCAGGAGGAGAAATAATGTTTCAGAGCTGCAGCAGCTCACCATAGTCACCGGAGTAGAAAACAACACACACCTCTGTCAAGTGCAGCTTTGAAGGTTTCTATTGTCGCCTGAGGAGGAAAAAGTAAAACATAATAAAGTCATATAATCATGGATGGATTATCAGACATGAGATATGAAGGCACCCCGCCCCTCCCTCCTTTCCTTATTGACCTGTAGGTATTTACAGAAACACTGAGCATCATTCATCTCTCTTTCCTCTGTATTTTCGATGTTCGTGACAAACCAGTCAGTGTTTAATTGACCCAGAAACACAGATAAACTGAAAGCTGCCAGAAAGTCGATTATAATATCATGTCCATGTTGTGTTTACTTTACGGAGAAGGAACAATGAAGCGTTTGTTTAAGGAACAGTCTGGATGCATTAATGTCGTTAGAACATTAACAGTCGGGTGTTTAATGTCTGAAAAATGTAATTTTCCAGTAACCTCACACACTGTTTAAATATTTGAGGCTTATTCTCAGATCGATAATGAACAATGAGCTCCTGTTCGTGAAAAGGAACTCTTTCTTTTTTCTCTCTGAGTTTGAGTTTCAGACTGAGCTCAGTCCTCTGGAGGGCTGTTTCAAGTCTTTCCTTGAAAAGATCCAGTCCTGAGCTGGGACATAGCAGCAGCTGTTTCAAGTCTCCCCTTCTTAAATATCTGTGGGAGGTTTGACTGCCTTTCAATATTTTATTACAGGATGAAGACAGATGATCCAGGAGAACACCATCTCCAAACATCAGGAAAACATAAAAATAAAGGAGGAAGCAGAGCAGAGATCAGGTGGACCATCGGGAATTTACTCCCAGTGATGCAGTAACTGTGTTCTGTGAAGAACTGGCTCATCCAGCTCAGGTTAGTTACATAACAGACAGCAGCAGGTCATCCACAGGTATTTCGGGATGCATCCTGTCAGTCTGATGAGCTCAGGCCAAGCCATATTTATTTTCGTTGTCGTTTTCAGGTACTGAAACAAACTAGGCCAGACAGCCAACAAGAAGCCAGATTATCGCTTGAGGACATGATTAGTCGATTAAAAACAAGATTATATTTATGGTTTAGGCTAATCAGCATATTAATCAATACTGAGCAATCATTAATGACAGTCCAATAACCTTAAAGGAATAGTTTGACATTTAATGAAACCTCTGTTCTTAGAGTCAGATGTTCAGACTGACACCGCCTGACAAAAAATCCACAATATAACATGTTATATCTTTGTTTATTTAATCAGGACTAAAACTGAAGTGTTACTACAGAATTGAAAACAGCCTAACTATAACCTTATTGTAAACTACAACTTCTATTTTTAATTTTGGTTTTGTGCAGATTTAACATTAGTCAGTGATTTTAGAGGTGTTGGGGTGATTTTGTTCACTTGGAACCTGTGGAGCTAAGCTAGCTGTTTCCTTGTTTCCTGCCCTATGCTAAGCTTTTGCTTAACAACTAGCTGCTGATTGTGGTTTCCATATTGTAAAGTACAGACATGAGAGTGGGATCAATCTGGACTCTTGAGAAGAAAGTTTTAACAATATGATCACCACTGTATAAAACAGTATCATCTTACAGTGAATTTTAGGTTACACATGGAAATAGGATCATCTACACCAGAGAAGAGTCTACAGGAGGCTTTCTAACAAGTCACATTACCTTCTCAAAGTTGCTCTTCACTGTGGCTCCTTTCTCCACCAACGAACACCCAGTTATCTCTGAAGCCCAGAGACTGACCACAGAGCTTCCCAGTTCAGCAATCAGTTTCATCTCATTTAACCTGTCACACACAAACACACCTTTTCAAACACATAACCAGTTGCATCTTTGAAGGTTTGTGGCAACTTGGTACCATCACACTGCAACACAGTTGTCGCTCCCCACAGCTTTTGCATTAGATTTTGTATTTTATATCGGTTTCTTTCTCCTTGTATCTTCTTCTAATAGTTGTATATCATGTCACCTGCAGTGACTGGACACGCATCATGAATAGTTTAAGTCTCTATCATTTAACACCATTTTGTCAGATGGAAGGAGGAGGTCATAAATGAGGAAACACAAACTGAAATGATATTATGAAAGCAAAATGTACAGAAATAACACGCAAACAGACTCCAGGATCCTTTGGTGTTATTCATACTTATTACTCTGCAGAGAACGCCCCAGCAAATAAAGCAATAAATATAAAACACTGAACTTGGCATCCCAAAATTCGCTTTGGAGATGAAGAAGAACTGAATGAAAGAAAGTTCGCTAGCCAGAGGATGACATTTCTCTGATCACAGTAGATTTAACAGCAGATACAAATGTCTGTGTAGAAGAAAGAGACGTTTACTTTGATGAAGGTTCATTACACGACGCCATCAGCACACAGAGCCTTCTCACAATGCTCTTCAGAGTTCAATGAGAGGTTTCACTTGCAACACAAAACATAGAGTCCATATTATTTAAATCTTCTATTGTTCTCAGCTCAAACTTCATCTGATCACACAGAACCACTGTAGTTACAATACATCAAATATAATATCTGTAGTCACTTACTCCCCACTGTACATGTCAAAGTGGCCAGTCTTTATAATCTCCTGTTTACCTGTCAGAGAAAAAGACCAAAGAATAAACCTGCAGCAACTTTGTTTACCAAGGACTGGCCAATAGTAAAACTGGTTTATTGTCTAGCTCACCATTTAGTATAAGGCAACAACATTTATTCCATATCCAGCATTGTTTATGACCTCCAAGAACCCTGAGAAAAGTTTGATAAATGTTAAATAAATATCTCTCAGGTCTTGTCCCGACAAGTTTGAGATTAGTAGGTCACATCGAGGTCCTAAATAGTCTGTCTGAGTGGTAATTGTAGTTGCAGTGACTGACCTTTAAAGATTTTTAGTTTAATCCAGAAGCATCTCTATATCTCACTCAGACTCCATTGATAAAACAGGATTTTACTGGGAGCTGAATACCACTGCTCCATCTGTTAGGCAAGTGTGTCTGTGTGACTTTTTGTGAATCCCTCGTTTTTGTCAATGGAGTCTGCAGTGATATAGAGATGTTTCTAGTTAAACAAAAAATCATCTTACTCTCTTTAATAAAAAGCTCTGTCTTCGAACTTTTCAGTCAAACTTATGTAAATTCACAGGTGTTGTGTTGTGACGTAATTTAATTTGGAAAATGATGGTTCCTGTTCTTTTATATATTTATTAACATCTAGTTCCAGTGACTCCTTATGCTTCAGGAGAAAATCTCATGTGCCTCCAGCTCAGAGGACAGAAATCTGTAGTGTGGATTTGTGAGGTCAGATAAAACAGGAAAGACAGAATATGAAGTTTCCAATGTTTGAAAAAGAAGAATTAGTTCAGGGGAAACACCTACAGGTTATTCTGGATGCAGATCTTCGGAGGAACAACGCTTATGGCTCCAATTCGGATCAAGAAGCTGAAGTGATCTCCTGGACAAGTTTTTCCACTTAATACGATCCAGCTGAGAGAAATAATTAATTAATCAGATTATCCCATCAGATCGACATCGCCGACCATCCTGGATCGGTCATCGATCACTAAATTCGAGGGTTTGAGGCGGCTTGAGGCCTGACTTAGATATGGAGAAGCCTTCAGATAGAGAACGACGCTTAACAGCTGGAAACACAGGAGTTACAGAGACGCTAAAAGTCACACAGATAGCTTTAAAAGAACACAATAATAAAACGATAAAAAAACCTGATTTATGAGAAATGTCGACCTGTGAACGAGTCGCTGTATTTCTGCAGAACCACTGTGATTAAACGATGACGAGCACCAACACTGAGGTGCAGATTAAAACAGCTGAGGGACAGAAACAGACAGAAAGTGGTTTTTTAAGTAGTTACACCAGTCAGACCACATCATGGGCGGGGGGGCTGAGAGACCTGCAGAGCTGGTTTTTAGTCACAGAGAACAAGAGAGTCCAGTTAAAGTTCCTAAACTGGATCAGCCAGGATCTGAAGGGGTAAATAAAAACTACTTCCTGCTTTGTCATATTGATCCTGCAACATCCCTATTGTTTTCTCTCTCTCCTGATTAGAAACCTGTTTCTGCCTGTATCAGATTATAACTAATACCAGAGCTTAAATATTGTTTAGCCTCGCTGATATAAATAGGGTGGACAAAATAGAAACACTCTCCACAGACATCCAGTTGAATCAACATCAGCCTCTGAGACTTTACAGTAAACCAACATTAGGAACGATGACAAGGAGGATTTATTACAGGACTCTGGATCAGACTGTTCAATGACACACATTGCTGGTATTTACGAAAACTTACTGTCTCTTGTTTTGTCGCTTCCCATTTTTGTCGTTAAAATAATAAAGAAGTCATGTCGTTTACATTAAAAGTTTGATTCACAGACTGTGGTCAGAGCTGGAAAATAAAACATCAGTTAACATTAGAAATATTCTCTTGGTTACAGGAAAGAAGATAAAGTGGCTCAGTGGAGAGATGGAAGGATGAAAACAGTAAATGATAACATCCTGGATCCAACCTCAATTCATTCGCCGGTCTTTGTCTAATGAGAATTGTTGTGTTTTTAAAGTTAGTTTCATGATTTTCTTTTCTTGTTTCTGCACGTTGTCAAAAGTTGGTCTAAGTTATTTTCAGCATTTTGTCTGTAAAATATCAGAAAAATAAAAATGTTTTTTATTTGTTCGCTTTATTCTGCAGCTGCTGGAGTATTTAAAAAGGAATCAAATCTCCTCATCATTCTCAAGCAAATTTCAAGAAATAACAGTATCAATAGAGGTCAAAGTTTGTTTTGTCTGATCATCGGTGCAAAACCTAAAATAAAAACCATCAAATAAACAGAAAGCAAATATTTACCTTTACTGGGACACCACTGAAATCATTTCGCTATGTGACTAACTGAGATTAACTGACCAATTGTTTCAGCTCTGTAGTTGCAACATAAACAGAAAAAATGTCCCATTCATTTTTGAGCTGAGTAAACAGGTCCAGACTGTATCTGTACTTCCTGGTGCAGAGACACCTGTGCAGGTGAAGAGGCTGAATCACAGCCCTTTTCGCTACACCTGCTTCTGTTTCTTCTAAAATCCTCCGACAGAAAAACAGAACTCACCTTCACCCGAGCAAAGAGATCACAGGAGTAAATGTGTGAATAAATGAATCAGTCTATACAGACCTACTCGGACGGTGAGCATGCCTCTGACGCCCGGCTCACCGACACTGAACAGCCCAGCGAGTATGCCCACTGCCAGAGACAACAGGTCGATCCTGCCTGCCTCTGTCAGTTCGATCACTGGTTGCAGCAAATCAGCTGCACCCAGGGAGGGGGCAGAGTCCAGGTTACCACCCAGGTTACTTCCACCTGCAGGCATTATAAAGTATGAACGATTGTTTACTGGATGTGAAGCTACTTTGGTTTTAAAAGTAAACACAACACAATGACCACGACGACTCAGAGGAAGAGAAAGAAGACGACAGAAAAGAGAGAAAAAGAATCAGATACTACCTGCAGGTTACTATCAACAATGATCAGCCACAACATTAAAACCACCTGTCTAAGTTTCGATTCAATGGGACCTGACCTACAGATTTGAAGGTTCTTGTGAGTCAGGTCCCTTAAGTCCTGTAGGGTGAGGAGACTTGAGGATCAGACTTGTTTTTCCAGACACCCACAGATCCTGGATCAGACTGAGATCTGGGGATCCAAAGGTCGAGTTACAGGCCTCCTTCTTAGTCCAGTTCAGTTCTTTCAGCAGGACCAGGGTGACTGCGGACCACTTGACTGGTCTGGGTGATCTCTGTGAGTTCTGACAGCTTTAAGGTTTCAGACCACATGGGGAGAGTCGGGGCCATTCCCAAGGGAAGTCTTTATCCTGGGTCCTGGGCTCATGAGTGAGGGTGTAACGTCAGCAATAACGTGAACGCTGTACCGGGATCTGTGGTGAAGAGGGAGTTCCCAACCTCACCTGTGGTCCTAAGATCTGTAGCATCTGTGATGACTGAGATTGTGAGTTTCCTCCACAGGGTGTCTGGACTCAGCCTTTTTGTGAGAGATATGTGAGGAGCCTGCTGCTCACTGAAAGGAGAGTGTGGTTTAGTATCTGATCAGGATCCTCCTGGGTCCCTTCCTCTGAGTGGTTTTCCTGGGTCTGTCCAGCTGGGAGGAGACCAGGCAGACCCAGAACTTAAGGAAGGGATTATAGCATCTCATCTGGTCTGGGATCACCAGGAGGAGCTGGAAAACGTTGTTAGAAGACGGATGTTGCTGTCATCGCAACCCAACCCCAGGTCAGTGAGGAAAATGGATGGATGGAGACCACATGGGTCAGTCCTCAGTCTCCATGTCCATCAATGAGCCTTTGGGTGCCAGTGACCTGTCCTCAGTTCCTGGTCGCCCTTCCCACCTCTGTCCAACCCTGCAGACCAGGAAATATCCCACAACACCTGCTGCCGTGAGACCTTCTGAACCAATCACAATTCTTCCTTGCTACAAAAGATCTTTTACACTTGCTTGTTTTTCCAACACTGACAACAACTGACAGTTCACCTGCTGCCTGATAAATCCCCACCTCCTGACACACGCCATCCTTACAAGATAATCAGTGTTTTAGCTTTCACCTCAGAGTCAATAGTTTCTGTATATTAACCTAAAATAATAGGTCGAATTCATTTGATGATTAACTTCTGTTTAATCTGAATCAACCTGGAAATGTGGTGAGCTTTGAAGCAGCAGTTAAAAGAGAAAGTAAATCTGTGGTTTGAACAGTTTGTGTGTGTGAAAGTCTTTGAAGCAGCCGATCATTGCTTAATGGAACAAAGAGAGAAACTAGTCCAACAGCTGTTTATCGTATGTGAAAGCAGGGATCTTGACTCACTGAGGGTGTGCCCTGCAGCCACAAGGCCATAGTCCAATCTAATATTTACACAGACAGGAAAGATGGTCAGACGGCCTGGACCACATATACTTCTGCTGATCTGACCTGCTTTCCAGTGTTTGTCTGCTTGGGTGGCAAATCTGCACCTCAGCTACCACCAACAGCTGCTGCAGTGTAATCCAGCCAAAGTCTGTCCACTTAAGTTCTTTGCTTTTTACCACTGACAGGTCTAGATTGTTATTCTCAGTGTCTGACAACATGATCATAGGATTGGCTTTAAGTTTAACCGAGACGCCCGAGACGCCGCTATATATTTACACAGATTTGGCTGATAAACAGAGTTGTTATTATCGCCTCCATTCAGCAGGTGTCTGTGTTACTGTGTGGTACTTTTACTTCAGTAAAGTATCTGATTACTTCTTCCACCACTGAAAGTCACACAGTAACACAGACACACTGACAGATGGAGGCAGTGGTACTCCAGCAGCTCCCAGTAAAATCTGATTTTGTCAATGGAGTCTGGTAGAGATATATAGAGATGTTTCTGGTTAAACTAAAAGGATCTGACTCTTTAATAAAATCTATCTCTGGTGTAATAGGACATTGTGAGGACACACACACTGCCGCCATCTAAATGTGGATCAATCCGCCGCTGGAAATAGTCCCTAACTGAACCTGGGATTTATGGACATTAACTAGCTTCAACCCGATCACACTCGTCAGTTCTTCATGTGAGACAGCAGGTAGTGGTTCTGGTCCATTTATTGAAGGCTACAACATGAACATGTCATCAGGTCCTTCATGAAAAATCTTACAAACAAACAGATGAACTTTGGTTAAAGACCAGTCTGCAGACAATCATCTGTGTTTAGCAACAACATAATGTAAATACTGCTGATTCCAAATGACAGAACGTTTCACACGGATGCTGCAAACCAACAGATCGGATGTTTTTTAAACACATTCAGAGTTCGTCTGGAGGACACGAGGACACAATTATTGCATTCACAGGGAAAAGTTCATGTTCAGCTCAGAGTCTCGGTTCTTAAGGCTTCCAGCAGAACTCGAAGAGAAGCGTCTCAGCTTCCAAATCAGAGGCGATCAGCCAAAGTCTGTGAAGGCTTAAAGATGAAGAGAGCGCGTCCATCTTCAGGACCGTAAACAAAACTCAGTGTTTCCCACAGGAGGAGAATTTATTTAGGGCTGCGGCTCATGATTATTGATCAATCTGCTGATTATTTCCTCAGTTAATCGTTCAGATTTTAAAAAATATCAACCAGTGTCCGCCACAGTTTGAGAGAGAGAGATTTAGTTTAATATAAAACAGAGAAGCAGGAAATCTTCAGATCTGAGAGGCTTCAGAGAGCTTTCAACCGTATCTCCTGGTCTTCATCACTGGATGGAGGCGATGGCTCAGTTATCATCATGTAACCTACATATGAAGCTTATTTTAAATCTCCATCCACTGCTGAAGACTGAGAGACGGAGTTGAAAGTCACAAGACACAAAAAATATTTCTGTCTGCTGCAACATAAAACTCCTTAACAGAACTTAGACCTGCAGGTTCATAGGTTCAGGTGGATCTTGTTCCTCAGGTGTGGATCAGTTAGTTTTCAGTCTTCCTGTCAGTTTGTGGAACATCTTATGTTTTTATCTCGAACTGTTGTTTTTTATGGAAAACACTTAAAAGTTCTAACACCATAATTTCTGTATTATTCTATTACTATCTTCTGAAAATGACACAAGAGAAATATAAAACAATAAAAATAAGACGCTGTTCTGGGTTCATCAGAGCTACAGGAACATGTTAAACTGTTCTTATGTTGCGGCAGACTGAATATTTTTCAGGAAGTGTTTTTCAAACATCAGCAGGTAAACGCCCAAATAAAATGACAGAGAGTGTTTTAATCTTTCAGTCCTCGTGGTCGCATGTCCTGCATGAGTTAGTCTACATGCTTACTGGTGACACTGGTGTTAACACCTCCAGGGTCGTAATAAAACATCAGAGTTCCTCATCAGGCAGAGCTGTACAGTTCTAATAACCAACAATCAACAAAGGATTTATATGATCGCTTAAAATGTGATCGACGTGTTACTTTACTGACATGAAATCCAGTGATCCTCCTCTGTGTATTATCATCTTCCTCTATAGACACTAACACTGGTGAGTGGAGTTTTTGTTAAACCAACCCATTCTTTCATCATCAGACCTCATGGTTTTGTCTGTTGGTGATATTTTGCTCAATGACGCCCAAAGTTCGATTTAGCCTAAACCTGAAAACACTCCCCCCGTCACGACTGGAGCTCAACAAATTAACTGAAATATTCTGAAATCACAGGACAAGGCCACATCTCATCAGAAACGAAGCATCTCTACAAGCATAGACGCTCTGACAGTAAGATCCCGACCAGCAACATCATTTTTAGATTTTTTTCAACTTGACTCATGTCAGAATATCTGATATATATTAAAATAATCTCAACAGGATTTTTTTTGCTTTAACTGACAGAGAAAAAGCACTGAATGAGCAGCAGCTGCTCTCAGAGTGCGAAGCTCAGAGCGTGAAATATTCTTCTCTTCTTATTTGACCTGTTGAGGACTGAGGCGCTGATCTGAGTTACCACCTGTGTTTATCTGATGCTCATCGTCCTCCTCGTCAAACAGCTGACTTCCAATCTGACCTGTTTAATCTGACTGACCTCCACCACAGACGCCTGATCCAGGCTCAACTGCAACAGCGTTCTTATATATGGAAATACACCAGGAACTAACGTCACATCTAAAACATGTTTCATCACAAAGGCCTGCTAAATCAGCTGTCTGTCTGTCACAGGTCTCTGGAGTGGTGTGGAATAATCTGAATCCAAATTCACGACCTGACATGAACTCAGAGCCGGTCTTTTCAATAAACAGCGTGACGCAAATAAAGAAAAGTACAATACTCGTCCACGGATCTACAGCAGCTGAAGCTCCACCACAGCCAGCCAAGGCCAGACACTAGGTTGGTGGGACAGTCTGAGGTCCTGCAGAGACCAACTACCAGGATCCTTTGACCCACAGCCTCAGACACAGTCTCAGTCACTTCTTTATTTTTCTCTGTATTCACGCTCTTTGTGAAAGAACAGAAACAACAACCGATGTGCAAATGAATTGTATGAAAAAACACTTCACTCTCTGCTGCACCTGATTAATTCACCTCCACTGTAAAAGGAGCAGCAACATGATCAGACGCAGCAGATGCTGATCATCAGGATCAGATCAGAACATCTCTGACAGTTCATCTATAAGCTGTGCAGCCCTCCTGTTAAAATGGCCGACCCCCCCGGGTGGTACAACACCTCCAGGACCAGTGACCCAGTTCTCCGTCCGTCACCAGCTCCGTGTGGAAGACCAGCAGCCACGGTCCAAACGTGGCTCTCCACAGTTGTGAACCAGGTCTACTCCTCCTCTGTGGTCTGTGAGGTCCTCGACTCAGGAGGGTCCAGACCCCCGCCCACCTGCCCCCCACAGACCAGCAGCGACGCTGCCTCTACAGGGACGGTCTACGCCCCCAGAGCCTGGCGGTCTACATGAGGGCGTTGAGGTGTCCGGAGTGTCCGACAGAGTTCAGCATCAGGGCTCTCTGGTCGAGCACGTCCCTCTCTCTGCCCAGCGCCGCCCGCTCCTGCTCCACCATGGCTCTATCCCGCTCCACCGCCGCCCGCTCCCTCTCCAACCACAGCCTCTCCGCCTGCACCGCCGCCCGCTCCCTCTCCACCGCCGCCCTGTCTCTCTCCACCATCTCCCTCTCCCTCTCCAGCGCCGCCCGCTCCCTCTCCACCATCTCCCACTCCCGCTCCAGTCCTCCCAGCGGCCCGTCGCACGCCTCCGAGCTCCGCTGGTTCTGATCCGCGCCGTCGCCGAACGCCTCCTGCCCATAGTCTGAGGAGGAGGAGGCGGGCAGAGGAGGGCGGGGCCTGTGTTTGAGGGCGGGGTCGGGCTGCTGGTCGACGTCCTGGGTGACGGGGGTGAGGAGGGGGGCGCTGCTCGACAGCCGGCCCTCCATCGCTTCATTCATCAGGTGGAACCACGGCCAGGAGGAGGCGCCGTCCGCTACGCTCTCCATCCCTACAGGAGGATACTTCAGGTCCTGAGGAGGAGGAGGAGAGAGAGAGAGAGAGAGAGGGAGGGAGGAGGAGAGAGAGAGAGAGAGAGAGAGAGGGAGGGAGGAGGAGAGAGAGAGAGAGAGAGAGGGGAGGAGGAGGAGAGAGAGAGGGGAGGGGAGGAGGAGAGAGAGGAGAGAGAGAGGGGAGGAGAGAGAGAGAGAGAGAGAGAGGGGAGGGAGGAGGAGAGAGAGAGAGGGAGGGAGGAGGAGAGAGAGAGAGAGGAGGAGGAGGAGAGAGAGAGAGGGAGGGAGGAGGAGAGAGAGAGAGAGAGAGGGAGGGGAGGAGGAGAGAGAGAGAGAGAGAGAGAGGGAGGGAGGAGGGAGAGAGAGAGAGAGAGAGAGAGAGGGGAGAGAGAGAAAGGGAGGGAGGGGAGAGAGAGAGAGGGAGAGGAGGAGGAGAGAGAGAGAGGGGAGGGGAGGAGGAGAGAGAGAGAGAGAGAGAGGGAGGAGGAGGAGAGAGAGAGAGGGAGGGAGAGAGAGAGAGGAGGGAGAGGAGGGAGGGAGGGGGAGAGAGAGAGAGGGAGGGAGGGGAGAGAGAGAGAGGAGGAGGAGAGAGGGGGAGGAAGGAGGAGAGAGAGAGAGAGGAGGGAGGAGGAGAGAGAGAGGGGAGTGGAGGAGAGAGAGAGAGAGAGAGGGAGAGGAGGAGGAGAGGAGGAGAGAGAGAGAGGGAGGAGAGGAGAGAGAGAGGGAGGGAGAGGGAGGGAGGAGGGGTAGAGAGAGAGGAGGAGGGGAGAGAGAGAGAGGGAGGGAGGAGGAGAGAGGAGGGAGGGAGATATAGAGAGAGAGAGAGAGGGAGGGGAGGAGGAGAGGAAGAGAGAGAGAGAGAGAGAGAGGGGAGGAGGAGGAGAGAGAGGAGGAGGAGGGAGGAGGAGAGAGAGAGGAGAGAGAGAGAGAGGAGGAGGAGAGAGAGGAGAGAGGGGAGAGAGGGAGAGGAGAGAGAGAGAGAGAGGGGAGAGAGAGAGAGAGGAGGGAGAGAGAGGGGAGAGAGAGAGAGAGGGAGGGGGAGAGAGAGAGAGGAGGAGGAGGAGAGAGAGAGAGGGGAGGGAGGAGGAGAGAGAGAGAGAGGGAGAGAGAGGGGGAGAGAGAGAGGGAGGGAGGAGGGAGAGAGGGAGAGAGAGAGAGGGAGGAGGAGGAGAGAGAGAGAGGAGGAGAGGGAGGGAGGAGGGGAGAGAGAGAGAGGAGGAGGGGGAGAGAGAGAGAGGGAGGAGGAGGAGAGAGAGAGAGGGGAGGGAGGGAGGAGGAGAGAGAGAGAGAGAGAGGGAGGAGGAGGAGAGAGAGAGAGAGAGAGAGAGAGAGGAGGAGGAGGAGAGAGAGGGAGGGAGGAGAGAGAGAGAGAGAGAGAGAGGGGAGGAGGAGGAGAGAGAGAGGGGAGGAGGAGGAGAGAGAGAGAGAGAGAGAGAGGAGGGAGGAGGGAGAGAGAGAGAGAGAGAGAGAGAGAGGGAGGGAGGAGGAGAGAGAGAGAGAGAGAGAGAGGGAGGAGGAGGAGAGAGGAGGGAGAGAGAGGGGAGAGAGAGAGGGAGGGAGGAGAGAGAGAGAGAGGAGGAGGGAGGGAGGAGAGACTTAGAGGAGGGCCAATGTTTCCTCCTTTTTTTTTAAAAATTGACACCTTCAGTAGGAACCAATGAGCTGAGAGCCACAGACAGAGGGGGGAAGGTGTTGAGAGACGGACCGACACTCTGAACATGAGATGTGTTACCTTGTATCTCCTCTTCAGATTGTCCCATTTCTTTGCCATCTGGTAGGTTGAGACTTTCCCCTGCAGCCCCAGCTCCTTCAGGATGGCTCTGAGAGGGGGGGAGAGAAGAGGGGGGAGAAGAGGAGGGGGAGAGAAGAGGGGGGAGAAGAGGAGGAAGGGGGAGGGGAGAAGGGGGGGAGAAGAGGGAGGAGGGAGGGAAGGGGAGAAGAGGAGGGGAGGGAGAGAAGGGGGAGGGGAGGGGGAGGGGGGATTCAGACTCAGACTCTGACGTCTCCTCAGCTGCTGTAAAACCTTCATGGACTGAAGAACCAGTTTCTTACTTCCAGGCAGCTTTGGCAGTGTTCCTCCTCCCAGTGAACAAGGCTTCGTTAGCAGCTCGGAGTTTAATCATCCTCCTGGTGTCCTGGTCCGTCACTGCGATGGACACACAGGAGATGAGAGACATGAAGATTCGACCAGACTATAAAGACAGAGCTGCTTCTTCACAGCTGTGATCGTAGTTAGAAACTGTATCTGTGGAAACACAGTGAAGTTCAGTCTGTGTGCAACGTTGGACAAACTTCAGCGTTCTGGTGTGAATTAGAGCTGTGACGCTGCATCGACTCACATGACGATACTCTGAAACACATACCGTGATGTGAGCTCTGTCCTGTGAACGATTAGTTTTAAAGATAAAACGTTGTTAAAGAGCAGTGTTGCTGAGTGACCCAGAGGAACTGGTCTTACTTTTATACGAGAGGTCGGAGGGCGTCGAACACTCCTCTCCGCTGGCGTCGATGTAGGTGACGTTCCCATCGGCCTCGGCGTTGTCCCCCCCCACCATGCTCTCCAGCTCCGACACGCTGCTCCTCTCTGCCATCAGACAGTCTCTGTCCGGGGGCGTGGACGAGCCGAAGACGCCGTCCTCCTCGTTGGTCCAGACGGGCGTCACTCTGGGAGCTTTCCCTGCCAGACGACCCTCCAGAGCGTCGCTCATCAGCTGGAACCAGGGCCACGAGGCCGGGTTCGTCTGGTTCTCCATCCCCCGGGGAGGAAACTTCAGGTCCTGTGGACAAGTGGAGACAGGAGGGAGATCAGGGAGGAGGGTCTCAGTTGTGTTTGTTCATGTGCTGCTTTGATTCGCTGCCTTTAAGAGGCCACAGATCTTTGTTTTACTTCCTGTTAGTTCAACTTTAACGTCTTTGTTTCAGAGGATTGTTGTTGGATCATTTCTTCACTGAAGAAAAACACACTTTCTGTAGCAGCCTGTTTTCTGCCATAGATCGAAGACATTTCTTCACATGCTCATCTGTACCTTAAACACTAATATCTACACTTGCACTGCAAACATTCACAACTGGATTACTTCAAATGTTCCTACTCACTCAGAAACCTCGGTATTATCTTCATAAACCATCTAAACGTTGTCCACTCAGGTCAAACAGATTCAAAGAGCTGAGACTGTTCACTATGAATTTGACTCTGATTCACCTTGAATTTAGTCTTCAGGTTGTCCCACTTCTTAGCGACCTGGTCAGGTGTGATCTTCCCTGTCAGACCCATCTCCTTCACTATTCCCCTGTGGACAGAACAACTCGAATCAACTTGTCTCACAGAAAAATAAACGTGACATCCTGATCATTTCAGTCCAGATTATTCCTGTCACTGTGATTCCTTTATCTCTGGCAGCAGAATCTGCTTCACCTCCAGGCTGGTTTCGCAGTGTTTCTCCTCCCGGTGAACAGAGACTCGTTGGCAGCTCGTAACTCGATCAGTCGCCTCGTGTCGTCTTCTGTCACTGCAAAGAGGACGAACACAGGATGTCAGTGATCAGACAGGTTTTTTAAGAGATGGATGAGTCGAAAGAAAAAGGAAAAGCCCTGATGGCGTTACGTTTGTAGGTGAACTCGGCCATCCGGTGCAGCTCTCCCAGAGCCGTGGACCCGTTCTTCTCCTCGTTATCGACCAGCAGGTCCATCTCCGACTCCGTCAGGAACTCGGCCATCCCCCCTCGGCTTCGGCGGGCTCGTTTCTTGGGCGTCGGTGACAGCGGCTCGCAGTCCTCGTCCTCATCCTCCACGATGGGCGTGAGGATGGGCGCGGCGCCGGCGAAGCGTCCCTCCATGGCGTCGTTCATCCGGTAGAACCAGGGCCAGGAGCTGGGGTTCGTCTCCACGCCTCGGGCGGGAAACTTCAGCTCCTGGTGGAGACAGAGAACTCTACAGATCGTCCACAGAGGGACCTTATCCTGCTGCCGACACCAACACCGACTCCAGGTCCTGTTCCAACCACTCACAGGGACCGCACTGATTCATTACCTGTTTTACTCTGAGCAGGAAGGAAGTAACTCTTCGATCTCTCGTACGTTCGCAAAGCTTTTACTTGTAATGGAGTATTTTTATACTGTTGTTACTTGAGTAAAGAACTGAGCTGCAGTGATGAGTCAGTGAACAGAGCAGTGACATCACAGCAGGTCGTGGACAGGTGGTCTCTGGAGCTGGAGGTGATCGGACCTACCTTATATCTCCTCTTCAGGTTGTCCCACTTCTTGGCTAACTGATCTGTGGTCAGCTTCCCCTGAAGACCCAGTTCATACAGAATGGCTCTGAGAGACAGAGAAACAGATTTGGAAATCAGACCTTAAACCAGACTTTTAAGATTCAGTCCTGTAAAGGAAAGTGGTCTGGACCTGGTCTGGAGCTTCACTCACCTCCAGGCCGGTTTGGCCGAGTGTTTCCTGCCAGTGAAGAGTGCCTCGTTCGCAGCTCGGAGTTTGATCATTCGTTCTGTTTCAGGTTCAGTCACTGTGAACGAGAGGACCGGGTTTTAGAGGACCAGGATCCAGGATCCAGCAGCAGCAGAGAAATGACTGATCCATTAAAGGTTAATGAGGAGGATGTACCTACTTTTATAGGAGCACTCGCTCATCCTCCTCCAGCCCATCGGGACTCCCTCAGCAGGAGGAGCCTCGGCGTGAACCGTCCCGTCGTCCTCCGCCGTCTCCGCCGACACCGTGTCCTCCATCTCCGTCTTGATGAGGAACTCCAGGATGTCCGTGTTCTCCTGGTTCTGGTTGGGTTGGCTGTTGCCGCGGTGACCGGCATTGGTGGCAGTGTCCGGGCTCAGCACCAGGTTGCTGTTGTAGAGGCGACCCTGCATCGCTTCGTCCATGATGTGGAACCAAGGCCACGACTCCACCACGCCCCCCAGGTTGTCCTGGCCCTGGTACGGCTGCTTCAGGTCCTGGAAGAGACCAGGAGGTTTACTGACACCTGCAGGGATGTACTGACACAGGTAAGTGACACACTGTCTCTGTGTTTTTAAGATCTGAGAATTCACAGAATAATTCTTCTTTAAATGCTGTTTAAACCAAGATTTATTTATAGAGAAAATCTGGGTTTTTTAAGCACGAACCACCAAAGCGAATTAATCCCACACAGAACAGGATAACATCCTTTTCACTGTCGTATTGCTCAAAGAACAATGGAAAACCAGTGGGGACATAAAGGTACAATTACTGACTATGACCATGAATTTATTGAGGTTTACGTCACATTTCTGTCAGAACCTCTCATTTATCAATAATTCTTATTAATCAGACTGTTAGTTTAGAGGAGGAGAACGTCTCCTGACAGCAGGAGAGAAAAATATTCAAGAACTTTTGAGAATGTCTTTAAAACCTTTGGAGGCTTTTTTCAAAGTTGAATTAATTGCAAAGATTTTTCAAGACCTGCAGACGCCAAAAAGCTCATTAATAATTATTTAAGATAAAGTTTAGAAAAGAAACTTTCACTGACATTTTACAGATCTGAAAAATAAAAACAGTGAAACTGTCACACACCTGAACAGTGTTTTACTGTCAGGTGACAGCAGGGCTTCTTGCAGCTGCCGTCATCAACCTGATTTATGTTGATTTAATAATAAAACTCCAGATGTTATCAGCAGCTGTAAATCTGTAAACACAGATTTTCTCTGTCCAGAATAAAAATCAAACATTCTCCAGTGACGACACGTTAAACTTAAAAACACCAACATAAACGTTTGATGGTAAAATCCAGATGTGATCCAGCTGTCTCTGTCCTCACCACATGCTGCTGAAGGAGAACAGATTTACCTGTTCTCCTGTGGCTCAGGTGTTTGTCTGAGGACAGAGCTCTCGGCTCAACACACCTGTGTTTCACCTGGACGTGTCGTGTCTGCGACATTACCTTGTACTTTGTCCGCAGGTTGTCCCACTTCTTGGCGATCTGGTCAGCGGTCAGCTTCCCCTCCAGACCCAGACCCTTCAGGATGGTGCTGAGGGAGAGGGAGGAGAGGCAGGTGAGCTGGGAGGGAGACTCACCCACACCTGTGGAGGAGGGATTAAAGGTCAAAGCCAGGTTCATACCTCCATGCGATCTTGGCTGAGTTCCTCTTCCCGGTGAACAGAGCCTCGTTGGAGGCCCTGAACTCAATCAGCCTCTTCACGTCCTCCTCAGTCACTGCAGGAGCAGGAGCAGGGGTCAAAGGTCACCAACACTGACAGGTCAGCAGCTCACCTGTACATGACAGCCCACAGGTACGAAACTCATCACTTACTCTTATAGGAGTTCTCCGGGAACTGAGGCAGCGGGTTGAGGCCGGACTCCATCGTGATCATGGGAGAGGAGCGGGTCCAGCGGGGGGGGGGGGGGGGGGGGGGGGGGGGGGGGGGGGGGGGGGGGGGGGGGGGGGGCGGAGGGGGAGGAAGGGGGGAGGCAGGGAGGGAGGGGTGGAAGTGTGTTGGTATTCAGGCCTGATGCTAACTACATCCGCAGCTTCTCCCGCTTTGTTCCCCCTCACAGCGGCGCCCCTCCGTCCATCAGGAGAGGCGGTGCCGGTGGAGGTTTACCGCGGCTCTGACCGGGCGGTGGTGGTCGGTGTCCTCCGAGGATAAACTCCCGGTGAACCGTTAAAAGAAGGAGGCTGCGAGAGCTAGCACGGTCGGCTAACCTAAACAACACAGCGACGCGGACACGGGGCTTCCCGCCACTCGGCGACAACCGGCTCCCGTCGGCTTCGGCTGCTTCTGACGTCAGCGGGCTAACGGTCATTTATGCGGGAGAGAATAAAACGGTTAAATAAAACCGTTACCGTTACCGGAGCTAGCCTGCATCCCCGTTTCCTCTGCTCAGAGGGGAGGGTGCGCTCGATAACTCCGCCCGGGCCTGCCCGCAGTCACGTGACCTGCACCTCGTGAGGGCGGGGAGTGATGTAAAGGCAATCCGGGAAAATATTTAATGAGAAACCTGCAATTTAAGATTATTTCTATTATCGATTAAACTGACGGCTGTTTTTTCTTTTTTGGGCAATAAAACAGTGAAAAACATTATAATGTGGGACAAGAAAAAGCAACAAATTCTCACATTTGAGAAGCGGGAACCATCAACTGTCGATTAAATGATTATCAGAATAGTTGCCAATAGATCTTTATTTTTAAAAAGTCAAACAGTGAACTGAGCAGTTACTTGAATAACAGAGTAATCCTGTTTACTGCTTTGTTATCGAGTATACGGATAATTTATTCGAGTAAAAGTACCAATGCAACAATGTGATCCCAGGTAAAAGTACACAAGTACTTTCACCTTCATGTTTTTAAAGTACCAGCAGTAAAAATACTTAATTCTGTAACATTTTCCACGTTTAAGTTTTGTTTAATTTTTAAAAAAAAGTCTCAGTAAAACAAAACAAATATATAAAGTATTTATTAGGGACTATTTTCAGCAGTGGATGAATCCACATTCGATGCTGTAGTTAGTGTTTGTGTCAGCAGGAAGGTGTGTTTGTTGACGGCGATGAAGGAACACGTCGCCCTGAGCAACAGTGATGTGTTTTAATGGAGGAGTTAGATAAATCACAGGAGACAGGTTTGTCCTTTCAGAATAAAGTTCAAAAAACAGAAGCTGCAGAGCTTCAATTCAGAATCCTCCTGTTTTTAACTTTCCCTCAGTCTCACAGTGAAACACTGACACCAGGAGCCGATCACAGAGAGTTCAGCTGCTGGTAATCACACACTCTGACTACATGTGGAAATACAGGCTCAAACAGACTGAGTTTAAGCTGCAGAGGTCTCTGGTCTCTGTCCAGCAAAGCTCGGTCTCGATCCACAGTCGTCCTCTCTCCCTCCAGAGTGGCCATGTCTCTGCTCAGCAGCTCTCTGTCTCTCTCTGCAGGATGCTGGCGGTCCTGGCCATGGCCAGGTCCATCAGGTGGAACCAGCGCCATGAGCTGGGTTTGGTCAGGGTCTCCATGCCCTCCGCAAGGTTCAACACCTGCACAGGAGAGAAGATCAGCGTCATCAGGAGTAGATCAACAGGTTGAGTCAGGGACAGTTCACTTCCTCTCTCTCTGAGTCAGATCCACACAGCACTTACAAACAACAGGTCCTCACTTCGCTTGGTGCAGTGACGTCCTGAGTTAAAATGAAACCAGACTGACCCTGTACCTTTCTTTCAGACTGTCCCATTTCTTCAGCTGCCGCGCCGACATCGTCCCCTGGAGCCCCATCTCCTTCCTGATGGCCCTGCAGCAGAGACCAGAGGTTTGATTACAGTGAGGACGAGAGCTCACGTCAACACAAACTCAGTAACGTGAAGGTTAATCTGCCTCACGTTCTCTTTTTTTCTTTCATTTATCCAGATTGTCCCAAGATCTGAGGATTATTAATTAATTCACTTCTTGTTAACGATGTGATGGTGGATAACGAGCAGACTGACCTCATGGCAGAATTCCTCCGTCCAGTGAAGATGGCGGCATTTGTGGCATGAAGCTGAATCATCAGCCTGATGTCTCTGTCCGTCACTGTGGAGACAGAGTCATCATCACCTGTCTGACACCTCACCTGTATGAGACCTCACCTGTCTGACACCTCACCTGTATGAGACCTCACCTGTCTGACACCTCACCTGTATGAGACCTCAGCCTCTCTGTTCTTCTTCTCTTCTCCTGGTGGTGTTTGTGTAAACCTGATAAATGTCTCTGCAGCATCTCACTGACTGACTTTAACCTGTCCAGTGTTACAGGTGCCTGGATTCACTCTGACATTAACCAGCACGTGGAGCAGCTGCCACAGAAACTGAAGAAGAGTTTTTAATGTCAGAGGAAAGTTAGTCTCTGACTGTTTGGTGCTGATAATAACGAGCTGTCCTGGACAGAGAGACGCTGATAAACCTGCTGTTCACTGTGAACATGTTGAATCTGAGACACAAACATCTTCATTTAAAGCGTCTGAATCAGAAACACCGGAAAACATCTGTTCTCATTAACGTCTGAAGATGAATTTAAATGACTTTACTTCTGTAGGTGTTCGCCATGTTTCAGAGCCCGCATCCAAACGATCCTCTTCTTCTTCGTGTGTCTGTTTCCGGCAGAAGAGACTCACTGGTGGAGATTTGCTGTCCTCTACAGGCAGAACTCAGAACTGCATCTAAAAATACTGAAAAGAAAAGACACTTGGAAAAAAAGATAAAGACAAACAAAGGTAAATGGTCTGTAATAGTTATTTAAACTGTGAAGAAGACAAGTAAATAAATAAATAGTTAATTTAAAATTATTGTTAAGTTAAAACCTAAGAGAAGATTAAACTGTTCCTTTAAGAAAACATACAGACAATAAAAAAGAAAAAAGAGACTGGCCCTTTGAAATTATCAAAATACGTCCAAAAGCCATGACTTCTTCTCCTCACAGATATGATACTCTGTGTTGTTATTTTTATATGACAGTTAGTTTTAGACCTGCAGCTGATTGATCTGTTGCTCGGTGTTTTCAGCAGGTGTAAACTCTCCTCTCTCGCCCCCTGCAGGCAGCAGGGTGAAGCTGCTCAGCGTCCTGCAGCACGAAGCCACCGAGCACAACAAGTTCTACACATTCAGCTCACACAGAACCGGAAACAGCTGCAATCTGATTTCAGAATTAAAGTCCATGAAACTAACAGATTTTTAAAATTCAGTCAGAACCACACAGCTCAGAGTAAACTCACTCTTGTTTATCAAAGGTTATGTTTTTCCTCCTCTTTTCCTGTTGCAGTGAGCACGACTTCTGTCTTTTTAGAAACTCCATGATAGTGGACTTTTATTTTGAAAGCGCTATACGGAAGCGTTACCTTGTGCTGATTCCGGACTTGACTCAGGTCGTGGTCCTGGTGTTTATGAAGGTCCTGATGGGGAAACGATGGAGTCCGTGTTGTTTCTCACGTCGACATAAATAAAAGAATCAGAGAGGAGTCTGAGATATTTGTTCGTGTTTCATCAGCAGGTAACGTCCCTCTGTTCATCACCTGTGTTCATCACCTGTGTTTAAATGGACGTTTATCCGCTGATGGAGTGAGTGTTAGGATGATCCGCTCTGATCAGATATTCAGATATTCAACAGAAAAACGAGCAGCTGATCCTCTCTGTGGTTTTAATGTGAATTTATAGATGTTAAATTATTAACAGCAGATCTGTGTCTCTATAGAAATTATATAATATTTACATATATATCCTATAACATGGCTGTAATATTCCTTTAATGTTTCTGTCCTTCATATCCATAAAAATACATCATTTATTTAGTTTTTGACGATAACAATACAATAGACACATTAATACTGTAATACAAAGATGTAAAATGACTTAACTCAGGCACACACACTGTAAAATATAAACAGAGGATCCATTTAGAAAGACTTAGGTTTACTCCCTCATATGTTTCTGATTTTTCAAACTTAAAACTCAGTGTTTTTCAGCTGTAAACATAAACAGTGATGGGAAACAGGCAGAAAATATAAAAAATAAATAAAATATAGTAAAATATGCTGGAAACCATGAGTAAAAGTAAAAGTAGAGGTTTTATCAGTAACTCAGCGGCTGAATGTCTCCTATCAGTATCAAAATATTCTATTATTTAATTATTAATGCTGATGTATTAACATGGAAGCAGCGTGTTAATGGTGTGGCAGCAGGACGAGCTACTTTCACATACTTTAAATATTGTTGTTTACTCTAATACCTCCATCAGCAGGAACACTTTGAGCAGGGTCAGAGTCACCAACTGACCTGCATGAGAAAACAGGGAGAACATGCAAACTCCACACAGAAACAGTCGACTGCACCACCGTACCACCGGTCAAAGATCTAAATGTAAATAAATGTATAAGGTCAAAAAAATATGCATTAGATTTTAAAATGTGACTAATTCATTTCAGAGTCTGTGGATCATGACTGACGTTCACAGCCTCAGTTTGTACATTAAACTACAACCTTCATGTTCTCAGCGTCTGAGCAGCAGCAGCAGCATCATGTTGGCCAGGAAGGGCCTCCTGCCGGACGGCTTCCTGCTGACCCGCCTGGCTGAAGACCAGAACCAGCCGAACCGCAGCCGCTTCAGATCTCAGAGAGCCCGCTTCATCACCAAGACTGGATCCTGTAATGTGGCCCACAAGAACATCAGGGAGCAGGTAAACAGATCAGGACTACCTGGTTTCAGCCGATTTGGAAAATGGCAGCAGGACAGTGAGAGAAACCTGAAACTATAAAAGTGAAAACAGGACATGTTCCCTCATCCCCAGGTGAATTAACCTTCGTCTTCTCGGCGTGTTTCAGGGTCGGTTCCTGCAGGATGTTTTCACCACCATGGTGGACCTGAAGTGGCAGCACTCGCTCCTCATCTTCACCTCCGCCTTCCTCTGCTCCTGGATGCTCTTCGCCATGATCTGGTGGCTCGTGGCCTTTGCTCACGGAGACCTGGAGCCTCGTGACCCCAACGGCGAGCCAGGCCCCATCCCCTGTGTCACCGCCATCCATTCCTTCACCTCCGCCTTCCTCTTCTCCATTGAAGTCCAGGTGAGAGGTGTTTGTGTCGGTGACTGATCCAGGTGCAGTGATGTTTTGTTAGTTGACTCTGGTCCCGTCCTCTCCAGGTGACCATTGGTTTTGGCGGCAGGATGGTGACAGAGGAGTGTCCTCTGGCCATCACTGTGCTGATCATCCAGAACATTTTGGGACTCATCATCAACGCTGTGATGCTTGGCTGCGTCTTCATGAAGACGGCCCAGGCCAACCGCCGAGCCGAGACGCTCATCTTCTCCAGAAACGCCGTCATCGCTCCTCGTAACGGCCGGCCGACCTTCATGTTCAGAGTCGGAGACCTGAGGAAAAGCATGATCATCTCTGCCACCATCCAACTGCAGGTAGAGTCTCCCGTGGTCTTCATCAGCTGAACACGTTCACCAGGTATAGGTTCAGGGCCTCCGGGTGTCAGAAGGTCTGCTTGTTGTTTCCCTGTTTCCACTCTTTATGCTAAGCTAAGCTAACCAGTTTTCCCTCCAGGTGATCCGGCGGACGGTGACGGCGGAGGGCGAGGTGATCCCGGTGTGTCAGCTGGACATCCAGGTGGAGAACCCCCTGAGGAGTAACGGCATCTTCCTGGTTTCTCCTCTGATCATCAGCCACACCATGGAGAGAGGGAGTCCTCTGTACGAGCTCTCCGCCCAGTCTTTGGCCTCCGAGGACCTGGAGATCATCGTCATCCTGGAAGGTCAGGAGGATCCACACACCTGGAGTGTTATATCACACTGACATCACTCTGTCACAGTGGAGGAATAGGTTGTAAAAATTAGAGTTAATGCTGCTTTCCAGTTGTACTTGGAAGTCTGAATTTTAGAGTTCCTAGTTGGAAGTTTCAGTAAATGAAACTATAACAGACAAGATGAAACCGTTTTATTGTGACACATTTAATATATATAAATAAAGAACATAAGGAACAAAAACATTTGTATAAACTCAAAAGTTCAAGACGACCTTGAACTTAAAGCTGCATTCATCCATTTTGGCCACTAGGGGTCAGAATATTCCAAAATAAGAGCCCTGATTTATCTCTTACAGAATTATTCAAACTGTTATCATGGCTGCAGACTCTGGCTGATACAGAACGACTTCACACTGAAGTTGCATAAATCTTTCTCTTTGCTCCTTGTTTTTGGCGTTGGATCTTAGACTGACCCAACACCTGTCCTCATTTGTATAAATATCAGTCAGATGACTCGTTCTTATCCTGAAGGAGGCTTTTTGCTGAAATGTTGATATAATTTCTGATATTTTCTGGTAACTCTACCCAACAAATAATGATCTCGCATTTTGTTGCTTTTAGCCGAGCACAGGAAGAGAAATCTCTTCATGAGATTGTGTTTTACTGAGGACTGTGGGGAATTCTCCATCCTTTCAGCTGCAGTTTTAGTTCAGCTCAGAGCTGATGTATGAGCAGTTGTTCTGCTTGTGATGCAGCTGAAACACTTTCCAATAAATGTTTAATCGCTCATTACGAGGTGAAATTAATGCATCAGAGTGTCTTTTCCTTTCTCTTTCTTCAGGTGTGGTTGAGACAACAGGGATCACCATGCAGGCCCGGACCTCCTACACCCCCGAGGAGATCCTGTGGGGGAGGCGCTTTGTCTCCATCATTACAGAAGAGGACGGTCGTTACTGCGTCGACTACTCCAAGTTCGGCAACACGGTTCCCGTCCGGATGTCGTCGCTCAGCGCCAAGGAGCTGGACCAGACCAGAGGAGTCCAGGAGGGGGGGTCCGAGCCCCAGCCGCAGGGATGGGGGTTGGTCCGAGCCGGCAGAGGAGGTTTCCGCAGAGGAGGCCGGGCCTGCGACAGCTCCGCCCCTCAGCCCTGGTACGCCCAGTCAGAGAAACCAGAGAAGGAGGTGGAGCAGAAAGGACAGAAGAAGACGGTGCAGCTGGAGGTGATTGGACGACAGATCGAAGAAGACGGACTGGAAGACATAAGCGACTGAAACTCATATACACAACAACACGTACCACATGTGACTTCCTGCACCGTTTCACCTCCCTCCACATTTAGTTTTAATGTCCAGCTGTGAGCAGCTGCTCCATTTTTTAGTCTTCAGTTATTTACTTGAACACACTTCAGACTAAAAACCTGTTCAGATTTAGTTTGTACTCAGCTGACACTGATAGAACATTTCACTGTTTACTTTCCCTGTTGTTGTCTCGTGGTTCCTTCTCCTTTTTTATTCTGAATTATATGCCAGTCACATAAACCCAGTTTATATAGATATATATAAGAAATGTTATTAATATTGTATACAAGTCATATAAACCTGGTGTTAAATAAAGGCCAGTATTATAGCACATGATATTCAACGTGGTACATCTGCTGTAGATTTTCTTAGATTGGAAAATAATCTTTAGAGGAAATGTTTCTGTCTTAAATGTGTTATTTAATAAATCTATTTTTTGTATTTGTGTCTCATTTTGTCCCAGGATGTTTGTGTATTTAACAGTAGTTAACAGTTAACTCCATGTAAGCACAAAAAACATTATCATTAATAACTTGAGACTTATCACCTTACAGATGTGTGTGTCCACCAACCAGTCAAGTTACAGTTAATTAGCATGTGAGTTCTTGCAGTGTGCAGTGTCATCAGGAAGAAATCAGAATGTGAATTTGTTGCGAAAATATAACACAACAATGTTTGAATTTTTCATGTTTGTATTTACTGTTAAACTGACATAAAGTATGACATTAGCAAAACAAGGTGAAAAAAATTATTCTTATTTACTGTGTCTCTCAGACCTGACCTGAGAAGCTGGACGTGCCACAAGCGACTACAACCAAACACTCAGTTTAGTTCATGTTAACTTTTACAAAGCATCAGTAACGATCCTCAAACACTAAACTACTGCAGTTATTCATCCACATGTATCCGTCAGATCCAACACCACCAGACACTCAGCAGTGACCCCGCCAGGGCCAGGACCGGCGTCGCCGTGGTAACGGCGTTTCCGGAGTTGCACAGGTTGCTGCTGCAGCAGCGGTAGGTGAAGCCGGAGATCGCCGGGAACATCTGGGTGAGACGAGAGTTATCGCAGTCTGTGTATCTGATACACTGACGGATGGTCTTCCCACCTGGAGAGAGGAAACACCTCGTTGATATGAAGCATTTTCTAAGCCTAACCACACCCTTACCCATCACAACTAAATATCTGTGTATATGAACCCTAATCCTAAACTTTACTCTTACCTGAACCTTAAAACCAAGATTTAATCTTCACACAGTCGTTTGACGTAGTGTGAACTGGCCAAAACATCCTCATACTGAAGAAATGTCCTCACTACGAGGAGTGCTTTTGTGCTTATGTTCTCATCTTATCAGCAAGAGAGGAAGACCAACTTCTTACAAAGTGCAGCGATCAATATCAGACCAGAGTGATAAATGATTAAAACAGCCCCGTAATGGCCTCAGAGTATCAGTTACACTTCTATAGAAAGCCTGACTCAGTGATCCCAGCTCTGCTAAATGGTGGAGCTGCAGAATCAGCTGATAATCCTCGGTAGGTTCATCACTTGCAGAAAGTCCTTTCACATGTTCATTTCATACATAAAATAGTGGTTATACAGTAGCTGCTCTAAGATTATTCAGTGTATTCTGCAGAGGACTGAAAGCAAGTAACAGAATCTGAAACTAATTGTATCAAATCATCTGCATAAAGATGGACTTCATCAGTATTTACACGACACAACACAGAAACATTGCAGTGGTTTTGGATTTTCTTAGCCAGAAAGATGCAGAAAGGCTAATTCACCGTCATCTCTAATGGATTACTGGACTTTTTACTGCGTATCACAAAAAAACAAGTCCTTCAAAACTCTGCTGCCAAACTAAACAAAGGGACAATAACACTACAGTTTTAGCCTGACTTCACTGGCTTCCACTGTAGTTTGTAATTTATTTTAAAGTCCTGTTATCAGTATATAAGATTCTAAAAAGTTTCCATTGCGTTATTCATGCTCACTAAGATCTTCAAATGCTGCTTCATTAGACTAAAGTCAAAAGAAAATTGGATATTTTTATAATAATATAACAAAACGTCATTCCTCAAATGATCAGAGTTGAGTTAAATGAGCATCTTTAAGAAACAGTTAAAACATAAATATTCCATGTAGCTTTTAATTAGTGCCCCAACTTTATATTACATTTGAAACATGCTTCTTTCTAAATGTAAAAACACTTTGAGCTGTATTTCTCGTACGAAATGTCCCACATAAACACGATTATTATTTATATTATTAACACTGACCTCTCTCACTCAGAGATATACAGGAGTCTTCGTACGTGCACTCCTGAACGTTCTGACAGCGTCCGGTGTAATCAGAACACTTGTAGCAGCGAAGTCCAGATCCTGAAGAAGAAGAAACAGAAGAGATTAAATCAGTAATCAAAGACAAATGGTAAGTTGTTTTATGTAATGAGTTCACCTTTAAATTCAGTAATATAAACTACAGAGATACTGCTTGTTAAAATCTGGTTTCTACTTTTCTCAACTCTTTCCTTTTCACTTTTAGCATCTTTTAACACCACAGTCTTATTCACCCATTCACTGCATCTCATTACTTCTGCTCATAACATAAATTGTTGAAGATTAATCAGAATTTGTTCTTTTGGTCAACTTTAGATCAAAGTTACAGTGTATATGTGTTAATTACATCATGTGCACAGTCACAGAAAAATAAATGGTATAATAGACAAAGATGCATTCAGTTTTGTAGCTAGAACCCAAACTGGTTAAATTTCATGACACATCATTCAAACATTTGATTATTGAACCTCTCCCATCCTGTTATCATCCACCAATAGGACTCCTGCCCATCTTTCTTACGCACCAATCAAAACTGTTGATCACTGAACATATTACTGGTTAAAATCAGCTTGACTTTAACTCCACACCTCCACACTAAGGCCTCATTATCATATCAGTGTTTAATAAACACATATTTTCTATTATTCCAGATGTTTTACAGTTAGAGCTGTTAACAGACACATTAATAACCACTGATATCAGATTACAGCTGCATTAGAGTCTGATAGAAACCAGTTGGTTCTGATTATAAGTGCTGACTAGGTGGAATCATAATAAAATGTTATCATAATACAACAGATGAATAATGTTTTTATAGATTATATTTGATAGTTAAAGGTCGTAAACAGCTTCAGTTCCTTAATATGTCCTTAAATCAGAATTAGTGGTTCTATAAGAAAGTATCAATAATGATGATAATGACTGCAGGTCCTGTCAGGGTGGAGCTGTGTCCACTCACCCAGATGAAGCATCCCACAACAAACCAGCAGGAACAGTCCGAGGCAGCGCTTCATGTCTCAACAGTTCACCTGAAACCAAACCAGACAGGAGAAGGCGTCAGGTCGGAGCAGCAGAGCGTCCGGCTGCGTCTGGTGTCCGATCTCGTTTCACTGTGATCCCCCGAGGCAGACGGACGGCAGTCGACTGAGAGCCGTTCTTTGTCAGTGGGACCACAAAGACTCCCTGTCTGGCCAAATGTCCTCCTCCTCCTCCTCCCCTCCAACAATCACTTGGCCAGCGCCTCACTGAGGCTGCGTTTTGGCTGTAGTACGCTGTTTATGTTGCTGCCGTTCAGCTGTTTAAAGGTCTCTGTATAAAACATGATGAGAAAGAGCTTTCCTCACAGAGCAGGCACTTTCTGCACATGGAAACACTCTGGGATTAAAGTTACTCAGATACTTTAGTAAAAGCAGTAAAACCAGACTGCAGGTCTGCAGGTATTATCAGCGAAACATATAAAGAATTAAAAGTAGAAGCAGGAGTAGAAGCATGAGTTGGAAACGAGTCACTAAACCTCAGGTCCAAGTCGAGTCTCAAGTATTTGAGTCCATGTCTGAGTCAGCAAAGAAGAGTCTGAGTCGGAGCCCGAGTCCTGAAAATAAAAAACAACAATAAAAATAATTTAAAGAAGAAGCTCAAACTCAGCAACAAACTGAAGTTTAAAAAGTCGTTTCACTGTCATGTAAAGTGATTTTATCAAAACTGAAAATATGTTCCTAAACATGTGACCGACAGACGTGAAGATTCCACATCAGCACTTTTAACTGGTTTTTATTTCTCAGTTTATTAGGAACACTGGACTCAAACAGTCACACACGGCAGTCCAGCGAAAAGGTTGAAGGTTATAATGTTCCGTTTGTTCCTAATAAACTGGACACTGAGTGTGTGTTACAGTGTTAATGAACGGTTCTGGTCTGGTGCTGGTGCAGAGGTCTGTGGCGGCCCAGTCCGTCCTCCTCTCTCTGACGTGGGTGAGACCGGCGCTGGTTTGGTATTTGAGTATTTCTGTTGCTCAGACGCCTCCGAGGCGGAAAAATCCTAACCTTTAAATCTGGTACAGTCTGGTTAACTCGGGTTCTTCAGCTCCTCAACACTTTAACTTCTGTCTCTCACTTCCTGTTTTTAGATTTAGCTTTTTTCTTATTTTATATTTTTCATCCACGACTGTTGAAAAGCAAACAGACTGTGCTTTAAACAGTGAAACAACCTAAAACTGTTGAATGTTAATATTCTGGATGGTTCTCAGTGGTAGTTCTATTTTTGTTAAATGATCAGACTTGAAGCTGACAGCATGCATGTGGACGGTTTAAAGAAGGGAAACAAAGACAGACATGAAATGTAAACTGAGGTAAGTGTGGACTGAAGAGGAGCTGCTGTTCCAGACTGTAAATAAAATCTCTAATGTAAACTGTTGCAGAGCAAACTGCAGAGACTCAGGGTTGCGTTTGTGTAACGCAGCAGAAAACCACAGACTGCGACTGTGACGACACAGAAACAGGAGAGTTTTCTGTGCGGCTGGACGTTTGTTTCATCATGTATCAGTCCCAGGCTGTGACAGACGGGACGGTCAGCTGCTGAACACAGAGCGACGTCTGTATCTGCATCCAGCTGCTGTGTGGAGCTGCAGCAGGACTTTGTCCAAACACTGGGTTTTCATTTAAACTCCTTCAGTTTCACTGCAGTGAACAGAGGAGGATTAATCAGACCACAGGACTGAAGACAGACACTGACACCACGGTTTATTTATCGTCCCCTTTCCCCTAATTCTCCATCAGGATTAATCATCCCTTTAAATCAAAGATGGAGACGAAAGGTGAATCAAGACCTTGAACCAAGACCTGAACCAAGACCTGAACCTGCTGAGTGAGACAGAGCAGGAGATACAGACGGTGACAGTCAGTGTTATTGGACGTGTCAGGTTGTTAGAGGTGTGAGGAGAGGAGCAGCTCTCAGAGGACACGAGTCTTCATCAGAGAGGGACGCTCCTGCTCTGAACCACAGACCAGAACAGTCTGGACTCCTTGGAGGAACACAGAGTCTGAGAAGGAGCAGAAACCTGAAGGACTGAGTTCAGACTCTGAAGTCTCTGTAGGCAGCAGCAGAGACCTGGATCAGACTCAGGCGTGTTTAACCAGCAGAGGTCATGTGACCTCTGAGGCTGATCAGAGACCAGACGCTGCATTCAGGACCATCTGTGAAGGGAGGACCACCAGAAGACCTGAGACAGAACCAGGGTCTGAACCAGGAGCTGAGGAGGACTGAGACCAGGAGGTCAGAGGAGGAGAGTGTGGTTGGGCTGAGACTGACCGAGAGTTCAGTCTTCGTCCAGGTCACTGATCAGTGATTTATCATACGAGCCCATTGGTCGTCTGTTCATTACAACCCACAGTTAGGTTCCATTGTTAGGCGACCTCTAGTGGCCAGAGTCCGGGATCTTTCTCTGAACCTGAACCAGGAGCCGTGAGAGTCTGAACAGAACCAGAACCTGGTTGATAAAGCTGGACTCTCTGCAGGTGCAAAACAAACACATTGTCTTCAGTTGATTCTCATGTTTTTAACGATGAAGCTGTTGAGAAAAGAATTTTCCTTTCTACTTGAAATAAGATGTAATACTGTGTATTTTGAAATGTACAAACTGAACAGGTTGAATTTTAAACACAAACTCACTTCTGATCGACGGCGTCTTCACTTTAAAAGAAGGGAACTGGTCTGAGCCAATCAGAACAGGAACAGGAACAAATTCAGCTGTGATGTGTAACAGAGCCTGTGGAGAAATCCCCTGAGGAAACAGAGGAGGATTTTTAACAAATGTCATTTAATCAGATCTTGTCAGATACACTCACTTTACTGTCATGATGTTGATGCACAGTTTCAACAAAGTCAAGAAAAACGGAGCTTTATAAACTCATCAATTTACATCAGAACAGTGTGTGTAGATGTGTACCTAATAAAGTGTGTGTGATTTCAGAGAGGACAGTGCAGCACAGTGTGATGTGCACATATGTGTGAAGTCTTACTGCAGCAGGTGATGTCAGGCTCCAGGCAGCTGCAGACTCTGCTGCTTCACAACAGTTAGCAGACGCCTGCGGACAAAGATGGTTTCATTCAGCCCTGATAACACTGAGCACGCTCTGACAAAGAGGTCACAGTCTCATCACCAACGTCCACTCACTTTGTGATGCAGTGACAGCAGCAGCAGAAGAGGAAGAGGAAGAAGAGGAAGAGGAAGATCACTGCTGCACTGCTCAGAGGCTGTTTTCACCTCCTCTTACATGAAGACATTCCGTGTTAGCGGGGGTCAGATCTCTTCCTGGCCTCCTTTGTTTCTGCCCGTTGACCCGTTCACTGCAGTGGACAGACTTCCTCCCTTTTCTACAGACTTGAGTCCAAGCGGCTGTTAAACTTGGCGGGAGACTTTTTGTTCTTTGACGAAAATCTTTTCAGGCTCCGTCTCCTGGAAACTGACACTTCCTTCTTCACTCAGCCCCCCCCCCGTTTCTCAGTGTTGGAGTGTAACTACGTACATTAATACATTAGACCTTTTAGTTGACAGGGATTTTACTGGGAGCTGCTGGAATACCACTGCCTCCATCTGTTAGTTTATTTGTTACTGTGTGACTTTCAGTGGTGGAAGAAGTAATCAGATACTTTACTGAAGTAAAAGTACCACACAGTAACACAGTCAAACAAGGACATCAAGGCAGAGGTATTCCAGCTCTGCTCAGTAAAATCTCTGTTTTCATCAATGGAGTCTGGTAGTGATATATAGAGATGTTTCTGGTTAAAGGATCTTCCTCTTTAATAAAAAGCTCTGTCTCTGTAGGAATCCTATCATCATGTTGTCAGACTCTCAAAAACACCAGTGTTAAAAAAAATCACACAAAAAAACTTTCCAACAAAACCTTCAAAGGAAAAAACATGGAAGGAACCTGAGGAAGGATCAGTCCAGTCAAACCAGCTGAGTGCACCTCTATTCTGACCTTTACGGTAAAAGCACATTAAAGATCAACAGCTGTTTTATTTCTCACTTTCCAAAGACAAGTGTCAAACCTGAGGAGCACCAGGACAGACGGACAGACTGAAGCACTACCTGCAGGACTACAGACAGCTGATAGCATCGTAACAGCTAGCATTAGCCAGAGGCTAATCTGGTAGGCTAGGCTAGGCTAGGAGCTAAGCTAACAGATAGCAACAGGCTAAATCCTAACACTAATGTTGTTCATTCAGTTAAATTCAGTTTTCTTTAAACAGCACCGAATCCTAACTCACATTATGTCAACGAGCAGCAGCAAAACATCAGAGTCAGGTGAATAAACTTTAAAATAAAGTGAAGGATTGACCTGAGTGAGGTGAAGAGTATAAATACTCTTGATATTACTGGATTAATTAATTAATTAATTAATTATTAATGCATTAAAAATGTTAAGGTGTTGATTCTTTTATTGTGAATTTCCTTCTAGGGGTCAGTAAAGTCTTAATATACATCAGAATCTGTTGAATTTGAATCTGAAGCTGCAAAGTAAAGCTGTCAAATAAATGTAGTGAAGTAAAAAGTATAATATTCCCTGTGAAATGTAGTGGAATAGAAATATAAAGTAGCAGAAAATGGAATAAATGAAAATAAACTGAGTAAATGTACTTAGTTACTTTCCACCACTGAAAACCTGACAACAGTAACAGAGTCTAATGAAACCACTTCAGATAAAATGTCTTTTAAAATGTATTTGAAAGCATCTGAAACAGAAGAAAACAGTGAACAGAGAAATCAAGTAACCACACGTTTCTTTTTGGTTCGTCTGTGACCAAAGTTCAGATCCAGCTCCAGCAAAACGCCCAACATGAACAACTTAAAGCCGACTCCTCGCAGCTCTGGAGTCAGATTACAATCAGCCAGACATCGGTATAAAGATAAACACACAGTATAAGGCATAGCACAAAATATTGGCATTCATCAGTCAAACGTTTCTGAATTGAAACCGCAGCAGTAAAAACTGAAGTGCAATCAAACCAACAGTCTTTTTATGCTCGATGCTGCTCATAAAAAAAACCCTCCATCACTGGTCTGATGTTACATCCACACAGCTCAGACAGCATCAAACTCCTCCAACTACACATCAGTTTGAAACATTAATAACTGCATGCATACAATACACACATGCACAATATGTCAATAAAAACAAAGGCATACAGATTTTATCTTTCAGTGATATGAAAGGAGGAGATTAAATCACTTTGAGCTAACAATACAGCTAACGTTAAGAGCTAGTTCAACATTTTGGGGAATATTTTGGATCATATTTTCCCAAAGGACAATCAGTAACACTCTTGCTTAGCCTAGCTTAGCATAAAGACTGGCAGCAGGG
Source organism: Lates japonicus (assembly GCA_033238685.1). NCBI lineage: Eukaryota > Metazoa > Chordata > Actinopteri > Centropomidae > Lates > Lates japonicus. The sequence continues at coordinate 4,550,369 of BRZM01000047.1, forward strand.
GGAAACAGTAGCCTGTTCTCTTCATGTACAGACTAAACTACAACAACAACAACCTCAGGAGGTGATGGTAGTAGAGTTTCGATCTTTGTACAGAGCCAGGCTAGCTCTTCCCCTCTGCTTCCAGTCTTTATGCTAAGCTAAGCTAATCCGGCTCCTCTCTGCTCTAGCTCTGTACTAGTGTTGTGCTTAGGTCGGCAGAGTGGACAGAGGAACAGGAACAAATGACCATTTTTACGACTTAATCTAAGGTGGTAATGCCACATTCATATTACAAGCAGCTGAGTGGTAAAAACAGTTTCCTGTCCGTCTCCGACTTGTGACTCAGAGTCAGAGATATGATGCATCTGCACAGATATGTCAAGAGACTGTTGGCTGACAAACCATTCAGCTCATTTTAGAGCGTCTGGTTCACAGCAAGAAACCTGGTAAGTGCATTTCCCAAAATGTCAAACTATTTCTTTAATTTCAGGAAACCAAGCAAATGTTTTACCAAGCTTTTGTAATAAAAAAATAAAGTAAAAGTGACTGTCTGCCTGCTGAGGTCAGCCTGCTTCAGCTCATCGTATTCCCTCTATCTTACATTTAGTTCAGCCTTAAATACAGACATCTTGATAGTAATTATAAAATATGAAAAGTGCTAAAAGCAACAGTTGAATATCATCATGCAGTTTTTAAAACGTATCTGAAATATCTGAAGCCAGAGCTTTGGTCAAGACTTAAGTTGATGTGCTAGAAACATCCAAACACAAAGCTGATGCATCAGTTAAAAATGACACATTTCAAATGTATCATTTGCTGCAGTAAACACCTAAACATATGGCAAATTACATTATGGCATAGCAGAATAGCACCTTTTTCTTTCAGTTCTTGCATTCAATCTTTATGGCACAATCGTCAAATTCAAGAGAAAAATATTCTCCTTAAAAACAGGCTCAAAAGCATTTACAATATATACAGTTTGTACAATATATACAGTGTGTAGCAGGGCTGTTTGCATTTCTAATAGAAATATAAAGCCTTTATACATCCTTACACTCTAGCTTTTCATTTCTGTCAGGCACTACATGACTGAATATAATTGGCAGATAAGCTAAAGCAGAGAGCGGCTCAATGGCACAGACATTTAGTTTGACACTAACTGATTGTTCCCAAAGTAAAACTGACTGTGATTCTGGCAACAAGTGCTTTATTATAATATATAAGAAGTGTAGGGCCACTCAGCGGCCCTCAGTTTTACAATACTCATCAGTGGTGGTGAAGAAGTCAGTCAGTCAGAGTTGGAAGATTTCAGCCTGATGTCCGGCTGAACATGGACGGATTATGAGACAGTGGGACCCTGGGCACAGACAAGTAAAAGCAACATGACTACAAACAACACAGCTGTGTCTCTTTGTGGTCGTTTTCTGTGTCTTATTAAGTGTTTTTTGTCTAATTAGTTGTATTTATCCTTTAAGTTCTTTTTCACAGGTGTAGCTCAGGGTCCTCCTGAACCTTTAGGCCCAGAACCAACCACACTAGACCTGTTCTGTAATCCATCCATCCGGAAAGCAAAGCACTCGTTCTTCACCTGTTTACATTTGTACATTTGGAATAAGAGAAACTGGATGTTTCAATCATTTCTCATATCTTTTTCTTTAGTACTCTTATTTTTATAACTAATCTACATACTGCAGTCTTAATAAAAAAAATTGACAACTTGGTCAAAGACTGAGATATGTTTTGTGCAGTCAGACAAACATGGTTGGTAAGTTAAAGTGACAATAACTATATTAACTATATATACAATTAAATTTGTAACAGTGAATGGACTGCATTTATACGGCACTTTTCTAGTCATACTGACCACTAAAAGTACTTAGTACAATACAGGTCACACTCACCCATGCACACACTTTCATACGGTGCTCTAACACACACAATCACTCACACACTGATAGTACACCATCGGGGGCAGTTTGGGGGTCAGTATCTTACCCATGGATCCTAAGACATGCAGACTGGAGGAGCCAGGGATCGAACCACTGACCTGCCTTATTTTCGTTATCCTATTTGTGTGCTGATTTCCCTAAACACAAATATGAGGATATATACCCTGTATTATTCAATAACAATTCCTATTTTTTTCTAAAATACCCAAGCTTCACAATCATTCCTTCTACCCTGTGGTAACTGCAGGTGTAAGTAGTCCCCTCGTTGGGACTTGAGGAATTGAGGAGCGACGCTGCCTCAATTTATTAGTATTAGTGTAGTGTGTTCTAGTAATATTTTACCTACACTGGGTGTAGGTGCCTATTAAATGTCAGGGTAAAACTCTGTGTTGACGTCAACACTGTGCAAAACAGACTTCTGGTCAGCAGCTGACATCCTGTTCAGCACCTCAGCTGACAGAGAGTAACTGCTGCCAGACTTCTCCTCAAACCAACTGTCCAACGCTCGCTTCCCGTCAAAGTTAGTGATGGGCGGTCCATTGACTGCGATGGTGAGCAGGTCGTTCATCTGCTCCAGGGTCAGCCGAGAACGATTGTTCTTGCACATCTTCTGTAGAGACCCTCTGCCTTTATCGCAGCAGGCCGTGGAACTGGGCAGGACCCTGACGACCTGCACAATCCGGTTCAGCAGAGGAAAACGCTGCTTGTACCTGCAGATGTGACTGATGACCTCTTTGAAACCATTCATGCTGTAGTAGTCTGCTTTCAGATCCTTCCATTCCACTACCAGGCAGCCTCTGGCCTCTGTCCTGGCCTGGGAGCTCTCCTGACCTGCAGAAGGAATGGACTCTAGATGGTTGAATATGAGCTGGATTTCCTCCTCCCCATAGGCTTGAAGGTCTTCCCGGTTCTGAGGCCAGGTGGATAAATCCAGGACCTTGCAGGCTTTGGCAAATGAGCGGCTCTGCAGGTCCAGCCTCTGAGACAGGATGCCTTGGCTCCTGTTGCAGATCTTTTCTCGGATGGACTGAAACTTGGACTCAGCAACACGCAGATTCTTCAGAGCAATGCCATTGAAACTTTCCCGAAAATTTTCCTCAAACTCCTGCAGATACTCTCCTGGGCAGTCCACCAACTGGCCTATCTCCTGAATGGCCTCCTCAATTTTGGCTTCCACCTGTGACACCAGCAGGTATTCTCCCTGGAAGGTGAAGGCTAATCGTGACAGAACAGCTATGATGTCCAGGAGGAAGTAGATGAGCTTCACTGACTGATAGTCCATGAGAAACTGGAGGAGAGTGAGAGCAATGGCTGCAGCATCAGCTCTCTGTGTCTGGCTGCTGATCTCCTTCAGATGAGTGACTACTTCCAGGTAATCTTTGATGAGTGCGTTAAGGACGTTTGGTTCTCCTATGATCCATCGAATGGCTCTGATGTCCCCAAGGAACTCTGTCTCCTCTGACAGTGTTGGAGCAGTTGACCGGAGCTCGGCCATCATGCGAGGGGAGTAGCGGTAGAAACTGAGGAGCTGCTTGAGGTTGTTTTCCAGGTCCTCCAGGCAGGACAGCTCCTTCCCACTGATGGCATCCAGCACCTCCAAATGAGGCCGATGGATCATGATAGGAAGGCAGAGGATCCAGGGAAAAGTCTTTTGCACTGCTATGTACAGGTTGGCTCTCATTCCTGAAGAGATGTTGGTGCCGTCCACCCCCAGACCCACCACCAACAAGTCCTGAAACCTTAGGCCTAGAACCCCAAAAGCTCGATCCATAGCCTGGAGGTATCCGTCCACACTGGCCATGCTCAGTCTCTGCAAGGACAGGAACTCTGTGTTGGGTGAGCCCTCATTGGTTATGAACTGGACATAGACTGCAACCATGTCAGAGAATAGGTCGTCGTTTTGGGCATCCATTATGATGCTTAGAAAGGGAGAAAGGCGCATTTTCTCGGCCAGGTCTTCTTTTAAAGCCCGAGAGATGTGATGGATGAGGATCTGACAGTCTCCTTCATTCATGTACTGATCCACCACTTTGAGCTCACATTTTTTCAGCAGCTCTGCCAGTGGACGAAGGTCAGAGAAGGGCCGTCCCTCCAGGGCCAAATGGTACGCTGCGTTGAACAGCAGCATCATATTCTTGCACATCTCCTCTGTCTTCTCTGGATGCATTCGCAGCTTATACAACTGCAGACACTTCTTATGGAGGTTGCTCTGGCTGTGGAGCTTGATGGTGTGGATCTTGAACTGCTTGGAACCGATGATGAAGGCAGAGGTTCGGGATGACTGGACGGTGTACTGACGGCAGACGTGGCACCACATCTCATTCAGGGTTGGCGAGTAGCGAAGGAACCAGAACTTTTTCAGCCACTCTTGCTTGAAACGACGAATCCGTCGTCCCCCTCCAGAAGAAAGCTTTGAAGAGTCTTCTGGAGAAATCACAAGATCTGCAGCAATCGACTCATCAGCCGAATCCACATCCTGGTCGTCTTCATCCAGAACCACCTGAGTGGGTGTCAAGGGCTCCATCCCTGCAAAGACAAACACAATCACCTTCTGCTACCAGCTTACAGTCATTTTTGTTTGATTAAAGTTCAATTTCAAAATCAAATAATGTTATGGCTTCTACTCACACCATGCAGTATATGAACAATTATTATGATTTCTGGTCATGCTTGACGTCAACCAGACTGAAATATCTCAATGAATATTGAAAGAACTGCCAGAAACTTTAGTACAAACATTCATGCTCCCCATAGAATATTGATTAAAAAATCAGGTCAAAGTCCTAACAAAAACAAAGGACTACACTGATGAAGCCTTGAACATTGGGTCCAACCATTATTTCTCAAACTTTACCTTGAAAATCTTCAATGGGTCCTTGCTCAGGGTGGGGTGGGACCTGATCGTGTTGGGTCAGGGTCTGCTCAGACATTATTGGACCAACCACGTCCCCCTGTTCTCCTCTGAGACGGGACAGCTCCTCCTCCAGCTCCAGGATCCTCCTCTTCAGTTTGACACAGTTGGGGCAGAAGGAGGTGGAGGGTTGCTGGTTCTCCTCCTCTTTCTCCTCCACCTTCAGGTTAGGAACGTTAAAACTGCTTTCAGACGGATTGAACCCTGACCCTAGCACTGGTACCTTACACTCACTGGGGAGGGATGACTGGGACCTGGACTTGTTGGAGTCCTCCAGAGAAGCCTCTAGGACGTCCTTGAAGATAAGGTCGATCTTCTTCCTCTTGGCAGGAGGCTGTCCATCTGACTCTTCACTGGGTTGTTTGCTGGGGCAGAGTTTTCCCTGAAGAGCTGACTGCAGGCAGGGAGATTTAAAGTCCTTCTGAATGTTGGGCAGGACTGCTGGCTTCCCGGTATCTGGAACAAAACAGTTTTCTTAGTTGTATAAAGCTGCAACTTGAAGACAAAGCCACCAGTTTGACCATCGGCACACTGAACTCAGGTTTGCAGTGGTCACTAGGCCTGGACTGCACCAGGAAAATTCCCAGTGAATTGACACAGTGGCTTCAGAAAGTTGTATTGATACGGATCAATATTTTGTTGCTTTACCACATTTTTTCATAATTTTACATGCATCAAAACTGGAATCAGATTCCATTCAGTTAAGTTGACTTGGATGTCAAACTGTGAAAACATCCCTGTGATATAACCACATCTGATTTCACTGAGTTCTGTGAATTGCCCCATTGTTAACTGTCTACTGTAGAGCACAGAACAGGGCTGAGACATGTGACATCAGCACCACCTGCTGGAGAGCTGAGTCCAGCCTCAGACTGACGTGTTAACTGGCCTCAAAATACAGCTGCAAATCAGTTTCACTTAAATTTATATCCCTGACAATCAGAGGGTTTTTCCCTCAACATCAAAGTCCTCTTAAAATGTTCAAATGGTTGACAAAAATAACAGTAACACCATATCAAAAAAGGGATTGTAATTATGACTGACTCTTAATTACAAACACAGCTGAGGTGAATCATATTAGCTTAAATGCCATTTAGCAGGTGTTAGCCATGAAAGAGGTCAAACAGAACCAGTACTGAAGAAGCACTGATCACAATAAGTGACAACAACAACAACATCAACAACAGACAAACATCTAATGGACATCTGAGACTAGGTAGAGGACTTAAGGACTGTGGGCCTCTTTGGCCTTGGTATAGCTACTTCAGGTGTGTTTTGGTAAAGCTCCGACTACAGGCCTCAGATCCACTTTTTATGCCAAACACACTCACATTTCTTCATGTTTGTGCCTCTGTAACTTTGGTTCAGTGTCTCTTCCAGTCATTCTGACTGAATTTTAAGAGTTTCCTTTCAGTGGAGACCATTGTTATGAGTGTGATCAAAGGGCTGAAGAACAGGAACCTTTTTATTTTGAGTACACTGGTCACTTTGTCTGCTCTTTGTAAAGCACTTTGTACTTTCTGCCCCGTTTTAACAAGAACATGTAGTGAGCTTCACCAAACTGGATTTTATGTTAAAGGCTGCCACTCACCTGTGTCCAGGTTGCGGTCGATGCTCTCCTGGGAAACACAGTGAAGTCGTTGGATGTAGTCGTCGCTGTACCAAACCCTCAGCTTCTCTCCTGCTGCCAGCCTCCGACAGACTCTGAAGTAGATGTTTTTACCGTGTTGAAACGCCGTCAGGTTCCTGTCGCTCTCCTCTGATGAGGTCCGGACAAACCTGCAGGTCAGAAACATCCACAGGAATGCTGAGGATTACAACATTAGCGAATGGGCTCATCCTCAGGGGATTGATGAACAGTGAAACAGGATTAATTCATATTTTACTGAACTGACGAACATGAAAACTTTATTGTCCACAATGTGGAAATTTGCCTTCAGTTTCACCATTAGACGTCATAAAAACATAAAAATTGTCTCAGCATACACATTCATAATAAAATGACACACAATACCCAAGTCTACACTGTACACTATGTCATATTAACCTACTGTGCTAAGTCAGGACCAACACCCTGTATCCTTGTCTACTGGATTCTGGTTTAATTTATTACCTTGACAGGAACAGGGGATTTCTTGTTGATATTTCTATTAGCCATCAGTAATCTATAACGTCTCCCTGAGGGTAAAAGTACAAATTCACTGTACAGTGGATGAGAGGGGTCATTAATAATTCTGTCAGCTTCACTTCTTAAGATTTTTTTAATCATACATGCTACTTAGCTGCTTTTGTGGCTTCCCTAAGATTTCGGAGACCATGTTCGGTATTGACTCTGAGAGTCCTTGCAGAGCCTCTGAGCTTCTTGTTTGTTGTATTCGATTAAAAGTGAAGACAAAGACATTAACAAACGTCACCTCATCCAGTTGGCTTTGGTCTCATCGCTGCCGTCGATGGACTGATAGGTGTTGTTCAAATCCACAATCTGGAACAATCAGAAAAAACAGACTGGTTCAGCACTGGACTTGTATTAATGTAACTCATCCTGGATCTGGTCTAAACTGGTCTCTGACTGGTCGTACTCACTATCCAGGAGAAAAAGCCGGAGGATTTGTCTTTGGACACCAGCTCTCCCTCGTACGGACCGAAGACTGCCCCCTTGGGGATGGTTGCATCCACGCAGCGAACATTCACTTCGTCCCCCTCGGTGTAGACCTCCAGGCCTGATGGGACTGTGAGCGCCGCCCTGTTAGCCTTCCCCGGAGATGCGGGCGTGTCGGGGACAAACAGAGGGGGCCCGTGGGACGGACACTCCTCCTGGAAATAGTCCTGACACTCCTCACAGACTGGAAGACAAGCGTCAGATCTTTATAAAGAGTCGACTTCACATTTCAGGATTTTGTGAAACTGTTAAAATAATAATTTAATAAACGTTTCTACAAAGATCAGTTATATCCACATGTTCTGACCTTTATAGGATCAAATATAATGAAATATAACTTTTGATGACTCCTCTGTTAGCTAGCAGGTTCACAGGTAAATTGAACCAGACAGAAATTGTCCAGTGCTGTCCACTGATGTTCACCATCTTAATTTAGCCTATTAGCATGCTAACACTAGCTAATCAACAGTAAACACAACTGAGGATCATGTGGACATCAAACCAAAGTACTGAACAAATCAAAATGTGACCTGATGGTGGTGCCAGAGGATGATCAGAGTTATTCATCCTGAGGGAACATGAACATCTGAACCACATTTAATCACGACAGCTGCTGAGATGTTTGAAGTGAGTCAGTCTGAAGTGGAGAACCGACAGAACGACAGAACCTTGAATCACACTGCAGACTCTGTACGATCTGCAGCAACGTCCACAAACACATGAACACAAACTCACACCTGTACAGTCTCTGACCTTTAACAGGTTCACCCTGCTCCGACTGTCTACAGGTCAGATTTCAGACTGAAGGAAACTGAACTGAGGACATTTCAGTTGTTGAGCCTCACTGCAGGCACAGCTGAAGAACTGTGTATTTTTATGTCTGTCTAGATTCTCAGTCAACCAGGTCATGGTTGTCTTAAGTGCTAGAGTTGAAGGCAACTGGACTTCTTTTAGGTTCCTCGAAGATGTTTCACCTCTCATCCAAAAGGCTTCATCAGTTCTAAAAGTTGTTTGGAAAGGCCCAGGTGTTTAACCCTTGTTGATGCTGTCCCATTCGAGAGAGTCATTGACCCACCCCGCCATCATGTGAGTCATTAGGATCACGTGGATCAAGGTGTGAATGGAAGTTTAACAGCCTGGGTAAGAATCTCAGGACTGTGTTATAGGTGGCTGATGACTGGTGTCATAATCCACCTCTGTTCAAAGACGGTCGTTCCAGTTGGGCATCGATGGCCTCCTTCACTCCTCTGATCAAACCATCTGTCCTCTCTGTCCAAGATGTGGACATTAGTATCTTCAGGAATGTGCCTTCTTCTTTAGGTGCAGATGTACAGCTGAGTCTTGTCCTGATCAGCTGGCTCTCCTGTGTTGTGCACCTGTGGAGTGGTTGTTTGGTGTCTCCTATGTAAAGGTCCGAGCACTGCTCAATGCATTGTTCAGCTTGTCCTTAGGATGAACCAGTTTCTGCCTGAGGATGTTGCTGGGTCTGAAATTCACCAGGATGCTGTGCTTGGAGAAAACACTTTTACATTTCTCAAACAATCCGGCCACATATGGAAGGACGATGTTTTTCTATATGAATATTTCATTAAACTGACACAAACACTGACAAATGAAACGTAGACACTGTGACCATGTTCACATTCATCTATTAACACTACAGTCTTACTTCGTACCTCGTCCTGAGACGTTTCCTCAAGTGCTCATAACTATAAAATCTCCACATTCAGCAGCTCAGTATGTTCACAGACTGTGACCTTATCTGCTTTTATTTACTTCATTTTTATACACAGTTCTTTTATAACCTCAGTAACCTTTGCACAGCATCTCCTTCTGATGATGAACCATGACGATGACAGAGACAGGAAACTGAACTTACACCAGAGGTCCGACGGCTGCTCGCTCATGGTGGAACCATGTTGGTAGAAATCCAGAGCGTCGTCCTCTTCACAGCCTCTGAGGAAAAAACACAACCTGCTTCAGCTGCAGCAACAACAGCGGCTTCATCACACACAGGTGGAGCTGACAATAACATTAATATCAGCTGCAGTGCGTTCAGGAGGGGAGGGGCCTCTCAGGTGAGCAGGTGAATGCAGAGCAACAGGAGACGGAAGCTAAAATAAACAGAGCCCAGAGAGGAACCATGACAATATTACACTAATGCACAGAAACACTGGCTTCAGGTAGTTTTTTCTTTCTTCACTCGTCTCATTGTATCTTCACTTTTCTTACTGCTCTTCATCAGATGTGTTGTGCTCGTGTTTTTGCTCTAATCTGTGAAAAAGAAGCTGCACACCATAAAACACCTCAGTCTCCCACCCAGCTGCCCCAGGTCCTGTTGCACTATGGGTAATGTAGGCACCAGGTCTGAGGTCAGTCTCTGATGAATGCAATAGAAATTACTTTATTATAAGACCCTCACCCCCTCCCTCCCTTCATACACCGTCAGAGGATAACTAGTCATTGTAGCTTTGAACATTTTCTCTCCTGACTTCAGTATCTCTGAGCCCAGCTGTCTGGATCTGGATCTGGATCTGGATCAGTCTGATGTCCCAGACAGAAACTGTGGACCCGCCTGCAGCCTCCTCAGGTCTGGTCTGAAGGAGTCTCCTCTGAGCAGGGAGGGAGGGGGGACTGTGTGGGGGGGGCAGGTCGCACCAGAAAACACTTCACCAACACTAAAAACAAAAGTTGCCTGTAACTTTGTGTCCGTGTCGTGAGTTAATCCGGTAAATGAGCGGATTATCTGAGAACCAGCAGCGGGCTTTAAATCTGCGCCACGCTTTCTCTGCTCGGCTCCAGTCTGCAGGCGACTGGCAATCTGCCTGCTGTTTTCGGAAGCCATTTTCACTGGCCACAGTGGCTACCGACACAGACCCACCTTGTGCAGAGACGCGGCGGGGACACGGACCCTCTCCCCCGGGTGAAGCGCCGCTCTCCCCCCCGCCGGCCGCCGACCGCCGACCCCCGGCCGCTGCCTCCGCGGCTGCAAAGTTTCCCGTGAATTTTTGTAATTGTTGTTTTTGCAACGACTCAGTCGCCGCCTCCTCGAGCTGTGACCACCATGTTTTATCACAGGAAATGACATGGAGGACGGAAGAAAGCAGATGCGCAAAAAAATTAAAGTTAACAGTGAGAATTTAGAGTCCGGGTCAGAGAGGAAGGAGGGACGGTCCCGGTCTGAGAGAGTCCTGGTCCGGGGTCAGAGAGGACAGTGAGACGGTTTCACCTCAGAGCATTAACAGGAGCTGGAGAACCCGGTGGTTATTTTAAAGTATAACAGTGTGATGAAGCTGCAGGAATAAAGAAAAGAAAAAGGTTGTGGAAAGTAACTGAGTCCATTCACTCAGGTACTCAAGTACAGTTCTGAGGTACTTTACTTAAGTATTTTCATTCTATGTGTATAATTTCTACTTCTAAAAAAAATATATCTCTCAACTTCAGTGTTGGAAATCACCTACCTATCAATACAGTTCAACAATTAACTGAAATGAGATGATGGTAAAATGAACTGAATACATCTACATCAAACTGAAACTATGGTAAATATCAGAATATTTGAAGGTGAGGATCTTAATAATACGACTGCTTTTAACAATCCTTGAAGAACTCTTTGTTCCAACAGGATCCTTTAGAAGAAAAAAGGTTCTTAATAGAATCTTTAGTTTTTAAAAACCTAAAGAACAAAGAAAGAAAGAAGATTTTTCAGAGGCAACTGAACCTCAGCCCTTACAGTGCATTCAGAAAGTATTCAGACCCCTTCATTTTTCACAGTTTGTTATGTTGCAAACTTATGCTAAAAGAATATAATCAGTCTACACTCAGTACAATAATGACAAAGCCATAACAGGATGTTAGAAAAATGTTTTAAAACACTGAAATATCCCATTGACATAAGTATTCAGACCCTTGTCTTTCTTGAAATAATTCATTGTGCTTCCTGCGTCTTTCAGTGCAATCAGCCTGATGTTGTTTTGTTTGTTTTGGGTTTCCTGGTCTTCAACTCAGCTCCAATGTTCTTCCATTCACCTTGGCCGTCCTCCATGTTAGCAGTGCGACTGTCCATCTCACCAACACTAATCATTTGCCACTTTGTTTGAAGTAGTGCCAAGTTTAGCAATTTCTGCAAAGAGGTTCTCTGGGAAACCTCTAAACAAGCAGAGCTACCTTCCATAATGGAGCAGCTGTCATAACTGTGTAAAAGCTGTTGAGTACCAATTAAAGTTTTCAGCCAAATGCAAACCTGGAAACATCATTCTTCTTTTGAATGAGGAAGCAGAGGTGCACGTGTATCATGTGGAGTTTAAAAGCCAGAAAGGGAGAAGCTTTGTGTTTCCCTGTCTGTGGTTTGGAAAAGAGCTGACATTTCTTATAAATGCTGAGGGAGGTGTGAGGTTTGAGGTGTACAGTTATTGAAATAAAGCAAGTGTGGATACAAAATCCAGATGAACAGGAAACAAACTGACACTGAATAAGTTCCACACAAAGAAACATTACTGGACAGTGAACAGACTGTAAAAAATAAAAAATAAACTTTGAAACTTGTCCAACATTTAATTTGCAGTTTCACTTGTAACTGGACCATGAACTTAGTGATTATCATGTCTGTTCATAGTTAATTATTGGCTTTGATTCAAACTTCATGTCATGTCAGAGTTTTAGATAAGGCTCAAAGTTTTAAATGTAGTAATTTGTGCAGACACAGTTTTGTGAACACTCAGGAACATTACATGATCTCATTACATATTGGAGAACTTTACTGCATTCTGAATTAATTTATTTTCTTTTCTTTGATAGAATTGGTTTTCATAACGGCTGTGGTGAAAAATCCCTGTGAAACAAAACAACCAGACAAAGCTCAAGTTTCACTTTCATTGTGAGAACAGTGCAGATTTCTGAGGGTGTGGTTTGGTGCCGAGGACCATAATAAAAGGAGTCTGAGTTCTTTACCTCGTCACTCTTTACTTCAGCTGCTGGATCTGCTCTGCACTCTTTAACTTTTTAAACATGGACAGCAGCTCAGGTAAGTCATGTCACCATTATTTTACAGTGCTGTAACAGTGATCATTGCTGAAACTAATGTTCTGTAATGTACTGCTGTAGACAAATGCTTGTTTCTTGGAGAGATTTGGGGTCTTTTTGAAGATTTGCTGTTAAATGAGTGTTATCAACCTTTTCTCTGAGATATCTGATGTGAATACAGTAACTCTAACAAATAGTACAATGTCTGTACAACCTGTTGTACTTTCTTACTCAGTGTCATTTGTTCTTCTGCTCAGGACTCAGAGTAAACAATGAGGAGCTGAGGATTGTGATGGTGGGGAAGACTGGAATCGGGAAGAGTTCCACTGGAAACACCATTCTGGGACGACAGTGCTTTGAATCAAAGTTCAGTGCTAAGTCTATGACTGTGGACTGTTCTAAGGGCAGAGCGACAGTCGATGGACAACAGGTTGCGGTCATTGACACCCCGGGCCTGTTTGACACCAGGTTTGGCCTTGATAAAACAACTGGTGATATATGTCAGTGTATCTCTTATGCCTCTCCTGGACCCCATATCTTCCTGGTGGTCATCAGACTGGGCAGATTCACTGACGAGGAAAAGCAGACGGTGCAGAAGATTCAAAAAATCTTTGGCCAGGCTGCAGACAGATACAGCATGGTTCTCTTCACTGGTGGTGACCTTCTGGAGGGAAACACTATTGAAGGGTTCTTGGGTGAAAGCTTAGAACTTCAAGAACTCGTGGCCAGGTGTAACGGCCAGTACCACGTCTTCAACAACAAGCTGTCGGATCGTTCTCAGGTCAGGGAGCTGCTCCAGAAGATCAGAAATATAGTCCAGAAGAATGGAGGAAGCCACTACACCAACCAGATGTTCCAAGAGGCCGAGAGGGCGATCGAAGAAGAGAAACGACGAATCCTGAGAGAGAAAGAAGAACAGATACGCAAAGAGAGGGAGGAAGTGGAGAGGAAAATCCAGGAAAAATATGAAAAACAGATGAAGAAAATTAATGAACAACTCCAGGCTGAGAGAGAGAGGGAAAAGAAAGAGAGAGAGGAGGAGAGGAAGAGAGAGAAAGAGGAGATGAATGAGGAGAGAAGGAAGGAGAGGGAGGAGAGAGAAGCAGAGCAACAGAGAGAGAGACAGGAGAGACAAAGGGAGATGGAAAGGATGAAGAATGAATTGAAGGAACAGCATGACAGAGAACTGAGAGAGGAAAGACAAAAGCTGCAGTCCAGGTATGAAAATGCAGCCAGAGAAGAAGCTGAGGACGGAAATCCGTTACATGCTCTGGTCAAAGCCGTTGGTCTGGCAGTTAATGCATTTACACAACTGGGAGGGATAATCAAGAGCTTCTTTAAATTCTGAACGTTCAAATTCAGCCACAGAGGAGCTCAAAAAACATCCATAGAACTATAATCAGAATTTACTTTTTTCCTCATTATCTAAGTGATTGATGAAGCTCAGATCATATAATAACTGAAGCTATGTTTACTTAAAATGATGATCATTTTCCTTTTTTTCTTATTCTCAAATAATCACTGCACGATTCCTTGTTTCTTGTAGATTTATCTCTGTGATTATAAACTGTCATAGTCCTCAGTCTAAGAGGTCAGGGAACCTCTGAGTTTACAACATGAATTTTTTAAAAATCAAAACCTAGTGTCATTTCTTCTCTCTGGTTTTGGGAGTGTATTATGGTGCATTTCAGTTGTACTCAGGAATTGGGATTTCCAAGTTCCTAGTTTCAAGGGGAACACCCCCTGAAGTCGGATTTCCAACTTACAAATTCTGAGCTACTCCACCAACCCCGACATCAGAATCCAAGATGGCTGCTCCTCTCATCAACAGCAGTGAACACTCTGCTAATGTTCCTGTTTATAGCAGCTCAGTCTCATTAGTTTCACATGAAGTCAGTCAGACACATAGAACTGTTCAGGTTTTATCCATATGAACAAAATACTGCATAGAGCGTTGTTATCAACTGCTGTCACTAACAATGGCTAGCAATACCAGTGGCGAGTTACGTATGTTTTGGTTCATGTTCTTGGTTTAACGTTAAATTTTAATGGCTTTTTAACAACTGAGGTGTTGTTGTCTAAACTTCCAAAGAACAGGAACAACAAAGGCTATCTTGCGAGCATCTATGTTTGTCAGATTTCTCAGCTGGAATTCAGTCAACTCAAAGGTGACGTCAGTCCCAGTTCTGACTTCCGATGTAAATGGAAATTATAACTGTTTGTAAATCCTTATTTGATTTGTTTCCTTGTTGGTCACAGCTTAGCATCAAATCTTTAATTTCATGAGTTATTTTGATGATTTATGTGACTCAGGAATAAATGTGTTCAGGACATTATCTGTTGAAAATGATGTGTGTTTTCAGCCTGATCATTCTGTTTTCTACACTGATTAAATCACTGAGACATCAACCCAAACAGCTTATTTAATTGTGTGTTGTTTGTTTTTTGTTAGCCCCCAGTGTTCACAGGTCTGATGGACCCACAACATTATTTGGTTTTACAACAATACAGCCATAATAAGTTATGTTAAAATACTTAACAGATGTTTACTTTATCTCAATTACAAGAAATACTGAGTGAATATATGGTTAATATTAATATTTACCATTTACCTCTGCTAAATCACATTTATGAAAAAAGTTCTATTCCTTTTTTACATAAAATTATAAATGAACAAAGGTTTTCTTCACTACTCATCTTTATTGCTTTGAACTGAACAAATTGGAAAGGAAAATGTATATGTGTATATAATTACATATATTACATATTCTATGGAAAAGATAAATGAGCCCCATTGAACATGTATTAATGTCTACACAACATGAGTTTTACTGTGTGTGTTGATGTATTACTTGCTGCTGGGCTCCAGTGTGAATGTTTTGAAATAACATTTTGCAAGTTCCCACAAAACATTTTGTAGTTTCACACACAACAATGGCAAAGTGTGCAGGAATATGTGGGAGCAGACAGGTTGTATGTTGAAACCTTGTGTGTGTGTGTCAGTCACGGGCTAGTTTTGGGGACTACAGCTCAGTCAAGTGGGGACGTCTTGACAACTGGGGACAAAAGCTGATTTTTGGGTCTCTGAATATTACATGTAAAACTAATGTTAAATTTTGATTCTAAATCTAAATGTTAAATGATACACAGTTGCATTACCTGTATATATAGTACCACCCCTGCTCTCCATTCAGCTGGGGTTATGTCGGGTGGAACAGCGCACCTATAACAGATAATCACAATCAGCACAGGTGTCTTTACAGGTCTTAGTAAAAAATCAACCAGACAGTTGCAGCTGCCAAAGTCCCCTAACACCATCAACGAGGAGCACATTACAACCTTCAGGTCACTGCACCTGTGAGATATATTTTAAAATCCTATTGCTTATCAGTGAAACACTAAACGATCTCAGGCTTTAACACATCTCTCGTATGTTATGAGGCATCCACCTCCCTCAGGTCGTCTGGAACAGGTTTAACTGTTCCCACTGTATTATTAATGTTTTGAATTAATCTATGCCTCTGTAAAGCACTTTGAATGAATCTGCCTTCTCATGTAAAAAAAAATCAACAAAATATAGAATTGGTTAAGTGGTGCATTCAACTGTTTTATTGCATTTAATTAAATACATTTATTTATTTCAGAAGGTCTAGTTTATTTATCTAATGTCAGCTGCTTTAGAGCTGTATGCAAATACAGAAACTGTACTTTCTGCTTTAAGTAAATTATTCTGACAGTCTTGTCTCAGGAAAATGTACATGTGACATTTTGCTGTATTTTACCGAATATATGAATTTAATGCATTAAATCACTTAGACTACGTAAAACTGGACACATTTTAACCATGCATCCGTCTTCATTTGACAGGGGAAACAGAGGTGCACAGTTCTCTGTGGAGTTTAAAGGAACTGCTCCCATTTCTTGTAAATGCTGAAGGAGCAAATTCCATTTATCTTAACTTGCTTTGTTTTATTATCAGCTGATTAGTCATTTACGAAGCACTTGCCTGCACTGACCTGTAAGAAAGCTGCTCATCAAATAAAGTTTGAGTAACTGAACTGACAGTGAATGAATGAATGAACATCACTTGACTGAGCTCAATTCATATACAAAATATGGGGACTTCCAAAGGAAAGTCCAGAGGATGTGAAACTTGCGTCACGTCTGTAGTTAACTGCTGTCTTTGATTCCAACCGACATTTGTTTCAAGGTTCAAGGTTTTAAAAGGTTTTAAAATTGTACTCTATGTACAGAAACAATAACTCAAGAACATTATAACACCTCAATATTCACATTTCTGGTTCCTGCTACAAATTAGCTATGTAGACATTGGAGCACTTAACTGCATCAATTTTAATTATAAACTGCAATTGTGACTGTTGATGACTGTACCTAAAAAAATCCCCGAGCAAGCCTTACTTTCACTTTCATTGTGAGACCAATGCAGATATTTGAGGGTGTGGTTTGGTGCAGAGGACCATAATAAAAGGAGCCTGAGCTCTTCAACTCGTCACTCTTTACTTCAGCTGCTGGATCTGCTCTGCACTCTTTAACCTTTCAAACATGGACAGCAGCTCAGGTAAGTCATGTTACCATTATTTTACAGTGCTGTTAACAGTGATCATTGCTGAAACTAATGTTATGTAATGTACTGCTGCAGGTCCTATAGACAAATACTGCTATAGATGTACAGTAGATAGAACCACAGACTTATTATTCTGCATTTCATAATCTGACTACTAATTCTAAAGTACTCATACATTTATAATTCTACTCACCAATCGTGATTTCTTGGGAAATGTTAAAGATTTTTGAGTCTTAAGATTTGCTGATTTCCCACCTGATGTAGCAACCCTCCAAACCCACAGAGGAGGGGAGAGCCAAGACGAAGTAACACTTTTCAGATAAACGTCATTATTAAAGATACTGTTCCAGACAGAAACTAAATTTTGTGGTGATCAGTAATTCACGTGTGCTCTATCAATAACAGGTGCTATTTTGTAAAAATGTGAAACGGCTTTGAAATAATTTGACTTTGAAAGGAAGTTGTGCATTTTCACTTTTGATCCTGCCTGCTGGGACAAAAGTAATACATACACACATATTCCCATAGCAAATGAATTGCCTTTTTGAGGGCTTAAAAACATGCTCAAAACCTCATGAAACATTTCACAGGCATCAGACCTGGTGAATGTTTATGTATTTTAGGGGTCTCCTGTATGGCCGATGCAAAATGTCTCTATAGTGCCACCTGGAAATTTTCAAAACCCCTTGCCATTGGGGTTAGTTCATCCTAGGTGGATGAAATTAAGACCTTTGTGATTAAAGGTTTTTTAAAACTTTTGTTTTTGTCAAAGGGTGTGGCCATGGCGGGACCTCAAATTGAAAAAAAATGACTTGTTACTTTCGTCCTGGTTCTCCCCTACAATGTCTGTACAACCTGTTGTACTTTCTAATTTGGTATCATTTGTTCTTCTGCTCAGGACTCAGAGTAAACAATGAGGAGCTGAGGATTGTGATGGTGGGGAAGACTGGAATCGGGAAGAGCGCCGCTGGAAACACCATTCTGGGACGAAAGTGCTTTGAATCAAAGTTCAGTGCTAAGTCTATGACTGTGGACTGTTCTAAGGGCAAAGACATAGTCGATGGACAACAGGTTGCGGTCATTGACACCCCGGGCCTGTTTGACACCAGGTTTGACTCTGAACGTACACATAAAGATTTAAATCAATGCATCTCCTTCGCTTCTCCTGGACCCCATATCTTCCTGGTGGTCATCAGACTGGGCAGATTCACTGACGAGGAAAAGCAGACGGTGCAGAAGATTCAGGAAATCTTTGGCCAGGCTGCAGACAGATACAGCATGGTTCTCTTCACTGGTGGTGACCTTCTGGAAGACTCCACCATCGAGGAGTTCTTGGAAGGAAGCTTAGAACTTCAAGAACTCGTGGCCAGGTGTAACGGCCAGTACCACGTCTTCAACAACAAGCTGTCGGATCGTTCTCAGGTCAGGGAGCTGCTCCAGAAGATCAGAAATATAGTCCAGAAGAATGGAGGAAGCCACTACACCAACCAGATGTTCCAAGAGGCCGAGAGGGCGATCGAAGAAGAGAAACGACGAATCCTGAGAGAGAAAGAAGAACAGATACGCAAAGAGAGGGAGGAAGTGGAGAGGAAACTCAAAGAAGTATATGACGAGGAGATGAAGAGAATTAATGAACAACTGCAGGCTGAGAGAGAGAGGGAGAGGAGAGAGAGAGAGGAGGAGATGAGGAGGATGAAGGAGGAGATGGACGAGCAGAGAAGGAGGGAGATGATGGAGAGAGAAGCTGAGAGACAGAGAGAGAGAGAGGAAAGACAAAGGGAGATGGAAAGAACGCAGAGAGAATTAAGAGAAGCTCATGAGAGGAAAATGAGAGAGGAAGAGCAAAGATTACGGGAGGAACATGCGAGACGAGCCAGGGCTCAAGCTGAGCGCTCTAACCGATCCTCCGGCTGTGTAATCCTGTAATTTAACTAAACGAATGTCGGTCTGCTTCTAACCTCAGCACAGTCTTATGGGTCTGTTTCATGTCAACTCAGTGTCTTGTGTTTTGATGTATTTGGGATAATTTGGACGTTTGGGATCTTTAGAAACCTTTTGTTTGTACATGTATGTTTCTCAGATTAGTCACACTGTCCGAACCTCTATTCATCTGAGATGATTACTAATATTACTCCATGTTTACTGCATGTGCAGATGTGTCTACCACATTGTGATTGGTAACAATCAGTGACTGTATATAGGTCTGGGTGAAGCTGTGTTGAAAACTGACAATGATTTGTGAAGTTTAACTGCTGTTCTAATTTAATAAACTTCCTGCCACTGATTTGTCTCCCTGTGTATTTTGATTTTTGACTAATGTTTTGAATTTATTTAGATTGAGAGTTAAAGTTCTTGCAGTATAATTAAATATATAATTATAGCTAAATAATTAATCCCACTTGGAGGTTTAATCTACCACTAACTCCATCCTGTGAATCAGCTGCTCGGTTTATGAAGGAGGGTTTAGGACAGGAAGTGCTGTATCAGTGAGCTGCATGGACCCAGTAACCTGCTCTTTATCAATGACTCACAGTTTGTCAGAGACACCTGCTGGTGAGTGGAGACAGTACAGTGAATCATTAACCTTCGTCAGCTGCCGTCTCTCTCAGACCGAGTCCAGGTGAAGCCGTCTCCAGGTGAGACATCTGTCCACAGTCAAACACCTGGACAACACGAGAACAGGTAAATCTGTTACCAGTAAAACAACAAAACCTCTGGTGAGGAGAGGCAGACAGCTGCTGACAACATCTGTATTGATCAGGTTCATGATCAGATGAGTGATCAGATAAATCAACGTTTAAAATGATTGATCACAGTCAGAGAGAACTAAAGGTCGTCTTCTTACCTTTACTGTTTTACTTTGACTGTTTCCTGTTTTACTTCAGATCCAGTCCAGAGCCACATCTCCTGCTGCGTTTCATCAGCTCCATGAGAAACAGAATAAAATTAACAACAACAAATTTAACTTTTGTATGAAAACTTCTGCTGATCTGAAGGAAACTGTAACACACAGTATATTACAAGTCTCTCAATCAAAACAATGATAAAAGATGTAGTTTAATGACACCGGGATGTAGTGTGGGATCATGGGAGTTGTTGTCTTCACTGCAGTCAGTTTCTCCTGGTCAGGATTCCTTCAGTGTCGTTCAGGTGGTTTTTACCAGGAGCTGAATTCTCCTCAGAGGTCTCCTCCTCTCCAAAACAAACAGAGCAGCTGATTCAAACACTGAATAAAACAGTTCATGTTATAAATCAATCAATTCCTGCTGCTAACGTTAGCTTAGCTTCTGTCTCTGTAGGTTCTCAGTCATCCAGGTCATGGTCGTCTTAAGCGCTAAAGTTGAAGGCAGCTGGACTTCTTTTAGTTTTCTTGAAGACATTTCTCATGTGAAAGGCTTCATCAGGTCTAGAGGCTGAGGGGAGTCCCAGGTGTTTACCCACCTGTCGTCATGTGAGTCGTTAGGGTCACATGAGCCAAGGTGCGACTCGTTGGTGATCCTAACAACATCTTTAAGAAACCTACAAGAAGTCCAGCTGCCTTCTACTCGAGCACTGAAGTTAGCTCAGCTTGTTGTTCTGATAACTTCAGACCCAAACGTCTGACGACTAAAATCCTTCATCACCAACATCTAAAAAGAGTTAAAAATGAGACTGAAAACTGGGTAAAACGTCAGTTTGGATGCTTCTGACAATCACAACACTGACACATGAACAAAGAGGATATGATGCCATCAACAGGCGACCAAATGAAACGTTACCTTGATTAACATGAGATTTCTCAGGTTTGAAAATGACTGGAAACATTCAGGATCATGAAGGAACAGAAATCTACAACATCATAACAAAGGTCTGGTTGTTTTTGACATTTTAATGAAGAAAAGTTACGGATTAAACCTTTAAAAACAAAATGACTCTGCAGCCTCTTTATTCTCTGATTTCTGAGTCAGAGGAACCTCTGTAGTGTGGACACTGCCTCGGTTCATTAACAGTGAAACATGAACTGATCCCAGACCAAACGAAACATCAGTGAGGTGTTGGTGTGAGTCCTCACAGCTGCAGCTCATACACGTCCAGCATGTGGCGCTCCATATTCTCTTTGTGGTATCTGCTGTCCCTGTGTTTCTTGATGTTGTCGAGCTTAAACATCTTGGAGCCTTTGATTAAAGCCATGTTCTGGTGTCTCTTGTCTGCGTGGAGGCGACAGACGTGGCACCACATCAGGTCCAGGTCCGCAGAATAACGCAGGAACCAGAATGTTTTGAGCCAGGCCTTGTTGAAGCGAGGAGGCAAGCGGCGTCTCTGCTTTGACCAGACGATCTGAAAGACCCCAGGGCTGCTGGGAGTCGAGTCGCTGGCTGAATCCACGTCCTCGTCACTTTCATGAGGTGGAGAGAGAGGCTCCATCCCTGTGGACACAGACAGTCAACCTCGACTGAGTGATGAGAATGAATGAATTTCTACAAATTCTGAATCTCTGAGTTCCCAGTCAGAAGTTTGAACCTGAACGCCCCCTGAAGTCAGAGCAACCCCACCAACCCCGACATGTGAGCGCCCATGTTATGTCTTTAGTAAAACAACTGCTGTTGTTTGTTTGGCTGCACTAGAAACAGATTCACCAGCTGAACGAGTGTCAGGGCTGCGACTAACGATCACTTTATTATTTCATCAATAAAATGTCAGGAAATGGAATAAAACTCCCACATCACAGCTTCCTCCAGACCAAGGTGACGTCTCTGAATGTTTGATTTTTCAGACTTTAATTTGGTAGAACTTACATCCAGTCTCGTCCTCTGCTTTGTGAACCGGTTCAGGACTCTGCAGGACCTGGTTCTGTCGGACCTCGGCCCTGCTGGCGACAGGTGAGGTCTGCGTGTCCTCCTGTTGTCCTTCCAGATTATACAACTTCTCCTCCGGTGTCAGTAATGATATGACCACGTCAGCCGCTGGTTGCTACGTCATCAATAGTAGTTAGTGAACCATTGCCGTGCCAGCTTCATCACTGCAGCCTTGGTCAGAACAAGTTGAGCGAACAATCATCTCCTCGCCGCGGTCCGTTTCCAGACGAACATCGCATTAATGTGCCCGATAACGGTATTTTCCGAAAAACCCAGTCGAAAACAGTTCGTTCGGTCGTCGGGCGACATTTGCGGTATTTGTCTGAAGTTTGGCTCGCTCATCTCCGTTCTCTTCCTTTCTCCCTTCAATCAGCATCAGCAACACTTTCCAAACCGGAACTGCCGGCACCATGAAACATGCTTCCTTTCTCGTACCTACAGGCAGTGAAGTTTTAGGAATTAGTCAATGTGAACAGCAAGTCCACGTTTAGTCTCGACGAAAACAGCTTCCGCCTCGACACAGCTTGAAATGTGCTTGAGAGCATTCGACAGGGCCCAAACATATTTCGAAAGCTGAAGATCGTCGAGTATTCTGCGCCAATGAGTATCGAGCGAAGACAAGTTCAGCGGCAAAACACAAAGCGAACAGCGGCGGGGAATTTCAGATGGAAAACATTTGTAACGGTTATTGGTTCGTCGAAAGCTCCACGCAATGTGGAAGCAGTGCAAGATTGAG
The DNA here is from genome assembly GCA_033238685.1 of Lates japonicus. Classification (NCBI taxonomy): domain Eukaryota; kingdom Metazoa; phylum Chordata; class Actinopteri; family Centropomidae; genus Lates; species Lates japonicus. Next base: position 4,573,045 of record BRZM01000047.1, read on the forward strand.
CAATGGCGTGGTCGCGTCCGGTGCAGCCACACAGAGCCAGTTAGTTTTGATGACGTGATGGTATCTGCTGGCGGTGAACAGTTACGGTCTCTCAGCGTCGCCGTTCGTCACCGCCCGGTAACTGCCGACAGCTCACTTCCATTGCCGCCACCGCATTATCGCCGTAATCAGTTCATTGGTTATTAAACCGCTATAAATACGACGTTCGTCGTCAGCCTGCTTATATACAGCGAATCACGGGTGAAAGCTGGTCTGGCCCCTGCCGGTCTGTCTCATATGTAGCAGGTTCACCGTGTCATTGCCTGTCATACACCGACCACCACCACGAAAGTTGGTCGGAAGACAGAGAGAAAATCCTTTCAAAAGGCAACCGAGTTACAGCTAAGATCGATGCCAACATAATTTTGGGTCAGCAGACTCCCTGGAGCAGGATCAGGCAGCAGATCACAGATCAGCATCACACTCGAGCAAACACCTCGCAAAAGACAGAAGCGAGCAAAGACGAAAGACAAAACTATTGCGAAAGAAGACACGTTTGTTAACGCACGGCGAGAAGAGCCGAGAGCTGGCGATCATAGAGTCAACCGCAGTCTGTTCACAGCGTTAACTGGCGACGGTTCAACCGATCCAGCCTGAATCATGCTTTGGTCATTGCAGGCGTCATCAACGCGACAGCCGACCGTGTCCCCACAGGCCTGTCATACCCTTCGGCCAGACCGATGACCGGAACACAGGAAGGCGATATGCTGGCGCAGCGGAAGCAAAAGTCAGTCTGATACCAGAATGACGAAATGCCGGTGCTGCCTTGCTCGTCGTCATCAACATTAACATCGCGTCGAGGCCGAACGTCAACCGATGATTGCTGTTAAATGTTGTTCCGTAGCTGAGGTGAACATTTTACTGTGCCATTCGATCAGAGAACAGCATGCGCGTCACTTTCGCGTCGGCAGTCATAACGTTGAAAAAGTCATTATCACCAGCCACCACTGGTGCTCAGCCGTTCAGCGTCATTACGGGGAGAATGTGTCACGATCACCCGGAAATCCACGGATCAGCTCACCAGCCACCGGAGGCAGGCGTCGCGACGTCCGAGCGAGGAGGTTGCGGTCGGCCGGCGATCGTCTTTCATCAGCCGCACCGCCTGGCTTAGGTACCAGCATCACTGAACAGGTTACGATCGAAACAAGAAACAGCACGCCGTTGTCGAAGGGAAAGCAGAATACTGTCGCTGGCAAGAGTATCAGCCCTCAACAGCAACCACAAAAGTACGAACAGAGGATCGTTAACGATGCTATCATTCACCTTTATTTATCGTCGATCATACACATCTGAATTCGCAGATAACATCAGCTTCCGGGATCCGACTTTCATTGTCAAAGCCTTCTGCAGGTGAGCTGGCGATGATCGCGTGAGTTCCGGATGAGCACAAACGAGAGCGCATTTATTGAGCCAGAGTTCGAAATAATATCAAGTTCGTTTGCCGACTTCCGGGGATTTCTTTACAAAGACATCATCAGGCCTGAGTTTTCAGCGATAACACGAACGACCGACCACGGTGCCAATTGCTGGCCGCAGCACGAACTGTTGCCGACCGCACACTGTCTGGACAGAGTCAGAGCCGATTACCAGCCGGCGTGTTCGGCAGGCCCAGCGCGGACACTGGTCTCGGCACCGCGCACAATCACGGCGAAAGCAGACGGTCCGCGACCGCTGCCTCAGAGCGACCACGAAGATGACCATTATCTCACAGAGAACCGGGAGGTGAGGACCAGACTTTGATGACGGCTGCGTGATTGCGGTTGAATTTCAATGAATCAGCTCATGCCCACATGTGGAGTTCAGGTGCCCGCAGTGAATGAGCCGTTCAAACGTCCGTCACAAACAGATCGCGCCGCAGCCGACGGCCTCCACGGAGAGAGGAGTTCGCCGTGTCGGTTTCAGGAATCAACGACGATCGCGCTGTTGCGAGGGCGACAGTCAGTACGACCGCCTCCTCACTACTCATCAGCGTTCTCGACCATCACACATTCTGACACCACAGAGAAAAAGACACCAGACACCAGACACCTGCAGCCTGCACACCTGCACGCCGCCTCAGCATCACACCCTCACCCGCATCACAGCCCACATCACAGCCTGCAGACTGGCCCCGCATCGGCCGAGCCTGCACACCCGCACACACCGCACACCTGCAGCATCATCGGTCTGTGGTGACACACCAGACAGAACAGCAGACACCCGGCATCACCAGACAGCCACCTGTGCATCACCCGCATCACGTTCCAGACACCTGCAGCCACTGCATCAACACCCCGTGATCACCTGGGATCAGCCACCGCGTCGGTCTGCAGCATCATTCCCGAGTCACCAGAGCCTATCATCTGCAGCATTGAAGAGCTAGATCATTACCAGAGTCAGCCTGGCATTACCTGTGTCTACAGTGCCTGCTGGTGTGTGCCCAGGCGTGTCTGCCAGTGTGTCTACAGGTGCCCGCTATGTGCCCACAGGTGCCCGTGTGCCCAAGCAGGCACCACAAGCAGCCCACAGGTGTCTACAGGTGTGCTCCAAGCAAGTGTGTCTACAGGTGTGCCCACAGGTGCCTGCGTCTACAGGTGTGTCTACAGGTGTGTCCACAGGTGTTCAAGCAGGTGTCTCTACAAGTGTGTCTACAGGTGTGTCTACAGGTGTGCTCACAGGTGTGTCTACAGGTGTCTACAAGTGTGTCTACAGGTGTGTCTACAGGTGTGTCTACAGGTGTGTCTACAGGTGTGTCTACAGGTGTGTCTACAGGTGTGTCTACAAGTGTGTCTACAGGTGTGTCTACAGGTGTGCTCTACAAGTGTGTCTACAGGTGTCTACAGCAGGTGTTCACAGGTGTGTCTACAAGTGTGTCTACAAGTGTGTCTATGGTGTTCACAGGTGTGTCAAGGTGTGTCTACAGGTGTCCTAGTGAGATCTTTTCCTCTGTAACATGTAAAGAGCAGTTATCAGTCTTTAATGATGTCAAAGTGCTGATGATGTGTAAAGTGAAGGAGAAGATAACGGTCGTACTCTGAAGCTGAGCTCCGTCTTCTTCCTCCTTCGCAGCAGCGCAGTCGTCCGTCTCGTTGGTTTTACTCTGCAGAACCGACTGCAGCAGAGACTTCACTTCTCTCCATGGAGGAGCCGTCGGCCTCGCAGCGTCTGAAACATGACGAGACGTTTAGACGTCTGTTTCCACTGCAGGAAAAACACAGACTCCACATATGACATATGACTGATTCATTTAAATTCAACCCACTGTCACAATCCCACCTGTAGTCTGTAAAGAGTCCTGAGTCCCTCCTCCTCCTAGTTCTCTGTGAGTCGTCCTCGCCTCGTGTCTCCTCTCTGTCGTCCATCTTTGTCGTCGCTCCACCTTCGACTGCTCAGGCGGCGGGAATCGCTTGGACCGTCTGCCGTTTCCTTCACCGTGACCCAGGTGCAGCGACGGGACCCAGTCTGGATCTGACTCCAGCATCTCGTACGCTGGGTTACCTGAGAACACACCGGCTGTTAATCTGACTCTGACTCTGTCCAATAAGATGAAATATTATTTTTAGTCAACAGCAAGTTCATCTGAAACCAACAATTCTTTATTATTGATCAGTCATTTAATGCACAGATATCATGATATCAACAAGAAAACTTCAAACTGATCATCAATTAATCTTTTTTATATAAAGAAATCCCAAAATTCAATAAACTGAACTTAGTGTGAAATCTTTCCTGCTGTTTCAGACTCACAAACAGATAAATGCAGCTCCTCGTTTATTAAACCATCAGACACTCCACATAATCACATCACCGTAGCTTTCACCTCTTCACAGAGGCTTTTATTGTGAAGGAGTCGAATCCCCCACAGAGGCTGAGAGTATTTTTACTGCTCTGCATTTATCTGCAGATTCAGATTAATGATATAATCAACTGATAAATAAAGGTGATTATTAGCATCATTAGCAGTATATAAAGTCCCTCTGTGTGATTAGTACTTTTACTTTTGCTAAGTTTATATTTGAGGCTGATACTCTTTACTTGTAACAGAGTATTTCTACTTTCCCTTCAGTAAAAGCATGTAGGCAGTACTGACTGCGGTCTACCTGCCGGTCTGTAATGTGGCTCTCACTGACCGGAGTGGAAGTGTCTGGAGCACACCCTCATGGAGGCGGGGACGTGGTCGAAGGTGATGTCGCTCCGGCCGACCGCAGCCACCCAGGCTTCCCTCCTCCGCCTCGTCAGCTCGGACGTCTGAGCGCCCTCGCTCTGCCTCCAGGCGGGGAAACAGTGGATGCTGAGTCCGTTCGGGATTTTCCTCCCGTGGTGGTCGTGAGACCGGCGGCGGCAGTTTTTAACGCAGCAGTTTCTCCCCCCCATGAAGCCGCGGGAGGAGAGTTAACGGACGAAGTGAGAACAGTAAAGTTTAAACCGGCTGAGCGGCGATAACAACCAACAGTTATGGCTGCCGTACAGGAAGTGACGCACATGACGTCACCTTCCTACCCCCCCAGTCAGTTAACATTAAAATGTTCACCTCAAACACGGAACAGCCATTTAACTTAATAATCATCGAGTTATTTTAATATGAACATTCAACTCGGACGATGTTCATGTTGGTGTGACTGAAAAACAAAACCTTTAGCAGAGGATGGTTTCGATCCATCGACCTCTGGGTTATGGGCCCAGCACGCTTCCGCTGCGCCACTCTGCTCAGCGGACATCACTCTTACATTGTATAATATTTACATCCTCAGTCTGACCACTGGAGGGTGTAGAGGGTTATTTCCCTATGAGTTTACAAAGATCAATATCGCATTGATATTAAAGCTTCCTTCTGTGATAAAGCTTATAGTTAGAGCTGGATCAGGACTGAACCGTCCCTTAGTTATGCTGCTATGGGCCTAGACTGCCGGGACATTTCCTATGATGCACCAAGCTCATCTGTCTTTCTCTATCTGTCTATCTCATAAATGCACGTTAATAAATCAATATCTTCTCTTTCCTGTAGATTTTTGCTCTTTCATCTTTCTCCTTCTTTTCTGTCTCTTTCTGCAGGTGTTTATGCCTCCAGAGCTGTAGAGTCTGATCTGTGATCTGCTGCTTCTATGATCCTGCTCAAAGTCTGCTGTTATATTTAAAAACTATATTATCAATCTGCTTCTGCTCGAGGTTTCTGCCTTTTAGAAAGAAGTTTTTCCTCTCCACTGTCGCCCATTGGCTTTCTCATGGTGGGAATTGTTGAGTCTCTCTATGTAAATATAATAATGTGAAGAGTACAGTCTAGACCTGCTCTATATGAAAAGACAGAGATAACTTCTGTTGTGATTCACTGCTATATAAATAAAACTGACTTGACTTGACATCAGTATTTATAGCAGTTTAATAATAATGACTGATTACAGCTGATAATGCAGTAAATGTGTAACAATGTCAGAGTGAATATCAGCTGTAGTTACTGACAGTGGCCACTGGAGGGCAGCGACTCTGTGAGTTTCTGTCACTTTAAAGTTACGTAACTATTTCACCTTAATAACACCTGAGGTACCTCTACCATCTGCAGCTCATCCAGAATATAGCTGCCAAAGTCCTGTGTAACACCACTAAGGTGGGACACATTACACCTGTTCTTCAATCACCGCACTGCCTTCCACAGTACACGTGTTGGCTTGTTGGATTAATAAGCCGTTATACAAATGTTTTCCATCTAAGCCCTTCTGTTCCCACCACTGTTCAACACACAGTGACACCCTTGTATGAACTTGTCTTGGCTCGATGCTCATTTAAGCAAATTACTCAACAGTCTTGGCTCAGGAAAATATGACATTTCGTGAATGCCTCAAAGCATTTTACTAAATATGTGAAATGAGAAGCTGTTGATGACTTTTCAGTCAAGTTCATGTAATCCTGGACACATATTTCACACATTATTTCATTCCCTAAAATAACTACTGCCTTTTCTTATAAATCCTACAGAAAGGGGAAGGCTTTGTGTTTCCTTGTGCAGCAGTTCCTACAGTTTGGAAAAAGTGCTGACATTTCTTGTAAATGCTGAGTGAGAGGGGAGGAGAAAGGAGAAAGGAGCAAATTCCAGATAAACAGGAAATAAACTGAATAAACTCTACACAAATAAATGTCACTTGACAGTGAACAGACTGTTTTCATTTCATTTTTCAGAGAAAAATATACCGATTTGTGTTTTATTTGCAGTGGAATATTGACACCTGACGATATGGTAGATAAAGAAGTACAAGACCCCCTGATGTTCATCTGGAAACCATCTGGATATTTATAATGAGGATGGTTGTTTGTATCAAACTTGATTCCTTTATTAAAAAAGAGCTGCAGTGGTGGAAAGCAACAGCAATGTTTTTATTTCTATTACTTTCAATTAACATGCTAACCAGCTAGCCACAGCATGGTCATATCTCATTACTGACCATTACTGACTCACTGTAGCGTCAAGACTGTCCTGAAGTAGTAGCACTGCTCAGAAGGCATAATCTTACCTTGTGTATTGTAAAAGAATCAATGGCTGAAGCTCTTGGTAAGACTGGTATGTAAACAGCTGTTAACGTTAACGTTGGCTATGTAGCAACAGAAAAACATACAAAGAGCTCCTTTAAGAAGACTGTATGAGGGAAAGTGATCAGAAATAAAAAAACAACTGGGCGCCCCCACACCCGAATGGTTAGGGCGCGTACCACATGGGCCCTAGTGGCCTGAGCAGGTGGACCCCGGATCGACTCCCAATCCGACCGGACCTTTGCTGCATGTCATTCCCTACTCTCTCCCTGTTTCCTCTCTCTCTCTCACTGTCCTCTCAATAAAGGCAAAAAAAGCCTGAAAAAATACTTTAAAAAATAATAAAATAAAATAAATAAAAAACAATAAAAGAAAAAAGCAGAGGAGAGAAATCTCATTACCTTACAACAACAAAACAATAACATAAGACTTAGTTGCCACCATTGCAGTCAGCTTCTCCTGGTTAGGATTCATTCAGTGTTGTTCTGGAGGTTTTTACCAGGAGCTGAATTATCAATAGAGGTCTCCTCCTCTCCAAAGCAAACAGACCAGGTGGCTAAAACCAGATTAAACACTGTATAAAGCAGTTTCATGTTCAAAATTGTCCGAGAGGGGCTGCAATCCAGGCTACCACTAACATTTGTTCAGCTAATTTCTTTGATAATTGAAGATCCAGATGTCTGATGACTAAAATACTTTATCTGGTTAAAATACATAGTTAGAAACAACAAAGATCTAAAAAGTGTATCTTACATCAAACACTGCTGCTCAGCAAAGTTACGTTTTGTTGCTTCAACACTTTAGTTCCACCTGTAGGGAACATTTAACATTTCATATTAATCCTGTGTCACTTTCATGTATCAAACTACTCAAATATACTCTGTGACCTTTGTGTGTCCAACTGAACAGACCTTTGAGTAACTGACTCTTACTGATGCTGTTTTGGGAAACAGACTTTGTGTATCAATTCTTGCTGATTTCACTCTGAGTGGAGAAACGTATTGCCTAAAAACCGGTTTCACCATTTCTTCAGAGAGTTGAAAGCTTTGTGCATGCTTGTACAACAGTTTCTACAGTTTGAAAAGAGGGAAAACATTTCTTGTAGATCCTGAGGGAGGGGAAAGAACAAGGGGATTAAAGCACTTTGAGCTGCACTAACCTGTATGAAAGGTGCTATGCAAAAAAAATTTGACTGATTGTCTGAACTGTCCACAAATTAATAAATGTAACTTGACAGATCTCAATTCATACACAAAATAAAATGGATATTTGCAAAGTTCAGAAGATTTATCTGTTCATCTGGCCGTACCAAAATATTTGAGGGTGTGGTTTAGAAAAAGTGCAGACATTTCTTGTAAATGCTGGGGGAGCAACTTCCAGAGAAAAAGGGCTTGAAGCACTTTGAGCTGCACTAACCTGTATGAAAGGTGCTATACAAATAACATTTGATTGATTGATTGAACTGACAGTGAATTAACAAAATAAAATGGAAATATGCAAAGTGCAGAAGAATTAACTGTGTATCCATCCACAATCTACACAGTTTATCCAATTCAATTTTCAATTCAATTTATTTATATAGCGCCATATCACAACAACAGTCATCTCAAGGCACTTTTCATATAGAGCAGGTCTAGACCATACTCTTTAAAATAGGTATTTACAGAGAGAGACCCAACAAATCCATACCGCTTATTTATCCCTTGAGATTTTTTGGGGGGGTGGGGTGGGGGGGCAAACCCAGGTTCTCAGTCTATCACAGGGCAGACATGTAGAAACAAATTAAACCTGCATGTCTTTGGAAACCCACAACTTTTGAGGTGTGGTTTCATACATGCTACCCTATTAAAAGGAGCTCTGAATTCTTCAGCTCTTCAGCTGCAGAATCTGATCTACACTCAAGCATATCCAGCAACTTAGGTAAGTCATGTTATTGTATAAGTACCATTATTTTACAACGACATCTCTTTTCCTCCTAATTAGCATTTCTTAAATTTATTTATTACGTGTTTGTTTTGGACAACAGCACAGCAAGAGCTATTAGGACAAACTCATGATAAATTTGATAACAGGGTCATTCTGTGTTAAATCAGAAAGAGTTGTTGCAGCACTGTCTCATATTTAGCTCAAGGTTTGTCTATACAATGTTTCAGTCCCAAAACTAAGACCTGTAAAATATTTTTGTTCAGTTCCAGTCTTTTCATATGTTTCATGCCTTTGATATTTTTTTGTTTTACGTTCTAAAAAACAGCTCATCTGGAAAGGCAGAAAAGTACAAAATTCCTACCTACAGTGATAAAGTGTTTTTGTGTGCATTGTTTTTCAACCATATGATATCAGATATTTTTTCTTCAAATTTGTTATTAATGTTGTGTCAATATCTGAGGTGTCTACAACTAATGATATTAAGAGTCATTTTCATGACTAAAATGATGGGGTAGCTGTCTGTGGAAAAAAATGTTTTAATTGAAAGCCCATTTTCTCATTATATTGAGAAAGTTTCACATTATAATGACTGATGGGATTTTTTTTCCATCATTGCAGTAGCAGAAATAAAATGAAAATTAATAACAAATTGTATTTGAAGAATAAACCTCTTATCTCAGGGTGCAAAATTGGTTTATAATACCTTCAGTATCACTCATTAAGGGATTTTGAACTATTTTCCAAATCTAGGATCTAGATTCTTAGATCTTAGATAATCTATAGAAAATCAATAGGCTGCAGACTGTTTTCGAGAGTATAAATATTAAAAAATATCAACTAGAAATACACTGGAATTGAACAGAAATAATTTACAGGTCTTGGTTTTAGGATACAAACATAATATAGACAAACCCTGTGTAATGACTCAAAAACAAAGTTCCACAAATCAGACAGGGTAAATAAACCACAACACTAGAAGTAATGTCTGGTATGCTTGTCATGGGGGGACAAAGACAAAGGAGACACAGGGTAGGGCAGACAATCACAGCAGAGGGAAACACATGAGGGCAGGATAATAATAAAACAGGAAAAACTGAAAACAATGAAAATAAATTAAATCATAGGGGAGATAGAGAGGGGCAAGTCAATCTCAAAAGCATCCATCCATGACTTGCTGCAACAAACTTATCTATCTGGACACAGAATGACAGGTGATTACAGTGCAAACAGAAAAGCTACATGTCAGAACATATGTGGTATTTTTATTAAAAGTAATTAGTAGAAGTAATGCCTATATGTGTCTCTGATGTTACCAGCGGGGCTGGCACAGTTTTCACCTTGTGAGTCTCAGTGAGTCTGTGTGTGTGTGTGTGTGTGTGTGTGTCATCATGGTAGTGTGGTCCTGGAGACACCTACTGCAGTGGGAACTACCACAGAGGCAGTTTTAAGAATTTGGCTGGTGTTTGTATTTCTGTCTGTTTGGCTGTGGACAAGGGATTGAAGAGATTTTGTTTATCTGTCTTTTTCCTTATGCATATGCATACATAAAAGAAAAATGAATTGCTGTTCCTCCCAGCCCACAGCAATGCAACAGAAGGATAAAGACATATAGTTGCTATTGACCATTTTTAACTAACAAGGTGTTAATAGTTGGGGTTAGGTTGTCCACTAGGTGCACTCCAGGGAACCTGATTGTACTAATCCTCTCCTTTAGTGGTGGTGATGGTGTCTCTTATTTTATTTACATTGATGGGAGATTGTGGGATTTGTGCCACACCATTATCTGCTCCATCTCAATCCTGTATGCAGATTTGCCATTGTTGATGATCGGTAAACTTGAGAGTGTAGTTGGTGTCACATTTTGCAGTGCAGTCATGAGTTAGCAGGCTGAACAGCAGGGGGCTCAAGACACAACCCTGGAGTGAACCGGTTTGCTGTTCAGGCATCAGGAAGTCTAGAACCCAGTTGCAGATATCAATGTCCATGTTCGGCAACTCCAGCTTCTCCACTTGTTGTGGTATGATGGTATTAAATGCTGAGCTAAAATTGATGTAGAGGATCCAGGTGTAGGTGTTCTTTTCTTCCAGATGTGGTGGATATTGAAGTTTCCGTGGACCAACTGGCTCTGTGCATTAATTTTAGGTGAACTAGGTTTGCAGAGCCTTGATGTGCTGCATGTCGAGTCCCAAAAAAAGTAACTATAGGGATGAGGGCCACAGGGCATTCGTGCATGTGGGGTTAAGGCTGTACCCGACTCCAAATTTTGTCAGTCAAATCAGATTTGGCTGTTCAGTGCGACAACTCAACGATTCTACCTTGATGTTCCATCTTATCAACTGACATTCTGTGGGTCAAATCAGGAATTTCCTGACAGATGCATCAAATCGTCAACTGTTACATTTAAAGACATGATTAAAAGTTTTGCTTACATAAAGCTTATCTTGGCCAGCCACCAACAATCAGAAGGGCAGCAAAAGCCTCTGCTGGAGCTGGACAGGCAACTGAAAGGTTGCTGGTTCAATTCCCAAATGGGGCTTCAATAAATATCCAAGTTTATGGATGAATAATATGTAGAAATGTAAGCTGTGTTAAGTTACTCTAGATAAGAGTCTACTGACTATAGTATGTTTTATAAATTCACTGTTAGAATTTCATTAAAATGTATCCAAAAAAATTTAAATATTGTTGTAAGTCACTAAAATTAACCTCTTTTTGCGTATTTTGAATCTTTCAGGAAAACACAAATTGCACTTCAACATCACTGCTTAGCTACTGAAGAATTCATTGAAAATGGGGAACAATGTACCAAAAGAGAGTAACATGGGCGACCGCCTGAGGTGCATCAAATGTGATAAAGTCCTGCCTCCATGCAGATCTTACTCACATTTATACCAAACTACTATTCATGGGCGGAAGGTACATGTTTTCAATGGAGGAGAATACTACAGACCAATTGGCCACAATGAGTTATACCAGTGTAGTGATTGTTTTTATAAGCCAATCAGAGATCAAGAGGAAAAAAGGAAAAGAGAGGAGGAGAGGAGAAGAGAAGAAGAGAGAAAAAGAGAGGAGGAGAGAAAAAGAGAGGAGGAGAGAAGAGAAAAGGAACAAAAGATGAAAGAACAGAAAGAGGCAGAAGAGGCTGAAGACAAGAGGAGACAAGAAGAACTGAATCAAAGACTCAAAGAATCAAAAGAGAGAGCTAAAGAGCAGCGGCAGAATCAACTGAGTATCGACATTTCAGAGGAACACGAGTCCAGGCGACACGTTCTAATCAGTCACCTGGATGAGTTTGAGGCAATCTATGACTCAGACAGTGATGGCCTTCTAGAAATCCTCTCATCAAAATGCAGCATCAACGTTCATAACATTAGTCTCGCTCAGCTGACTGCTGATCAGCTGGGGAACATCCTGTCAGCCCTGGACAAACTCCTGTTTGATGAATGGATCAGTGCTCTTCCATCCTGTAGCACTCTGCAGCACACACAGGTGTTCATCACTGAGCTGTGTGTCCTGTCTCTGGAGATATCGGAGGGACTTTCCCTGCAAGGCTTCTCCAATCATCTGCAGTCCCTGGTGGAGTCCATCAGCCAATCAGCAAGTAATGTTTCTGAGAGTTTCCTGCTGACTCAAGCCCTGTACCTGAACCTGATGCACTTCTTCACTGACCACAGCAGCTGTGGTTCTGATGCAGCTCTCATAGCCAAACAATGGGCTGAGGGGAACCTTTCCACTGAGGATCTCTTTCTCATAGACTTCCTCGGCACCCTCACATCATTGCTACAGAATGTGGTTGGAGGATCCTCAGTGTTCATTTTAAAGATGGAAATCCAGTGTCTGAAGCTTCTCCTGTTCACACTCACTCATCTAAATGGCAAAGAGAGACACTCAGAATCCACTGAAAGGCTCCTCAGACTTGTGCAAACAAACCAATGGACACCAACAGAGGCACTGACTCTACTCAGAGCACTGTCAGAGAAATATGCAGAAGATGCTCCAATAACTGAAGTACTCACAATGGTACAAGTGTACGACATATCACCAGAGTGGACAGATGACTCCGGACACTCTCTCATCCAGGCTCTGGACATCACTGGCCCTGAGAGATTCCAACTTGATTTCCGAAAAACTCTCAGAGAGCAAGATGTGTGCAGTCTAGATTCAGCTCTACAAGAACTAAAAACGTTAAGGAATTTGGACGATTCTGTCGTTGATATGATGAAGAACATTACCACTGGCGTTCTACAATATTCAGAAAATGCTCCAAAAGATAAACCATTCATGAAAGATTCCTTTAAAGGTTCAAACCTGAACAAAGATGACATTCAAAACTCTCTGTCTCAGCTCTGCAAAGCAGTTTCTGACACAAAAGGCTGGTGGCCCACAGTGCAGCAGATGCTGAGGTGGTGTGTGCTGGTGCTGACTGAGAAGAACAAAGCACTAGAACTGGTTGGTGAGGAAGACGACCCATGTGTCAGAGCCATGTTTGCAGCCACACAAGTCTGCATGGGAAACAAACTGGACATTGTACTCGGCTCTGACGTTCACTCACATGAACAAACTAAGGAGTGGTTTGACTTCTACAAGCACCTTGGAATTTCTCTCAACACAAACATGAACAAAACTAACGCACCACAGGAGGAGGTCTATGAAGCAGACATTGTGTATGGTACCATGGATGACTTTGTCTCAGATTACTTTCAATATGGCTTAGAAATGATGGAAACAGGGCAACCTCCCCTTAGCCGAGGATTCATCATTGAACAGAGAAGTCTCAGTGCTTCCCATGACCTGGAACTGTCAAGGCTCAAGGAAAATGATGCCTTGGTGTTTGCTGCAGAGATCCTGCAAAGCCTCATGGGTAATTTTCACACTGAGGATATGGAGCTGAGACACAGGTTTATTAAGGCTCTTTTTCAGGCGCTCTACACTAACCTGAACAAATGTGCAGACACTGACAGTAAAATCATAACAATCTCAGAAAAAATTGCTGGAAAAGAACTGCCTCCCAATGAGGTCTACACTCTGACCATTCTTGAGAATCTCCTTAAAGAGTTTACTAGAGAAAGTGAGAAAAACAGAGGGTCTCTGGTAGGCAAACTGTGTTTGGAGAGTTTATTTGCCTGTGCAGTGGAATTCCAAGACTCAAAAAAACAAACCACAGAACTCTTCCAGATGGTATCAGATCTCGTAGCACAACAACTCTGGTCACCAGTAGAAGCTTTAAATCTCCTTGGTGCGTTGACTGACCACCATCACACTGAAGACTGTGTCTCCATCATGAAGATTTTACATCTGATAGAAACATATCAGGTGTCTTCTGAGTGGACAGATGGGAAGAACCAGTCTCTCCTTCAGCTCTTGAACTCATCTGAAACTGAAAATCTGATCCAGCATTTAGAGAAAAGCTTCAGAGATGAGAAAGAAAAAAGCGTTGACTGTCTCTTTGATGAAATACGGCAGATGAAAAACATTGACGAACAAACACTGGAGAAATCTTATGCTATAGTCAAGACTGTCAATGAGCTCATTAAATCTGGTGAAATTAAAAACCACACAGATGTACAGCAAGCTAGGAATCGGAGTCAGAGCACAGATACAGAGGACCTTCAGGAGATCCTGGCAGTCTTATGCAATGCTGTACACCAGTGCTATGCTAAAGGAAAGTGGTGGCCTAGAGCCACTCAGATGATAAGTTGGTGCCTCTTGGCCTTGTCTGACACTGGAAAGCTCCTGGAGATGGGAACTGGAGAAGGGAAGTCTTGCGTCATTGCAATGTTTGCTGTGCTGCGTGCACTTAGGGGTGAAAAAGTGGATGTGGTGTCCAGCTCCTCCGTGTTATGTCAAAGAGATGCAGAAGAATGGGCCGACTTCTACAAATACTTTGGCTTCACAGCTGACACAAACACAGATAAAACCAAAGATGAAGAGAGAAAAGAATGCTACCAGAAGGATGTGGTGTACGGAACAATCGAAGCCTTCGCTGCAGATCACCTTCGCCAGATATTTGAGATGAAGGATGTGAGGACTGATCGCAGCTATCAGTGCATCATCATTGACGAAGTGGATTCACTGCTACTGGATCAGGGAGTACAGATGACTTACCTCTCCAGTCCCATGGTCTCCATGCAGCACCTGAACATTATTCTGGCGATGATCTGGAGCCATGTCAGCCAGTATGGCTTCCTGTCAACGGGACACCGGACATTTGTACGGGGTCCCCCTGCTTCGTTCTTCAAGGCCATATTTGACTCTATTGACACAGAAGAAATTAATGATCCCATGGATATTTTACGTATTGCTGAAGAATCAAAGACTGTGCCAGAAGGATTTACAGAGGACATCTACAAAAGTGAAAAAGATGAACTTCTCAGGAAACTGAAAACTGTGAGTCAAGATGCAGTGATAGATTTTTTCACAGAAATCGAGGACTATGTCCCCTATGGTTTTAGTGTATACACTTTAGATGAAAATGGACTGCTCTGTCTTAGAAAGGCAAACACGTACAACAGCCAGGACATTCCAGACCTTGCATTTCTTGTTTTGGAGGAAGGCTTGTGTTGTCCTCTCTATGACTCTGAAGAGATTCTTAACAAGCCCATTGCAGATTTAATCTCTGAGAAGATTCAGTACACCCCATGCACAAACAATAAAAACAAAATCAGCATCCCTGGATTCCTGAGAAAGCTGATAGAGAGGAAACTGTCAGTGTGGGTTCAGAATGCCTTTCTGGCAATGAGACTGAGGCAAGGACGGGAGTATGTTATAGAGAATGACAGTGTCTGTCCAGTGGACTTCAGATCCACTGGTATAGTAGAGCTGAGTAAGAAATGGGGTGATGGTCTGCAGCAGTTTGTTGAGATCAAACACCACATCAAACTGAGCACGATTTCCACTGTGACGAACTACATCTCTAACATTTCCTTCTTTGAAAAATACCATGGGAAAATATATGGAACAACAGGGACACTTGGGAGTGAAACAGACATGCTGTTTTTGCAGGAACTATATCCAAATCTCTCGGCCTGCAACATGCCAACTTTCAACAGGAAGAAGTTATTTGAGGTCAAAGGTACTCTGAAGACTTCAACTGAAGAGTGGAAATCTGAAATAAAACGTGTGGTTATGGCTCAGATTTCCCCAAATTCTTACAGAGAGGGAAGAGCAGCCTTGGTGATTTGTGAAACTATCAACACAGCCAAAGAGCTCTATGAAGAGCTGAAGAGCATCATCCCAGGTCAAATCGTTCTCTACATCCGCAGTGACAAGGACAGTTTGAGCAAAATAGATAAGGTACTGAATCCTGGTGATGTCATTGTTGCCACAAACCTTGCTGGGCGTGGCACGAATATTAAGGTCTCTGACAAGGTGAACAACAATGGGGGATTATTTGTGATCCTCTCCTTCCTTTCTGAGAACACAAGAGTGGAACGCCAGGCATTTGGTCGAACTGCACGCAAAGGTAAACCTGGATCTGCACAGGTAATCATGACCACTGATCATCTGGAGGAGTCCTTCAGGACAGTGTCATCTCTGGAGGAGGCAAAGGAAACAAGGGATAGACTTGCAGTAAAAAGGATAAATGACACAATGAACGATGTCACTGAGATGAAACTGAGGGAGGACCTGTTCTCACAGTACTGCAAGACCCTTCAGGATATTTACAAGAACACAGATGGAGATGAACAAAGAGCTGTTGTTGCCATCATGAATGAGTTCTGGGGGATTTGGTTGCAAACTAAATCAGAAGAAATTGACCAGTTGAAGAGAGATGAATTGCAGGACAGTTTGAGAGCTGATTTGCTTCAGGCAAAAAGTCAGTCTCAAAGTCAGACTTCACCGTGTTCTAGCATTTACCACTACATCAAGTTTGGGAATATTGCACTGGGTAAAAAACAGTGGGATATCAGCATGAAGCTCTTTGAGAAAGCTATGGTACAAGATGAAAGTTGGGCAGCCATAGCTTTTTACAGTCATGCATACTGCACTATAAAGCAGAAGAAGGAGGATTACCTCACTAAGGCCAGAGATGACCTCAAGAAAGCACAGGAGTCTCTGAAGTACCTCAGTGAGGAATGCATGGTCTGCCTCCAGTTTGTAAAAATGTCCTCTGCTGAATCAGCTGACAGTAACCCAACCAGCCTGGAGAAACAGCTAACAACCAGGTGCAAGATGTTAGGTTTCTTTGATAAAAACATAAGTGAGGCTATTGTAAAGCTGGAGGAGATAAAAGACAAGAATGGAGAAGCAATAGCCAATAAATCACCCACGTTCTCCCTGGTGTCGGGCGCAGATGACGATCTCCAAGTGGAGGCCTACAATCTGTACAGTCGAGGTCTGAAATATGTCTTTGCTGTGGAAGAGGAGCCTCGTTTCCCATGGGGAGCTCTGGCAGTGTTCTTTTTAGGAGTTCTGCAGATTATTGGAGGAGCACTGATCACTGCATTTACGTGTGGAACATTAGCTCAAGTTGGCATTGGGCTGATCACTGAAGGAATATCAGACTGTATTACTGGCATTGTGTCCATGGTGACTGGAGAATTTAGTTGGAAATCATGGGCTATAGAAAAAGCCATTTCTATCGGTGTATCTCTCATTGGGTTTGGTGTCGGAAAGCTGATTGCAAAGGGCTTCAAAGCATCAAAACTATTGATTAAGGGACTTGGAAAAGAACTGAAGTCAATGCCAAAGTTTCTCTCCAAACAGGCTAAAGATGGACTTAGCACTGTTACAAAGACAAATATGAAAAATGTAGTGAAACACACTGCAAAGGGAATGGTAGAAAGCAGCATTACCTATGGATTTGGGAAGGCAGAAGAGGCATTATTAAAAGAAATACTCAGTGGCATTAAGGATGAGGTGAAAAAGGGAATTGTAAATGATGTGAAGTCCAACATGGAAAAAGAATCCATGGCTGCATTAGTAGACTCCATTATACTCTCACACCTTGAGGATAAACAACAACTTCCTGATCTCCTGCAGGACAAGGAGAGAAAGAATGAACTTCTGGCTGTTTTCAAAAAATTAAGCAAGACTGCATTACAGCCATTCTACGCCGACCTCAGCTGGCAGAACAAACTTAACTCTTCCATCTCCACAGTGATTAACAGAGCTAAATCAGAGGCCAAAGGCAAAACACACGCAATTCTGACAGCCATCCAAACCATTCACATGGGGTCACTGGCAACAGATGCCATCAGTACAGTGCACAGCCTCTCTAACAAGTTTTTTTCAAAGCTTGATGAAGAGCTGAATAAATTTAAAAAGGAACAAGACTTCTTAGAGAAAGTGAAGCGAGATGAGCTGTCTGATTCAGAAACTGTGATGCTGAAAGAATTCAAACAAGATTTAGCCAACACCATCAGTGCTTTATTAGCTGACGCTCTGGTAGAAGTGTTCCACCAAAAGTTCTCCAGTCACATTGTTTCTCATGCCCAAAATCAAGTAAATGGCATCATAGGCAAATATGTAAGAACTGGCTTAAAGAGTGACAGAACAGAGGAAAAACTCAGAGCTGGACAAAACAACAGATACATTGCATACATGTCAGCAGACGTGAATTCAAAACATAAAGTTGCAGGTAAACAGTCACAGTCACATGCTGAAAAGATCAAGAATCCCACGACAGCAGGGACCATTCTGGATATCAGAGTCCTGTCAGAAACCACTGGCACTAAGGTTGTCATCCTAACAGAGGGCAGCCATGGCAAGCTTACCAAAATGCAGGAGCTGAATCCAGGCACTAAACCTGCCAGTCAAACTGTAACACTGATCTACAGACCAAAGAGTTCCCAATACCCAGACGGCCATTACGATGTGCGCATCAATAATCAGACAGTGACTGTAACCAGCCAAGGCAAGAGCTGTCTGTTTCACGCTTTAGCACGAGGCATGAAACCAGAGGCCAGTGAAGAAGACATTGCATTGGAAGCAGGACATCTCCGATCTGTGGAGGCTGACACTCTCCTGAAATACCCAGGCCAATGGGAGCCTTTTGTCAGACGCAAAGAGTGGACAGATGCAATCAGAGGAGGTGATTGGTACATGGTAGAGGGAGCTGCACCAAGAAAGAAAATAAAAGAAACCAAAGAGCTGCTCGAGAAAGAGGTCGGAAAAGTAAATAAGTACAAAGAATGGCAAAGATATTCTAAACAGTTGGACCACAAAATTGGACATGTCATCAATGCAGATCACCAACCACCAGTGAGTAGTATAGTGCAATCTAGAAAACTGAACCAGAACAGCAAATTAGCTGAAGCCATGCTTGAAGTGGCAACAGGTTCTAATTATTTGGATCCAAACCAGATTCCTAATGTAAAAAAAAAACATGGCCGTGAACTTCCAACTGTTTATGTGCCAGCTGAAGTACATCGTGAGTTTCCTAGTACAAAAACAAAAAGTCTCAGGGACTTGTTGGCTGACAGAATAAGCCAGGATGATGTTGTGGGCGCCTTCAAACTGACCATTCTAGGTGCAATGCCCAGATTCATGTTAAACAGTGTCAAGAACTTCAACAACTTTACCAACGACCAAATGAGTAAAACCAGGCTTGACACTTTTGAAAAAAGTTTTCCGCAGCATTCTAAAGATTTGGTACAAAAATGGTTCAACCAGCTTAATGGCAAGGGTGTCATGACACAGGCTGATCTCAACACCCTTACTGACTGGGTCAACAAGAAGGGCTACAAGGATCAAAACGATCCACACTGGAATGAAGTCTCCAACCTTTTCTAATGCAAAGGTAACATGACATTTAATTTAAAACAGCAGTGTAGTACAAGAATAATTAATAAATAAAAAGAAGAATAATAATTAATGAAGACTTATATGACTATACTGAATGGTCTGCATTATGATTAGCAATAGATCTGAGTGAAAAATTTACCAATTTGTGTTCTATTTGCAGTGGAATATTGACACCTGACAATATGGTTTGCAAAGAAGCACGAGGAAGACCGTGGAGAGTTGATTACTTAAGTCAACTGCATGCTGCATTGGAGGTCACTTCTATTTTATAATGCATTAGTTTTACTGCTAAGAATAATAACAATAATCAATCAAAGCATAAAAAATGATTCTAGAGACATGTTCCACTTAAAAACTTGTTTTTCCTTGTAATTATTTTTAATTTCCTTTTATCTTTGTGTGAAGCATTTTGCAACTGTAAGAAAAGTGCTATATAAACAAAGTTTTTAAATCTCATTACCCAGATAATCTTAAGGAAACATAACCAATCAATGATATCAATTACAGATTGATTATATGTATTTTAAAGCCACACATTTTTTTGACTGTACTAAACTGATTTGTTCTTTTTATTGTTTTTAATGACATAGTCGAGATGGGGATGAAATGGTAGAAGACAGAAAGGCTGTTAATAGTTATGAGTGGTTTGTGTTCTTGTGTTTTGTTTCTGACATGATGTAAATACATTAATGACTTAATTTGTCATGTTTTCTTTTAGTTGTCACACTTGACAGATGTTTGATCTTTCTGTAGTTTTATCTTTGTAACTTTAAGTGGAGTTTGTGCTCCTTTGTTCCTGGTAAGGTATGAGGGATGTGGCACTTGGACGGTGACCGTGGCAACTTTCACTGTTGGACTTATTATCCAATGGACCTAAAACCCTGTTCAACCAATTATCCAACTGTACACCTGATCTAGGTTGACTGTAATTGTTTGCCTCTGTCTTTGTTCACGTTTCCTCTGATGATGACAGTTGTGTTGAAAACGTCTGTTTGCAATATTAAAGGCTTTAAACATGAATGAATTGGTGTGCTCCACTCCATTTTGTCCATAAAAGACATTAGGGTGTGAGGGCAGCGTTATGTTGTTTCACTTAGTATCCAAATAATGTCCTATGACTGTCTTGTAGAACAGCCATCAGTCTGTGGAGTGGCTGACATTAGCCAACTTTCAAGTCAAGGCTATTATATAGCCTATATTATATATATTTCTATATTGAGTCTTTCAATGATCCTTTCTTTTCACTTAGAATAAAAACCCAGTGAAAGGTAATAAAGCATATATCAATGCTGAGTTTTCAGTAGGTATCTGACCCCACACATCATTGCCTCTAAATCAAATACTTGCTCCTTTTTATGTAATAAATATAGATACAACACAAATATAGTGTTCCTACCCCTATGCAATACTGCGACCCAACTTAGAGGCAGGCTGTCTGGTGTGATTTTGTGTGGCATTCTGGGTTGGCACCTTACCTGCCATCAGTCTTTATTTTTTTCTCAAAGATATTTTTTATTGAATTTTTACACAAATATAAAGATACAGGTATGAGTGTTGACAGGAAGTTTGTAAAATGCATAGTCCATACATAGGTCGAGAGAGATAATCCTGTACATCCACAGTAGAGAAAGTATAATACAAAACAAGGAACCTTATTTAGCCCCACCCTCCTCTCCCCCGCACATAATTACCTAGCCAAACTTGAACATAAAGCAATAAATAAGACAAATACACCAATTGCACTTAATTCCTGGAGTGGTACAGATAACAGCTGGAAGCTGGGTTTTACTCTAATAGAGTAATAAAATAAAGTAAAATAAATTAAAGAAACAAATGTATACAAGTTAGGCCAAAAGCAGGCGTCAAAAAGAGGACCGATTTATACACTTGGTATTGCGAACATAGAAACAGAAATCAAAATGTAAGTGAGGGATCCAGTCCTTTACTAGTTTGACAATTATGGTAGTATTTCAGAAAAGGTCCCCACACTTTTTGAATCTTTTCTTTGGAGTTATGGATTGAGTAATGTATTTTTTCAAGGTTTAAACAAGATCATCCCTCAACCACTGAGTGTGGGTGGGCGGAGCAGCGTCCCTCCACCTCAGCAATATTGCGCGCCTGGCCAAGAGAGAAGCGAAAGACAGAGTCCGCCGTTTAGCCGGGGTCAGACGCACCTCACCCTCACCTATGGTGCCGAAAAGAGCGACCAGAGGGTTGGGTTCCATGTCCAAACTGACAATTAATGATAGGGTTTGGAAAACTTCCCTCCAGTATTTTTCAAGGCTAGGACATGTCCAAAACATGTGGATAAGTGAGGCCTCCTCTCTCTTACATTTGTCACAGCAGGGATCCACATCTGGGTAAAAACGAGATCATTTGGTTTTGGATATGTGGGTCCTGTGTACAACTTTAAATTGCAACAGACAGTGACGGGCACAGACAGATTCAAATCTTGCTCCCATGCAATTTTAATGTTGTCGAGTGGGGCATGCCTTATGCCTAGTAGTTTATTATAGATAATGGAGATCAAACCCCTACGTGATGGTTGTAAATTGAAGTGCATCAGCAATGTTCACACCACCTGTCTGAGGAAAGTTTGGTATCTGACAGCGAAGGAAGTGCCTTATCTGTAGGTACCTGAAAAAGTGTGTCTTTGGGAGATTGTACTTTTCAGTTAGTTGTTCAAATGATACAAAACTATTGTCTATGAAGAGATCTCTAAAGCGCTCAATTCCCAGTCCCCGCCATTCCTGGAATGTTGGGTCCAGTAAGGAAGGTTGAAAAAGATGATTGGCAGAAATAGGACTCGAGAGGCAAAAATCAAAGAGGCCAAAGTGTCTCCTAAACTGAGCCCACACTCTCAACGTATGCCGGACAACAGGATTCTCTATGGGTTCATTTGGTGGGAGAGGGAGTGAAGATCCAACAAGTGCTGGAACGGAAAAGCTTTTAGCAGAACCCAGCTCCATTGCTACCCATAAAGGACAGTCTGATCAATTGTGAAAATATGACCAAAACGAAAGACAGCGAATGTTGGCTGCCCAATAATAAAAACGAAAGTTAGGCAAAACCATACCCCCCTTTCCCTTAGACCTTTGGAGGTGAGCCTTATTTAGCCGAGGGCGTTTTTCTTTCCATATATAGGATGATATAACAGAATCTAATGTATCAAAAAATGATTTAGGAATGAAGGTTGGTACTGATTGAAAGATGTACAAAAATGTAAGAAGAATATTCATTTTGATGGAATTAATTCGGCTGACCAAGGAAGTAGAGAGGGGTGACCAATGCGTCAGGCACTGTCTTGTGTGGTTTAGCAAAGTAAGAAAGTTTTCTTTGAAAAGACATTTGTGCTTTTTTGTGACTGTAATACCGAGGTAAGTGAATTTGTTTTCCACAATCCTAAAAGGGAAATCGGAGTAGTCTTCTGCCGGCGTCCCCTCACTAACAAGGAAAAGCTCAGATTTGTTCAAATTTAATTTGTATCCCGAGAACTGGCTAAAATCATTGGGTAGAGACAACATAGCAGGTAGAGAGGTATCTGGACGTGAGATAAAACTTAACAGGTCGTCTGCATATAGAGCCACCTTATGTTCCACTCCGTTCCTCCATATTCCAGAAATATTCTCGCAACTGCGGATTGCAATCGCCAAAGATTCTATAGCCAGGTCAAATAGCAGGGGGCTTAGAGGACACCCTTGTCGAGTTCCCCGATAGAGGTTAAAGGGTTGTGACAGCTGAGAGTTGGTAAGGACCGAAGCAGTGGGGCTTGAGTACAATAATTCTATCCAGGTGATAAAATTTGTACCAAAGCCAAATTTCTTTAAAGTCTCAATATGCCCACTCAATCCGGTCAAACGCTTTCTCTGCATCTAAAGAAAGGACACATTCAGGAGTCGCACCAGAAGGGAGATACAGAATGTCAAATAGTCGACGTATGTTGAAATAGGAGTATCGATTTTTAACAAAGCCAGTCTGGTCTTCACATATGACGGACGGTAAAATGTTCTCCAATCTTCGGGCCAGAACTTTAGCCAGGATTTTAACATCAACATTCAGTAAGGAGATAGGCCTATATGAAGAACACTCTGTCGGGTCCTTGTCTTTCTTTGCAATAAGGGTGATACATGCTTCGTAGAATGACTTCGGAAGCTTACCCTGCTTGAATGAATCAGACAACACTGCTTAGCTGTGACGAAAGCAGTGAGGAAAATGCCTTAAAGAATTCCGTGGGAAACCCATCGGGCCCCAGGGATTTTCCTGACTGCAGCAAAGAAATAGCTGCATCTTATTTCCTCTTTTGTTATGGGTTCATCTAATCTCATTTTACCGTCGGGGGACAACGTGGGAATGTTTAGTTGATTCAAAAATGTATCCATTAATATAGTATTCGAAAATTCAGAGGTGTAGATTTGAGAATAGTAACTCCTGAATGTGTCATTAATCTTTGCATGATCTGATGTAACCATACCATCCTCCATTTTGATAAACGTAATATGACCCTTCGCTTTAAGTCCTCTCAGCTGATTAGCTAACAATTTCCCAGATTTTACACCATGGATATAGAACAAACTCTTACTCCTCAAGAGTTGGCGTTCAATGAGATAGGTTGAGGCCAGATCAAATTTGGTTTGAAGCTCCACTCGCGTTTTATATAGGTCAGGGTTTTTAGCTTGAGCATACTGTTTGTCTGTTTCCTTAATTTGATCAGCCAATTCTTATCGTTCACGATGGGCCCTTTTTCTCATATCTGCAGTGTAGGAAATAATTTGTCCCCTAAGGTACGCCTTAAGAGCATCCCAAACTACTAGACTAGGCGTATCCGAGGTATTTGTCTGAAAGAAGAAGGATATATGTTCTTTCATAAAGTTTACAAAATCATTGTCTGAGAGGAGAGTTGAATTAAAGCGCCAGTGTTTTTTAATTTGGGGAAGGTCAGGTAGTGCCAGAGATAATACAACAGGAGCGTGATCTGATATCACTATGCCCTGATAAGCACAGGAGCGCGCCAATGGTAACAGTTCATTATCAATGAAAAAGTAGTCAATCCTAGTGAAGGTATGGTGGGCGTGCGAGAAGAAGGAGTACTCTCTCTTATTTGAATGGAGGGAACACCATACATCAGACACCCCGAAATTGGATAAAAAAGACTGAATGAATGACGCAGACCTACTAATTGAGTCAGGGTTGGGAGAAGAACGGTCTAGCACCGGATCTAACCAGCAGTTGAAATCCCCACCCAGCACAAGAGAGCATGAACTCAAATCCGGGAGAGAAGAAAAGAAGCGTTCAAAAAAACCAACATCGTCTACATTTGGAGCATAAACATTGGCGAGCACCATCATTGTATTGTATAATTTCCCTGAAACAATGACAAAACGGCCGTTAGTATCTGATATAACATTGTGATGCACAAAGGGGATGTTCGGGTCAACAAGAATTGAAACCCCCCTGGCCTTTGCTTGGAATGAGGAATGGAAGTGCTGCCCCACCCACCGCAACATCAGGCGAGTGCTATCAGAACCACGAATGTGTGTCTCTTGCAAAAAAACAAATGCTGCTTTAAATTGTTTTATATGTGAAAATACTCTCCTCCTTTTAACAGGATGGTTTAAACCCTTGACATTCCAGCTGACAAAGTTTAACGATCTATCCAAAGTCTTCAACTGAAAGTGCAGGATGATATTTAGGAATGATATCGAAACTCCAGGAACATAAAGGACATAATAAACCAAGAATGAGTTGTACATGGCCTACGTAGATCAATAAGCCAGTCCTGGCATAGGAAAAGCCACCCCTTGCCCACCCACCCCACAACAAGACAGCTGCCAACGAACATAGCAGCAAGCTCTTCAAAACACACATTACTTACCCCACAAAAGAAATCTTCCTGTCACTTACACCCAAAATCTTCAACTCCTTACTTAAGTGTTAGAATGCACTCAACACTCCCAGGACCATATTTGAACCATTCTAGGAGTACAGACATAATGTGTACACTATAAAATAATATAACAGAGTAGAAAAGAAATATGTTACTTCGAAAAATTAGCATAGACTCCGGCAGGTTAGCCACCCACCTGTTTGTAGCAGTTCACTGATTTAAAGGCTGGGGGACATACTCACATACCTACAGCCAGGGCGAGTGTGATATTAATGGTCCAGTAAGCTGCTCCATAGCAGCCGAGGTCTGGTCGCCGAAATCGCGTACAGCAGTGGCCAGAGTCAAGGATGGCATGTTATCGGTTGTAAACAGATAGGAACAGTCATCAAGCAGTCGTTCACGATGGCGAAGATGGAGGAGGAAGGCCATCGTTGTATTTCCGCGCCTCATCGGTCAAGCGTAGCCACTTCTTGTCTCCGTCGGGCAGTGTGATGCGGAGCCGTGTGGGATACAGGAGAGAGGGTTTGAGCCCTCGGTTGTAGAGATCCGCCATGACTTCCCTGTACTCGGCTCGCTGGCTCAAAACTTCGGGGCTGTAGTCTTCGACAATATGAACTTGCTGGCCGCGGTACTCCAGCTTTCCTCTTCGGCGGGCTTCACGGATCAGGATATCCTTGACCTGGTAGCGGTGCAGACGGAGAATGACGGGGCGCAGTCGCTGTCCGGGAGCCGGCTTTGCTGTTAGCTAACGATGGGCTCTGTCAATCTCGGGCGGGGATGGAAGCGTCTCTTTTCCAAAAACCTCACACAGCAAGTTGGAGAAAAAGGCTGTAGGTCGCCCACCTTCAATAGACTCCGCTAGGCCCAGGATACGAATGTTTTGTCTTCTGCTGCGACCCTCCAAGTCGATTACTTTAGCTGTTAGCTTGGAGTTGCTTTCCCGCAGGCTGGAGCAGACATTTTCTAGCTCACTAACACGCTCAGTCAGGTCCTCTGCTGCAAGCTCGAGCGACGAAAGGTGCTGGCCATGCTCATCAACTGTAGAACGGACCTGGTCAAATTTGTTTTCCAGCTGGATCAAGGAGGTTTTAAAATCGTC
This sequence comes from Lates japonicus, assembly GCA_033238685.1. Lineage (NCBI taxonomy): Eukaryota > Metazoa > Chordata > Actinopteri > Centropomidae > Lates > Lates japonicus. The sequence goes on from BRZM01000047.1 coordinate 4,599,237, forward strand.
GGCTAGCGCCTGCCTGTGCTTGTCAAGTAGCTCAGAGATAGCCTCCATGGTCAAGCTAGTGGAGCTAGTGGCTTGGTCGTCTCTTTTCCCCGACTTGCCGCGGTGCGAGGTCATTTCGAAGTAAACGTGTGTTAAGGAAAAGGAAATTGCTCAATATGAATTACTCAGTTTGCAAAATAAAGGAGTGAATGAGTGAAAAAAAAAAAACAGATTATGCAGGAGCTCTCCCGTGCTCCGTCTACTCCATGAGGCAGCCGGCCGGAAGTCCCTGCCATCAGACTTTAAAAGGGTTTAAAGGTGTCATTTCTTGATTGTGTTACTATTTGAATATTGAATCATTGGGTTTTGGAGATTCAGTGTTATAAATAAAGATTTTTGTGACCCATCAGAGAGTAAGACCATCATTCAGTTAGAGATGTTACAAGTAGAACTGATCTGACTTTGTGTTGACTTATAATAATCCCAACCTGAAAACCTTTGTTGATTCCACACTAAACACTGAGATTTAATTCAGTGATAATGTAGGTGACTCATTCGCTGAGATAACAAACGGATTGACTGAAACTGTTGACCATACCATGGCAGCCTACCTGACTATCTTAGTGGAGCCTTGAGCAGTGAACTGTGTTACATACTTCACCATCACTGGTTTGAGGAACCTCTCTGCTGCTGTTATGGTGGAAAAGCAGAGTCACAAAGAGAAACCTGTAGAGAAAACAGATCATGCAGGTCACAAGGTCTGAAGTTATAACTACACACCAAACACAGAAAACTTGTAAAATAATTTTTTCTTGAGGTAACACTGCCACCTGGTGACTAAAAGCTGTCATTAACCACTGACCAGGAGGACTATTCAAATCCAATGCATACTTCCCAGTAAATCCTCCGTGCATGAAGGTTCAAACTGTTTTAGCAGTTTAAATGAACTGTGTTTAAATGAACTGTGTAATAAAGAGGAGTGTTCGTGTTTGGGCTGCTGCATTAGTTTCAGCCAAACTTAGTCTTTCATCATTATTTTAATATTCACCAGCTATTCATACAGAAGGAGAACCCAGTGACCTGTGGTGCAAAGTGAAGGATGAGAAGGTGAAACGCCTCCAGTGAGAAGACCTGATGCTGTGGTGAAAACTGCTGATCATCCCTCACCGCTGCTGTTCTGGAAGCTTCACCCTCCAGTGTAACTGCTGCTATTGATGCTGCAGGAACACACATTTTATTCTGATGTTACCAGAACTGCCCATATATGTTTTACTACGTACACTGACAACACATGCCTGGTGTGTAGGTGTATCTTCTCAGCACACTGGAGATTGGACTGTTAATACTTTCAGGTCTGGACATTGCATGTTGTACCTGGTTCCAGCCACTCCTGGTTCAGACCTCCTCCCTGCAGAGGAGGTCGTGCAGAGCAGGTAGATGGAGGAGTGTTCACAGATGTCATGGTTCAATCATGGTTCACCATGTTTTGCCACTTGACCTCTATACTTTTACCAGTATACCAGTTGTTAAAGAAATGGTTTGTTCCTTTTGGACACAACTCTTCCTGCACTCACTTGAGAACCTAAAGAGTGGGATTCAACACCTTAATCATAATAATGAGTAGATGTATGTGAATATTGTGTGCAGAGAATCTGTAGAGTTTCTCCCTGGTTATATCTGCTGGCTGGGACATTATTCATTATCCTGGACAGCTGGGAATAAAAAGAGGTTGGTTTATATGATTGTGTAACATCGATCAGTGCAGTGACCACCTGACATACACCTGTACAATCTAATACAATCCAATATGACAGCCCTGTCATCAGAGCTACGACGTTGAAAAAATCTAGTCTGACTTGAGTTAAATCATTTAAATCAGGGTTAGTTCTGGAGTTTTAGCAGAATGGTGTTTCTAATATTTTCTACTGTGTAAACTGAGTGGACATATGTGTTTGTTAGAGGAACAGGTACAGGAGCCAGAATCTCTATTACACCAATAAATGACAAACATATATAACTGAGCTGTGTAACTAGACCTCAGGGTTCTACTGTTAGCAAACTAAAGTTACCTTACAGGATGCTAACGCTAGCTAACACTAGCCATTCTGCTTTTCCAGCTGGTGGGTTTTACAGGATGGTTATGATGCTTTAAGACTGTAAACACTTGGCACAAGTTTCCTTACATTATACAAATCATTATGCTAATTTAGTAGTTAGCAAACCTTAGAGACTTACGATGCACAGTTGCCGTTGTCCTGAAGATAAATCTTTTACAGATGCAGCAGCAAAGCTTCGTCTCCTCAACCGCACAAAACGCACCCAGACAGGAAAGCTAACAGCTAACGGCTAACAGCTAACGGCTAACAGCTCCGAGCTGTGGACTCCATGTCCTGACAGGCTGCGGTCATTCACCGCGGCAACAAACGGTGAAATACAGAATAAGAGGAGGAGACCACGCCCATAGGCGACGTCAACACGCAATTTATGGAATTTTTTGTTTCGTTTTTCTTTCGTTTGAATCGGTTCACTTTCATGGTTCAATGTTTCTTTTTTTCTTGAACAGTTAAATTCGAACAGCGTTTTAAGAATGCACAGCATATCTGCACTAAAATCTTAAACTACAATAACAGGGTTTCTCCTCTAATAAATATTTTTTGCTACAGGTATGCAGTTAGCTACTGAGATTACTTGGGTATAAAGCAGTGATGGGTCCGGCAACACCGATGCGTCGGCGCATGCGTCGAGCTCATAGAGCAAAACCCCGTGTCGGTGCGCGTATCGCTTTAAGAAAGTCACGTGACCGATACAGGAACTGTTTCGAACGGACACTGACGCGCCAAACTGGGACAACCAAAAGACAATCCAAACCTCTTCCGGCTTTCCTTACAATTTCTCTGCACTCCAGCCTCATCTGTGCCGTGTGAGCGGGTGTTTTCTACAGCTGGAGAAGTTGTATCAAAAAAGCGTAACAGACTCAATTTCAAAACGTTGGAAAAACCTATTTTTTTGAATAAAAATTTGTAAAAAAAAAAAAAAAAAATCCCAGTCCCCAAGCATCCTCATTCACAACACGTTCACTTAGATTTTCATGTTATGATACATGTTCACATTATTTATTGACTGTATCTAAAAATATCAAAGATATTTTAAATTTAAATGAAGATATGAAATAATACAATATAAAATACAATGAGTTAAATTATATTATTGTATATACTAGGTCATCAAATCAGTGTCAGTTGAGTCTGTCAACTAATTTGCCTGTAGGGATTTTTAAGGTCCAGCAGGTGTCAGTATTCAGTGATACAGTATCGACACAGTATCAATACAGTTTGGCGAAACGCTTCATGACGCCTCATCTACCCATCACTAGTATAAAGTTTACCTTGAATTATGGAAGTTAACTTTATTAGCAGTGACTTAGCATAGCAGAGCGTGAGCCTGTAGAGTGGGCATGTGTAGTGATTAAGACCCGCCCCTCGCCCGCTCCAGCTCTGCTCTCATGTCCAAATATGGTCACTTCTGGCTCCAAAAAAAACAAGATGGCAACGACCACATCTCAAACTCGAGGCCGCACATCGACAGCTTACAAACGAACGGGTGATGTCACTGCACCTATGTTTACATTAAAAATATTGCTTTTCATCTGAATGTCGGCCATTTTGTCTCATAAAACATGAAAATTTACACATCTACTATTACATTTCTATGAAATGTTATTATAAATTCAGTTTTAGCCAGATGTTCCCAAACAAACAAAAACCAACAAATGACACATTCTGCTTTTCACAATTTATTAACAAAATGATAAAATAAATAAATACAAATTGATCAAATGCTCCTAATATCAACTCCTCCCCATGTTCCCTACAGTATTTCCTAAACACTGCATACAAAGAATTCATCACAGAAGAGGCTCAATACAGAGGTAAGAATCCCACCAGACCAGTCACAATGTCAGGCCAACAGAAGACACATCTGGAACAGAAGTCAAAAAAATAAACACATTCCTTTCCAAAATCATTATGAAAAAATACAAACAATTATACAAATATTCAGGTTGTGTAATTACCAATTTACACATTATTCAGCACACCAGGTGAACTTTTTCTTTATTCATATCGCTACAATGCATCTCACCAAATGGAAGATAAAAAAAGACTTCTTTTATTTTTTTAGTTATTTTTTTTGCACTCAACACACCCCCAATGGAATTAGCTGTGGATGAGGTAAGAAGCTTCAGGTGTACAGTTGGGTCCGGACAGGATGGATGGTGAGCGGTAACAACGGACTGATGTCATGTATCGACAAAATACTAGAAGGCCACAATCATGACTTGATCGTTTTAAAACTAAAAATCTGAAAAGACTCGAGTCGGAGTGACCTACTTTACAGGATGCTTCCAGAACAATCCACCACAGAGGGAACTGGAGATGAACATTTTTAATGCATAAAAGACATCCTCAAATACAAACTCGACAGCTCTCAGCTGCAGACACACGGCCCTTTTTCAGCTTGGTGAATGCACACGATGCTGACGCAGAAATGAATTTCCAAATGATATGCATCAACTACATAAAAGGCTTCCAAACAGAAATGCACATTTGCAGTGTTCTTTGGATAAATTCACTTTTTAGGGCTTGACTAAATAGAAACCGAGGACTATTCTCTAGAAGAGGACAAATGACACAATTTAGACATTAAGACTTGATCGAGCCCCCCACCCCCACCCACCCCTCAGCTCTGCTGGGATCCCAACATTCAGCATGGTGCATTAGCCAAGTTCAAATTAAAATCTACACTAAGGAGCTAAAACCCTCTCAGCTCCGTCCATAAAACACAATGTCAGGAAGAAATGTTTCCGTTCTAACGTGGATGGCTACCGCACTGTTTAACACCTAAACTGCACACGTTTGGCATCAGGATGCCAGAATGTTCAAAGAAAAAAAGGTGACTTCAGTTTCACATAAAACTTAAAAACAAAAGCAAATGCATATTAAAAAGGTTTGACAAATCTTGTATAAAAATTTGCATAAGAAGGCATGCGTTCCACTGGACTGAGTGGACAGATGTTGCTAATTGGATCTAAGTCTGCCCATCATCAGGGTGTAGGTTAGTTTGTTCATTCCAAATGCACACAGGCTCCGGCTCACATGACCTGATTTAGCAAACTCATCCCCCCTCCAAAAACAGAAGAAGAACCACAGCACAGAGGGAACGATGAACCATTCAACACAAAACAAAATGAGCTGCAGAGTCCGACTAGCGGCGTCCAGACAGGACTAAAACGCCTCTAGGAACTCAAATCCGGAGCCAGATTCATGACTGCAATTCATGTTGCTGACGGATCCCATTTTTACACTCTGATAATAATACTGGTCGAACCAAAAGTGCATCACAAAACAACTGACTGTCACACCGAGCAAGATCTCATCATCAACAATCCCTCTTTGGAGCATTTTATCGACTGACGATGACCAGATTTTCACCAAACTACCTCTGACCTTCGCCAGCGTCTGCAGTGATTTTTTTTTTTCCCCAAATGTAAAAGTTAAATCACGTAAAAAGGAAAATAAAACACATTTAAGGCAACTCCTATATTAAACAACAACAAAACACTATCTGGTCAATCTAAACGGCATAATATGAAATGTAGTTTCAACTTGCATTGACTACTGGCAGCCTGAGGTGAAGGGACCGGGTTTGTGCTCCGGAGTTTGGGGGAGCTTGGTGGGACGGGACAGACCAGAGGAGGGTGGGGTGGGCGGGAGGATTATCTGGAGGGTTAGTAAGGTTCTACAAGTCACAGTGCAAGTCAAGAGACAAATATTATCTGCTGTTTGAAGAAAGGCACTCTAGGTACCTACTGTACAGAGGGAAAGGTCCAGTTTGTCTGGAACACGTGTTCAGGCTCTTTCAAAGTAAAACTTGTTGAGTGAAAAGACTGGATGACTGCTCTATCCATGAGTGAACACAGGCTAAACATGTTGAAAAAGAAGTCAACATCCACCCAACAAAGAACAAAACACACAACAAATGGTATTCATAGGGAGCTGGGGACATACAGTATTAGTTGCCATTTTCTGTTAGACTTGCATCTCTGTCCAGTCTTTTCCTTCTATGTTCGGATGGCTGAGCTCTTCATTAGAAACAAATGACATTTATCAGACAACACTGTGGCCAAACATGTGGAAACGTTACAGAGATTTTCCTCTGATTCATTTTTCTGGGATCTTCTGAATGAAGGCAGTTTGTACAGCTGATGTCAGAAAATTAGGTGTCAGATATGCAGATTCAGTTACAAGAGTCCATATGATATGAAAAAAAGACATCTGTAACATCTTATTTTCTAATCGCCCAACAACAAATTCACCCCTTCAATTACCTGTCACTGCAGGTCTATATTTTACAAATCCTTGTTTATTATCTTGTTGTTTATAAAGTGAGTCCTGCGCCATGGGTATCAATCAAGTCTACAGCCATGCTAGCAGCTCTGAGGCTGTACTCAACAATAACATAAGCATGCTAATATGCTCACTGTGACAATGCTAACACACAGGTACAATGTTTGCCATGTGCATTGTCTTAGCTTAGCCTGTTAGCACGCTAACATTAGTGATAACACTTGAGGGTACTTCGTGATCAGAGTTATTATAATTCATCCTGTGGGGAACATGAACGTCTGAACTACATTTCATCATAATCCATCCAGCAGTTGTTAACAAGCCTCTTTAAAAACCAAAAATATAAAATTCAAGATGACACTAGGGAAAACGTCAGAGGATCAACATAGCTTGTAGGATGTTAAGTTTGCTGGTGACGATAGCAGAAATATCAGGGAACCACTGACAGTCTTTGGGATTCATCCTCTGGGCACCATGAATATCTGTATTAAAATCTAAGCCAAATTATCTGATAGATGTTTAGATTCTTCACTAAAAGCCAAAAATGTTAACCTCATGATGGTGATACATAAAAAGTGAAGGGGGCATGACAATAAGATTCAACCTCTGGGGACCATGAATGTTTGTACAGAATTTCATGACGCATTGACGAATAGTTGTTGGGATATTCCAGTCTGGACCAAAGTGGTGGCCCGACACTTACATCCATAGAGATAATGCAGCTAGCATGACCAAAAAATATCAAGTCTCAGTCAAGTCATATCAATAAAACAGATAAAACAGAAAATAAATAATAATAAAAGCATTCTGTGATGATCTACTACATAACAGGGTTTGAAGAGGTGAACACCATCAACACATTTCAGGGCATCTCAGGAGTGAATCTGTTTTTGGACGACTAAAATTTAAGCAAAAAAAGCTCCAAAATTGCAAAAACAAAACAAACAAACAAATGTTCCAGCACAACCAGAGGCACCATTAATGAACAGACCAGAGTTTGTTAATGCCCCGTACCCAACAAGAAGCCAGAAGTCATGATCAGTTCACCAGACAAAGACAGACCCGAACTGACAGCCACCAAGCCAACGAATAACAGCATCACATTTCAGCCCAGACATGCTCCAGAAAGAAAAGAGATGCACTAGTCTAACTGTGAGGGGGTGAAGGGGTTTCTGAGACAGCAAAGGCCCGGGCACTCCTCCCGAAAATATGAACTAGACTTGAGCCTTAATGTCAGAGGTTTGTATTTCCTCCTAGAAAAATATTGGCAATGTGGGGATAAGTCACATCACAACAAAGAGATGCATACTCTGTTTAATTCCATATTAACATACAAAAAGCTCTTCAGCACTTCTTTGTAATGCAGCAAGCTTGTGCTTTAATCTCAGGATTTGTGGTATCGTCCTTTGAGATCCATCTGAAGGAGCAGGTTCATACAACAAATCCCTCCATTTCAAGGAAAAAATGTTCCTTTAATGTTATTGTTTAATAAGCTCTCCTGTCTCAATCTGGGGACTTCCAATTTCTGAAATGGTAGCATCTATATCTTACAATGCCAATGATTTGATCTTTCAATACAGTAAGTGGACTTGTCCCTGCTGAATTTGGATACAACATCATTTTGGCAGTTCAGGATTCAACAGAAATGTACATAATGCAAAGATCACCACTTCAAAAAGAGGATTCCTTTTTGTGTTGATAATGCCAGTCCAGCAGGTTCAGGAACAGAAAGCACTTATTCTGAAGACTAGGAAGACCTGAATATCTTTTCCTATAAAAAAGAAACACAGCCCAGATATAGTTTGTGTGTGTTGACATTGCAATATTGCAATTTCACATTTAGTGCTCACAGTTGACACACTTGACTCACGAATGAAAACTCAATCACTACACTTGACCGACACCACTGAAAACATCTGTTAGGCTACTGCGCCTGTTCGACCTCGTCCTCCGTACCTGCTGAACACGACGCTCAGCGTCTTTTCTGCCTGAGCTCAGGGATACATTTGGGGAAGAGATGGGTGTGGGGAGGTTAACTGGGATTATTGATTGGTGGGGGACGTTTGGTCATTGGGCAACTGGGAGAGAGTTGAGTCTTTAGTTTACTGGGTTAGGGTTGTAAGGGTTGTTAGGGTTGCAGGCAAACCGGGGAAGGTAAGTTGATTAGGCTGATTTGGAAGTCAGGGATGTTGGTTTGTGTTGTACACTTGGCATAAATTTGTTTGTCTGAAGCATCCTGAGCCCTTTTGGGTTCGAGAGGGGGAAGGTAAGTTTGGGTTTTAGTCACTAGGGGAGGGTTATGGCCACTGGTCAACAGAATAGGTTATGGTTTTTTGTTGACTGGAGACCCTGAGGGATGTCGCTTTAAGGGTTCAGGACAGGGGTTACTTTGGACTGTTGCTGGACTGGGGAAGGTAAGTTTGGGTTTTAGTTACTGTGGCCAGATTACTGATATTGGCTGATAGAACAGATTATGATTTTAAGTTGCTGACTGATGGGAAAGTTATGGTTCATGTTGCTTGAGGACTGGGTAAGTTTGAGATTTAGTTACTAGGGGAAGGTTACTGCCATTGGTCAATGATGGTTTTTATTTGACTGAAGATGGTTTGAGCAGTAGGTTGATGTGGAAGTTGGTTTAAGATCTGAAGAAGCAGGGGTTGTTGTTTACAGGGCAGGATTAGGATTATGGGTTAAGATTAGGGTTAATAAAGATGGTTTAGGGTTAGAGATCTAGGAGATCAGGTTTGTGTGACTGCAGAAGTTAAAGGTTGTTCACATTAAGTTAATTGGGACGAGGGGATGAACAGTTCTCTTTTCATACTCCATCACAGCACTGCTTTTTAGACCAGTAACCCCTGACAGATGTTTGGTTCCATGTTCTCGGTTATCTTTGTACCCATGTGGACCCATCTCCCCACCCCACAAGAGAACACAGGGGCCACTATAACAGGCACACACTGGTGTGATGATGAATTAAATCTCCCTTTGAGCATTCCCACCACTGACGTCTATCACTAATTGGCATGATGACACTGGTACTTAGGCCTTCCTGTACCCCAGCTCTGTGGGCGAACAGCCTACGTCTTCCCAGAGCCATGTGACTTGGGCTGTATATCTACCATTGACACAGTCTGACAATACAATGCAAACAAACAACATTTATACAGATTGGCAACTTCAGGGCACCGTACGGTGCAAGCAAAAGTCTTTTTTTTTATATATATGTTTGAATTCCCGCAACTCAAGAGACATAGCATTACTTTTTATTGTCCAAACTGCTGACAAGAGCTGGCAAAGAATGCTGGGAGGGTTCTGAGGTTTTGCTGTTGTTGGTGTTGCTGCCGTCACTGTCAGTGATCTCCTCCTGTTTCTTCTCCACCACTGTCTCTGGAGGGTTGACAGCAGCCATCTTGTTCTCAGAGTTGGTGGTGGCATTGGTGGTGCAGTCTCCTGCAGGGCTGTGGTCAGAGCAGGCCGGCTCGGCCGTACCATTGGTGGTGGCAACAGTCGCAACCACTGAGGCGGCAGGAATGTCAACCACCGGAGCTGTCTCAGGCTTAGCCACGACCTCCAGCTGGACACCAGTCTCTGTGTTACCCTCTGCCCCTCCCCCCGGCCCGGCCTTACCCCTCACCCCCACACTGGGGCTGGTATCTGCTGCTAGGACTGCGCTGTCTTCCAGGACGGGCTGGCCGTCAGTGTCTTCTCCTGTTGCTGTTGCTGTCTGGTTGCTGCCTGTGGCTCCATGCTGCTCTTGTTTGTCGTTTCCATCAGTGCTGCTGTTTGCTGAGGAGCTCGCAGCCTTCACTTTCTCTACAGAGTTGGCCTCTGGTGCAGCTTCAGAGCCCAGTGCACCTTCCGCACTGTCCTGGACTCTGGCACTGACGTCTTTACCCTCTGTCTCTACTAGAGCTTGGTTGAAATTGAAGGCTTGGATGAGGCGAATCAAGTGTTTGACTTTGTCCAGGGAAAGCTGCATCTCTTTCTGACGAGCCAGGATGGTGTTTTTGGTCTCCATGCATTTCTGAAGGTAGAACGACAACAGGGTTAGGTCTAATATAAGACTTGTAAGTGCAATATTTCTAAATAACTGGGCAACAAAAATGTGTCTGACCGTAGTGCAAGTAATCTACTTCTGCAAGCCTTATTTTTCATCAGTTATTTTCTGTACGGTTACTTTCTTACAGCTGCTTCATGGTGTTTCTTACTGTTATGGAGTTGCTGAGCTGTTTGACTCTCTGTTCCAGCTGCTCACGCTCCAGTTTCAGTTCAGAGCTCCACTTCATCAGTTTCTGTTTCTCTTCTTCTTTAGCTGAAACAGAGAACGATAAAACAGTTAATCTGTCTGCATCTGTCTCAGCTGATGTTCTAAGGTAGAAAATAATCTGTCGTCACCTTCTTTGTAAGCGATGTAGGAATGAACAATAGCCAGGGTACCAGGCCAGGGAATGGCTTCTTCTTTTTTCAGGATCTGGAGAGAAAGGCTCTGAGTTGTCATAAAGGCTGAGACTTAGAAAAGATTTAAGGAAGTCAAATTTAGCCGCCACCCTGTGGTGAGGCTGAGAAGGGACAAGCAATGGGGTGGATGGATGTGAGATGCCAATCTTTACTGACACAATGAATGAGACAGAAGCACAAAAAAACAATACTGCATCATGTATATGCTTACAAAGGATTGAACAGTCCTAAAGTTAAGGACAGAGTGGCAGAAGGCCGATCAGCAGAAGCAGTTTTTACAGTCAAGTACAGCTATTGGCCCTGATTGGCCCCTCTCTGGACTGCGGTACCCCCTTCCCCCTGACTCAGGATCAGTCTCAGCTGCTGCGGTTACCTGATCTTGACATTTTGGACAGATCCACATGCCTTTAGGAATGGTTTTCAGGGGTGGATCCAGGCAGTCCAGGTGATAAACACGAGAACACGTGTCGCACATGAGCAACTGGCCACTGCGTCTGCACACAGTGCAGAAATCCTCATGGATGTCTCCCTGTGAGGAAGAATTGGACCAATCAGTTTCCCCGCTCAACTGAGCCCCACCAACCATCTGTGGAGAGGCAAGGCAGGGGGAGGCACCGTGATCTGGTTTGGTTTAGTTTACACTTGGCCTTGTTTCGATGCCTAATGGACATGGTGTGTTATTTTACTGAGCCCACAGAAAAGTTACTTGACATTTGGGGGTTAGGATGTGTTCTGAGTAGTAGTTATTCATGGATGCTCTGGGCTACAGGACACTGTTCACTTTGTAAGGCTGAATCAAAGTAAAAATCAACTGATGACTGATGATTATCACATGGACACAACAAACTTATGGACGTGTCTGTGGAGGTCTCGGGGTGCAAATGACTGACAGAGCTACTGGGCCAATAGGATTGTGTGTGACGGGGTGTCCAACCCTCTGAACTGTCCGTCTCCCCCATCGTTACTTACATCCCCAGAGCTGGGGCTGGGCAGGGGGAGGGGATGGACGGGGCTGGAGGGGGAGGTCGGGGTGAGGCTGCCCAGCTCCGGGACGCTGCTGTATTTGGGTGGGCGACCTGGGTGAAATGAGACAGACAACAAAGACGGAAAACAAAGAAAAAAAGAAAGATGGAGAGGGGGGAAAAAACAAAAACAAACAGTCTGTATGACATACCTTGGAAAGGGAGTCTTCGTTGGCTAGCATGAGACAGGGGAGCGGTAAGGGAGGAAGAGGAGGAAGAGGAGGAGTCAGAAGCACAGACAGCAGTGTTAGTGCAGGAGACTGTGCAAGCTGAAGCCGAGCACGAATACAAACCTACTGCAGTCGACTATGAAGCGCACAACAAATGGACCCATGTCAGATGTTAACACACCTCAGGTTTATTATTATCAGCTGTCACCAGGAGTTTAGAGCACCCCCCACTTAAAGGAACAATTCATCCTTTGAGGATTCTGATGTCTGTGTTAAAATCTGACACCGTGAGTTACACGATTTCAATTTTTTGTCTTTTCTCTTTAAAAAACTGAGTCCAATGGAGGTTGAGCAGGAATTAGTGTTACATCTCTAAGATTAGTCATTAAAAAGGGGATAACACAGGAAGTGGAAACTGCTACAAATCCATTTTAGTATTTTGAGGTGTGATATTATAAAAGCCAATTCATGTTAGTCATGTTATTCCCCCATAATAATTACTATCATTTTATCCTATTCTTGATCGACTTTCAACTCCCGGCCGCAGAGCAGCAAATGAAAACCAGAGAAACTTCAGATTTAGGTAAAAATAAAGAACGGCAGGAAAAGGAAAAGATGCGCCTCATTCAAAGACCTCATCTGTGACGTTGATCAGATATTTCATGAGTTAAATCCTCAGGAATCTTCTGCTTCAGCTGATTTCAACTACTCCCAGAGAAGACATCAGGTGTGAATGTTCAACCAGATTTATACTTCTTCATCGAGATGGTCCAGAGGATAAAAACACCCACCCTGTCCTTACTGTGTCGTTCAGCTCGGGCTGCAGCTAGTGACTATTTTCATTTCCATTAAGAGACTGATCAATTAATCATCAAAAATACTGATGAACACAAATCCAGTGTCTTACTGTGTCCGAGCAACAGTCAAAAACCAAAAGACTCTACTGATAAATTTAACAACAGTGTAATGATTTAACTGATGACGACGGATGTTTTGAGGATCAGAATTCTTCGATAATTGAATAATTAATCAACAAATCATTTGTTGTAGTTCCAACAAAATGATTTTTAATCAAAATCATCTGAACCTTTTTGGATACTTTCTATTTTACAACAATTTGAGAAGATGTTGTCGACCTCAGGTCTAAACCTACTGACTGAACACACAGATCATCTCACAGAGCTCAGTACTAAAGTCTTTCATCACCATTTTAAGTTGATGACATTAGGAATTTGTTTTAGTTTGTCAGAAAATATAAGAACTGAAACGTCACATTCCTTGTTTCGTGCATTAACATTTTGGAGGAGGCTGGTTTCAGCTCTGTCGGAGCCTCAGAGTCTCTGCAGCGCTCTGACAAACAAGTATAAATCCGGCTTTAGACATAAAACCTGACTGAAGGGACAGGAAACAGAAAGCAGCAGGAGGAGGGTTTACAGCTTGTTATTAGTACTGAGCAACAGATTAGTCTCTATTCTACTGTATCTACTGCTGTCTACTGTTCTGTCTCCACCAGCTTTAACAACTCTCAGTCTCTCAGTCTCTACCTGCCTCTGTTCTCACGCATCTCTCTGATAAATCCTAACCACTTTCTCCTGACTCTGTTCTGTTTCTACCAGTTTACAGCGTCTTTGACCTGTAGACCAGTATTTCATACGGACCTCTCTTCCTGGTCCCCTGGTGCAGAGGGCTGTTCAGGTAACTCACTGCGCTCTTTTTCCTCTGAAAGAAAAACATGTCAAAGACAGATTAACGATGTGATGTTATAATACATCATGAAACCAGAGCAGCTGCAGACAGGACCAGTGACACAGTGACGGAAAACAAATGTAATATATGTAAATATAAATAACATCAAGATGTTTTTATAAGACGACAAAACCAATCACAGAGACACGATCAGTTCTGTCGGAGGGTTTTTCTCCCTGATCCACAGGTGAAGAGAGCTTCAGGACTGTTAACCTCTGTGGTTTATGACATTCTAGAAGTACTCCTCGTCATCTCCACTAATTAGTTCAGGTCATTTAATTCACGTGTGAATTCTTAAGTTAAGGCTAAAAATGATTTTTCTTTGTGAGGACCTTTGACCCTTGACCACCAAAATCTAATCAGTTCATCTTTGAGTCCAAGAGACAGAGATTCCTTCAGTGTGAATGAGACAGACCACGAGTGTCAGGTTTAGAGACCGAGCTGAACCCGACTAAGAATTCTGTCAGTCGACTCAAATTTAAGCTCGACTGGGTGTTTAACTTTGTGATAATATTCCTCAGCAGGTAGAACTCACCTGACACCTGGACACTGCCTGCATCGCTCTGTCCTCTGTTTACATCAGTATCTAACACCACAGTTAGTTTGTGGTTTGGTTGTAAAGTTTACAGCCTGTCGCTCTGTGTGAGGCTCATCAACAGTTGGGGCAGCGCCACATAACAGACAATGTAAAAGGAACAGAGTCCTGACTGAACATGTAGTGAAAAACTGTGATATATGTGATATATGTTCATTTTACTTCTGCAACAAATACTGGACAAACTGCACAACACACCTACAGGTGTTTCTTTCTTGTTGTGTCAGTTCTATAATGGTTTGTGTTCGTTGTTGTTGTTGTTGTGTTTGCTGTTGTTGTTGTGTTTGCTGTTGTTGTTGTTTGTGTTTGTTGTTGTTGTGTTTGTTGTTGTTGTTGTTTGAGTTTGTTGTTGTTGTTTGTGTTTGTTGTTGTGTTTGTTGTTGTTGTTGTGTTGTTGTTGTTGTTTGTGTTTGTTGTTGTGTTTGTTGTTGTTTGTGTTTGTTGTTGTGTTTGCTGTTGTTGTGTTTGTTGTTGTCTGTGTTTGTTGTTGTTGTTGTGTTTGTTGCCGTTGTTTGTGTTTGTTGTTGTTTGTGTTGTTTATGTTTGTACCTCAGGTTCAAACACAGCTCCACTGTACACCGGGTTGGCCGTCGTTCTCCTCTTTCGCTCCTCTCGTTTGCTCTGGATTTCTGCAAATTAACACATCAAAGCTTTACAGCTGAAACATACATGTGCAGGTGAGGAGGAGGTTGGAGGAGGAGAGGAGGATGTGAGAGGAGGACAGGGGGGAGCAGACACATGAGGAGGGAGATCACTCACCTTCCAAGTGGTCGTGTGTTACGAGCCCCAGAGACACCATGAAGGCCAGTTTCTGCAGAGGAAAATAAAATCAGTTTCATCATCAGAACCACGACGACGACACTCTACTCCTCCCCCCTCTGCTTCTCACTCTGCTCCCCCCTCTGCTCCTAACTCTGTGGACCATACCTCTGGGTTCTCCTCTTTCTTGGGTCTGGGAGCTGGAGACAATGGAGGAGTGGAGGAGGAGGAGGAGGAGAGGCTGATGACGGTCTTCTGCTCGGCTCCACCTCCTGATTTAACAGTCTGCTGAGGAGGAGATAAAGTCAGTGTGAAGAACTTTTAATAAACAATCGCATTTCAGATCCACGAGTCTGCAGAACTCTGTACTGCAGTACAACCTGAGTACTACTGCAGTCAGGTTATACTGCAGTCAGGTTATACTGCAGTAGTACTCAGGTTATACTGCAGTACTCAGGTTATACTGCAGTAGTACTCAGGTTATACTGCAGTAGTACTCAGGTTGTACTGCAGTAGTACTCAGGTGGTCCTCTTACCTTGGGCTCAGTGGTCAGGCTGCTGATCTGGATCGGCTGGGCGGGGGTCAGGGTGGGGACGGGGGCGGGGTTGGGTGCCTGTGCGGGGCTGGCGAGGCGGGTGGCGGGCGCGGCGGAGACGGGCGTGGTGATGACGATGCCGGTCAGGGGGGCGGAGCCGGTCTTGCTGCAGGGCTGTCCGTTGACGATGCGGACCTGGTGGATGGGCGCCGCCGAGGGCAGCGAGGACGACAGCTTGGTGGCCAACATGACGGGCCCCTGGAGCAGCTGGGGGGCCGCCATCATGGGCGGGGGAGGGGCCGGGGCGATGGGGATGTTGGTGGGCGTGACCGGTTTGGGCCTGACCTGCTGACGACAGACAGCCAATCAGAAAACGGCACCGGGGTGACTCGACGCTGCTGAGTAACAACACTGTGGAGCTCTGCCTCAGCCACACCCACTCTACTGCTGACAGCAATACTAATACTACTAATACTACTAATACTACTAATACTACTAATACTACTAATACTACAGGTTCTGCCACTGGTTCTACTTTTACTCATAGAATACCTTCTCTGTCTCTTCATTTTACTTTCTTTCTGATACTATCACTGTTTACTTCAGGTTTGCTCTGAAAATATATACACATATATATACTACAGTACTTCTAGTACTACTGTTACTGCTTTTAACAACAGTACAAATACATGACCAACATATGATGTTTTTGATAAAATGTGTTCATGATGATGATCTAGTTCCTGACTCATGGGTATAATTAATCAATGATCGATTATTGATCACTAAGAATTCAGTTGATCACATGGACTTTAAATAAAACGTTTGTATCAGTGAGGTCAACATAATGATGTTCACTGTGTGGCAGTGACCAGCAGGAGGCGCTGTTAGACTCTAACAGGTTAAACTTCCATGGAAGGCGAACATGAGGAGAGCAGGAGAAGTTTCTCTGCATTAAATAACCTAATTTATGTATTTTTCCTTTATCAATATATTTTATTAACATTTGATATGATTGATAACTGTTTAGTTTTGTGTCTAAAAGCCTAAAAGTTTTTAGTTTTACTTTCTGTTTAAACTTTAACGTCTTCGTTTCAGAGGATTGTTGTTGGATCATTTCTTCACTGAGGAAAAACACATTTTCTTTAGCAGCCAATTTTCTGCCACAGACATTTTCAGTTTAAGAAAAAATGATTAACTGATAATTGATTGTTCATTTTCCAGATGGTCGATCAAAGAAATGAACGCCCCAGCACTAAAAACATTGATTTAAAATAAGAATAGAAATTAGTTTCTTATTGACTCCCTTTAGTTATTAAAACACTTCTAACAGTGAGAGAACATCTACTGCTTCTACTGATACGACTGCAGTCCCGTCACATCTGGAGACAAACAGCTGGAACTGAAGCAGAAATATTAAACCTGATTTACAGTTTTTATCTTCTCACTGCAGCTCATCTACTCTGCAGGTCGACTTCACGTCTGTCCGCCTTTGTTTTTTCTCCTTAAAGAGTCTCAGTGATTTTATAGGTTTTAATTCAAACTAACTCGGACACTGAAACTGGTTCTGCTGCTACTGGTTCCAGTTTCAAACCAGCCAGAGCTCCCAGTGGCATCACTCAGCTCAGGTAAACATCACCAACATTTCTGCACTGACAGGGTTAAAACACACCAACAGCCAGGAAAACAAAATACCAAGAAGCTGCAGGAAAACAAGCTCTCACCACAGAAGGTAAACACACACACACACACACACACACACACACACATTCACAGGCAGGAAACCTTTAAAACAACCTGTTCACAGGTCAGTTGGAAAATTAAAAAAAGCACAACGAGAGGAGAAAAGATGAGTAGAGGCAGCACAGAGCAAACAATGTTTTAGTGCCACGGAGCAAGGCATGGGTGTTTGCTTTGGTGCCCTCTGCTGGAGAGTGAGCGAGCCACCTCAGGTGGGCCACACACACTGATCTGAGGGGGGGAGGGGGGACGGGAGGTTAGGGTTTGGAGGCGGGTCTTACAGGGACGCACCTGTGGCTGAAAGGTGGGTCGAGGCGTCAGTCTAGGAGGAGGGACAAACTGAGGAACTTTGATTGGCTGGGCGGTGGTGGTGGTGGTGGCCTGCACCTGAGACAAAACCACAGCAGATTGTGGATCTGTGCTGCTGTTACACTGACATGTCTGCTCATATGTGACTGACATGTCCACTGCTGTTAGTTCACATCCCCGCCATCGACGGGACTCGTTCTGTTCTTCCTGACAACAAATAACCAACGTTTGTGCACAACAACAGAGGAGGAACCTGAAGCTTTGGTTTTGGACTCTGGTTCTGTCATTTATGAGGCTGTAGGTCAGAAGGCCCGACTTCTTTCTCTCTGTTTCACCGTCACTTTTTAAATAACGCTCTGACTCTGATCTTAAAACAGATGAAGGATTTTAGTCCTCAGACGTCTGGATCTTCAGGAATCAGAGAAACAAGCTGAACAAACAGCTGCTCTCCACGTCCTGAGTCCACCCAACATCCTCCCAGAGAAACACTGACTCTTAACATCAAACTGTTTTATTCAGAGTTTTACTGGTTTGAATCAGCTGCTCTGTTTGTTTAGAGAGGAGGAGACCTCTGAGGAGGATCCAGCTCCTGAACCATCAACACTGAAGGAACCTAAAAACAAGCTGAGCTAATGTTAGCAGCAGCTCAGCTAACAGCCATCAGCGCCTCACTGACGTCCTGAGCACCGGAAAAACACAAATATGTAATGTGACATTTCTTTATTCTGTGTTTTTCCAGTTGTAATTATCAGGTCTGTTTGTTTTGGAGAGGAGGAGAAAAAAAATGAACGATGAAGACAGAGGGAATCTTAACATGACACACAATGACTTGTACGAGTCTTTTAACAACGCAAAAAATAACTTCTGCTAAATTCACGATTTATTCATTGATTCATATGTTTCAGTTTTAAAACGTATTAAAATGAGTCTTCAAGCTCCTAAAACTGAGACTTCAGGAAACTCTGTTGGACTCGTTTTAGTTTGAAAACTCCGGGGTTGTGTTTTAGTCTGACAGACAGAAACATTCACCCTGATTGGTTCTTATCAGTCACACGTATCCTTCACCTGACTGGTCACACACCGGTCATGTGACCCATTTCAGCCTCGACTACCAGTGGTGAATGTAACATGGAGGATGAACTACAGGAGTTTCTGACCTCGGTGTCTTTCACAACAATCTCCTTCCTGTTTACACCTGCACATGCCCAGTGTAGGTGAACGGTCATGTGATCAGTGTTTTAAGGTGTCTTAGAGATTATTTCTGATACGGAGCTAAAACACTCGTCTGGACTCGTTCATAAACATCAGTGTGCACAGAGTCTAAACGACATTCCTTCAGTCTGTGAGGATGTGATTCTACTGGCTGAATCACAGAGACTCTGCACTGGTTTATCATGAAAATCACATTAAAAACACTGCAGCAGCTTCACACACACTTTGCTCCTGACCTCTGTTGTTTTACACAAACGTGTCGCTGTGAGATGAACTGGACCCACAGGACTGATCTGAAACCTGGACCCGGTCAGTCCGGCTGCTATGAGGCCACCACTCACACCTTAGCCTACTCGAGCTCTCGCCGTGTGAGTAGAGAAACATCCTTCACTCAGAGCAGGGACACTTTAACTCTCTACCCCCTGAAGGCAGTTTAAAACCCCACAGCTCTACAGATCACAACACTCATCACTGATCAATAAGTCTGATTAGAGGAAGGCAATGACACGTGACCGGGGGCGGGAACAGGAGGGTCTTACCACCATGGCATTTTTGGAAACCAGTCGGACGGGCTCTGAGCTCTGGCCGGTCAGCTTGCTGGCCACCTGCAGGTTGATGGGGGCGTTCTGCGAGTCGGGTTTGGTGATGGCCGTGGTTACCACGGCGACGGTGGCCGGGCGCTGCGGCAGGATGGAGCCGGGCAGGGCGGGCGTGGCGGCAGCTTTCAGCACCAGAGGTAGAGTCTTCGTGGTGAGGACCGGCGTGACCGTCAGCGTCTGTCGAAGGAGAATTTAAACCGTCAGACAGAGCTGATCTGAAACCTGCACCTCTCACTTCTACTCCAGGTAATTATTGTCCTACATTTCCCAGAATGCAACTCTGACAACAAAGGGCTGTATGTCTGTTGTCATTTCATTTGATTATTGGACACAACAGATGTTTTCTTCTTGTCAAGTCTCATGTTCAGACTCAAACCAGCTCACAGTTTTTAAAAAGGAGGAAACAGTGAATCTGTTGGGGACTATTTTCTCTCTCTCCTCCTCCTCTTCTTCTTTTCTCCTCCTCTCTCTCATCTCTTACTCTTCTTCACACGTGTGTTCAGTCAAATATCTAAATACATCCACACGTCTGAACACACTCTCAGATATTTAAAGCCTTTTCTGGTTCATCTTTGCTTCATATTTCAGAGTAGATCAGTCAAACATGAGCTGTAAAATGATTTCATTGTGTTTCCCACCTGCTGCAGTCCTCCAGTTATCTGCTGGCTCTGCAGCAGGTTGGTCGGCTTGACGTCGCCACCTGCTGGAGGAGTTTGGACCTGCAGCTGCAGCTTGGCCTCTGGCTCCTGCTTTACCAGCAGCTCCTTCCTCAGCTGCTCCACCACCTTTTTCTGAGGGAGGAGAGAGAGGAGAGGAGGAGGGTTAGGGTTAGGTTTCAACCAGGTACTACCGCTGTCGCCACTTCCTGAGCGTTGTTTCAAATTAAAAGCCCTCTGCGGAGGCCTGTTACTGCTACTCCATGACATTGCAGCGGTGATAATAATTTTCCTGCTGCTACAAACATGTAAACAGCAGAAACGCTGCAGACATAAAGTCGGTGTCTTGTTCACAGCTCAGTTATAAAATCCTACCACACCATGTCTCTCCTGCTGGGCTGCTGACACTGTCAGTCTGTCAAGTCGCTGTAACTCTGGTAGTTTCCTCTTTACATGTGTGTATTCATGCAGCTCTCAGCAGGTAGAACTCGTGTTAACGGAGTGGACAACAGAAAGAGTGGCTCTGCTCTCTGTTTGCATCAAGTCTCTTTCTCCATTAGTTTTGTGGTTTGGTAATTTTAAGCTGTGTGTGTGTGAACTGAGAAGCAGCTAAAAAAAGTGGAACGAGCCGTCGAGTGTGTAAATATTTTTAATTTGTCACCACCTCTGAGTTTCAGTCTGTTCGTGTCAAAATAAAACACGACTCTGAGCTGTCTGGTGTCTCCTCAACATTTTCATTCAGCAATAAAAGAAATCTTAAGGTTCATCTTGAGGCTCTTCAGATTTGTCAGGTGGAAGCTGTTGTTTCTCCATGAATTCACTCTGACATGATGAGAACTACTGCATCGACCGTTTGTAAAAGACAAACATAACGTCAGAGAGGAGGCAGGACCGAGCCCTGACACCTCCACAGCAGGAGGCACTCATCAGTGACTCCTCTGAAAAGGTCAATAATCAATAATCGCTGCAGCTACAGTCACTGCTCTGATCTGATTGGCTGCTACACGACAACACTCACTCATTATGAGATAATAACAAGAAGAAGAAACAGAACACACACACACACAGCTGCACTGACGTACAACTTCACAATCAAAAGATAAAACCCATCTGTTGCTTAGCAACACTTGACTCTCAAGCAGCAACTTAACGCAGCAACACACAGTCATGAAGGAAAAACCAGACTGAGCTCGGTTCTGCTTTCAGAGCAGTTTGACCTGAGCCTGCAGTTAATGATATTCACAACTTTATCTGCTCAGAACTGCTGCTGAGGGACGTTCATCACACAGGGATTAGTCTGCAGACTCTTTATCAGCCGCTGGGTTTTAAAGGAGCACTTCACCCAAATGTTCTCTCTTTAACCTCTGCAGCAGGTAGCTCAGGTTTGATCTGCAGAGGTTTAGAGACACAGTGACTCTGACTGTCCCAACACAGTCCGGTCTGCAGAGCTCCAAGCATCAAACTAAATGAGCTGCCATTATTAATGGAGACGATCGGCAGGACGTTGTTTCTGTGGTTTGGGATGATCTAAAAAAAAAAACAAACAAACAGCTGTTTTCACCAGAAACACAGAAATGTTGATTTCTAGTTTCATTTTTTACTCAGCTCTACTGAACTGCAGTTGACATTTTAATGAAGGTTTAATATTCAGTTCTTACATAGAAAAATCTGTTTATTTCAGGATACAGGTAAAGTCCCCTTCACATTAATTTAGAGCTACAGTCCCATAATGCTCTGGGGCATGTAAACAGGAAGTATAATGCTGCTGTGGACTGAGTGCAGTGTGTTAAGCTGTGAGCCTTATATCTGATCACAGTCAGTCAGAGTGTGTGATTACCAGCAGCTGAACTGTCACTGTTTCACTGTGACACTGAAGGAAAGTGAAAAACAGGAGGATTCTGAATGAAGCTCTGCAGCCTGTTTCTGGAGCTGCTGCAGGAATTTGACCAGTTCAAACTTGTCCAGAGAGAAAACTTCTCCAGCGTCTCACTGATGTTTCCAAACACCAGGTTTCAGCTTGTCCTGCACAAACTATTTCACCTCCTTCACCTCTGCAGTTTGTGGAGAAACAACATGAACGTTTCTGTGTTTGGACAAAATGTTCAGAAACTTTCAGCTCCACATTAACATGTTTCCTGCTGTTAATCAGTCACTTCACTGCAGGTGAATCCTTGTTAAAAGAATTGTGACATATGGGATGCTTTTACTTTGAAATCCTGTAGAATACCATTAAAATAAAGGTTAAAATCTGAAACACTTTCATTTAGTCCAGAGTTAAGAGATTAGAAATGATGAATAAATGGAAACTGCTGCAGATTAATTTACTGTCGATCAACTTGTCAGTTAATCAACTAAAAACTTCCCTGTTTATTCTGGACCTGGGGGGTTAGAAGCTTGGACTTGTTGAGGTTTTAATTGACCGATTTAATGTTGTAAAGATGAGAACAGCTGAAGGACGGCAGCGTCTGAGAAGAAGTATTAGTTCACAGTCACACAGCACATCCAGGGGTTTAAAGGCTGCAGCAGTTTCAGCTCTGAACAGGATAAACTCTTCAACACAGCAGTCTGATTTCTTTCAACACAATCATCAACATCTTCAGTCAGACTTGTAGTTAAAGAGGAATCAGTGGAACATGAATCTGGTTTCTCTCTCAGAGTGAGAAGAGAAGATGGATCAGTTTCATGTCTTTGTAATTATTTTCATCATTAATGTTTTGGTTTGGGTGGAGGGCGTGTTAACAATTCAAAAACTAATTAAAACGCCCGTCCCTGGTCCCAGCACACATCTCCCTCTAAAACCACAAACTGTCACATTATTCCACCTCTGTTCATGGACACATTGAACACATGAGGTGTAACAGAGCCAGCTTAGCTCTCTCCCTCTGTTTACAGTCTTTTCGCTAAGCTAAGCTAAGCTAACCTGAACACACAGCAGCTGCAGGGATCATTTAGTTCCAGCGTCCAACCTTTAACCTCCTCCTGTTTCCTGTCACCATCAGCTCAGAGAGAAAACACCTGGAACTGTTTGACATTATATAATCAGCCTGTGAACAAATACAAACCCAGTTTTCTATTTTTTATTTTTAACTTCAAACCAGCGTTCACAGACAAACACGTCCATCTGAACACCTCAGAAAACACATCAGTGTTCTTAACAGTGGATTTAAAAGGCACTC
Organism: Lates japonicus; assembly: GCA_033238685.1. Lineage (NCBI taxonomy): Eukaryota > Metazoa > Chordata > Actinopteri > Centropomidae > Lates > Lates japonicus. The sequence goes on from BRZM01000047.1 coordinate 4,622,598, forward strand.
GTTCTTATTCTACAACTAGCTGTTCTACTTCTACACTTATCTCAAAGCAACACATGAACACAAAAACAGACAATGTGCAGGCAGGAGATAAAAATAGGAGGTGGCTGAAAGTGGTTAAAAATAAAAACACAGGCAACAACAAAAGAAGAGAAGTGAAGAGAAATCAAAGAGTCTTCAGACGAAATGAAAGAAGATGTTGAAGCATCTGGACTCAAACACGCTGGTTAACTGGTGAACCCGTTACCTCAGAGCTTCTTAAAGGACACGTTCACATTTTACAAATTTTTTTTGTCCCGACTGACCACAAACACACCCCTCCTTTCAGCTGTTTCACTGGACGTGGTGGGAGACAAAGTCGACAGTCCTCCTGTATGTCTCCACCTTTGACCTCTGACCCCCAAAACCTAATCAGTTTATCCTCAAGTCTTTGTCGTTTGTACCAAAGTTGAAGAAAATCCCTCAAGGTGTTAATGAGATACAACGACCTGCAAACGTAGTGACTCTGAGCACGTCTGTCACCAGCACAGAGGAATAAAACCAAACTGACATATTTAAATGTCCAGTTTATTTTCTCATGAGAAGAAAAATAACTGGAAATAACTTCCTGTTGATCGCCCAATTTTCACTCAACTAATCATCATCAGCTTCACCTCTCGTCCTTCGAGGGTTGTGGAGGTTGGAGCTGTGCACAGGTCTATCACAGGGCCGACATACAGAGACAAACAACCATTCACACTCACACCTTTAGACTGTGGGAGGAAGTCAGAGGAAACCCACAAACAAACTGGAACCCTGAACCTTCCTCCTGAGAGCTGACAGCTCTGACCACTGCAACACCAGCTCATCATTTCCTCTCTACTTTAAAACAGAAATCATCTGCTCCATCAGACACGTTTCAGATGGACGTAGTTTAGTTACTAAAACTTGACTTCCTGTATCATTCTGTTTGTGTGCAGGTGGAAAAACAGAGCATTGATTTGACTGAGATGAGTTTTGACCTGAGGGCTCCTGAGGTGAAAACATTGAGGAGCAGTTCCTCCTGATGTGTCCAACTCCAACTCCTGAAATCACTCATTCACTCCCTCTGCTCACTATCCAGGGAGTTTTATGTGGAGGACTGCATACAGAAAAAACATAAACACAAACTGCACATTTCAGCCTGAGTATCGTAAGATGTCTCGACCCCCTGAACAGAGCAGAGACTGCACAAGGAGAACTGCTCCTCCTTGTGGTTTAAATAATCAAAACTACAATAAGTTGCCTCCCTGAAGAGATTCACCTGCTTTATAATAAGGATGATGTTAGATAACACACGTGTGAAACTGCACATTCCTGATATGAAGGAGTAGAAACGTACCAACAGTTTAAGAATAAATAGTTAATAAAAGATAATCGTTGATTAATTAAGGCCTCTATTGAACTACGTGGCCCCACATGGACTGAGCTGGTTGTTTGCTGAGTAGTTGCTGTGGATGTTGGGTCACCAGCTGAGCCGAGCGGCAACCTCATCAGTAAAATGTTAAAACGCTTTCAGACTCAGGCTGTTTTCTCTTTAATTACATCGCTGCTGACGCACAGTTAAAACGTGTCAGATCAACGTCAGCTGGTGGACGATAATCAATATTTTCAGTTTGCCTTTTATTAAATAAATTCTTGCTTTGCACTGTAACGTTTATTCTCACATTTTATTTGTCTGACCGTATTTTAGCTTAATAACCTTAAAATCCTTAAGAACTAGATTAAATGTCTGTTTGTTTGTTCCTGTTTGACTCTGAAACACTTTGAATTGTCTTGTTGTTGAAATGTTTTGTACAAATAAACGGACTCTCTCTCCTCCGTCTGTCGCTCTCTCACAGCGTGAACGCAATGCATGATGGGATATCCTGCTTGGTCAGTGACCATCAGTTGTACACTGTGAGTCCAGTATAAGGTAAAATAATTCCCACTATTCATTCAGACAGAACTACAAGATGGTGAACTCAGTGTGTAGAGAGCAGGGAGTGAGTTCAGACAGCCACAGAGTGAGGACCATACAGTTCATCCTCCATCACTGACTCTGAGGAGTCAGACAAAACGACCGATCACAGCCTCAGTGTTCATGTGTGCAGCTCACTGTTGTTTTAAAATAGACCTGAAGAAAACGTGGAAGTGTCCTTTAAACCAGACGCTTCCTCATTTAAACTCAGAAGCTGCTGCTTCCTGCAGAGATCCTCATTTAGAGAAACAGCCTGAACAGCTGTGTGTGTGTGTGTGTGTGTGTGTGTGTTACATAGTGTAATAATGTACCTGCTTCTCGCTGAGCGCTGTGATCTTCGCTTGAAGTTCGTGGAGCTGCTTCTTCAGATCTGCGTTCTGAAAACAAGAGCCAGTTAGTCTGAGCCTGAAAAAAAAACGAACTCTGCTGAAAACTGTGAAACGTCTTCGTGCTTCAGTCTGTCGAGATAACGAACTCCAGACTTTGATTTTAAAACTCACGGTGGTGTTGGTGGGAATGTGCAGACATTAGTGCGACTACGATTAAAGTAAAGAAACGTAAAGAGGTGCTGGGTTTACCTGAGGGTCCTGCTTCATCTGGGCAACCAGTTTCTGTAGAAGATGACAAGAGACAGTCAGAAAAATACTGACACCTACTGGTCACCATCAAGAACTGCAACCTGATGACTGCACCTGCTCAGTCAGGAAGCAAAACAACACCCATCACTCTCACAAATCAGAGATTTACTGTATATCTGGGTGAAATAAGATGTTTAAGACTCCAGGGAATAACTCAGCTCAGACTGCTCCCGTCCTCCATTGTCTGGTCACTGATTATTATCTCTTCGTATATAATCGGAGAGTGTGAAGAGTTTCCTGATAATGACTGAAGCCTAAAGAAACCAGTGGGCTCATTAGTTAAACTTTGGGAATATAATTTATTAATTTGTGTGGTAACTTAGCAAAAAATATAAATAAAACAAAAACCTGTGACGACTGCGATCACAGATTTCTCTCTGTAGAGGAGATTAGACAGTCAGCAGTTTGTGAAAAGTATTTCCTGTCTGGGAGTTCGTAGCTACAGTCCAGAACTTAAATCAGTTTCCTGAACACATCGTTCTCTGCTGAGCCTCATCATGTCTTTAACTGAGAGGAAGGAAACTGAGTTTGTTATATCCACACTTCTTTTTGATCACTTTTCATAAAAGACGACAGGACAGATGTTACTTTTGGTGCAGCCTTGTTAGCTGTTAGTTATTAGCCCTGCTAGCTGTTAGCCCTGTTAGCTGTTAGCTATTAGCCCTGCTAGCTGTTAGCCCTGTTAACTGTTAGCTGTTAGCCCTGCTAGGACTCAGTGTGGACAGACAAACAGCATCTTCGTCCTCTCTGTGTGGTCGCTGGGATGAAACCTTTTCAGCTGATTGTAAAGATGTGCTGTGTTTCCATCTTTGTTGGTTCCGACCGTCAAAATGTTTTTCACAGTCTTAATCTGGACTTTGTCATTTTTAATGAAACCAAACCACCTCCATATAATCGATGAGCTGTGACCTTTGTTGAACAGTTTCCTGTTCAGAAGATAATGTCAGTTCTTCACTTTCTTGCCTCTCGTCGGTTCCACTCATGTTTCTGTCTCGTCCACCACTTTCTTTACTGCCGGTAGGTCAGGAAATGGGTGTGTATGTTAATGCTGCCGTGTGATAGGCTGGTAGATTAAAACACCCTTAGCTTATCGTCTTAATCAACAGAATTTAAACTGTTAAAGGTCAAGACTGTGACGATCAAAGATGGAGCAGGAACCACTAAAAAGACCAAACAAAATAAAATGAAACTGTAATATGACGAACTACACACAGCTAATAACACAGAAATAATCTCCATCTGTACTAACACACCTTAAAACACTGATCACATGACCGTTCACCTACACTGGGCATGTACAGGTGTAAACAGGAAGTAGATCGTCTACTCTGCAGTTAGTTGATTAGTTACAGAAAATACTGTGAAATTTAAAGACAGTGAGGTCAGAAACTCCTGTAGTTCATCCTCCATGTTACAGTCACCTCTGAGAGTCGAGGCTGAAATGGGTCACGTGATCGAGCCTGACCAATCAGGAATCAGGATACATTGTGACAATCAGGAAGTGAACGTGGGCGTCTGCGTCATTCTGTCCGTCCAGACTAAAACACAACCCTGGAGTTTTCAAAGTAAAACGGGTCCAAAAGTCTCCGGAGGAGTGACGACGCCAGGCGTAACCATAGCAACAGTGATGACTTTCACAACGAACATGTTTTAGTGTGGACGGAGCCTCAGATGTTTCTGGATTTTATATTTGGAAATTCATTAAATAAAAAGTAACAGAGCGTCAACACTTAAAGACCAGCTCGTATTTCTGATACTGGTCCTTGGTCCAGACCTGGACCCTGATCTGGATCAGAGCCGTGACACAGTCAGAACGTTAAAATAAAAATAAATAAGGTGCAGCGGGGACTAACTCTCCTAACCCAGTAACCCAGTATCCTGGAAACCCACCTGATGGATCTGGATCTCCACCTTCAGAGCCTCCTGTAACGTCTGTAATTCCATCATGGATCCAGTCAGTCTGCCAGCCGATCGATCAGCCTGCACAGAGGGGGAAAGGAGAGAGGTCTGAACGGCCAGTTCAACGGGAATCAGCAGCACTGGGGCTGGGGTCACGGCTGTTGTCATGGCAACCAGAGGTACAGCTTTATAAGGACTTCCCGTGTGAGAGCTCGGCCGCCAAGGTCAAACAAGGTCACAGGACGACCGGCCGAACCATCGGCACCGTCACAAGCAGCACCACACTGACATTACAAAGTACTTACAAGAGTATTATTGCTGTAATTAATACTGTGTTTTTACCTTAACACCGTCTCCAGTAGGAAAACCATCCAACTGAAGCATTAAAGTGCCGCTGGGAAAAAAAGGAAAAAAAAACCTTTAGTTATTCACAATTAAACTGAAACAAAGAGAACAGAAGGTTTTTATTATGATTTAACAGGTTTTATGTCACTTAACATAAAGTTTTTTTATTACCATGAAACTAATGTTGGAGGTTATTTTACTACACTATCATTATTGTTATTAAACTGATGCATTATTAAAACACATTAAATGTAACTTATTGTTACTGAAACTTATTAACTCTGATTTATTATGTTTAAATACAAAAAATGTTGTTAAAAAAACTGAATTAAAATCTAAATAACAAAGTTTTATCAACCTAATAAAAAATTAAACAAAATGTTTCTTCATTTCATAGTAATTATACTTAGTGTTTAGTTACTTTATTTATAACATAACACTGTAAAATAAAACTGGTTGGAAGTTACTTTATTACTGTTCAGTTACTTAATTACTTACACTTCAGTTCCAATTACATTATTACTAAAAGTTTACACAGTGTAAGTGAGTTATTAAACTAAAATAAGTTAAAAGTTACTTCATTACAATTATTCATTTAGAACTAGAACTAAGTTAATTTAATTATTTTCTATTCATCATTAAATATTCAAACTTTTTTAACTAAATCATTTAAATGTAATTTTGAACTGGGAATATTTAACTTTACTCTTTAAATGTAACTTATTACACAAGTAACTTATGTCATAACAATGACATTAAATCACTTAATCATTAAAGTAAAAACAGGTTATATGTAATATGTTCAGCTAGTTTATCAATAAGGAATTAAAGTTACATGCAGCTGTAATCCATTACTGTTATAACTGAACGGACTGAGGTTTGAGGACTCACCACCTGGCTGTGGGACTGGACTCCACCCCTCTGTGCTGCCCTGTCAAACATAACAAACACTCACTGTTAAAAAACCATTTAAAACAAACAACAAAGAAAGTCTGATCAAAAATAAAACTTTACTCCACATTAACAAGAAAACAAAAATAAAGACAACACAATGATTCACTACAAGAGTCTGATTTTATTTTCTAAATCATGTTTCTACTCGACCTGTCGACTTCAGTTTTTATCTGTTAATTCTGTTGTTTTTATTTATTTTCTGTTTGATCAGGACGTGAGAACTGTGATTTCCATGATAAATAAACTGGCCCTTAAACGCGTCTCTATTAATTAACGTTTATGTGCTGATGATTAATGATGGATAAAAGCAGTTAAAGAAGAAGTTTAGTTTTTCAGTTTCATCAGTTTTCATCAGAAAAATCTGATTCTGTACTTCAGTAAAAGTACAAATACTTCAGCGTATAAATACACAAGTAAAAGACCTGCATTTAAAATCCTCCATAAAGAAAAAGTACACAAGTATTCTCAGCTTCGTGTACTTAAAGTATCAGAAGTAAAAGTACACAAGTATCAGCTTTCTGTAGTTAAAGTATCAGAAGTAAAAGTACACAAGTATCAGCTTTCTGTAGTTAAAGTATCAGAAGTAAAAGTACACAAGTATCAGCTTTCTGTAGTTAAAGTATCAGAAGTAAAAGTACACAAGTATCAGGTTTGTGTAGTTGCACTTGTAGTACAAATGCCTCAACTTGTACTTACATAACCAGTATTGTACTAGTACTTGGGGAAAATACTGATTAGCTGAAAGCCAAAAAACTGCACCTATTACTCTAAGTACAATTACTTACAAAGTACCCAGTAACTACAGCTGTCAAATAAATGTAATGGGGTAAAAGTACAATATTTCCCTCTGAAATGTAGTGGAGTAGAAGTATTTCACTACCATATATTTGCATTGGTATAAAGCACTTCTTCCCTCATCGCAGAGTACAGCTACTTAAGTACTATTACCTACTTACTTAAGTACAATTTTTGAAGTACATGCACTTAAAAAGTACTTAATTACTTTACACTACTGCCTCACTGAGCTAACAGGTCAGTTTACAGAACAGACTGAAGACAGAGTTAATTTTTTAAAAAAAGTAAAAGTACCACTACAACAGTGTAGAAATACTCCATTACAAGTACAAGTACTGCATTCACACTCTACTTAAGTAAATAAAGTACATACGTGTCAAAAGTAAAAGTATTTGACCTCTCTAGCTGATAATTTATTAAATTGTTATTACTGATGTACTTCGGTATTTTTGTATACTTCTACTCCATTACATTTACCTGACAGTTACAGTTACTTTTCGCATAAAGGTGTTAAGGTAAAATACATATTACAGGTTAATTTAATAAAAACTGTAGTTAAAGATTAAACCAGTAGTTTCCAACATGTTTGATCTCTGATCAATAAATCTGATCAATAACTGATCAATAACTAAAAAAAACTGAAACTGTACTCAAGTCCAGTGCCTGAGTACTACTACTACTGCCAGTACTACCACTAATAATACTACTACTAGCAGTACTACTACTCAGTTACCAGCAGTGAGTAAAGGCTGGTGGTTAACTGCAGTAATTGCTCCCTGGGTGGGACACGAAGTTTTCTGGATAAACTTCCATCACATCTGAATACTTCTTACACTGCTGAGTACCTCAGAATAAGTACAATTACTTTCATTACTGCAGAGTAACTAGTTACAACAATGACAGATAAATGAAATGGAACAATATTTCCCTCTGAAATATAGTGAAGTACAAGTATGAAGAAACATAAAATGGAAACATCTGAGTGAAGTACATCTATCTGAAAACTGTACTCAAGTCCAGCACCTGAGTACTACCAGTACTACTACTACTACTACTACTACCACTATTACTACTTAGTTACTTACAACTGTCAAATAAATGTAACAGGGTAAAAAATACATTTCCCTCTGAAACATAGCCAGTATAAAGAGCAGAAAATGGAAATACTACAAAAGTACAAGTAAGTCAAAATAGTACTTAAATACAGTACTTGAGTAACTGTACTTGAGTTACTGCAGTAATTGCTCCCAGGGTGGGACACGAAGTTTTCTGGATAAACTTCCATCACATCTGAATACTTCTTACACCACAGAGTACATTTGCTTAAAATACTCCAAAGTAACTAGTAACTAAAGTACATCAGACAGATAAATGAAAAGGAACAAAAGTAAAATATTTCCCCCTAACATCTGGTCAAGAACAAGTATGAAGTATCCTAAAACATCCAAGTACAAGTATCTGAAAACTGTACTATAATCCAGCAGCTGAGTACTAGCAGTACTAGCAGTACTAGCAGTACTACTACTCAGTTACCAGCAGTGAGTAAAGGCTGGTGGTTAATTGCAGTAATTGCTCCCTGGGTGGGACATGAAGTTTTCTGGATAAACTTCCATCAGCATCACATGCCGCTGCAGAGGGCCCGAAAAGGGAAGAAATGAAGCTAAAATGGAGGTTTTCAAGATGAAAGCCGTTAAGAGCTTCTGCTGCGGGAGTTCAAACACTGAGAGAAAAAGTGTTTTTTTTGTTTCGGCGGAGATAAATGTTTTATAACCTCCTTATTAACCCGCCCTGGCCGTCTGGACGCTCCGCTTATATACATCCATCCGACCCGCCTCGGTTCATCCTCTCTAACTGTCATGGTTCCAAGGATTACCGGGCTCCTCGGACCGTTCGGCGGCGGTTACACCATCCGAACCGACCCCCTCTCTCTCCCCCTCTCTCTCCGCCGACATTGCTCCGTGTGAGGAGGCTGAGGAACGTTACCGAGAACAAGTGGATAACGTTAGCTGGTAGCCGCTAATGCTAACCATCCTGTTAG